>CM036546.1:7391437-7991437 GCA_020745685.1 Tautogolabrus adspersus | reverse complement strand
TCTCACCTGGCTCAGATGCCTGTAACTGCTTGATCTCACAGCACTTAACCTCTGCAGCTGCTAAATCTGGGCCTAAAGCTGTTCCTGTCTTGAGTAAGTTGCAAATGGCTACACACCCATTAAATTCCACATCCTCACTGTCTGGCTCTAGTTCACCAGCTGAGGGTCGCCGGGAGAGAGCATCAGCAGCAGTATTACATCGGCCTGGGCGGTACTTTACATTAAAATCAAATACAGCCAGCTGAGCCACCCACCGCTGTTGAATAGCACCTAAATTGGCAGTAGAGAGGTGACAAAGGGGGTTGTTATCTGTGATGATGGTGAACTTTGACCCCAGAAGGTAACTCCTAAACTTCTCCGTGACTGCCCATTTTAGTGCTAGAAGTTCAAGCTTCATGCTGCTGTAATTTTGATCATTTCTCTCAGCCCCCCTGAGCCTCCGACTTGCATAAGCTATCACTTTCTTCCCACCCTCCTGCTCTTGATACAGAACTGCACCTAAGCCTAGACCGCTAGCATCTGTCTCAAGTATAAAAGGTAGTGTAAAGTCTGCGTAGCCCAGTGTGGGAGCGCTGGTTAGCCTCTCCTTTAATAGCTCAAAAGCTGCTTGACACTGCTGAGTCCAGGCTGATCTGAACAAGTGATTAGCCCTAGCCTGGCTACTCTCTTTGATACATGCATTTACAGCATCATGAAGGGGCCCTGCAACTTGGGAAAATCCTTCAATGAACCTTCTGTAATAGCTACAAAAGCCCAAAAAAGACCTGAGCTCTTTTACAGTGCTAGGAGTGGGCCACTGTTTTACTGCATTTATCTTATCAGGATCTGTACCTATGCCTTTGGCTGAGACTTGGTGACCGAGGAACCTGACCTCGGGCTGGAGAAAGTGACACTTCTCCATTTTGACTTTTAGCCCCGTCTGCCTCAACCTCGTCAGGACCGTCTCCAGTCTCACCAGATGGTCTTGGAATGTTGACGAAAACACAAGTAGGTCATGCAAATAAATCAACACGATCTGGAAAACCAAGTCACTCATTGTAGACTGCATGAGGCGCTGAAAAGTGGCGGGTGCATTACACAGCCCAGAAGGCATCCTTAGGTACTCATATAGACCAAATGGCGTGGTGAATGCTGTTTTGGGTCTGTCTTTCTCATGTACTGCAACCTGGTGGTATCCACTCGCTAGGTCGATTGTGGAGAAGAACTTGGCCCCACTTAAAGCATCCAGACTTTCATCAATGCGTGGGAGTGGGAATGCGTCCCGCCTGGTTTTCAAGTTGAGCCTCCTGTAGTCTACGCAAAGTCTTAGGCTTCCATCAGACTTGCGGACCAAAACGATTGGTGAAGCATAGGAACTTGAACTCTCCTGGATCACTCCTTTTCTTAGCAGCTCAGAAATGTGCTCCCTTACTTCCTGGTACTGATTTGGCGGTATCCGACGGTAAGGTTGGGAGACGGGTGTCTCATCTACCACAGGAATTTCATGTTTTACCAGATCAGTAAACCCAAGGTCCTCATCATGCACTGCAAACACATATGCATACTTTTTCAGGAGCACCCCTAGCTCTGCCTGCTGCTCTGGTGTGCCACCAAGGTGTAATCGATCCAGCAAGTTCTGTATGTCGCTGTTTGCCTCTTGACCCTCTCCCTGCTCGATAGTTACTTCCTCATGGTTAGCAGAAATCCTCTGAAACTTCACTTCACAGGGGTCACCCTCAACACACTGACAAGGGCTGAGAATACCTAGCCTAGTCTTCGGGGACAACCAGATATCTTCATGTGAGAGGTTTATTACCTGGACTGGAAACACAGGGCTGTTGGAGGAGACCACAGTGGGGACAACCATCAACCCACCAGGTAGAGGAGTGTTCCCTGGCTCAAGCAGCATGGTGGAGTTGCTGTTGGGCTGCTTCTTAAGTCCCCTTGCATAGACTGTGGCAACAGATGAAGCAGGTACATGTACTTTCTGTTTACCTGTTACACGTGCTGTGGATGCCTTTTCAACAAGCTCTGCCTCTTGTACCCGATGGAAAGCCTCTCTCCAGACAGAGTCCAACTCGCCCTCCAAAGCTTTGTCAAACTCTGCAAGTACCAACTGTCGGCACCGTTTGGCAATGTTCATTCCAATAATGCCAGGTAGGGAGGGATCTGGTTCTTCGATGTTGTCGTTGTCTGTAACTATGAGGAAACCACACCCAGGTATAGTTATCCCCATGGCTTGCATATCTAGCTCAACATAGCCTATGTAAGGGAGGGGCAGCTTATTGGCTGCTGTTAGCTTGAGCCATTTAGCAGTGCAATGCATATCTTCATCTCCCCCGCTAAGTTGGTTTTTGAAGAAACTTTCTGTCAAGGTGCTTACATTACTTCCCGTGTCCAATATACACCTAAAGGGCACATCACCTATCTGGACATCTACTTCGGGGCACTTACCTACAGCATTTTCTAGAAAGCGCTCTTTGGTTAAAGTGTTCTCTGAGCCTTCTGACTTGCCTCGCACTGCCCGGCTCATAGCAATGGAGGGTACCTGTTTCCCTGAACCGCAGGACTAGGTGCAGGAGACTGATTTGCTGTTTTACGTGGAGCGTTGCACTGTTTAGCCATATGCCCAACCCCTTCACACCTCAGACAGATTGGCTGACCATCACTTGTATACTTGGGCCGGACTTGAGGTCTACCCCCCTTACTACCACCCTCTGAACTGACATTCTGTGTGGTGAGACCACAAACTGCATTTGTTAGTTCACTGATAGCTTTACCTTGCTGTGTAATTATTTTAACTACTTCTTGCAGGGTAACTGCCAAGTCAGTCTGCATACAACTAGTCGAATCAGGCCGTTTCAAAACCTCATCCGTACTGTCACCTACCATGTTTCTGTTTCTCGCCATATTAGTGCTGCGAGGGCGGTCTTCAAGTGTCCACAACATCGCCTCATTTCTTACCTCGAATAGGTTAGAGTCAGGTTTCTCTCTAACTAGTATACGCGCTTCACGCCTGAGAGTGGAGTCGCGAACACCTTCAATGAACTGATCTCTCAAAGCAATCTGCGCATCGGCTACTGCATTAGAGGACTGTTGGAGAGCTGAATTAAGTAGCTGGGAGAGAGCATGTGAATAATTGCGCAAATCCTCCCCATCTACTTGTCTGCGTACGCGCTTCTCTCTAAAGGCTCCCCTCAAGTATGAGAACAGGTCACTAGGTTGCTTAGGCTGCCCTCCCATACGTAGTTTAACCTCCTCTAGAGCTGAACCCTTAAGCAGTGAAATGACAAAGTCTACTTGTTCCTCTCCTCGTAGACCCCTCGCTCTTATAGCTCGCTCAACCTACTCTATAAACTTGTCTACAGTGTGAACATCTTTCCCCATTTCACCACAAAAAGGTACAATGTGTTTTTCTCTTGGAATGTAAACAATAGACCTTGTTTGAACATCACCCAAATTGTTAATACTTGACATTACTGCATCATGTTTTCAACTCAGTTCCAGAATCTGTGACTGCAACTGTGACAATGGGTTACCTCCATCACCAAATATAGAAGGAACTGCGTTGTCGCCACGGCTGGTTCCTGCCACTGGTGCAGATGCCCCCTCTTCGTCGTCTTACATTCTCACGACTTTGGTTCAATGTCTTTATTAAAGCAGAACACCGTCACCACCAGTTGCAAGGTTTCTCTGTTTCACAGTCTTAAAGATGGCAAAGTCTATTTTCTCCAGCAGCCGGGCGATGATGAAGACGCCTCTCCCTCTCTTTCCGAAATGCACACCACGGGTCGGATACAGCCACTCCTGGGATATCACACCACAGTTGTCACCCTTTCCGGCCCCGGGACTGGACCACTTCTTGCCACTACTGTTGTCTTTATACTCACTCTACCTAAAAGAACTACAATCTCAAAACTAAAAGGGGAATCCCACTTCTGACACCAAATTGTGTGACCCGGTCATAAAATGACAGGAAAGGACACATAAATATATTTTTTGTGGGTCTTTTATTCCCCGACAAGGCTTATACAAAACATAAGAACAGCATTAATCCTTTTAATTTGATTGTAGCTAACCACTTAGTTAACAGTATAGGATGGCTATCTTCTATTTCAATAAATGCTTCAAACTATTCACTTCAGTCAAGCTCACTGTCAAGCTTACTGTTTGACTTCGACAAAGTCTGGCTAAGTTCACAGAGTCATACAAAATACACAGAATAAAGTGCTAATATTAAACTGTCTAAGCACTAAAGACAAATATCTATACTAAAGACAAATATCTATGCTAAAGACAAACGTCTATACTAAAGACAACAGTAGTGGCTCGTTTCTGAACAAAGAAAACAAATAATTCACATTAGTGCATGTCTTCAGCCACAACATCGTTCTCAATAACCTCAGTAAAGTGCATTACTTCAAAATACATTCATGAACAGAATTATTCAAATGCTCGGTAAACGTGTATACAGTTTCTCATGAGCATAAAATAACAGTACATAGCATAAAAAACAACAAACTCACTTTAACTCCAGTGTGCAGCCTGCACCTAATGACGCACACACACACATACCTGGATCTCAACTCCGCTTATCTCCCCTCTAGGGCAAAAGGGCACAAAATACACACTTAATAAGAACAGTTAGCAAATCGCTAAATGCTATGTACTTTTGCTCATAAGTTTAATACAAGACCACTCACGCTGCCCTGCTGTTCAGTCTGTCTCCCAGCGCGGCAGCTAACACACAACCTCGACACGTTTTCCTTGATCTACATAAATCGTCAGGAATACAAGATCATCGTTCATCAGCCTTACTCAGTAAACTTTAATATAACTATATCTTCTGCTGCTGCAGGCTATTTTTGGATTACATTAATGTTTACAAGTATATTTTCTTTTCAATGGACAGATACACACCTCAGTGATCCCACGTTTCGCGGTCGTTTGTTTACGTTCACTGTCGTGTGTCTACAGTCTCATGAGAATTCTGTGCTCTCGCGGGTCTAGCCCTGCGCTGCTCTTAAAGGGACAGCGCTACCTTAATAAGCAGATGCAGCTCTTACAGTCATATTGGCCAGAGTGTATCACATTAGTATTTTAAAACCCCATATAAACTGTCTCTAGTTCACCTGGCTACATTTATTTTCACTGATTTAATTTAAAAATCTCTTGTTTCATGAGCTCCACTCTCCTGTGTTTCACTTTTTATCAGACAGAAGAGACACAAGTATATTTAGTTAAAGGTGAAAGTATGTTATTTCTGCTTGAGTAGATCTCCAATCTTTCACACTGCAGGCCCAATGACAATCACTTTAACATAAATATTCATTAATATGTAAATGAGTCCAGATGTTCAATGAGCAACAGATGTGAACTTTTGTACACAACAGCTCAGTGGGAGAAACTGCACAGAGAGGACGAGACAGAAAAGAAACGACAGCATGGATCATTTATGACTTTGCATTTAATCTGCACTTATTATTATTTTATAGGAGAATTAATCATGATTAGATTAAAATCTAATTCTCTTTGAGCACCTGCTGAAAAGATCATCGACAACAACAACTGTAACATTTATAAATGACTCAAATGAGGAACTGAAGCATGAGCAGCAGCATCAGGACATTGTTTGTAAAATAAGCTCGACCTTTTTACACAAGAGGACAATGATAGTGTTCATGCAGGCGAGCTCACAAACACAAAAAGCTTCATGATGAACAGTTATTGTGAGCAGCACCAGGAGACTCACGTCCACATGTGAGCCTCTCAGTGTATGGAGGGCAGACGTTTTCCTTTTTTCATCATCACGTCGTACACGTGGGCTCAGGCTGGTCTCATTTCTCCATCAGGTTTCTCTGCTTCATTAAAGCTTTCTTTAGACCTTTACTTCAACATATTGTAGCATATAGCTCACTCTCTGTCTTTGTCTGCAGCATTGAATTATCATTAGTGTTGTTCACATTACTTTGTCTTTCCATCTTAATGATCGAACTGAGAATTGAGCTGCTAGAATGAATCAGAGGAGCACATCAATGAACGACAGTAACACCACAGCAAACTGTTTCAATGCTGCTTTCAGCTCCTGCTGAGTCTGCAAAAAAGACTCTAATGAGGATGTTACACCTGATGAGACGTTTGACTTAGTTTATTGTCAAGATCATCAAGAAAGAGAAGAGGAAAGAAGCATCAATGTACATATTTGGGTTGATTGGTTCTCTAAGAACCGTTGTGTCAGAGGAAAATCTCCCCCACAATAAAATGTTCCTCTGCCAGGTATCTCTAATGCAGCATATCACATTTTCTGGTTATTATGTTATCAGTACGAGCAGGTCACTTGGGTAATGTCATAGATTATCATCTTTTAATAAATCCTTCCTGTGTTATAAATTCACTCTGCAGAGATTTGATCAGCAGACTGCTCCGTCTGTAACCGGCTGATGATCACAAGTTGAATTGAAAGTTTTTGCTCTTTGAACTTTTTCCAGGTAAAATACAGATGTAATCTGATTGTTCCTCATTTAGCAGCTGATAGCAGGGACCTTATTCCCTTTGTCAATGAGCCTCAGGTCTTATTATTATTATGCTGCACATCTTACATCCCCTGTTTGATGTGGAGCGGCTGTTTGCCATCCTGAGGACTCTCCGAGTAAATAAGGTCAGTGCTCGCTCCTCACCTGGAAATGGATTAAAGTGCAGACATATATTACAGGTGACTTGTCTGTCTTGAAGCAGACTTTTCCCCTCTTTTCATTATGTCCACTGACTACATTAACAGCGAGGCTGAACACATAGAACGTAATGAAAAAACTTTCTCACATAGAGGATGCTGTCACAGAGTTATTTGTATTTATTTAGTTTTTCTTCTGCTGCTAAGACAAACTAAACGGTCTCTGCTTGTGGCGACATGTTTCCATCTTTGCACATTTTATTAAACAAGCTGTCCAGATTACTACAAAGCCCAAACAGCAAACATGGTGACCAGATACAACTGATGCTAACCACACTGACAAACACAGACACACTGAACAACATGCTGCATTTGAACATATTCAAACTAAATAAGAACTGCAGGAAACACACAGGAGAGAAAGAACTGCAGCAACTTTACAACCTCAGAACAAAGGGAGTGAAATAAAAGATGTAAAAAGATCAAACCTGCTCCATCATCAAACAGGGATCATTCAGTCATCAAACATGTTTAATAATGGGTTTAACAGAAATGAATCAATAATAAGAATATCTCTATAGGATCAGACATTTAATCTATGACATAACTCCAACATTACCTCTGGAGAACAAATAATAAAAGTGTTGTTACAATAAAACTGTCTTCATGTGGTCTCACTGTGGAAATAACATTTATTGGTGAGATGAGATGGCACATCAACAAAGATGTAATCAAACTTTACAGTCCCTCTGTGACAATAATACATGTAGATTATTACCCATAGGACACATACAAACACACTGTCAGACATGTTGGCTGTTTGTTTGTTTAATTTACAATCCAATGAGTTCTCTGACTTTCAGACTAAACCAGTTTGGAGGTGTTGTCTCCACAGAAACCAGTTTACTACATGACAGTAAACACAGCAGCTTGTTTCACATGAACAATGTGCTGCTGAGCTCATCCAACATGTTGGAGAAGACAATACAGTCTGTCATTATGAGACTGAGACTCCAACCTGTCTCTATGGTTACGGCTGTATGTTGTTCTCTGTGCTGTTTGTGTCTTCTCCTCTTCTGTTGTCTCCATCTCTGCCCAGGTGAAGCTACTGATTGCTTAACGAGCTGCACCTGGCCTCAGACCTTAAAAGTTGCAGTGCTGATGCTGCCTTCATGTGCTCCTCGGACATATTGTATTTACTGTATTTACAAGTTATGAGTACATGAACATCCTTTCAGAGTCGTAATTACAAACAGGAATTTGGAAAATTTCCTGAAATAATACCCGAGTTGTGGCGTTTGTGTGACGTTTCAGGGTATCAAAAATGGCAGAAAGCTTGGAATAGTGTCGACAACTGACCCTAACCGTAAAAAAAATATCATTCATTTGGTTCATAGAAGCTATCATTTATTTTTACATGTTGAATATTTTAGTATATGTAACTTTAAGCTTTGGCAAGCAAGCAAACTTTTAACTACAAAGCATGCCAAGCGAGTATGAACATTGATAATAATGTTTACCTGATGAGCATTTAATGTCCTTCATTCTGCCGCTTAAACACAAAGGAGCTCTGTGCTACTTGCTTTTGGGAATTAAACATCAGCCACGAAAAAAACACCCTTACAACTAGTGCCATGTTTGTTGCTTTTTCTGACTAGAGCACTTGAATGTGTGTATGTCATCAATACGACTGCACAACTGGGAAGTACGATGTTTCCGAGGAGTGCATGAAGGCAGCATGAGTTCAGGAGGAGGGAGGACTTTGAAGTGGGGACTGTTGTGTTTTGCCTCTCAAACAGAGATGTGTTGTTTTGTTGTTTTGAGTCCTTTGTTTGCTTTTGTTAACTATTTAGTTATTTTTGTGTCTTATTCAAATCCCATCGTTTTGACTTTGTAAAGGTGTCTTATGTGCTTTATTGGGTCAAACTGTGGATAGCTGTTAGCCCCATAGGGCCACCTCAGGGGGGGGGTGAAACACTACTCACTTTTTAATTATTCTAAATGAACCATCTCTGTCTCCAGAGTCTGAGGTTCAGATTGATTTTTAGTCTGAGATTGTCAGAGGAAATCTCCCACCACACAGCTGTCACAGTTTTCACAATGACTGATGAACTCATCTGAACCACGGCGAGCTCACACGCCTCATGAAGCTGAATATTAGGTTTGGGCAGAATTTCATGAGCAGACATGTGATGTTTTTATTTTCTTCAGCTTTTTGTTTGCTTTGCTGGGAGCCTGAAATCAAAAACCTTCCTGTTCAGATTATTATCCAGAGAGTCCTGACTGACTGACAGCTGAGAACAGGGAGTGTTCATCCTCAGAGAAAATATATTTTCTCAGGCTTTAAAATGAAACACATGGAGCTGTGTGTGAAGGAGATGATCTGCTGTGATTTCCATCCTGTATTTTCTGTCAGTCCTTTAAGTTTAGTTACACTGAGGTGAATTTGAGCTGATTTTGAAGGTTTCAGGTGAGATTTCACAGCTTTACATTTAGCTCAGAGGATAAAACACAATCTCTACACCGCTTCTTCTGGATTCTTCACGCTGTTAAAGCTGTCTTGTGCAGAGCTGCTGAGTCCTCTTTACCTCCCCTCGTCTCCCCTTGTCCCTTGTCTCCTCTGATCTTGACTGTATTTAGCCTCACTTTGCTGAGTGAGCAGTCAGATGTACAGCTCCACACTGTTTGATTTCCCAGCAGCCATCACTTTGCTCACACTGAAGTAAGAGCGGTCTGGGTGGGTTAAAGGTGGAGCACTTAAGAGTTTTAGTAGACTCTAGCAGCCCGTTTTCTTTATCTTTACCAGTTTATCTTTCAGTCTGCTCACAGTTCAAGTCTCTCTCAGTCTTGTAGCTGCTCTCTCACTGTTTATTATCTGACAACTCAACCCTTACAAACAGGGAGGTGATTACTTAGAAACTACAGCTGAATTACTTAGAAACATCTCTGCTATAACCCGTTAATTTAGGTTACTTAAACAGCTAAAACAGCCTGGGGTCAAATTGACCCCAAAGAACACTGATGCGTACAACATGTACAGGACATTAAAAACACATCATCATGTTAATTTTATGTGTACCCTGTTGTGCCCATTAAATTAGGAAAAGTTATTAAATATGAAGCAAAGAAATGATGTCAATCATTTATTTAGAGACTTCAAACAGTGAATGGGGTCAAATTGACCCCAAAGATAATAGGAGGGTTAATTGTAGTTGTCGCAGGTTCACAATGGTAATAGCCCAAATTTAAATGCATACTTTCCAGTGAATTAGGCAGCACTTTTATAGAAACACCTCCTCTCTAAGTTTGGTATTTGCTCTGATTCACCATGTTGAAATATACAAGAAACAAATACTTCTCATGGCCTTAGTGCAACTCTGTCCTCCTAGGATAATTAAAACCTACCATGTATGTCAGTGTATTACTATGAAGTACCTTCCATTTTTCTAAGAAACTAAGGTGAAACTGGACTGTAAAAGGAAGCATTTGGGCTATTACCATCGTGAACCTGCAACAATTATAATGAAGTAACCTAAATTAAGGGGTTATACCAGAGATTTTTCCAAGTAATTCAGCTGTAGTTTCTAAGTATTTAAGTCCCTGTTTGGGACTGTAATTGTAATTTACTGTTCTTACTCTATATTTACCTGGTATTTACCCAGTACTTAAGGGACTGTAAAAGGAACGGTTGCCAAAATAACTTTTCCTGTGTCTGTCTGTCTAAACATTAGATTTTTGTATTCGAAACACATTTCAGTTTGCACAGTTTGCAGTCATTGAGGATTTTAGTATTTTACTGTGTTGATTTAAGTATCTGAATGTTTCCAAATCACTTTAAGTAACAGCTTTGTGTGAGTTCTATCTTTTTCTATCTGCTGTTTCAGAAACCGTCTCTTTTTTATTTGGGGGGTGGCTGTGACTCAGTTGGTAGTCGTCGATTCTCAACAGGTTCGATTCCCAGCTCCTGCAGCAACATGTCAGATGTGTCCTTGTCAAGACACTTAACCCCGAGTTGCTCCCGCTACTTCGTCAGCGGCGTATGAATGCGTATGAATGGGATTATTTATTTCTGACGGCCTCACTACATAGTTTGTCTGCCATCATTGTGTGAATGGGTAAGAACATAATGGTGTAAAAACGCTTTGAGTAGTCAGAAGACTAAAGATGCCCAATATAAGCTCAAGTCCATTTACCATTTCTATTTGAGTTATTTTTCTTATCTCTATTAGGAAACGCTTCATACAGCTCTGGTCGAGACTTTCCTGTTGCTTGATTTCTATAAGAGTGTGCTAAAGTCTTTAAATCCTGCAGTGTGGACAGTTTCTCTTCAAGCCTCTGTACAGTCACACAGGTGTTAGTGATTGAGACCATGATTAGACCTCTTCTCAGGAAAATGTGGGTGTGGCCAAGTTTGTTTGACTGACAGCTTCATAACCTGTTAGTTTTGAAGAAACCTTTTGGGAAGGAGGACTTGATGACCTTTGATTATACTCGTTGTTTAGAATTGATTACATCAAAAATTCTCATCATAGCTCCACCTTTTTAAAACCTGTCCTGATCTAATCAGACAGAATAATTAAAAACACCTGTGTGGATGGACAGAGAGGCTGAAGGTTTTTGTCATCCTTGTAGTTGTGTAATGACAGTTTCTATTTATTTATGTATTTATTTATTGCTTTCTCTCAGGCAGTCACGATGAATCACAGCATCTGCACTGGTATTGATCCCTACACACACACACGCACACGCACACGCACACGCACACACACACAAACAAACTCTCTTCTCTTCTGAGACTAATGTTTTTTTTTTGTACAATGTCCCTGATTCAAACACACATATACAGCCTGTCAATAACCACTAGTAGCTGTTTTTGTGGGCAACAAAGTCCTGTGTTAGCAACTCAAAAACATCTCTTCTTAAAGTCAATAACATTAAAGAAATACTATTGGACTTTGAAAAGCTGTTGTTATAGTCAGTTTTTAGTCCTGATATTTAACTATTTAAAGTTATCTCTAAGACACGGTGGCTTCTCTATATACTAATAAAGGAATTTTGTGTGCCATGTTAACAGTGTTTGTGTCTGAAGGATAAACAGAATATCTATCCGGGTCTGTCTGCTGTGTCTCAGCATGTGTTGTTGTAATAAGTCACATTGATAGAAGTTTAAACTCATCTTGTGTGTTCAGGGTCAAAGTGAAACTCATTCAGAGCTCAACATCAGTCTCAGTTAAGTCGGGTTTACTGCTGCTGCCGAAAGCTTCTCTGTCCAAATCCCCTCTGAAAGATGGCTTTAAGAGATGACCAACAAGAGGAAGACTCTCTTACTGAAACATCTGACAAAACTGAAAATAAAAAGCTCTGCAGACCTCCAGAAATAGGCTCCTCCACCTCTTCTTCCTGCTCCTCCTCCTCCAGTCTTTCATAAAATCCATCCATCTGTCCATCTCTCCATGCAGCTGTATCTCCCTCTGTGTCTCATACTCGATGCTCTTCAGATTATATCTGGTTCTGTCCGAGGATTGCTTTGCATGTACATTTCCTGAGTGGATTATTAGTTTCTGTCTCTGCATGTCTGTGGCCCGATCCCAATCTCCTCCCTAAAGCCTCAGCTCTGAACCCTCACAGACTTTAACGGCAGAAACTCATTCAAGTGTTGTGGACAACAGCTGAAGTCCAAGTGGGCCAAAGTGTCCTGCAGAGTGTTTGTGAGGTCTCCTCATACAGCATCATCAGCTCCACATATAGAGCTGACAGCACATTGAAAAGCCCTCTGTGATCAACAATCAGCATCTGTCTCATCATCTCCTCTGGGCTCCACTGGCCTCCACATTCAGGCTAAAGCTCTTCTTAAAGGGATCTCTCTTAAAGGGTTCAGTCTCTGCAGGCTGATTTTCACATGTAACCGACCATGCTAGCTGCAGTGTGTGTGATAGAAATGACATTTAAGGACACATTCACAGAGCTCATACTGTGTAGACTTCTTTAGAAATAGTCAGGAAACTGGGTCAAAGAGAAAATTATTACAGGGGACTGGCTGGAAATGAAATTTAAAATCCTTTTCTATTTTCATTTGTAACCAGAACAGCAGAAAGTTGAAAGAAAAATAAGTTTAACAAGTTCATGACATTTCATAACTCAGGTTTTACATGAGACGATGTTCTTTCTTCTCTGTCCTCAAAGTGAAGTTTGTGCTAAAGTAAAAAAATGTATCTGTCCTCCCTCATGAAACTGGGGAGTAGTAGGAGGTAGAGCATATAGTTGCTTTGTAAAGGTGATACAACCGTGACATCCATGAAGTCTCAGAGCTGACTGAGATGTTAATAAGGACAATTAATCAGAAGAATCCAAAGGATGCTGATTGTATATTCATGTCCACGTCTCTGTGACGCTGCAGACCTGACCAGACTGTCTTCACTCTTCAACATGAAATGATACACACGTTCTCCTCCAAACACACATTAATATTTAACACATGAACAAAGACCAGCAGCACAGAGCTCCAAAGTGTGAAACACTCTTGGGGATCTCTTATCTTCTCTGTGTTGTTCTTTCCTTTGTAAACCTTTGGTTTGAAGGCCACTGTGGGCTCCTCTGTGCAGCTGAACAAAGAGACATCACTTCACCTGTCGTCTGGAGTCACCTTCACACCAGCAGCAGGGAATAATGCTACTTTGTATGAGCTGCTTTTGTGTTTATCTTCTACAGCAGAGACACTGGTCAGAGTGAACATGGAGTCACTTGAGCTCCTACACCTACCATTAACAGAGGACAAAGGGAGTCAGTTCACTTCATGTTGGTTTAGAATAGCTCTGTGTGTGAAACAGGCACAGTTAGAGATTGTTATTATATGTTTTATATTATCTAGAATGAAAATCTGTTGACATTTTTCCATGATCTGGATTGATCTAACAGCCTATCACCCAGCCAGTCAAAGGCCAGTTAGTCAACAGTGTTTTCTTACATGTGAGATTTAGTTTGAGCTGCTGGTGAAGAAAGTGGATATCTTCTGTCAGATAGAAAGACAAAAAGGTAGAACCAAGCTGCAGAAAAGCAACAGAAAACATGAACTCCCACTTTTCTTCAAAGTTAAGGATATCACTCCTCTGACCTGACATCCTGTGTCTGAAGAAGAAAATAAAAGACACTGATTCTTGGGTTTGATTGGGGTGGGTTCTTCAAACCTTCGTCATTATCTGGATACTCTTGACCTGGATGAATTCATAAATTTTCTAGGATTTCATGAAGGTCAATATTTGGTCACAAAAGAGCGAGCAGTGATGTTCAAGTGTTTTTTCCTCTTAGGAAGAGAAATGTCAAATTAAGATTCTTCCTGCTGCTGTGACTTTCTGTGCTTGTTAGTCTGAACCATGGCTCACAGCTGACCTCCTCCAACACAAGAGGTATCACAGAGTCAATAAAAAGACAACAACAGGAGATTTACACAGAGACACCCTATACCCTCTTTGCTTGAACTCAGATTTTTTCATTTTTGTTAACAATTCTCTTATAAGGCTGTTTGTTTTATTGATTGTAGAGATGCTGTAAATATAATCAAATACGATGATCCATTGCCACTGTGACGATCACTGACTTTTGCGCACATTCATAACAGATCAGCTATACTAAACTCTAAATAAATTAAAATCAAAGCATGTCTTTAATTAGAGTAATGATACATTTTTCTGAGGGTGAGGCTCAGCAGGCCTCAGAAGTGAAGGAGGGATTATCAGAAGAGTCCAGATGGAGCAGGGAGGGAGTTCAGATGGAGTCCTGTGCACACAGAGCAGATGGACGATGAGAGGCCTCATAAAACCAAATGAGCACCAGTATAACTATTGTCATGATCACAGGAACCATACCAGCATCAAGATTATTATGTCAGATATTAAACTGACTGATGGAGGATGGTTCAGGGCAGACAGAGAAGCAAATATGTAGAATATTTTCTCCATTGATCTTGTTGATGGGACTATGAAAACAAGGTTCTCCTCAGTTTGTTATCAGGTCAAATGTCAGCTGATTCGTCGCTTTGGATAAAAGCGTCTGCTAAGTGAATTGTAGAATTGTAGAATTGTAGATTCCAAACAGAGTCAGAGACTGACTTTCTGCTCTCAGAGAGTTTGTTATTCACATTAATACATCGATGTAAAAAAGTCAGGCTGTCTTTGTGAGGGAATTTGAAGGAGGGCTGCTGTTATCATGTCCTAACTGAATGTGTTGGTATTGTTGTTGCTCTTTGCTGTGAACACAGTGTGAAGGTTGAAGTCAAAGAGAGAAGGAAAATACCTGCTAGCAGCATGCTAGCTCGTGATGCTAACCAAGCTAATGTTATTGCCTCCATCACAGCAGATAATGCAAATCACTGCGCACTCAAGCTGTGGCTAAAAACGTGTTCTGCTCCACTGTTTGTGGAGCTTTTGATAAATGATGAAAAATTCTCTTTTTAGTGAAAGTGATTCATTTACACTGAAAGCCTTACTACATGTATGCTGGGCACATGCCTTTGGTAATACTTTATTACCAACAGAAAAGCAAGATTAGAAACCTTCATCTGCTTACATTATATAAGGAACATGACAAAGAAAAGAGCTGGTGTAGCTTTAAGGAGCGTTATACAAAAACACCCGAGTTTAGTAGATGTACCATTAAATAAAGTGACAACATGAAAAAAGTGATATTACTCATCTGAGATATTTTCTTCCTGCTCAGAAATGACAATAACTGTATCAAAGCTCATAAAGCATTAAATGAAAAGCAGCAGAGAGAGAAGTGAACAAATGGAGACTGATGTGACAGTGAAGCACACATGCCTATTCAAGGTGAACAAATGTGTGTATGCATGCAGCACTTTCTTTGTTTAACATGAGCTGTCAAAGCATAATAGTTCTTTATTTCCATGACAGAATGCATAAATCATGTGGGTGTCATGCAGCTATAATATTCATGTATTTATGTGATTATTGACGAGTGTCAGAGAGAGTGCATGTGTACATCTGAGTATGCAGTCTAAGAAAAGACAACTACATGTGAAGAGTTTGTGATGTAATTGAATTGGTGCTGCATTCAGCAGTGTTACAATGTGGGTGAGGACTTCTTTGAATTAATAATACAATAAATTCATGAAAGGGTCTTCCAATGAGATTTGCTACAGAGCACTAACAGCAGTAAAGTTCAGGAGCAAATCATGAACAACTGAAAAGGTTTTCTCAGAAAAATTCAGCATTATCTCAGAGATGATTTGCCTCATACACACACACTGTTGAACAGACTGAAATTAGCTGAGTTCACAAAACACTTTAAAGTTGTGGAAAAGAATATTTTTAGATTTTCTTTATGGACATCCTTCAATCCATTAGTTATTATAAGACTGCAGCTTGTTTTTGGCAGAGAGCCACCTGTTGGTTTGAAACGACTCCAAGTCCACGAGGAGAGTCTTTAGTCGAGTGTAGCTCTACATCAGAGGCTCCAACCTTCAGACTGAGACACACATGGTGATCACAGAGGGGGAAAAGCTTCTTACACCTTTATGACTGCCAACAAGTTTGATTTAAATCATGTAATGCACTCTTTTTCTTTTATCACAGATTTTATGAATGTTAAAGCAGTTTGTCAGCTGGTAGTTAAGCCTGTATAATTATTCATTCATGTTTTTCTTCATTTCATTTTGAATCTCAAGCTGTCTTCTGGCAAACATCTTACAAGATAATTACAGGTTTGGATCATGATCATTCAAAAGTAATTAGTGAGGGATTTTAGATCAGTTTAATTATTGATCTCTCTCTTTGAGAGTCTGGATTTAGAGCCACACATTCAAAAGAGAATCTTGTTCTCCAAACATCGTCACACACAGAGCTCAGTTTGTTAAGAATTCATTTGATTGGGTCCTGCTCATGCTTCTCTCTGAGCCTTGTTTTAATTGAATCATCAGTGTTATATTCAGCCTGCCTATAGACCAGGTGGGCTGTTCAAACCAGTAACAGTGAAGTTAGAATAAGGAGGCTGTCTGCAGGAGACGAGCACGGGTCAAAGCTGAGATCATCATGAAGAAAGAGAGAAGCTGCACACGCTCTGATTTGGAGAGGCTTTTCATCCTGCTGCTGCTTTTACATTTGTTCTAGAAGAAGAGGTGTGATATTTTACAGGCAGGGACGCAGGGGACGGAAAAGAACTTCAAACCGTCATTTATATATCGTTTCTTTAATCATGTGAACACAGAGCCTGAGGATTGAGAATGAATCTCACTCCCACTCTGTGCATTATTTCTTTAAAGCCTGCTGCAAACTGTGAAGCTTTTTAAAGGCCTCTCCTGCTCCACTAACTTTGATTGCTTTTCTTTGGCCAGCTGTTATGGTCACTCTGTATCAGTTTTAATGATGTGAACACAAAGCTGGGGCATGAATGAGTTTGACCACACTGCAGAGTCAGTCGAGTGAAAACATCAAACACTATTAAAGACTGAATCGAGTGCCAGAGGAATGTTTTCAGAGCTTTCAGACCACAACACTGATCCTCAGCCTGCACAAAAGAGAATACATCTCATGGTCCAAAACATAAACAGTGTTCTTAGAAACTACAAGAATCCTGTCACTGGCTTGTAATCTGCACTGTAGCTTGAGACACTGCTCAGAAATACAGAGTTTGTTGATTCTTTGCTGGAACGTGTCAGTGTCATGACTCTCTGGTCTAATTGTGTATTTTATTTTGTTAATCTGTTAGTGCTTCCTGTTTTATTTTGTCTTTTCCTTTCCTTGTGTTTCACTCCTTGGCTGTTTTCCAAACCCCCTACTATACTATAGTAGTATAAACTGATTTGCAGAATGCATACAAATGCGAGATCTGATGTATGCCAAAAATACCCAGATGTAGTACTGATTCGGTATAAATTCACAGTATGCATCCGACCAGTCTTCTCACATACTGTTTCCCACAATGCAAAGCGCCAGGTCACAGATAAAAATGACGGATAACAGCTATCGTCACAGGGGAAATAATCACAATCAGATTAAACAACTCAAACATACCACAAATTATCTTTTTTGATTTTCAAAAATCATGAAAATCAAAATGAATCACTTGTCAGCTTCTTTCAGACTGTAAGTGGATGATACACTGAAGCTGTGTTTGCCGTCAGCTGAACTGTTGTTTACTTCCACATTCTAAGACGGGAAACCAGTTTAGCTGGGCCTGACATACTGCAAAATAACCACTGACTGTCAGTCGTACTACATACTACTGTTGAATGTTTGCAGGTTGCAGTACATACTGCGTTGGATAGTAGTATGTTGTAAGAGATCTGACACAGCCCTTGTGTGTATTGTTTCTGTCATATTCCTGACTTCTCAGTAGGTCTTTAGTGTTTCCTGTTTTTATTTTGTAGTTCTTGTCACCAGTGTTTCAGGCTGAGTTGTACTTCCTGCTCTTGTGTTTCCCTCCACTTTGATTGCCCTCACCAGTTTCACCTGTGTCTTGTTTGTCACACCTGTGTCCAATCAGCCCTAGTTAGTGTCTGTGTGCTTTCTCTTCCTTGTCAGTTTGTCATGTCATTCTTTGCAACTTCTCCTCGTGTGTTCCCTGTTGGACTTTCCATCAAACCTTTTTTTGATACCTGGAAACAACCAGAGTAAAGGTGCATTCACACATACTCCGTGCGCGCCGCGGCCCGTCTGCGCCACGGTTTTGTTCCGTCGGACGGCGCGCGCTTATTCACACTGGATCCGTTTCTGGAACGTCAGCGAAGCGCACCAATGAACAACATCACGGGAGAAGTACAAGATCACGCGGGAATAAAGAGAAAAACGTGTCAACATGTCTCTTTCTCTTTCTGAGGATGATTTGTTGTTCGTTTGGTGCCTGTTTTGACGTTATGTTGATAAAGTGAGGAAAATACGATCGCAAGTCCGTATATTGTGTTTTATTTTGAAATTGACCGGATGCTCTGTGAGTTTCCTTGTCTGACTTCCTGTCCGGGTTGTGATAGTCTGTCTAGCTTGACGCGTGTCTGCAGCGTACTCCGTCGAAAATAGACCTGCAGCGTATTTGAAACGGAGCAGAGCGACGTGGCGCTGGTGGCACGCTCCGGAAACGGACCGCAGCGCCCGCTGTGTGAACACAATCATTGACTAGAGTGGCGGCTAACTACGGCGTAGTGCGCGGCGCTGATGGACTGCGGCGCACACGGAGTATGTGTGAATCCGCCATTAGTCTTTGTTTGCTTTTTTATCTTTTGTATTGTAAATATTCAGTCATGGTTTATTACATAACATGACAGTAAGTCCACTAAAATACCAAACTGCAGTTTTTATGCAGAAGCTACTTTGTAAACTTTTTTGTCAAAGACTAGAGAAAAGAAGAATAACATACTCACTGCTGTATGTATGTCAAGTAAGCGTTTTTAGGTCACGGTCATTCTGTGAATTTACATCCAAAGTGAAGCTACAAGCTAACATTAGCCTGCTCTTAGCCTCAACATAATGACTCATTGCACAAATAAACTCTACAGCAGCTCTAAGCATGCTGTTTCTTTTCCTTGTTTCCTTTTCAGTACAGTATTCATGTTTGCCAATGTTTGACTCTGAAATGCCACATTTCAGGGAGACGTAGCTGTTTAGAAAACACCTGAATACTAATGAAACAGAGCTGAGTACTCGGCTCATTTAGACACATAAATGTCAAGTTGTTTTTTCAAACCATGCTGAGTAATAATAGATCGACCTCCACACGGCCTGTTGATGCTGGATTATATTTTAGAAGTGACTTTACAAACAGACCAACAAAGGTTGATGACAGGACAGAACATTTTGTATGTTCCTTCTCTTGATTACTGTTGCAGAAAGTTTTGGATGATAATTTAAAATAATAATAATTAAACTGAAATTGAGTGCTGTGTTTAGTCAAAGGTTAATGTTGGCTTTTATGTGCAGCTAAGACATGAGCAGAAGGGAGCTGGCTGCTGGAGACACAGAATTGACTCGAGATGCCTCTACGGCTATCCGTTAGCTTTCTTTCTGTTCTCTCACACCTTTCCGCCACGTGTTTGTCCGTCAGCAGCTGTTTTAGACGATAGAAACAAAGATCTATGTGGTCTGGTTTCAAGGACTTGATGATACTCTATCATTCATGAGGTTCAGTATCTTCACTGTGTTATGAAGGTGTGACAAAGCCTTCATCACAGAGACATGTGCATCCATCACTCACAGGAAGAAAGACTGCAGGTGTTGATATGTGTCAGTGTTATCAGTCCTGTCAGTGTGTGTGCAGACAGAGGTCCAGCAGCTATCTGGGTTTGGATGTTTGATGCTGGAGGACAGATTCTGAAAAAGAGCAGTCATCAATTTTTTTCCTGCCTTGGGAGATGTCACCTTTCTGTTTAGCTGTTAGCTTGTGTTAACTGAACAGGCAGTCTTATTTAGTGTGTCAGGAGGTGAGGGTCCTCTGGGGTTTGTAGTTCAGGTGTTCTGAATGAATTCAGTCACCCAGGAGACAGCTGGGATACAACTGAGATGAGACATCAGAGCAGAGGAAGTTCAGCTCATGTTAAGCCTAGAAACCAAATACTGTTAATTAAGCTCCACCAAGGTACTTATTTAAACATTTTCAAAGTTGACATGCTGCAGATAATGGTAAAACTTTGGTTTATTAAATAAGAGTTGAGGTGTTCGACTATGTTGACAGTACTTTGCTGTTTATGACGTGGTAGTGATTCTAATACTTTTGTACAAGTATCTTCAGAGTGTTTTCATGATCACTCCTTGAATGAATGAAACCTTTATTGCCCCTAGGGGAATTTGTCTTGCATCAAGAGCATGGTATCATAAAAGAGAAGAAAGACTTTCTGCTCTCAGGAGTGAAACATAAATGTCATGATCACAGCATGAAGAGAATCAAAACATGTTTGTGTGTTTTATTAAATATATGAGTTCTTGCCAAAAACAGTAAAGAGAGGAAGCTCCTCAGCTCTGATTTATTAGGAATCAAATGAATGTCAGCAGACAGAAACGTAGACTCAAACACAACAGAAGGAATGTAGACATACTGAAAGCTGCTGCAGGTGCAGGTGAGTGATATGAACAAAGCTGCCTTCATTTCTAACCTGCAGAGAGCAGCTCTCAGAGACACAAAGTCCACTGGAACATGATTTATCATGAAGCTTCTGTGAGTGAAAGCAGGAGAAACAGGAGACAGTCAGAGCCCTCAAAGAGCAGGGACTTTGGTTTTCTGTCTCTTTGGACTTTTTATTCATGGTCAGTGCATCAACTGATGGAAAATGAACATTTCATTCATATCATAGTGTGGAGAAAAAAGACAAGGGATGATAGGATGCAGGGATGCAGACTGTTTGTCAACATGTTGAGCGCATCAGGAGAAGTTAATTAAGAGCTCTGTTGTCTTGTTGTGTGAATACAGTGAATATAAGACTAATTAGAGAATGATTCACCTTGGAATACAAGCCTCAGGATTTATATTTAGTAAGATATTTGTTTAAAAACTTCAAGTGTGGATACAATTTTACACTAGAGGTGACCTTAATTTGTTCAACATTACTCAATATCAAAGTAGGTCTGTAATTATAAAGTGTGAACATAAAAACATGTTCTCTCTCAGACTGTATAATGAAGAATAAAAAGAGCTCAAACAGTAACCTGATAATGTGAAGCTCTTATATAAACAGTACTGTGCTCCACATTTCACATGATCAATCCTCTCCTCACATCACCTGAACTACTGAACTCATCAACTCAAGTCTGTCTGTTCAAACACAACAACCACATCTGATGTTTGAAACATGAGGAGAGAGAACTAGTTATTTATGTATTCTGTTGTATGTTGTTTGTGTTAGGGCCCGTATTCACAAACATTTTGAGAATCCTCTCAGAGAGCTCCTAACTTAGCTTAAAAAATCCTAACAAGGATTTTTAGCCTAGGAGTGATTTAGGAACATTCTCAGGGCAACTCTCTTTTTCACTTTAACTCATTTTCACCAACTCAAATCAGCTGACTTCATTTGCTCCTGACTCTCCGAAGAGAGAAGACTGTCGACACAGTTTTTAACCGTTTTTGTATTCTTTGGTAATACTGGGTAATGTTAATATTTACATCAGTTAATTATTAATGGCATTAACTGATTTTTGATTAGCTGTGCCCACCTCTGGAAGTAACACATCTTTATTTAAAGACAAAGATGCTGGTGGAGTTTTGAATGGACAAAGATAAACAGAGAGCTCACTGTGCTGTGTGACTTTGTTTGAACAGTTACATTTAAAAGATGATTTCTCTGCTGCGCTCTGACTTTAAAGTCCACATCTGTCCCACTGTGATGATCAAACAGCACACTGAGCAGTTAGAGCTCTGAATGCATTGAGGCTCAGATTGCAGGCATGTTGCTGCTCTCTTTGTTAAACTGACTTTTAATTCATAATGAATATTTGATATGAAAGCACTAATAGTCTCTAATGGAAGTGAATCCTGTTCCCCTCAGGACATGATATGAAGCAGCTTCAAATGTTGGAGGAACAGGATTGAAAGGATCAAATCAAAGATTTTTAAAGTGGTTATTGTTTGATATATAATCTGTGGTGGAGATGCTGCTGACTCAAAGGATTATGGGTAACTTTGACTTCACTTTGAGACCCCACAGAGGACAGCTGAAGACGATTCACTGCAGGATGTGAGAGGCTGTATGAGCTCACATTTACACTGATAGCATGGAGGATCATTTCTGTTTGATTTCCATTCACTGTAATGTAAAGTATGAATGTTATTGGTTAGTTGCACATTGTACAACATGCACAATAAACTATAAAATAACTTTATAAATATCTTCTGATAAATATCAAATTACAGTCTAACTTGGGTGCACAAGATATATACAGTATATTTTTACCTTTCGGAAGTTCAGGGGATAATGTTTTTTACATGACTCAGTTACTTGTAGATGAAATCTTTAAACACCTTTTCTTCCAGTCTGTAGATCGTCTGCTTGTTGTCTTTGCAGAGACACAATCTGAATGAACTCAAAACATTTACTCAAGAGACTGAATGTGAACAGAGAACAGATGGAGTAATTAAAGATTGCTAGTTCAATAGACATGATAACTCCTCCTCTAATGTGTAACTGTGTGTGTGTAAATGTGGTATCATGATCTTCTGTTGTCATCATCTCTCGTGTATCGTTACTCAACATTTGTTTAATTGAGCACAAAGGGTTTTGTCTGGACTTCAAACTGAATCTCTACAAACTGAGTCATGTTTAGAACTATAATACATTCAGACAGTTTAATCATCGTGATGTAATCATTCAATGTGACCTCAACAATATGAAGAGAGAACATTCACAGGCAGCCTGTAGGGAACAATAGAATCAGCCAAGGTAAACTGGATTACACTTGATTCCTGTCTAATCACACGGTCATTATAAAAGAGCTGTTCAAACGTTGTGTATGAAAATGTTTTTACCTTCAGCTCACCTCATCACAGCCCACTCCCCACTGATTATGTGAAGCAGCAGAAGGTGAAGAGGTTTTTATTTTCATTCAACACATTTGACAAAAACTGTCAAGTCTTCAAAAAGAGCTTTTATACAACAGTTAGTTCTGACCGAGTGTTCTGATTGGACAAGAGGCAGTCCATGAGTGCTGATGTAGAGTACAACACCACTGGGACTTTTCAGTGTGTATCACTCCGCCTACAGTACATTGTACACTGTGTATGGCAGAATGTCAGCTCACACAATACGACATTTATATAACACACGACCAATGTTCATGATTTATGTTTTCACTGGACCACCTGAATGTCGAGCCCGACCTGAGACCTTCACTGTATGAGTGACATCGTGACGGGGTATTGACAATTGTCAGTAGAAAAACTCCCACAGAGGGAGGTGGATATCAGATATATTTCAGTTGTCTCGTATGCACGGCTCAAATAAACACACCGGCAAAACGCTCTCACTCTCTCACCAACAACGTAGGTCGACCTGGAGAGTTTGATTTCATCTCCAAGTCAAACTTTACTGTGAAACTGTTCAAAACAACCACTTGTGTTGTATGAGTGCTGAAAACTGCTGACTGCAGCACATTGAAGCAGCTCCACTATAAATGTTCAAAACAGTGAGATCTACAGAAAACTACAGAGCTGCAGGGTTCCCTCCAGAGGAGAGAGGCACAGGTATGAACACACCTGTATTTAATGGTGCGTATGGCACCGCCCCGTCATTAGTGTGACGGGGCACTGGCACAGTGCCATACAGCGGCAGGGAGGGAGAGGACACATCACTACACATACATATGTTGAAAAAATGAAAAAACATCATAAATTCCTTTGTCGGAAATAAAAAAAACAACATACGCCTCTCGAAAAAAAAAAACACATACATACCTAAGTCGAAAAAATGAAAGAAACTACATAGCTGTCGAAAAAAACAAAGGTACATACCTATGTCCAAATTTTTTTATAAAACGACATACATACCTATGTCGAAAAAAAACACTAATTAATAATTGGCAAACTATCAAATACAGTTTTAAGTTCTTGCCCTAGTTGATCCAAATTGGTAAAAAAAAAAAAATAGTGGAAAAAAGGGAATACATTATCTCTATGGCAGATGTTTGTGCTCTTTGGTCTCCTAAAAAAATAAAAACCGTGTGAGTATAAATAAAGATATTACTTACTATATTATTTTAACAATAAACTTTATTCAGATACTACAAAAAGTAAACTAATTACAGCAACGCAGCTTTTCAGTTATAATTTGGCAATTAATTCAAAATACCGCCCCCTGTGGCCAAATTAGGTAATGCAACACGGCTTTTACAGTTATTAATTTGCCTTTACATATAATCACAAACTAACCACAAACCCATTTAAAATCCCCATTGAGTTTGGATAGACCCCATGGCGCTAAAATGCAAACTTACTTCCGGGTTCATTCATGGGGCACTCTATGTTGTGTTATTGTTTAAACTTGACAGAATACATGTGTTTTTTAAATAACCTTTTTGAAAATAAACAATGACATATTTGAGTGGCAGGTGACTGTCCTTTGATCTGGAATTGTGATGTCATAGATCAAAGCCCAACATTCTGAGGCAGAATAACCTAACACATCTCCAAACAGCTGACAGGACCAAGTTAACAGGAGGAGACGAACTTCACTGCACGTGTTTAAAACTTCCCTTCAGGTGTTTTAAGGCACATTTACAGTCAGGAGACACAAAACGACCAAAAACAACAGATAAAATGACTTCCACAAGCATCATGGACAAGATGGAACAAACCGCTTCAGTGGTCTACAAAGACTGTCTTCGCCCCATTATCCAATCGTGCCTCGGACAGGTGACGAAGGTAGAATGGGCCAATCTGGAGGCCGGATCTTTTGACAATCGGACCAAAAGGCTTCTAATGAAAATGTGTGTAGATATAATTGACATTATATCTAAATACATCCATGAGATTCACGATAATACATCAGCAGAGGAGAGGGTCTCGCCTGACAGACCAACAAAATCACCATCTGGATCAAAAGGGTCGCAGATCAGCATGGCTCTATCTGAAGAGCAGGTGCACGAGGTTTTGGGTGACATGGGTGTCACCATTGCAGAGACTTTGGCTGAGGTGATGGGCGTAGAAGGTGACATCTGTTGCCCCAGTGCAGAGCAGGTGACAGGGCTCATGGTCGCCGAGGTAACAGAGAGAGTAAACTCTGAGCTCTCCAAAGGAGGTGGCAGCAGTGGTGAGAACTTTGAGGGATGCAAGACTTTTAACGCCAGAATCAGAAATATAGCAAAACAGGTTGGAAAAATGCTAAAAAAAATGTTGACAAAGATGTTGTCCTGCTCTGCTGAAAACACAGCTGAGCAAAATGAATCTCTGTCATCATTAGAGACGGGTACTGAGCAGGAGGAGGAAGTAGAAATACCTCTGACTGATCAGCATGAGGAGGTTGAATCTACTCTGATTGATCAGGAGGATGAGGTTGAACAGACTCCAACTGATCAGGAGGAGGAGGTTATCAGAACATCTCCGATGCCTGTTACTCCTCTACAAGGAGAGAGACAAGAGCTTCTACCTTCTGTAAAAAAACAATGCATTTCATCTGTCAATGCAGTAAAGTTGATCCTTGAGGAGGTAGCCACCAATCTTGCAGATTATGTTGATGGTTACATGTCTGAAGAAGAATTAGACCTGCATCTTTCCAGATCTTCCAAAGAATCTGAAGGCCTCGCAGTTGAGATAGTGGAAATTGTAAATAGTCAAGTTGAACAGGACCTGGATGTTAAACCTGATGGGGAGATCAAATCAGAGATGGAATCACCCAAAACTTCAATCAGGAAGAGGCTTGCAAGCAAAATTAAGGCTCTTTTTGTCCGCACATATGCTCGGGAATCAATCCTGAACATGAAGACGACTTTGAAGAGCAAGCTTCAATTCGGACAACGAAATACAGACAAAGCTTCAACGGAGCAGCTCATTGAAAGTGTGGATCTCTTGGTGCAAGATATGATCTCTGAGGCTGAAGATGAAGACAGAAACTCTGGTACAGATGAGATATGCCTGTACGAGAGGATAGCGAGCGACATTTCCAGTGGCCAACACGACACTGTTGCTGAGGATCTGAGTGATGCTTTGTGCAATCACCTGAAGTCAGCGGGAGAAGGAGAAGTCTGTGACAGAACAGACGAAGAAATGAAGGCAGAGATTCAGCCTGAGGCGGACTCTTTCATGAAGAGGATGTGGACCTGGCTGAAACAGCAGGCACAACAGCACCTGAGAAGGAGGGATAATGTAAGCCACGCTCTGAGGGAGATTGAGAAAGTTGTGGTTTCTCTGCCAGAGGATACAGATCCTATTGAATCAGAAATTAAGAGTTTGACACCAGAATTTGAAGCAGACGAAGCTGAGTGTGAAGATGAAGCTTTGAAACCAGAGTTTGAGGCAGCACCAGCTTCTGATGAGTCGGCTGTTATGATTTTATCGGAGACAGATTATGAAGACAAAGCTGAGTGTGAAGAAGAAGCACCCACACTAAGGGAGTTGGATGAACTAGCTTGTGATATCCTGGTGTCAGGGCTGTTACGCACGGTAATGAAAAACGTACCCATTAGTGAGTCCCACGATGCTTACAAAAATGCCATAGCTACTATTAAAAACATGCTCTTGGTAGAGGTAAGAGCCCTTGGCATTGACATTGATCTACAACACAAAACGATCAAGAAGGTATTTGAGAAGGTGCACAAAGACCTGTGCGAGAAGTTTGGTGAAGGGTGGCTTTGGAGGAGCCTGCTGTCACAGACTCCGTCAGTTATCGAGTTTGTGATTGAGACGATGAAAAGGCGCCTGTTACCGAAAGAATGCAGGGGCATCAAAGGATTCTTCAAATCTAAGTGGAGTTCTTTCACTAACCTCTTTAAACGTGGCTAATGACATGCAACCATTGCTGTTCCTCAGGTGGGTGGGTGGGTGGTTGGGTCCAGACCTTTGCTCACAAATGTCATTTTTGTGTAGCAGCGTGCCTTTCGGCTACTGCTATGACAGAATCTCAGCTGTGACACCAGTTCATCAGCATAAACCACTGTAAATCCCCCACCACTCGTCTCTCCCAAGGTGTTCCCCAAGACTCAGTTCTCGGACCCCTCCTATTCATCATGTCCATGCTCCCTCTTGGTCACATCATCCGCCGCAATGGACTCCAGTTTCACTGCTTTGCCGACGACATCCAGCTCCACATCGCCACCAAAGCCATCACTCCTGCCACTCACTCAATCCTCACTGACTGCATCACAGAAATAAAATCCTGGCTCCAAACCAAGTTTCTCAAACTCAACTGCGACAAATCAGAAGTCATCATCATCGGCCCCAAATCTATCATCAAATCCACCAACAACTTCTCCCTCACCATCGATGGCTCTACTGTGCTCCCTTCCCCCCACATCCGTAACCTCGGTGTCATCTTCGACCCAACCCTCTCCTTCGACAAACACATCAAACAGATCACCAAAACAGCCTTCTTCCATCTCCGAAACATCGCCCGCCTCTGCCCATCCCTTCATCTACAGCTGCCGAGATTCTCACCCACGCATTTATCACCTCCAGACTTGACTACTGTAACAGTCTCCTCTACGGATCATCATCAAAATCACTCAAGAAACTTCAACACATTCAGAACTCCGCTGCCCGTCTCCTCACGCACTCCCGCACCAGAGACCACATCACCCCCGTCCTTCACAACCTCCACTGGCTCCCCATCCCCCAGCGTATCAACTTCAAACTCCTCATCCTCACCTACAAAGCCCTCCATAACCTGGCTCCCCCCTACCTGTCTGAGCTCCTCCACCGGCACACACCCACCCGCACCCTCAGATCTGCCGATGCAAACCTCCTGCCAGGGGGGGGCCCTGCAGGACAAACTATCGGTCCTGGGGGGGACAGGGCCTTCTCCGTTGCTGCTCCCACCCTCTGGAACTCCCTCCCAACAAACATTAGAGACTCCCCCACACTCACTTCCTTCAAGAAATCTCTAAAAACTCACCTCTTCAACACTGCCTACAATCACTAACTCCCATCCTCCCCCCTTACATTGATTTTGTTCTTGTTTTGTTTATTGATTGTTGTTGTTGTTGTTGTTTTTTGTTTTTTCTATGTCAAAGCGTCTTTGGGTGTTTAGAAAAGCGCTATATAAAACCAATGCATTATTATTTTTGTGTAGCAGCGTGCCTTTCGGCTACTGCTATGACAGAATCTCAGCTGTGACAAAAGTCTCCTGGGGCCTGAGGTCCGACGTCATGTTCAGGTTATTCTCTGTGTTATCAGTCTCTCATTGGCTCGTAGCTCAGAGGGTCTAACCTGGATATGTGGAAGGACTTCAGGTCCCACCAGGGCCACACAGGACGACATGTGAGCCCGCATGGAGTCCTGGGTTGTGTGGGTTTACTCCGAGGCGCTTCGGTTTCCTCCCACAATAACAAATAATTAGAAAAATTATCACAATAAAAAATTACAATAAATTTGAAAAAAGAATCATCTCTTTTTTAATTTGTACATTTTTTCAGATCATTTCAAATATGTAGTTGTGTCTCACATGTCCATGGTTCTGATTTCTACTCTCTATCACTTGCATTGTTTGTTTTCATGATCACTCCTTGAATGAATGAAACCTTTATTGCCCCTAGGGGAATTTGTCTTGCATCAAGAGCATGGTATCATAAAAGAGAAGAAAGAAACGTAGACTCAAACACAACAGAAGGAATGTAGACATAATGAAAGCTGCTGCAGGTGCAGGTGAGTGATATGAACAAAGCTGCCTTCATTTCTAACCTGCAGAGAGCAGCTCTCAGTCCACTGGAACATGATTTATCATGAAGCTTCTGTGAGTGAAAGCAGGAGAAACAGGAGACAGTCAGAGCCCTCAAAGTGCAGGGACTTTGGTTTTCTGTCTCTTTGGACTTTTTATTCATGGTCAGTGCATCAACTGATGGAAAATGAACATTTCATTCATATCATAGTGTGGAGAAAAAAGACAAGGATGCAGGGATGCAGACTGTTTGTCAACATGTTGAGCGCATCAGGAGAAGTTAATGAAAAGTTTTGTTGTCTTGTGTGAATACAGTGAATATAAGACTAATTAGAGAATGATTCACCTTGGAATATAAGCTTCGGGATTGCTTTGTAAGATATTTGTTTAGAAACTGAAAGTGTGGAACAAATAATAAATTGGTCCGATTTTACACTAGATGTGACCTTAATATGTGTTACATAACTTCATATCAAAGAGCTCTGCTTAAGTAGGTCTGTAATTATAAAGTGTGAACATAAAAACATGTTCTCTCTCAGACTGTATAATGAAGAATAAAAAGAGCTCAAACAGTAACCTGATAATGTGAAGCTCTTATATAAGCAGTACTGTGCTCCACATTTCACATGATCAATCCTCTCCTCACATCACCTGAACTACTGAACTCATCAACTCAAGTCTGTCTGTTCAAACACAACAACCACATCTGATGTTTGAAACATGAGGAGAGAGAACGACTGGAAATGTTTGTGTATGTGATTGTATGAGGCTGTATGAGCTCACATTTACACTGATAGCATGGAGGATCATTTCTATTTGATTTCCATTCACTGTAATGTAAAGTATGAATGTTATTGGTTAGTTGCACATTGTACAACATGCACAATAAACTATAAAATAACTTTAGTTCTCAGATGCAATCATACCACAGAAAATGACAAGTGTCCTCCCATGAGTCTTTGCTGTTCAGCAGCTCGGGGCTCATGCAGCAGTCATGAATATGTAGCATTAGCTGAATGGACTCATCCTTCATGTTAAAGGTTCATATTATTTCTTGACTGCAGCTAATAAGTTAGCTTGACATTTATTCGGTGCATTAATCACCTGCAGAGGCAGTTTAATTCAGTGTGACCTTGATGTGAGCAGAACAGAAGAAACTCTGCTGTGTAGTTCATGTGTGTGTTTCAAACAAGTGATGGAGAGAAAAGCTGCACACTTCTTTAGTTCAGCTCAACTTGTTTGGAAACATCTCTGAATAGTGCTGATTATTTTCACTGTTTGATTTGTAACATGACATCTTTTAATGAGTTTTCCTTCGTTTATTTTTGGATTCATTAATTTAGTTGTTCACATATTATTTCCAGTTTTATTTTTATCATTTACTCCCCTCATGTTCTGCTCTTTGAGTGTTTCCATTCTTTGTGGTTTTCTGCCCCGTCCTCCTTCTTGTTTTGGGAGTATTGGTGGTCACCGCATTACCGCCACCTACTGGACTGGAGTGTAAAACAAGTATGCCCCGCCCTTATTGTTTTCACCTGCATGTGTTTTATTGTTCTCACCTGTGTCTGATTACTCTGTGTGGATTTAGTCTCTGAGTTCATTCCCCTCTGTAATAGTTTGTTTGTTACACTGGTCATCATCTCTTGCTCCGTCATTGTCTCCTCTTGGATCTACTCGTGTTTGCACCTTTTGTTTTGATGGACTCGGTTCTTTTCTGCTGGATTCGATTTCTCTGGACTCTGTTAAAGTAAGCCTTTGTTTCTGCTTTTTGGTCTTTTTGTTATGATGATAAATCATTCATGGTCGTCATCTGGGTTCTCACTCTTTGTCACAAACATGAAAATACTTTAGTTCATAAATCACTTTATATGTTATCACACTGCTCAGTGTATCATTACATGTTTTCTAGTGATTCCAGCTCTTCCATTCAAACACAGATTCAGACACCCAGAAGGCAGCAGTTTGGTTTGGGAGCAGTATGCAGTTCAGTGTCTTGCTTTGAGAGTCTACAATAAATTGACTAGAGGAGCTGGGGATTGAACAGCAGACCTTCTGCTCAGAGGTCAACCCGCTTATCCCCCTGAGCCACAACCACTACACTGCATTACTCATTTGTCAAACAGCAGTGTGTCCACAGCATTTATTGAACAAGTCAAACTTTACTGTGAAACTGTTCAAAATAACCTCTTGTGTTGTATGAGTGATAAAAACTGCTGACTGCAGCACGCTGAAGCAGCTCCACTATAAATGTTCAAAACAGTGAGATCCACAGAAAACTACAGAGCTGCAGGGTTCCCTCCAGCATGACCTCATGATGAGTGTGTAACCTCACAGTTCTAAGAAATGTGTTTATTTGTGTTACAACAGGCAATAAAACAAATCCAGATTTGTAAAGATGACTGTAGTTGGTTCACAAGCTTTGTGTTGTTATCTCAGATATAGTCACTGATTAATGAGATGTTTCTGTCTTCTGTTTGAGTTTCATTTTTAATAACTGGTTAATCAAACACAGTAGATCAGTTTATTTTTAAGGCTCAAATATCTGTGTGTCTCATACTATCACTTCATGTCTGATTGTTCAGTTGAATCAAATCCTTTTGTCAGTCAGTGATAAATCTGATCACAATGAGTGAATGAATGAATCCTCTCCTCTTGTTAATGCAGCGTACACTCTGAATGTATGATCTAATAGTGTTTCTCTTTTCTCTCTCTCTCTGTAGGTAAGTGAAACAAATCACCCAGACTGATTGAAAGTGGACTGCCTCGAGGCATCCCATTCACCAACACAGCCAGCTCTGGTACAGTAGCAGCCTTCACACTGCAGAGCCTTTGTTTCTCTCTGTTAACACACACTGACTCAACATATCATGGAGGATTGTTGCTGTACATGCTTTTTTCTCTTTTACACGCTCGTTTTGATCACAATATTTTGGTGACTTTGGAAGAACTCCTGAAGTTTTAAGGAGTTTTTGATGGTTGATTGTGGTTGAAGTTCATTGGTGTTGATCTTAGAAGTACTGAGGCTCAAACTGTTTACAGAAGATGAAAAACCACATTTAGAGTAATGTTGTGATTGTTAGTAGAGCTGGATTAAGGGCCTGTGTCCACAGACAACATTTTTGTGCTGGTAGCACCAGTTTAAAAACAAAACCAATGTAGTTCAGCGTTTTCAGCACTCACTGTCATGAGCACCAAAACACCCTTGGGGTCAGCTGTTTTTGTCACTGTGCTAACAGCGCTCTCAGTTGAAAGAAGTTCAACTTTTAAAACAGCGCTGCACACGTCAATGCCACTCACCTCACCGACCAATCAAAATCAACCAAGCTCAGGACTTCAGATATCAGCTTTGTCAACAACAATGGCAGGTAGTCTGACTCTTCTTTTTAAGGAAACAATTTCCAGATCTGCTGATGCTGCTAATTCAAGTTTTCCTTGAATTAAATCAAATATTGAACACACTGAGCTCTTTAAAACACACCTAATGGACATTACCGAGGGAAGCAGAAGTTAACTTTCTTAACCTAGCAACAATGAGCGCTGGTAAGAAGCGCTCTGAAACAGAGGTTGTGGGCACTGCCAGTGCAAAAGACTCTGGACACTCTGGCCCTAAGAACACAATATGTGTCAGGGTGATATTGAACATGCTCATTCTCTTCTTGCTGAGATGCACAAACTTTTTTCATAATGCTGCACCTCTTCATGATGAACAGACTCTCTCTCTTGACTTCTAACTGCTTTGCTGTAGTTGACAATCCCTCATGTTGTGCTTCTTCACCACGTTGACACATTCACCTCTCAGTGGTCGTAGCAGTCTCTGGCTCTGAGGGGAAGTCTCTGTGTTTCTCTTTGACTCTCTCTGTCTGTGTGTCATGCAGCCTCATTGAGTTCAAATTGAATCTGAGCTTCAATCAGTTTAATTAATGGAGGATTGGATTGTGTCTGTGAGGGCACAGGGAGAATAATCCCTCGAACATTAATACCAACGCACACACACACACACACACGCGCACACACACACACACACACACACACACACACACACACTCTCTCTCTCACACGCACACACACACACACACACACACACACACACACACACACACACACACACACACACACACACACGCACACACACACAGTGACTCTCCTCTGATTGGTCATGATCATAGCTGACTGAGGATTCACTCGCTGTACGTCTGATTATTATTTTCGACAAATTGATTTCAGTCATTCATGTACATCTTACTGTGTCATATATTTATTGTGACTCCTGTGAGATTGTATCAGAGATCAAAAGTGGATATTGAAATTGTAAAAGTTAATATTACTAGATAAGCAGATATAAGGAAACAAATGTTTGTTAAAAGGGAAGTTCTGTTTTGTTTTTTTAACTGATAAGGACCCCAGAGACGGACCTTTTTCTCAGGATAAAGTCTGTATTAACCAGAAACAGTTTTCTCTCTACTAAACGCCACCAGACTCCATTGACCAAAAGAGTAATTGTACCTCACAGAGCTCTGGAGTTGCTGGTTTACTATTACCCTGTACTGTTAGTTTACTTGTGTTCATGACAATGGAAATGATGAGTAAGTACTTTTTGGTTAAAAAAAGTAGACGTTTGGTTCTTACCTTTAAACATATCAATGTCTTTAGAGATCAAACAAACACAGTCATTTTCTGTAAAAGCTGACGTTGCAGACAGGCCCAGGTTTCAAACTGTAAAAAGTTTCTCTGTAAGATTGTCAACATGTGTATCTGTGTCTTTATCTGCAGCAGTTTGTCATCATATGAAAATTAAAAGGAGGTTTTTCACGAGGTTAAATATTTAAGTTTGGAGTACATATTTTATTAGGTTACTATGAAAATATTTCTGTATTAATTCATCACTGAGTGGACTTGGAAGTCAGTGATGCTGTTTCCATGTAAACAAGATGTTTGTTTTTCTTTCAGTGTAGCTCACAGTCTTTGAACGAGCCAATAACTGTAACATCCATAGATAGACAGCAGTGTTGTCAGGTGGAAAAACTAAAAATATCTCACACAATTATCATATTTACAGACTTCTAGATATCAAACCATCACAGTTAAGAGTCAGAAGCTCATTTTATATTAACAGTTCAAAGAGGAACTTTTACGCCCCTGTAACGTCTCACCATTGATGTAAATATGACAAAGACGTAATGATGGAATGAGGCCGTTTCAAAGCTGAGCCTGTATTGGAGCTAGAATCAGAGGCAAAACGAGTAAGTCTATGTGGAGATCTTGCTTTCTGTACATACGTTTTTCCTCTTGTCCTTCTGTAACTCTGTAAAACACAAAGTTAAATAACACACTGCAACACCAACATTACAATGATGCTGATTCAATGTAAAGTACAAAGGCTGAATGAAGGCAGAGCTTCATAACGGTGCTGTTGTGGACTTACAATGTTGAAAGGTCAGAGAGTCTGCATGAAGAAAAAGTCATCATTTCACTTCCCATCCTTCTTCTTCTTCTCTCTTTCTGTCTTTTATCAGCCCCACACTGCTTATTTTTTTCCATTTTTTAAGACATTATCACCTCCTGGATCTTAGATGCTGCTGTAACTCAGCTTCTGGCTGTATGTAATAAAGCCTCTTTGTTTTTCTTTATACCAGCATCATAACATGACTGAGCCATGAGTCAGACGCCTCTGCTGCACAGCACAAAGGACGCATTGTAACCCCTGATCTATTGTTCTTAACAGAGCAGGAAATACTGTATGTGAGGGTGTCAGACTATCTGTGTACAGAGAGTCTTTCCATTCTAACACAGTATGCTCCACTGGTGCTTTCATTATGCTAATGTGCAAGCTGAAGCTGTTCAGAGGATTTGTTGCCATAATTGGTAGAAGCTAATTGACGTGCTTAATCGTCACCCATAAGCCTGACGCAGACGTGAACCTACACATGCAGGTACAAATGTTCTCACAAAAACACACACATCCTGCACAAATACATGCAAAGGTGTCAACAAGAAGGGTGACTGCTCTTCACCAATGACAGGCCTCCATTTAGAGCCGGCGCGCTGCACATGGAGCTCACTGCTCCGAGACAGACGAGATCTTAGAAAGAGAAAAAAAAAGACATGAATACTGAGCAGCTCTCTGAGCAGCAACAGTCACAACCTGGTGTCAGATGAGTCCCTCACACACAGAAAGAAGTAGATCCTTCAGGAAAACTATCAGAGCTGATGGCATTGGTGAAGACGGCTCAGGAGAGACGATACAGATGTTATTTTCACCTCATGGATGTACGTGCAGCATGTTAAACAAACTCCTCAGACTTTACCAAAATAACTCGCTCGTTTACCCAGAAGGCTTTGCATGTTGTTGATTCATCAGTAACAGTTTCTCTTCTCTAATCTGGATGTGTGTAAGTGTGTGTTAGTGCATAGTGAGAGTACACTCTGGATAATGTCACATTAGCATACTTCCATCCCCGAGCTGTCACTCAGTGTAAAATAGAAGACTTACCTGTAGAGTCAGACGTATACGGGCTCCTCAAATATGTCTCTCATGTAATCAGGAGTCAGCCATGTGTTTCAGCACAGCAGCTGACATAACAGCCCGTGTAACTCAGCGGGGGAATTCATGCATTAGCTGTAATGGAATACAAAAGGTGTGGTTCAGAGAGGTGAAACACAATGCAGCAAAAGTTCATATTTTCTGCTGATATCACATTTAATGTGAGAATGAAAGGTGTGAATGCAGCCATATCAAACTCTGACAGCTGGAGGGCTGCTGCTGTAACACTGAAACAAACAAGTGAAAGCTGCAAATTCAACCTGTGAAATATTTCAGTCACACAGCAGCCAGACTCCACACTGAAGGACTGAAGAGCTGAGACTCTGAGAGAGAATCCTCCACCTACATCATCTAGTTAAGACACACAGACCTGGACTAAAATATTGTTATCAGTGCTGTCTGTAACTGAATGAGAGTGAATGACCATGAAAGGCTTAGCTAACCAGAATATTTTTATCATGGTACCGGAAATTTAAAGCAGTATGAACTGCATACTGCCTGCTAACCCATCCATCAGTATGCTGTTGACAACATACTAAACTACAAGTCATGTGACTTCATCAAACACATTCTAACAGTCTGAGCTACGTTGAATAAGCTAGCACCAAGCTAGCACGATGACCGTTGACTTGTTTAGTTTAAATCAACAACATTTGTTCATTACTGATACAGCTACTTAGTCATTGTAAAGTTATTTGAGAACTTAGAAAACGTATTACAGTTTGGTTACTTTTATTTGTACACCACTTGATGACCAGCTGGTGAGCTCCACCATTGGATAATCTGAATGCAGTAGATTGTGGGGTAAAGAGTTAGAGTGTGTTCTGTTGTTGTTTGGAGTTGATGTTAACAAACCTTGTAATGATGCAGATTACTTAGACACACATGGTCTGTTATTGAGCACATTCACCTGTTTGCTGCTGGAAAGATTTCTAATGACAAGGACAGCTCTTGATTGTGTTCAACAGTAATTTAGGGATTAAATGGTCGCTGCAGACTAAAGGATGTAGAGACATTTTCTCCAGATAACTTTTTAAACAGAGAGTTGTTCAGCCTGACATGAGAAGCAGACGAGGAGCACAGACTGCTGATTCTGAGACTCACAGCTGAGAGCTTTTCATCTGAGACCACTCCTGTGTTAAAGAGGAAGATTTTAAATCATCTTTTAAATCCGTCTCTATTCAAACATATTTCAGAGTGGAGCTGAGAGGTCAGAGTGCACAGGAACATCAGTTTAGAGAGAAGAGGAAGAAAAAAGATCAGCTAAGGATGTGTGCCTAAAATAAAGGATAATAACTAGTCTACAAAAGTGTATTGAATCCACATGTTTCAAACCCCAACCAAAATAAAACTGGGTTAAACTCAACAGTCTGTGGATGTTTGCTACTTTAAGTGGTCTAAATGAGAGCTTCTGTTGGGATTTTGAGGTACAGGTAATTCAGAAAAAGCAGTGCAGAGTTTGATTTTCTCATGTGAATGCAATACGCTTCTGTACCTGTCGTCCAGAGCTGTGTATGAACACTATCAGGGGCTCTAGAGCTCATTAGTCAACTGTACGTTTCATATAAAAGGGAAATTCTGGTATTTTTAAATCTGGGTCCTATTTGTAACTCTCAGTAATGTGCTTATTAAGAAAACAGATAATTGAGATTTAAAAATAGATTATAAATCTGTACATCAGTAGAAACATGGCTCTACTAACACAGACTGTCAATGCAGATAAAAACAACAACCTGTCCATACTGAGGAGTCTGTATGTTACATCATTGTCATGATGAAGATCGAGCGCCTCTTTGGAGCAACAGTAGCTACTTTCTTTGTTCCTCTTCACTGTAATAGTCTCTGTGTTTGACTGATGTGACTGATGCTGATGTGAAGGACAAGCAAACAAGTTCAACCTAAACAAATATTTCACCGTATGTGTTTTAATAACTTTTATACAATCATCATTTTCACAGCTTTAAACTCTTTGTGAACTCATTACATCATCACATTATCAGTTCATCTCTCTCAGCATCCTGCAGCTGTGGATCTTTTATGTTCATGTCTTTACACACGATTTCAAAGCTGGAGCGAGCCGTCACATCAGTTTAATGTCAGAGTATTTATTCCACCTGTCTGTGCTGTAATAAAAGCTGTCACATTTCACAGTTATTATCAACGAGAGCACAACATAAGATGTATATTCTTTCTTTGTGTATATTTATCTTTACTGTGCAGGGTTAGATTTGTGCAGAGACACTTCCATCTGAGAATCTGTTTCAGTTTGATCATAGATTCATTTTCAGTGTTTGTAGATATTTATGAAATGCACTTCACTTCACACTTCACTGACTTTTTCACTGATCTTCTCTATTTCTATGACTATTATTATTTCATACTTTATCACATCATACTTTCTTCATGGTGAGGGAGTTATTGAGCTTTAACTCAAAGATGTGGCCTTCATCTCCTGCAGTTTAGTCACCCTGTGGACTCTTCCTCAGTGATGTATTATTCTGGATATTTGGCTGATATCATGCATCGCCACATTAAAGTGTTTTGTAGCTCACAGGAACAGATTCAAGGTAATGTGCCTTCAAATTTAGAGCGGATTCACTCGACAGGATTTTGTTGCAGAGCAGTTTGAACGTTTAGGAGAAAATCCAAGCTGGCAGAAAGAGTGAGCGTGCTCCTCAGAGTGTGGACTGATGTTGATTTCTTTTCTTGAAACAGTGACTGCTGCAGAGCAGAGAAATGAACGAGTGCACTCTCCCAACAACGGGTTACACTAATGGATCAGTTTAGCTCTGAGGAGAACAGAACAACAAACCACAGCTGATACAGGTTTACTGCAGAAGCGCTGACAGCTTCTGAGCTGATCACAGGACGACAAGAATGAACTTCACTGAAACTTTACAGTTTAATGACTCAGTGTCAATCTAATGCTTTCTTTGAGTCTCAGTAACTGTTAGTAAAACTTTCACAGTGAGATCTGTTGTAGTTAAGTTGACCCCTCTTAAGGACATCATCATGTATTCAGTCTGTGCAGTAGGTCATGGAGAAACAGAGAGGAGAGGAGAGACGGGGGGGGGGGGTCTCTACTGAGGCAGAGATGAACACAAACAGGAGTTAATCTGTCTGTGCTGCAGGACCTCCTGTGATTTTGGATTTTAGTCCCATAAGTGTTTTAATTTGTTTAATTAGAGGATTAATGAACTTTGTGTTTTACTCAGATTGACAGATTTAAACTGAAATGATAACATGCTCATCATTACACAGAATGATCATTTACTCTGATAATTAATGGTCTAGAAAGAATAACATGTATCAGTATAACACTCCTCCATGTGTAAGCTTTTTTTCAGCAGGAAGTAAAGTGACCTTCATAATTTTAGATGTATGGGACACTGCAGACATTTTCTCAAGCTCTGCTGTTAATCTTTTGTTTTATTTTGGACGTTAGTCAGTACATGATGGTCTCACTGGTAATTGTTAATTTACTTCTAAATTGCACATTTCCAATGTTTCTTTGTGAGGGAGCTCACACTGGTCACTCACTGAGTGTGGGGAGGTAATCATCTCAGAGCAGCGTCAGGTGTGTGTGTGACTGATTGGCCCTGATTTGGTCCAGGTGTGTTAAGGTTATATATACCCTTGAGTTGCAGCACTCTGTGCTGGCTCATTGTCTTACCTTCAGAGATAGTGAGAGGTTCTCTGTGTTTCTTGTGTCCTTTAGAAGTGTGTGATTTTGCATAAGCACCACTTGATTGTCCTCAGTGTGTTTACTTACAGTTTCCAGCTGATCTAGTGTAGTTTGTTGGTGCTGGGAATTTCTGACCCAGCCTGTTCGTTTCAGCTGTTTCTGGGGTCTCCCCTTTAATCTAGTTTCTCGTCAGCTGCTCGGCAGCGGTGGTTTGGTTTAGTCTTGGTTTTATTTAGAAAAGAGAGCCTTGCTGTTTGGCTAGTAAGTTTTTGTCTTTTTGTCCCCTCCAATTAATCGCTTGCGATTTTAGTGGTTATCCCTCTGGGATAACTTTCAGATACCCGGGGTCCGCATTTGCATCCCACTTTCCCAAACCCTTACATTATTAGACAACTAAATGGAAATTGAAAATACTCCTCCATTTCAATTTAAAGTCTTTGCAGTGGAAGACATTGATAAATGATAATCAATCCATTAACTTCACTTTAATAAGATCTCCAATCAACAGGACATGAGGGCTCGTTCATGCAGGTCAGCTGTTATAATGAAAATCATTGGTGGTGTTTGTATTGGTCCAGACTGAACCTGCTGGAAAACCAAACAAATGTTTTCACTTCATTCAGCTGGAGGACAGAACGTCTCTTAAATACAAGATGAATTTGAGGTGTTGATCTCTGCAGCAGCGATCAGTCAGAGTGGAAACATGGTGACATGACAAGAGGAGAAAGAGACAGAAACCACACCCAGTCTACACCAACCAATCACACGCCATTACATGTGGAGATGTGGAAACAGCACATGGTCACACTTTTAATGTCAGCACACACACACACACACACAAGCACACACACGCACACACACACACACACACACACACACACACACACACACACACTCACACACTGCAGAAAGCTTCGTCAGCAGACTGAGCTTGATTGTTTACATAATTTCTAATTCATATCTTGACTCTGAGTATTGTAACAGAAGAAAATAAAGTCAATAAGTTTATAAAATGAACTGAATTGTGAGTTTGTTCAGCATGAAGGGTAAACTCTGCTTTCAGTAGTTTATCTATACGCTTTGATGACACTGCAGTCTGTTTGAAAGAAGAGCACCCGCTCTGCTGTCGGGCTCAATAAGAACATTTTCTAACACCTTACACTCTCTTCAATATAAAAACACTCTCTCACTACAGAGAAAATCTTCCTCACAGTAACACATGATAATGTATCTCTGAATACAATACAATGAGCTGAGTGTGATGAGAATAACATCTAATTACCCTAAAACAGTTTCACAGACAACATCCCACCTCCTGTCAACTGCTCGTTAGCTTTTTACTGATGAAGAAGAACAACAGGAAGTGACTCATTATGTCTCTTTAAAGAACATCTCCTGTATTTCTACCTGAAGATGGATTTAACTTCTTACAAGTTTGATCTTTATCCACTAAACATATTTTAGAATTGAGACAGCTTCTTCAATCACTCTTTTTAGAGCACTCAGATTTTTTTTTCACTTTTCACAGTTAGAACTCAAGAGATACCAAATACGTCTTCCATCTCTTCTTCATGAGCTGCATTGAAACTGTGGATCAGATGACTTCCTGTTGATGATACGATTACAGAGAGTCCCTCAGGAAGCTGATCTGATGAAGCATCAACATGACCTGGTTTGAAATGACTGCTGCTCAGTTTGTAATGAAGTCTGGGAATACACAATTAACACATGATATTTGATGATGTGATAGCAACATATTGATTCATCAGCTGAAGCTTTATTAAGTTTTCATCATGCTTTAAGCTTGAGTTTGATACGAGAGAAGAAAGATGGTACAATGTATTTTAGAAACCTTGTAAAAAAAATTATTCCTTGGGGTGCCAGCTAGCTCAACGGTTATGTTGCGCGCTCCATGTACAAAGACCATAGTCCTCAACGTAGAGGCTGTGGGTTCGACTCCGACCTCGTCCTTTGCTGCATGTCATCCCCCACTCTCTGCTCCCATCATTTCCTGTCTCTCTCCAGCTGTCCTCTCTAATAAAGGCAAAAATAAAGAGAGAAAATGTGATTTATTTAGAGTAAAGAGTGAAAGACGATCTGATATTGAACCATTTACCCTCTCTGAGGATTATCTGAGGGGAGAACATCTAGTTTTATCAACCATCAATAATAAACTTGGCTTGTACCCACTGAGATTCATGCACCTTTTGTCTTCTCATTATTCAGAACAAGCAGAGCAACATGTGATTAATGAGCATCTTCTAATTAGAGCTGCAGTGTTGGAAGCTTTCCATGATTTCATCTCCAGGAACATTTATCACATTTCTGTACTGGTGTTGAGATCATTCTGTCTCCACATCTGCTGCACGCAGGATACACACACAAATCAGTTAATTTTAAAACAGAGGAGCAACCAGGAAGTGGCCTTTTTTCTTTTGTGTTCATCTCTGTGTGAAGAGGGACATCAGAGTTTCTGCAGAGACATGTTCACGTCTACGATGAGTCGATAACGTCACCAAAGCTGTTCACGGGTCTGAAGGTCATAAATGTTGTTAAATAAATGTGCAGTAAACAATAAGGAGAGCCCCTTTAGGCTCCTAAATGTTCCACTTTGAAGGAAACACAGAGGAGCAGGAGGTGTTACATTCTCAGCAGGTGTGTCCTTCACTCAGCTTTGTGTTCACTTTGCTGCTTTATCGGAGGAGACGGAGTGATTGTGGAGAGGAGCACGCTGACATTTTATGATCTCACTGCAGCAAACATTGTTTTCATTCCAGTCTTGTGATCCTGTGTGGTCTGTGAGAGAAGACTTCAGCACAGTGACGACTTCTGCGTCTGTTTCTGAACACGTTTCAGCTGCTTGTAACTATATTAGAGATGTTATTGATGAGCACACAGAGATATCACATCTTCCTTCATGTTGTGTGTGATGTTTAATTCTAGGTACATTTAAAAAGATGTTTTTTTTTTCACTGAATCTCTAATCAGTTCATCAGATTAAGACAGCATGTGTAAACTCTGTGATCTTATTTGCTGATATTGAATTTCCCCTGACATGCTGTGTGCACAGACAGCTACTAATTAAAGTTGTTGAGATTTGTTCTGACAGAAACTTCAGTCGATACATGTGAGCTATAATTTGGACCTGAGTGAATGTCTCTCAGCTGTAATGTTGGGATGTTTCATGGTTTTGTGCAGCAGGTATGACAGGAAGTCTTTTTGAAGTGAAAACAAACGAGTCTCATTATAAATCCTGCTGTGGAGCTGATAAGAGATTAAAAGGTGTGAAAAGTACCTCAGTGCAGAGAGAGGACCAAACATGGAGAGCAGAGATTAAAGGTTCCACTTTGTTTTCTGTCAGTTTCAACAAACATCCTCAATGATCCCTCTGTACTCAGGTTTTCATTTCTTATTCTTTAGTTAAAGTGCCAATCAGAGGAGGAGGAAGTGGAGTGTGATTTTCAGTTTTCTCTCTTTTGTTTTGAGTTTTGTTCGTAAAAATTGGTAACCCAAACAAACTACAGGAAACAGTTCTCACAAATCAAATCAGACGTGGACAGATAGATAGATAGATAGATAGATAGATAGATAGATAGATGTACTTTATTGATCCCAAACTGGGAAATTGTGGCGTTACAGCAGCAGGTTATCAAACACACAATGTTAGTAACTAAAACAATAAAATATTAAATACAAAGTGAATAAGCACTAGAATATAAGAATAACGGGATGGGAAACTTTACCTCTCTCTCTAATGGGAAGAATTGAATCAGTTTGTATGAATATAATACCTAAATTACTCAATCTGTTTTTGTCACTCTCCACACCAGTACCTGCCTCCTCGTTCAAGATGCTGAATAAACTCTTACTGCAGTACATTTGGCAGAAGAAAAGACCCAGAGTTAGACTCAGAACACTTCTCTTACCTAAATAACAAAAAGCAAACTTGGCCTGCCAAACCTTAAAATGTATTATATGAGTGGGAAACGTCAAGGAGGCCAAAAAATCGGACAGAAAGAAAACACCTTCTTTTAGTCACCAGGTTTATTTCTCATTCTTATGTACCAAGTATTTTTTATATATAATCCAGTTTATCATTTTACTTCAAATTTCAATTAGAGCCGCTTAATCTGCATCACAAGATATTTCCAAACACTTTCATACCGTGTGCTGTAAAGTCAGCAAACGTCTGCTGGAGAAAAAGTCTAATCAAGAGTTTGTGCCTCAGCAGAAATCACATGAAAACAGGAAAACACTTTGCTGTTTGTGTGAACCTCTAAAACACTCCAACAAGTGAGCTGAAATAGTCTCTGAGGCTGAGAGCCAGTGAGCCGTGATCGTCTGTGAGCGTGTTCAGGATGATGATATGCAGAACATTCACAGACTTTGTCAAGGTCAAAGCTGAAGAGGAAGAGAGTGGTCGTCTCTCCTGCAGAGCAGACGACAATCTTCAACTCAGAGAGATCACAAGCACAAGAGCTGGAGTGTGCCAATTATGTTCATGGATGCTAAGAGAAGAAGAGAGCCCCTCTCATAATTCACCAGCAGTCTCTGCCTCTGTTGTTATCTGTGATTGGACAGGAGGCTCACACAGCTCCTGTTAGACGATAGATTGCTCCGATAGTGTCGCGGTGGCAGCCGTGCTGGTTGTTTAAAGGGTCATTCAGATGCAATCTGGGAGATTTCAGCCTGGATTTATGCCTCCCTTATTGCCGGGGCTCCTCACTCTGGAGTTTCAGTAAACCAGAATGAATTATTGTGTCATGAAGCAGACTTCCTCTCTCCCTCCCAGCAGACAGGACCCTGAGCTGAGCAGGCTGACTGTGCTGTGTGTTTCATTCACACTCTGCAGAGCTTCACCTGAGTGTGTGAAGACCATTAACAGAGTCATTAGAGGAGCTCAGGTCATGTTGAAGCCAAATGTTTCCCCTTGGTGAGAAAAAACACAGCAGGAGTTATTTATCAGCCATGATGAGAGTGATGCAAACTGTTCACTGAGATAACTGATGGTGATTCTGTAAAAGACGACGACTTGACCTCTCACTTTTTAAATTTAACTCTGCTTCTTTATACCAGTCACAACAAAGTTGTAGGCTAGTTGTAGTTAGACTCTTATATAGATGTAGATATACTATAAACTGTATAAAAAGGCCCTTTTCAAAATCGAATCAGATTCCCGCCCCTTGGTACAGATAGTTAGCTACCAGGCTACCTAGTTACTTAGCTAACACGAAAAGTACTAATAATCTTGTTGTGATGCAGTGAATGTTATATTTCACAACACAAACTCCAACATAGTATAACACTTGTATTAACAGTATAAACAATACACCAACTATAAAAGTAACATTTAAGAAGAAGCACTATTATTCACAATGGATGGTGGGATAGGTAGTTCTTTGTCTCAGGATGAAAATGATGTACACAGTCTTGTAACTTTGCCTTTTACTCTGTTTTTCATTGCCGTTTTTGTGCCGAATCAAATGTACTACAGTCACGAGTATAGGGGAAGCTGGTTGTCTTGGTTCCAGGCGCCAATCTCTTGATATAAAGACTTTGTGAAATGTCAATAGAGGATTTGAATGGGGAAATTTACTTACGGGACCAGAGCCGCCGAAAAAGTGGACGGTCACTGTTGAGCTCTATTGCTGAGGGACAATAAGCTCTTTTTGAAGCGGTCCCTTTTCCAGGTCAGGAACCTTTATCTGCGACCTGATGGTCAAAAAGAGAAGAGTGGATTGAGTGGATGAGTGGGGTCCTGGGCTATGGTGAGTTCTCTGTTCTCTGTGTGTCAGAGCTTTGTTGTTGAGATGTGAGAGGTTTTGGGGGGTCAGTCCAATGATTTCTGAGGCGATATGTGTGATGCAGATGAGTTTATTTCTGTTTGCAACTGTTATCATGGTGAAGAAACAGGGTGAGCAGTAGAGGAGGATGGGCTGCTCGATGCGTTCACACAAAAGTAAGAGAAGATGAGGAGAGACTGACAGACAGGGCTCTGAGTTTACGTATGAGCAGTTCAACAGTTTCATCGTTCATGCATGTGGGGTTATGGACTGTTTTTCATTGAAACATGATGAACACACCAAGTCATTCTAATTAAAGCAACACATGTTAAACACACCCTAACAATGAAAGGCCTCTAAACAGCTGAGCACACATTTCTGTGACACACTCAGAGCTCATGATGCATTTTAAAGTAAATGGAGCTCATCAATGTAGCCATTAGAGGAAAGCAGCCAGGTATCCATCTGCCTTCTTCTACCTGAACAGCTGTGTGCTCACTGTGGCTGTGTGCTTCATGTCACACTATACCTGACTGACATATGGCACAGACTCCGCCCTCCACCACAGAGCCCATTTAATATGAATAAATGGACTCATTAGTCTGACCAGTTGGCGTGCTCAGAAAACAGAATACACATTCTTTACCAGAAAATAAATGATGGAGAAACCTGGAGCTCATTTTTTCTCTTCAGTGATGAATCTTTGCTGCTGATGATGGATGAAGCAGCTCCCTCTAGAATCAGGTTTAGACCTCCACTCATCACTTTGGTCTGCTTTGGTTTTGTACAGATTGTTGCTAAATGTGATGTTGACGTAGTTTGTGATTAAGACATTATAATAATAATAATTATTATTATAATTATAATAATAATAATAATAATAATAATAATCTTTATTTATAGAGCATTTTCGAAAACAAGTTACAAAGTGCTTTACAAGGACAGCAAAACAGATATAAAAACAGGCAGGTCTAGAATAACAAACAAGGGAAGATTAAGAATAAACAGGCACTTTCAAATATAAAATCCGTTTAAAAGAACTGTAAAAGACGTACAATTCTTTTAAAAGAAATCTAAACAGTGAAATTCAGGTAACAATTCAAAATCAACTAAAATCAGGAAAGGCTCGTCGGTAAAAGTGTGTTTTAATTAGGACCATGAGCAGTAACATTTAGATGAGTGGGTGGGTACACACTGTTACAACTCTATCCTGGTTGATAGTTTGCTGTGGATTATAAATCACAGGTGGCCACTCTCTTTAAGTAAACCAGACGTGTCTTTGAGACATATTAAGTTGCCCCCAGGTTTAAGTCACTTGCCAATCGGCTTCACATTTGAAATAACGTCCACTTCTTATAGTCTATGGTTGAAGATCATTCAAAGCACTACGATTGAAAAAAACTGATCTCAGACCTGCTGTTTTTCTTTTGTACATTCACATTTTAGTTGCTGGTGAGATTTACAAATATTACATCTGTTTCCAACAAAGTTGCTCCTCTGGTAAAAAAAAAAAGAAACAACATTTAACTCCCTGGTGATTAGTGATCTTGATTTGAATATGGTGTAAATCCTGATTCCATACATTTATTTAGTACCATATGAACCCAGTCGCATTTTGAGATCCTCGGGCAGAGGTCTCCTGGTGGTTCCTAATACAAAACTCAAAACTAAAGGGGATAGAGCATTTGCCGTGAGGGCTCCAAGACTGTGGAATGACCTGCCCGAGGAGGTCAGGTCAGCCGAATCAGTCATCTCTTTTAAGTCCCTTATTAAAAAAAGGATTGGCTACTAAAATGATAAACTATATAATTCACAAACTTATGGATGATGTCTCAGTGGATATGTTCACTTTTTAAACACAATCTATACATTCAACACTTGAGCTTTCCAACTGTCACATGCAAACGTTACCTAGCAACAATAGTTAGCAGCCCCCTCAGTAGGACGATTAAGGTCATTGTAAAATACTGTTTCTCTTCATATCTGCATTTCTTTGTACCAGAAGTATTTTGCACGTGTTCTTGTGAGACTTGTTTCAGAAAGTATTCTTTAGAGTTGCCTTATGGGATAAAAAGATAGAACCACTGCTTTGTATTGGGGCTGATATTTGATTTTGGCTTTGTAATTGGAGAGCGTCATGATAATCTCATTATGCAACTTTTGATTTACCAAATAGAGTTTTTTTATCTTCAGGTCAAACTACTTCTACTTCAAAGTTAGTACAAAGGCTTTGATAGGATAACAGTAACACTCTTTCAACTTCTTCATAATTGGGTAAAGAAAACTTGTTTAGCTCTGAATCTCTCAGAAAGAGTACTGAGTGTTGTGTTAGTGTGATTGAGGTTGCAGGTTGCTCTTGTAGTTTACAGTTTGAGATTGTATTTTATTAGTTATCATGTTTTATCTAGTTGGCCTGAGGAAGCATCAACAGAGCTCATCTTCAGCATGATATGTGTTAACCTGAAAAAAACCTTCACAGCCAGCATGAGAGAAAATAATAATGTTCAAGTTAACATGTTTACTGAATATAAACCTGATGATGATGTTGGCGCGTGCACGATATTTTTTTTTCCTCTGATAGCTTTCACAGAGCAAATAGTATTTCTCTACTTATGCTCCCATTTCTGCCAGACAAAGACACATCCATTGATGTTTTTGTTTCTCAGTATAAGCAGCACAATAAATGTATTACAGTAGAATATATTCAGCTGCCATGCAGCAGTACATTGTGTACAGCGGGAAGCTGCAAAAGCAGAGTCGTTATTTCTTCAGAAACTGATGGAAATTTGTGGGGAAGAGGAAACTGTCACTCTTCCATCACTTTGAAAGTTTGATGATCAAAATATGAAATAAAAAGTCACCTGACAAAAAGGCAATTTAAAAATGTCTCCCTGTTTCCTCCCCCTGCTCACACTGCACCTGTGTAACCTGAGGGAGCTAGTTAAAGCTCTGCTCATGACAGGTTGTGGATAAAGTGGCTCTGTGGGACTTTTATTGCTGTGCACCCTGTTAGTGTGTTATTTAGCAGAAGCTGGTCAGTCAGTCCTCTACAAAACGTCTCCTTTATCGTTTGAGTTCAACAGAGTCATCAGCAGCTCTGTGCTTCTATAGTTCACTTATCAAAGTCAGAGAGACCTCACACACTCAGAGAATCACCATGTCATTAGTCTGAATATCAGACACCCACACTGTTATAAAGAGCAGACAAAACATCCCGCCTTCGAAGACTAGAATGTCCATAATGGGGCAGTTCAATGAACACTTTTTGACAAAAAAAAAAAAAAAAATCTTCACACAATTGTGCCAAAATCAACACAAAATCAAAGTGCAAAGCTTGATATCAATTTCTCCAATTCATGGGGTTCAGTGAAGCCAAACAGCTCAGGTGTCTGGATGTTGAATCCAGCGTTTGACTCAGGGACCGGTCTTTGTCCTCTTCCTGTGTCTGCATCGATCTCTGCAGCTAGCTGATGTCTGCACGTAGAACAAACTCACTCAGAACTCAGATAAACTGCTGTAGATACACAATCCAACATCTGACACCATGTCATGCTCTTACTTCTGGGCTTCATCGATAAATCCATACAAATATGTCTTTTTATAAAACATCTTTAAACAGAATGCCTCGTGGCATGTCTAAGTCTCACTCCTATAACTATACATCACAGTGTCTAACTTTGTGTGGCAGCAGTAATAAATGTGTCCTGGTCAGTTCACACTCACACACACATCCCACAGCCTTTAACAGCATTTCTGTAGTCACTTACTTCTTTAGATGTTAGAGATAGAATAACTGAGAGGAGACTTTAATGTGATTTTCTCCCTGAGGCCTTGAATCTCTGCACACAAAAAGAGTCCTGCCTGATGGTGGAGTGTTCTTTAAATATCAAAGGAGTTCATTTAACTTCTCTGTTCTACTGAGAAAGCATTTCTAGGTTCCCTGTTCTTAAAGACTTCCTCAGATGTGAAAAATTAAACACACCCCTGAAATGATCGCTGACTAGCTTCACATCTGCAGACTATCAGGATGGAAAAGAGTAAAACAGGAGAAGACAATCTTAAATTAATGAATGTTTAACCCACCTGGTCGATGGATGTGATAATAATCAGAGAGGCATCACAGTATATATCCTGCCTGCTGCAGACAGATGTGACCACATCAGCAGCTCTGTTGGAGGTTACACTCTCTCGTTGGGTTCCCAGGGCTCACTCGTCTGGAGCCGAGGTGTTCCCTGTCATGCTCTGACACATTTCACAGCTGACATCAACAATCTGTCTTCACTTTGATTTGGATGGATGGAGATCCCTCTCTGTTTCCATCAGGAGGATGCTGCAGCTCTAAGTTATGTCATTTGCAGTGCAATGAGTGGATGTGATGCAACTCTTTAGTATTTATCTCAAATAACAGGACAAGAGGCATATTATGTTTCTGGCAGCTCCTAGAAGGATTGATGAAGAGCTGTTTATCTCTCTGCTTTGTCAAACAACAACATCAGTTTGTCTTTCTTCTTACATGTGGGTTGAAATGGTCTATATTTGTGGTGTTAAAGCAGCAGTCTTACTCAGTTTAAGGCAAAGAAAACTGCATTGTTAGGTCTGTGAAAAACACCAGTCTCCTAGTTGAAGTCCTGTGTTGATTGACACATCCATCGTCTGTGCCCGCTGACCCAGGCAGACTTTATCAGTCTTTATACTCCGTCACTAAGAGCAGCTGCTCTGAATAAGGTGGTCTGTTAATCACTGTCCAGGTTTATGAAGTGGTTTCTATTAGATCTTAGTAATGCTGAAGATGGTTTTATATTTGAGTTTGTTGCTCTTCTTACTCTCTTTGTTGAAGCTTCATCAAAACACATGGAAGGCAGTTTATCAGCTGTTATCATTTCTGTGACAGTATTATTAATAGCAATTTTATTCATAAAACACATTTCATTACAGGACAGCTCATTGTGTTTTACAAAGAGATTAAATACTACAATAATAAAAACAAATGTTTCAGGGACGCCGGTGACCTAGTGGATAGTTTTCGTGCCCCATGTACAGAGGCTTTTATCCTCAAAGCGGCCAGTCGGGGTTCAAATCTGACCTGTGGCTCCTTTCCAGCATTTCATTCCCCACTCTCTCTCTCCCTGATTTCTGACACTATCAACTGTCCTGTCTAGATAGCTATTAAGTTTAGCTTTAAAATTAGAGACGGTTGTGATGGACCTGAGGTCAGCAGGTAGTTTGTTCAGAGATAAGGACCACAGTAACTAAAGACACCCTCTCCAGTCTTCGATCTAATTCTGGGTACGGCTAAAAGACCTCCACCTGATGACCTGAGAGGCCGGGTCGAGATGTAGACTGTAAGCTGATGTTAATATGTCACATTCATGTGTGTAACAAACATCTGCTGTAGCAACACAGTGAATAAATATCCAGCAGCCTCTCTCTCTCTTCTTCTTTTTAGAAAAGTCAAATATTTCTCCTCCTGCTCTCAGCGTCTCTCTGCTCTAACAGCGCTGTCATCACTTCAAATCTCTGCATCAGTTTATTTCTGCTGTTGAAGAAGTCCGAGTTGTATTTGCTGTGTGACACATCTGGAGTGCTCTTCTATCAGATCTGTTTCTGTTAACCCTGATGGAGGGAAGTTTATCTACATCTCTTTGATTACTGGAAACTGGAGCTGTTAGACAGCTGCTGTGTCTCTTTCAATGGTTGTTCAATAAACAACACAAATGAATGCAGGATTAGTTTTGAATAGAAAGTCAACAAACCTGAGATAGAACAAACTTTATATGACACATTAATCCCAGACTCTTCAAATGCTGTCATAACAACAACCTGACACTGAGATATAAATATACATTGTAATGAACGTCTGACTTTGTTCTCTGATGATCCAACTCTCTGAGTGTTAACAAGAGATCAGATATCTTCAGTCACTCATGATGATAATTGTTCTGCTGTCACTTCTTTCAGCGGGTACATACAGCTGCTGAAGACACTTTGACTGTTGTTGAACTACATCTACTGACAATGATTGGTTGCATGACTTCCTGCTCCTCCTACACTCTAAAAACTAATGCTGCATATTACTTAATTTAAATGATGAAACATTTTTACACACAAAAATATTGAGTAAATTTCAAAGCTTTGAAATCAAGTAAAACAAACCATGAATAATGAGTAGATTTACTTAATATTTTCAATCGTGTACACATGAATTGATTTAGTAAAATTACAAAAACAAAATTGTAAATCTAATTGAAATACTCTATAAACCGTATAGAAAATATGAGCAGAAAGCACTGAAGAAAATGAGTAGATATAAGTGAAACCTTTAGGAGGATATAACTAAATACTTTCCTGTTATTTACTTAAAAGAATAAATTGTATTCATTTAAAAAATGTCTTGTGCTTACTTGTTTTTTTTACTTAAAATACTACATTCTATAAAAGCATATTACTTAAAGATGTCAAACTTAAACCTAAAAAATATTAAGCATGACCAAGAACTCAATAAACATGAATGTTTTATTTGAATACAAGTGTGTGAAACACACAATACAGTAGACAGCCAAGTGGTATTTATCACCAAGAGATTTTAACAGTTTACTTTTTAACAAAAGATATCTCTCTCTCTACGAATGCTATACACAATGTTTTCAGACTTACAACAATCTGAACTTTTAAGTTGCAAAAACAAAAACTTTGTCCTTTTCAATTATTTACACTGAAGAACACCTAAGTTAGCATTCTACATTTACACACAAGGACACTGTCTGCAGGCAACGCGAATACATAGATTTTTTTTACACATAACTACTTTGAATTACATGAACTAGTACCTAGGTAATGGGCTAAGGATAAGGAACTTGTCCGTTATGTGTTGTAAATGTGTTCAAACCAAAACACATTGAAAAATAAAGCCCGGTTTCAAAAATCCCGGTGTTACTCTTTAAGTGACTTTACAATCAAAATTTGTGGTATAAGGCAAAATCAAATCATCCCCACTATTAAGTTTCGCATATACGACCTCATATTGATCAACTCTTTTCACATTTGTGATGGATATGCTTTTTTTTAGAAACTTAAAATGAAAACTAAAGCTTAAAATTAAACTTTGAAATGCATTAAGGTTAGAAACTTAAAATGCTTAGTACATTCTCCTCTAGAAGTACATTTAAATCATTTTTTTATTAAACTGCCTGTAAACTTAAAATCAGATGTGTCATGCCTAATAGAAAATAAAAAAATAGAGGAAAATCCTTCTTAAAGCAAGTTGTAAATGCAGACTCAATATACATTGAAATCAGATGAAAACTGTGAGCCTGACCACACCTGGTGATGGTCTGACTAAATGGAGCAATAGATTGCTTAAGTTTCTCTCCAGAACCACACTACTAACAAGAGTCCATTATCACATTCAACATATGGTTCAATTGGGTATGAGTCACACTCACCTGAACAGCTGCCCCCAAGCAACTACATGACCATGTTTCTCAGTCTTTGCACCTTTACTGAAAGGTTTCCTGCATCTACCTCCAAAAGCATCTTTTGAAATACCTCAAAAATGTATTTCAGAGTTTTTGGGTATTTCAGATCCAAGGCATAAGTCAGTCCTAGCAGGTAGCAGCAGGCTCTGCTGAGATCTCCAAGATGGTTGAGCACAGCGGAACCCTCGATGACGATCCCGACATCGACTTGTTCACTTTCATTCCGGACCAGGTACACAGCCATCACCTCTGCTGCCAGCTCTTCTTCCACATCGACGAAATCAGCAGTCTGCAGATATTGTAAAGACAACTGATTATAACAGGCAGGCAGGAAGACAACAAATAAAAATAAAAATCAATTACCAAAACAACTAAATTAATTGTATAGCAAGTTTTCTACTTAAAGATAGCATCATGATTTTTTGCCAGATGATTACTTTTACAATATTTGATTTGTACTTTAATTTTTTTATAAATGTTTGAATAAATATAAAATGTTGCAACATCCAACTAATTATGCATACATTTGCATCTCTTTAAAAAAACACAAATCTAGATTTTGGATAAAGCCAGAGTTAAAATCTTTATTTCATTTTTACAACATATTAATGTCCAAAGTTTTTACAGAGCAGATTTTGGATAAAGCCTTGTTTTATTTTATAAATCAAAAAATACTATGTAGGGATATTAAAAATGAATTTTCTGTATGTTTCAAAAACAAAATGTTTCATAAATGAGAAGGACATGTACAAATCCTTCTGTAATAACCTTCAGAATAATGTTAACAATGATTATGGACAGTTTAATTGATGTAAGTGCTTTAGAAATCGAGATATTTAGTTCAGAGTAAGTAAAAAATTTGAGGGCTGTCCCCTTATACTCGACCAAATGGTCAATAGTCGGACAAGATTTTTGGTTCAGTGTGAAAAGTGAAAAAAACTAATGTTGAGATAATGTCTATTAAAGATGGTTGTATAGGAGAAATATACAGACGCAAACAGACAAGGTTTAGTCACATAAATACCTAAATATACATTCTGGACCTCTTATATATATACACTGGTATGAAAAATATTGAAGCGCTTATGCATTACCAAAAGAAACTTAATTTCAGTTTAACACATTAATTTTAGGGAGAAACCCAAAAGTTTTTATTGGACTCACCTCAAACTCCTTACATAAGACACTCACATCTTCACCAAGGTGGTCAATAAGACATCGGATGACAACTTCTCTGGTCTTCTCAATGTGAACTCCGCTCTGTTAAGGAGAAAATACATTTTCACACAAAAGACATGACACACTGCTCACTTTCCTCAGTGCACATTCTGGCCTGGAGAAATATTAATGACAAGCTAGGAAGGGGAAAGCAGTAGCTAAACAGAGGAGTAAACTACAATACCTGGAGTAGCGCATTCATTTCTGTGCGATGTCTCTCTCCAGCAGCACCTTTCTTGGCTTGGAAGATGGAAAGCAGTTTAGGGGAATAACGGTCCAACATCGACATGAATTTGGCCTCAAGATTTACAGTGGTGATTCGCTGAAACTCTGCGTTGACCTTTGGAACAAAAAAATAAAAAAAAAAAGACAAAAAAAGAGATTTGATTTTCTAACTTAGATTTGGGCAACACAATCAAAAAGAGCTTGAGCATTTTCTGCCCAAGATGGCTTTGTGTTGAAGAAATGCCACTAACTCACCTGTGACACGTCAAACAAGGCAGGCCATCTCTCCTTGATATCCTGAACTGAAGACTGACCACATCATGTCTTCTATGCACAAATGTGTTGGACATCAACTCCCGGACGGTTGTGCTGCTGTCTCTCTTCTTTAATTCAGAAAGAATTTGTATGCGCAGTTGCTCTTGGTTTTCACTGCTTTCTCCTGAAGGATAGTTCGGGAGATAAATCACTTCTCCTTTCCGTGCTTTTTTGACATTTTTGGCTGGTTTCCTTTCACCAGGACGCTTGTTTTTGAGGGAGTTGCATGTAACTTCAGGGAACCCAAGATTTCTGAGCTTCGACCTGTAATTTCCCATCTTGTATTTTAGGCTATACATCCATCCGATCCATCCATTTCGACTCCCAGTTTCTGTTAGACATGGATGTTTTTTGACTAAGGCTTCTGCGACCTCTCCAACCTGAAGGCCTGTGGGATAGGCTGTGTGACCATATATGTAATCAGCCAGTCCTTCCATGATTTCAGACCTGACACGGGTGTTGCTCAGGACAGTGCCATCTTTCACAAAGTCTTCATTGCCATGTTTCAGCACTGCCTCTGTTGCAACTGAAAACACTGGAATGACAATTTCATTTGGCCAGGATGCCCTTTGAGGGCTTAATATGATAGTGTCTTGTGATGAAGATGTGCCATCCGACTGGTAATCTGCAGAGCTAGACGACAACCATGATGAATTCAAACTGGAGGTGTCGCCACAATTCTCACCACTGGTCACATTTTCAGTCTCAGTTGCTACAAGTGAAAGCACTATTGACGGAATTATTAGTACTTTGATTGTCCCCTTGTGTTGAACTTGTTTAGTAGAATGAAGCGTAAAGTAATCACCAAAGTCTTCATCAAAGTAATGCAGGGTGAATTCCTCATGGAGTTCAAATGTGTCCTTTACAGTCTTATGTAAATGATCCACTGTGTCTGGCATCCCTGAGGGCAGTGTGAGCTTCTCACTACGGTGATCTATAACCACCTTCAAAACAACAGGGTCCATCTGTATGAAAATAAATCACAACTGAAAATCAGATCAGGAGTAAGACACTTAGGTGAAAAAGACAACCACCTAATACTGGACAATAATGTGTCTTTTCAAAGTGGCCATGCGTTTGCCTCCCACACAATATGCTCCCAAGGGGTATGTATCACTAAGTTGCTGTATCTGCAGCAGGGTCACTTTCCCAGAGTGCTCCAAAACAAATCCCCTAAAATGTTCATAATACCAGCTGTTAAGACACTTAACAATGAAATTGAGATCACTGCCTACAATCGCAATCTGTGAAATCTCCACAAAATCAGGTAGACCTCCAGTACATCCATAAGGCAAAATCATCCCCACTGCATATTTTGTTCCATGATATGACACTGCGTTTGTCAAATCCACTGTGGTTTGTGTTGGATATGATTTTTTGAAGCTCTCCTGTATATCTGCATGCAGCAATGCCAATGAAATACTGGTTACTTTACTGACACATAATGCAGGTTTCAAAGCATCAGCATGTAGATGATATGCCATCATCATTTGGTGCCTTGAGGCAAGAGACAGTAATACATTTCTGAAGCTTTGTGTGTATTTGACAACTCTCTTGAAAAAACTATGCTTTGCCTCAAAGCGCATCGTCCAGACACAAACCAAAGGACCAAAGCATTTTATCATGGCAGGATAATGCTCCAGGAAATGGTGCTTTGGAATTAACTTTTGCTCAGGAAAAACTTCCAACAGTCTATGGCGATGTTCGGATATTAGTGTATCTAGGTAGCTAATACTTTCCTCTGTATGAACAGGGGATACCACAAGTTCAGTAATGTCTTTTAATGTCATGAGAACTTGCCAAGCTGGCTCATTGAATGGTATCTTCACACCAATTATGAACGGTAATAATCTCAGTAAGGTCCAATTCTCATGTGCATTCCCACCAATAGATTTGCGAGATGAAAGATTTTGTGGGATGGGTTGGGGGTGATCAGTTTTATCTGTCCAAGTATATGGAAACTGAGTTATTGACTCATTCAGTTGTAACAGGGTGAAATAATGTTTTTTTATAAACAAGTTAAGACATAATGCCAACTCCAAAGGAATTATTCCTTCAAAGAGATCGTGGAGCACGTCTGGTGGGTACCCGGTAACAAAATGGAAATGCTTCAATTTTTCTGTTAAGGTACAAACTCTCTTCACACCATAACAATGTAACAAATCAGGGTTTTCCTTTACAGTCTGAACATGTAAAGCATAATTCTCCTTTGTCCTTGGTTGGAAAACCCCTGAATGCACCTCCTTTTGCTGATAGTCTGAATGGTCCCCAATACAAAATCTACAAATGTGATGCCCAGTAAAGTTCTCTACAAGGCCACTCAATGAATGAGCACCAAGATTGTCAGCTGAAACACAAAAAACTGTTCCTCTGATATTTTTACCAATGGTAGGGAAAAAAATGCCTTCTTCCTCTAATGTGATGAGATCGTTCAAGAGAGGCTCCAAAACAGTTCCATAGCCAAATTTCTTAACATCATTCGCTTTACAAAGGAGTGCCAAATTAATTGATGTTAATTGTGATCTCAACTCTGATGGCACATCTGCAAGTACCCAATACACCGCTGTCACTTTATGTTTTTTCCGTGAGGTTCCAAGCGGATTACAGACTTCAAAATCATCCACGTAAAGTATAAGTGAAATCCTTAGCTCTCCATCAGCATTAAACTCATTTAACTTGAAATATTTGCCATCATGAAAGGATGAAAACTGTGATGGAGTGCCTGAATGTCTTGTCAGTATCCTACTTGCAATGTCTTTGTCATTTAATAATAGCTTTAAGGTTTGTAGAATAGGTACATATTGAAAGGTGCAGTTGTCTGATGGATCCAATATATATTCAACTGGCTCAATAACATGAAAGTTTTCTATGAAATACTTTCCCCTCTTGAATTTAGAAACAAACGGACCATCTGGAGCTAGAGCTTTACTGAGAGGGTTGCAGACAGACAATTTTTCGACTAAATCACTGATAACCCTTTCATCAACCGTGCAGTTATTTTGTGTTAAAACGTCTTTCACTACATTTGAAATATACTGAGATGATGATGTGCTGATAAACTGAAGCTGTTCGACCAAGTCATCTATACATTTACCAGAGACATTATAAATGCTTTCTAACTTCAGCAAGAGAGAACCGATTACTTTCAGAAACACGCTTGTATCGCCTTCAAAATCCAAATCTACAGAAGTATCCAACTCCACATCATTAACTGATTCCAGTAATGCAAATTGGCTGCCATGCTGTTGAACACTGGTAGAAATAGGAAGTTTTACAATAACATCAGCTTTTAAGTCATTACATGAGTAGGATTGGTGCTTTCGGCTTTTGTGTGTAGCATAAGTCCCATATATGTTAGTTTTGAAATCACAACCATCAAACACACACTCTATTGTTTCTAAACTTTTCAGATGAGAGTTAATGTGTTGAAAAAAATCCTTGGTATTTGAAAAATATGAGTCACAAATTTTACATTTGAAAGCTTTCACATCTTTCTGATTTTCAGTTTCCTCTGATTTGTGAGCTCTATACAAGTGTGTACGTCAGGCCTATTCAAATAGCGGCCCGCGGGCCACATGTGGCCCAGAAGCAACCCCTGAGTGGCCCGGCCAGTGGCCCAACCAGAGAAGACAAAAAAAATGGGAAAAACGTGTTCCTACAGTACTTTACATCGTGAATGCAACGCTATAAGTAGCCTAGCAACACTCAACCCAGAATTCAGCGCGTTGTGAAAACGCGTCTACTAATGCTAACGTTAGAAGTAGTAGCCACATAATACAACCTGTAAAACATATCTTTCTCGACCCTGAAACGCTAAATTAAAAATGAAAACCGTCGGTTTAACCCTGCCTGGACTGACAAATACCTGTTTATTTTGCCGCCAAATGCAAGCGCCAAACCGATGTGTTTACTTTGCAATGAGTGCATTGCAATGTTTAAAGATTATAATGTTCGGAGGCACTACTTTGAGAAACACCGGACTTTCCAAACAAATTTTCCAGAGGGATCACAGGAGAGGGCTGCAAAAGTGCAAAGTTTGATTGCTTCTTACAACCGGAGCTGTACTACGATGGTGCGGTCATGCACAGCCCAAGAGAGAGCTACAGCAGCGTCCCTCTATGTGTCCTGGATCTATAAAATGTATCATTAACTGTTGCTTACCAGCCACTGAAAAAGTCTGGCCCAGCTAAATTTCTTAGTTTTAAAATCTGGCCCAACTGAATTTGTAATTGAATAGCCCTGGTGTACGTAAACCACCCCAAGTTTTAAAAGAACATGGACAGTCCAAATGGATGCAGGGCAGAAAATGTCCACGACCTAAAAGTCCGTGTTTCAGTCGATAGTGTTTGAGAAGTCCCCCCGTTGATGATGCCACAGATGTACAAAGTTTACACTGCCATCCCATGAGCCTTTACCTCGCAGAAGGATAAAAACCGAGGAGCCCCAGTGGCTAGTGTCCTGTAAAGCTCTGTCCTTCCAACGCCGACCTGGGTTCGACTATGGCCTGCTGTCCTTTGCTGTCCGCCCCTCTCTCTCTCACATGCCTTCCTGTCTCGTATCTCACCGTCTGTGTCACAGAAAGTTGATAGACTATAGTCAATATCCCTACAACACATTTGGAAAATAATGTCCTGATAGCTTTTAACATCCCTTATGCCTTTTTATTATTATTTACAAAGAGCTACTTACCTCCCGTGTTTTCGTTATCAGTTGTTTTCGTATCTGAAATGCACATTTTTAAAATATTTAGCATGCATGACATAACTCTTGAACTTGGGATATGAACATTTTATAACAACCTAACACACAAGTCGTGAATTGCATGCTTTTATATTCCAATTAATGAATACTGTTCCTGGAGGCCCATTTACCCTCCCTTCTGCCTGAGCAATGCATGCTTTACTACTAGGAGTGAGATTATAGATCAGCACGACCAGTAATTCAAGACAGAGCCTGACCTGACGCTCAGGACAAAGAGAGAGAGACAAACACACAGACGATATGTTGACTGTTCTCAGCCATTTTCTAGACGTTTTTAATAATGTTGTTTTACTTAATGAATCAATTTTATTGTCTTCTGGACAATTTAGATTAGTTTTTCACCTCCCATTCATGTCAATAAAGCATATTTAATGTAATTTAATGTGTTTTGGAGACATGCGTTTATTCATTTATCATTAAAATTAAAAAATATAATACATAATCCCATGAGACCCTGCGAGGAGCGACGTCATCTCTTTTGTTATTGTTTTGATTGAGAGCCCCCTTGCGGCAGATTTTACATACTGTACGTTTAAAAAAAATAGTCTGCTCTGTGTTTATCAGCGCGGCAGAGACACACATGCCCGCGCGCACACACGGGAGGTCACGGTGGTGCAGTGAAATAACCTGTAGATAACCAGAGTTGACGTGAACTAGTTCGTAGTTACTTTATACGTACAGTATGTAAAACCTGCCGCAAGGGGGCTCTCAATCAAAACAATAACAAAACAGATGACGTCGCTCCTCGCAGGGTCTCATGGGATACCCCCCCCCCCCCCCCCCGAAAACGAACAAACTCCGTGTTGAATCAATACGAACGGGCAAAACCGACCTGAGAAAGACAATATTTGTACTGACGATGTATCCAAGTATAATTTACATGATGTTTTTATCACAGCAGCACATACAGCGACAGAACGGCAGCTTTCAGTAGCAGCTAGCGCTAGCTTATGCAGCGGTCGTTGACGTAACATCCGGTGTTTCCTTGACAACGATCAACATTTCGTGTCTGACATGGCGGCTCAGCATGGCAGCTGCCTACAACACACGGTCCGTTACAAATATAAAATTACGGATTTCTCTGGCATGCAATCTTACATACTGTACCTTTAAGTGCAATATACAAAAAATACACTCTCGCAAATAAAAAGCCAACTTTATCAATACACCCGTTCAATCTACATTTAGGTAAACATATTTTAATCCTCTCTTAGAGCAGAAATGAATGAATGCGTGTGTGACTCACAAGCTAAGCATACTAGCTCAACAGCTAACCAAGAGCTAAAATAAGCTAAACAGAAAACTGTGCGTGTATGTGCTATGCGCGCACCCCTCCCCCCGCCGCCGCCGCATACAGCTCTGTGGTCCAAAATCTAAATTCTTTTTTTAAACGGTTTAACTTTTACACGGTCGTTGCCGTCCTATAACCGAATATACATTCGTGTAGGTCTAATAAGGCTATATATAACGTAAGTTTAGTTGTACAGAAGACAATAAATAGTTCATGTCAACTAGCTGAAGTTTGCTAACAAGTCAAATTAGGTGTTATGACATGTCGACATGATAGTAATGCTGGTCGGTTGATTTCATGCTCAGGTGTTGCTTCTGTAACTGAGGTGTATGTAAAACTATTATTGTGTTGAAAGTTACTCACTTAAATATTTTCTCCAGGTCCTGTCGGTAAATATTTTCTCCTGGTCCTGTCGGTAGAGTCCTGTCGGTCAGAAAGACCTGCGCCGTGCCCGCCACAGTCTAGTATCAGCCGTTACGGTTTGAAGTACCGAAAGATGTCGTCACTTCCGCCGGCGTACTTTTTTTTTTAAGTAGATTAGTCAAATTACAAATAATATTAAGTTAAATTGTGTAATAATTGTAGTTCTTTAAACTGATTGCTATTCATAGTTTATTCTCAAAAATATCGATGAAACATACAGTAATTATTATAAAATATTTAAACAATGTAATCTGTCAGTCAAGTCATACTTTTTTTTAATTAAATAAACTTACTTTATATATTTACATTTCACACAAAGATTTCTGTTTCATTTTTACTCATGAATTTTGATATAGTTAACTCAAATACTCATCATAATGATGTTCAGTCATCGTTTTCAAGCAATAATACCTTTATATTACTGTTACATTTACTAAGCCTTTGAAATATTTTTTAGAGTGTAAAATCTGGGTTAGCAGCAGACATCTTGCTCGTCAGTCTCTGTCATCAGAGTATGAATATGTGTAAAATGGTGACATTTATAAATCAAACACTGTTTTATTGCACTAATTATCAGTTTGAGCAGTAAATGCTGGAAGAGAAACTTTATCTGCAGGATTAGTTTTTCCTCTATTAATCAGGTTTTCACTTTCACACCCTGAAGGGACGTGCACGCACATCAGCAACCGAGAGACAAGCCAAGAGAAATGCCCTCGTTCTGAAACAACCTGATGATTGGTCACAGTCTCCTGTCACAGGCTTGATTTTAGAAATCCTGAAATCAGAACCAAGAGGAGGTGCAGAAGTCTAGTGTGAGGATGATGCCAAAATAAACTGCCTGTAGCTTTAAGTAATTATATCCAGTTTAGCCAAGTGTTGTACTACATTTTTACCTACGCTCTATAATATATGGAAGGACTCTGCTTTAAAACAAGTCAATGATGGGGCTCCGGATATCGTAGCGGTTATGACACGCGCCACATGATCAGAGGCTATAATCATTGTTGCAGCAACTGTGGGTTTGAATCCAGCCTCGGCCCTTTGCTGCATGTCATCCCCCACTCTCTCCTCCCAACGTTTCCTGTCCCCTCCAGCTGAACTCTCCTGACTGATTGCTCTTAGAGATATGATGCATTTCTTTAACTTCTAACAAACTTTCCTTTTGTTGTCATGTTTCCAAATCTGCACTTCATGTTCTGTGTTTACTGTAATTGACTTATAATCATCAGGATGCTGGAGCAGGAGGAGGAGGAGATAATCTGCTGTCAGGAGGCAGAGTGCAGGCTGAGGTGACTGTTTAACATAAAGACATCAGACACAGATCATCAACATGCTGATGTTCTGTGTCAGAGATTAGAGTCTGGAGCCAAAGTAAAGACAGAGCAGAGTGTTTTAGAGACAGATCTATTCAAAGTAGTTAACTTCTCCTGTCAGTAGCCTCTGTCTCCTGCTTAATAGGAAACACACGACATGCACACACACCAAGCTTTCTGATAATTGAATACATTCATTTACTGATATAAATTGAGTTAATTAAGATTAATAAGGGTTATATATGATTAAGCAAATGCTGCACTGTGGCCTCACAGCAAGAAGATTTAGACTTCAGACCAACCAGCCAGCTGTGGTGTTTCTGTTTATTGTTTCTGTTCTCTCTCTTTACTTTCACTTCCTCCATCAATCAAAATCATAACACTTACTTAAAATGGTGACTCTAAACCTATTTTATTTATGAATATGAGTGTGAATGGTTCTCTGTCTCTCTCCCAGAGATTGACTGGAGACCAAACAGGGTGAACCCCGCCTCTCACCTGATGTCATCTGGGATCAACTTTAGCCCCCTGCAAACCTCTAATGAGAAGCAGTATAGAAAATAGATGCAACATGTATGGATAACGAAGCAAAGTATCTAAAATAAGGAGGAGGGGGAAATATAAATGATTGAAAAAGGTGTGAAGACGGGTGTTCACTCAGCAATAGTGACTTGAAAAGACGTCAGAGAGGACAGAGCAGAGTGTGGTCTGCAGCAGCACTGTTGGACTCATCATGTCCACTGTTGGTGTCTGAGATGACAGAAACAACAGAAATGATTTGAGAGCTGGAAGATTCTCCTGCATTCCAGTTATCACCTCCTTGGAAAAAGTGTTGCTTCGGCTGTAATGCAAAATCAGTACCTGGTTAAGTATAGCATTTTAGTGGCTATCAGAAGCTTAGGCATCAGTGTGAAATGTTCAAATGTCATTGAATTGTGACCTGCATTTCAAAAATCTAATCATGTTTTGAGAGTCATGACACCTTTAGTGAGCCCAATTCAGAGGAAGTCCCTGCAGAGGAAATCTGCAGGTCTGATGTATGTGAGGAGAGTAAAGAGATGATACTGCAGGTTGGCTGTCTGAGGATTTATATCAATGTGGATATTAGATGTGGAGGGACTGAAAGAGCTGAAAGATGTCTGATTCTCCTTCTGGCTGTGTCCAGCAGAAAGTAGCTCTGCTTATGTCATCCTCTCCTCTGCTTCTGGTAAATATCCAAACTTAAGCTGCAGGGTCTCTTCCATCGAGCCCTCTTTCAGATGTTTAAATCCAGCTTTTACACCCTTCACTCTAACAGTCTGTGTGTCTTTAGCTGAGGACACCACACAAACACTCAGGGGAGGAAATGATCCTCTGGTTTGTCTTCTTGTCTTTGTTCTAACTGAACAAAGGCGTCTTTGGAGCTTTGCCATTTCTTTGACCTTTGAAAGTATAAATTGACTTAAAACATTTTTCTCTTGTTGTCATCTTTCTGTGGTGGGTGTTGGGTGAACCTTGGCTGATCTCAATGAAACTACTGCATTAATCTGTCCCTCCTGTTGTGAGCCAGATTAAAAGCAATGTTGCACACACAAGCAACCAGACTGTTCTGTATGTTGCTGTCAAAAAGAAAGAGTCTCACATGCTGTTTTTAAATGAGACATGTTGGGTCTGCCTCACTGCTTCTTTTGATCTTCTCCACCAGCATGACTTTGGGTTTGTGGATTTCTCTCTCTCATGGACAGAAAAGTGTCTCACTCACCTCAATGTCAGGGAAGAAAGGATGAAAGAAACTCTTTGATAGAAGACAGAAAAATCAATTCTCAACCTTCCTGATGGGCAGTCTGGAAACAAATTATAAGAAGTCTTCATTTCCATCGCTCATTCACTTTATTATAACTTCACTCTTTACACATTCAAACTCTTTGATGGTCTCTGATATTTCTGTCAAACAGCACAATGCAGAGTGAGATGTGTTGATTCAGATTCATGCAGCTCATTGATCACCTCAGTCTGTCTGAGGTTTGAACTCCTCTTTCATTTTGCTTCATTCATCTGTATTTAACCAAGTCTGGATCTTCAGGCTTTGTTCAAATAATACTAAAGTTAACACTGCTTGACCTGTCTGTGGTGTAACCTCTCGTCCATTTAAATGCAAAGAGAACAGATTTTATTTCCTATAACTCATTTATTCTGACCTTGACACAAAAAACTGAACAGCTCTTGAAATGAAGTGAGATAAAGAGCTGACTTTAAAGAATGTGTGACGTTACAGCAGAAATCCAGTATATCCTCTGAAAATATCTCTCTGAGTCATGACTCAGAGAGATGCATCACATCATTGTAGACTCTACAATGAGTGTGACGTGAGTCCAGCTGGCTATGATGTTGTCTGAATCATGTTTACATGGACGGGACGTCTGTTAACACACACTGACTCAACATATCATGGAGGATTGATGTTTCTTCTTGTGATAACAATACTACACATCAAAGTGGTGTGATGTCTTTGGAAGTACTTGGATGATGAGGAGCTTTAGATGGATGATTGTTCTGAGAAGTACATTGTTGTTGATCTTAGAAGAACTGAGGCTCAAACAGTTTGCAGGCGATGATGTAGCTCATTTTCACTTGTGTTGAGACTCTGTGAAGAACTGGAATCAGAAAATGCAGGTGGAAGTCTACTGAACCAGCAGCTTCTGGGTATTTTGTACTGAGGAGCATATCACTATCCAGATGAACACATATTTAATGTTTTATAGATTATAGATGGAGTTGAGAGAGACTCCAATAAGTGCTTGAAGATCTTCTCTGTGCTCCAAGAGGGGATGAGCCGCAGGCTAAAACTGCTGTGAGGCCGAGTCAGCTCGATGGAGAGAGGGAGGGAGGCTTGGTCCAAAATGAACATCGGCTCTGATATACGTTTTATGAAATACTTTATTTCTCTATTACTTTAATCATATTTTTCCAGGACACGTTCAACATCCATTGTTAAATATATGGTCATGCTTTTTTGGCAATGTGGAAATGTATACTTTAATATGTAATTTGCTAATTTAAAGGAGAAATAAGTAACTCTGACACATAGTGTTTAAAATTGGTACTACAGTCCAATTTTCAAATTCCAAATTCAAAACACTGGAGAGAGCTGTCTCCCCCCCTCCTCCCGAGAGTCGATGCACACATGGGTTGTCATGTCACAAACACTGAAGCGTCAGTGAGCAGCCAGTCTCTCCATTTTTCAAAAGCATCTCCAATATTTATTCTAGTTTAACCAGGTTTCTACTAAAGGTCGGGCACAATCATTTATAACTGAACCAGTTCACACTAGTTGGTTTGCCAGAGATCTCCTCCTCTCAGAAAAAGAAAAAAGTCACTGATTGAAGCTGCTTCATGTTAAAATGTGGCGTCTCTCAAAAGCTTTTTGATTCATACAGGAAGTCAGGAGCGGCTGTGAGCTGAGCATTCCTTTAGTGCTCATTGTTAAAGGTGTTTAACTTTGACTGAACTCTTATCTGAGGTCTCCTCTTAAAAACAAACTGACCTGGTGATTAAAACCAGTAAAAATATTTCATAAAGCCGTTCCACGTTCCACACTTTAGCTCACTAACTGATTAAATCCTCCATCTGCTGAATTTAAAAGTTAAAAATGACGGTGAGGAAGAATTGTATTGACTGAAAAGATTTGAATGTCTGACCTACAGCTGGTGCTTTACAAACTCTGATAAAGGTGCATCTTACAGGTAAAACATGAGACTCATGTAGGCTGATGAAAAAGTGTGAGGTGAGGCAGCTGAAACAAAGAGGACCTCCTGCTTTCTGCAGCTGCTCTGATTTTGGATATGCAAACATGTTTCCAACACCAGGAAGGGTCTGAACCTCAACAGTTTATGATCTTCAAGAGAACTAAAAAAACGACTCCAATATGTGAAGAGTAGGAGGGACACGATCACATGCTGACATCAGTGGGTGTTTTAACAAAAATAAATCCTCCCTGTATCAAACTTTCCTGAAAGAAGAAGCACATGTTTTTTTGTAACAGAGAAGAGAACAGTGTTATGGAGTATTAATCCAGTTTAAGATATAATTAATGAGGCAGTCTCATTGTCTAAGCTTGCTGCCTCCCTCCCTCTCTCCCTCCCTCTCTCTCTGTATGTGGCTGGGAGAACACAGTCTGTGCTGTGTTTCCAGGATGTAACACTAACTCTGGTGGTCTTGTTGGCTGAGACTCTTTCAGGCCTGTGTGTTGTGTCATCGTCCTTCCTCCATCAGCTCGTGTCAGCCAAAGACGAGAATTATGGAAATGTGGAGCAACAGCTGTTATTGGATGAGCAGCTAGGAGAGTGGAGATGGATAGGGCTGGTGGTGGAGGAGCTGTGGTGTGCTGGTTGTGTGCAGTCTTTTGTTAAAGACATTGAGATCATTGTTGTTGGTAGAGTGTGTTCTCGTCTTATCGTAGAGCTGAAGAAACTCAGGAGGGATCTCAGGGAAAAAGAGGCAGAGCTGATGATGTAAAAAATGTCTTTGTCCTTCTCCTGGTGTGAATAAAAACTTGGAGCAGAATGAACGAGCAGAGCAGGCAGAGGGCCGACAGTGGCAGGTAGATATTTCCTCCTGGTTACAGTGTTGTGGTATCAGTACAGGCTTCATGAATATGGTGTAAATTGACTCAGAGGTGTCATAAAAAGCAGGTGGATTCTCAGAGTTTGTATTCATAATCCCATACTTTAAAATGTTTATTTGAACAGACAGTGTGATGTAAAAATGTCTCTACCAGAAGAGATTTTGCACAGCAGGAGTTATTCTAATGTGATCGGAAAACTGTGAATGCAAACAGCCAACATTTTCACTCGGACTTCACCCAGAGTTTCTCCTGCCAGAACCCTAGTATTTTTCTTTACATTGGGAGTAAGAACAATTGAGTCTGTTGTTTGGTTACAGAAACCCTGTCCTTCCTGTGAAAGCTGAAGAAAATCAAACAATACAACAGTAAAAACACTGTTAATGTTTTCTTCCTGCTGTTCACAGTTTGAATGAAGTGCTTTCCATTCATACAAACTTTTTGTTTATTCATCTTAATATTAAAGAAATCAGGAACATCTTGTGATGAGTTTCTGTAAATCAGAACAGTTGAATTGTTGCTCCACATGCGTTACATTTTCCACTTTGTCTGTTTGAGGGAAACAACAAGAGTTTCTGTTTGTTTGCTGAAGAGGCAGATTGTAAATTAGAAATCATTGTTATCCAGTCATCTTTTTTGATTCTCGTGGTGGGAAACAATTTCTGTGCAGCTTTCTCTTTCTGTATCCAGTATTGTTTGACTTGTTTTTGTGTGTGTGAAGCACAAATGAAACATTTCTGGGTTGTAGAAAGTTTGTCAGAACATTTAATGGAAGTCAGATTGATTTACTCACATTTAGTTTGTGTCCACGATCAATTTACAGAACTGGAATTTCACTGAATCCATTCAGCACTGAAGCAGCATTGTGTTTGATATATGGACAATTCAGCAGACAAAGAAGGAAACAACAAATCTCAGCAGATGCTCAGTAAAAACATATCCCATAACTATCTCTAGATTATATATTCTCTGCCTTTTATGTCCAATGTGTAACATGCTGAGAGGCAAAGACCTGCATACATAATGGATAGAAAATGCATTCTGAATCAATTCTTCTCACTGTTTGTGATTAATAAAGTATTTAGTTTGTCACTTTCACTTCCTGGATATCAAATAATGCATCTTCATGATGGTTGCATGGGCCATGTTTAAAGTCTGATCGGCCACCCGAGGTGCCAACTGTGATTGGCTATTCACCCTGTCAGAGGCAGGACTTGTAACAGACTGATAAAACCGACTATGAGGGTTTTTTGTAAAAAAGCTGATACTAGCTTTCTGTACATATCAGTGTAGACTTGTTTTTGTTTTTTTACTTTTTGAAAGTTAGCTAGTGTGCAGGAGTTTGAACATTTGTTTAAGTACTTTAAATTGTAACTTTGAACATACATCTTCTTTTTGTATCAATAAAGAATTAAGCTTGCCATTATCTTGTGTTATAAAGTAGATATGATTGGTGAAGTTAATAGGGTAATTCATTGATATTTATTTGTGTGTTTGTGTGACATCCCACTTCAGGCCACCCCTACATAAGTCAGTGCCCCAGTTGAGCCACCTCACTCAAAAAAGTCTGGTCACGCCCCTGCAGATGAACAAAAGTGAAGACTGAACTTGAAGTTTGCTAAGTCCCAGTGAACCCAGTAAAGCGGTCATGTGACTTGTTGGGCTGATTAATAATCAACAGGGAGAGTGAGTTCAGACTGTGTTCATTCAGCAGGTTGTCGTGTGTGAGGAATGCTGCCTCCCTGAGAAACTCACACTCTGTGTCTGTTTGTGTGTGAGCAGCTTTATAGAAACACTGCTGAGTGTATAACTCCATGTGTCCTCTGAGCTGAGGGAATACACACAGTTACATGAAGCAGGGAACGAGGAAATCTCTGAGAGGCAAATATTCAAACATTTCAGGTTTTCCACAAATGATTCTCGTTTGTTAGGAGCATTATTTATGAGGCAGTTACTACAGTATGCAGCCTCTAGTGATGGGTTTTATTATAATAACTTTTTGCATCTCATTTGCATAATCATGCCTAACATCTGTTACTTTAAATAGTTATTTTGGTAATGCTTAAAGCAAAATGAAAAAGTGTTCACAGTGAAAAAGGAACACGTCACTTTGCAGGTGACATCTAGAAGTCTTTCAACAAAAAAATGCTTTAATCAAAGTGTTGTTGCTTCTATTCTTTACCCTCCTTGTTGTGGAGACTTCAGATTTTCTGCAGGATCATTTACAGCCTGAGATTCTTTAATAAATCTTGCAGTTCTTTTTATCTGATTTTAAATCTCAGGTGAGGGGAACAGTATTCATCAGTGCTGTCTGTAGATAACCTCCATCATCTGCACAGATCCTTCACATGGACTCTGATAAGGAGACAACTAGAGACTGGACCCCCCCCCCCCAGTCACAGTTGGGGAGTTTCTGTGTACAGGTCACTAATGCAGCAGTGTGGTTGTAATTTTGGATCAGATGGAAGAGTTAGTGGTTAGAAAGCACATGATCTGTGGAATGTGTCTGATTATCAATAAATCTTTACTTGTATAGCTCCAGTTCATGACAAAAATGATCTCAAGACACTTTACAAGAGAGCAGGTAAAATACTGTACTCTTTGTTATATTATGTACAAAAACATTTGGGTGAAGAAGGAGAGATAATATTTCAATGAGTGTTTCACTGATTGTGCTGGAAGCCCAATTTTTTTATCTGTCTCTCAAACTGTGATCAGCTCCTGTTTCCTTTATCTGACAGTAGTTTATGTGTGTGTGCTGAGATGATGACCACCTGCAAACAAAGGTGACACAGTGTGTCCACATCAGGACACTGAGGTATTAACTCCAGATGTTCCTCTGGGGGACGACAGACGACAGAGCATGCTGATGTTATCTGAATCATTGCTCTCAGCTTGTGACTGATGAATACTAAGTTAACAGATCAATACATCTGATACAAGTTAAAGCAGTCCTGAAAGGAGCTGCAGCTTTCACAGAGTCACAAAGAGCTGATAAGAAAGGCAGCAGAGTCGAGTTCTGAGCCTGAACAAGCTTTGTCTTTCTCTTTGTCGTTCACAAGTGTATGAATCTGCAGCTCCACGTTCACCATGTGTAAACTCATGAATATTTCACCAGGATTTGTTCTTGGATTTCCTCATGATGAATGTTATGGCAGTCATGTTTTAGTCTCCTCTGACTCTGATGACTCAAACTGTGTTCATGGATATTTATGAAGTATTGATGAGCCGAGGAGACTTGTTGTTTTATCGTGTCGACAGAGTGACTCAACAAGCTTAAATCTACAACAAGTATCTGCTTCTTGTCATCTGAGCTGCTGTGTTGTGATGTGAATCTGTGCTGAAGTATCTTTTTAATGTCAGTCACATGAGCAGCAGCTGAGTGAGCTGAACCCTGATGCTGTTTAACAGGTCGATCAGAGCAGATACATGGAGCTCAGTGAATGAGACGCTTCAGTGTCTTTGTGCTTCCTGCTGTTAGAGCATCACTGAAGACCAACAGCAGCTGTGATAGAGCTGACTGTGCTGCACACACTCTCATTCAATGTTAACAACCACTTAAGTCCTATCAACACAGGATCAGTATTACCTGGAGACATCATTCTGATGTGTTTTGTGGCTGATTCACTGAAGACCACCTGCAAACACAGGTGACACAGTGTGTCCACATCAGGACACTGAGGTGTTAACTGGAGACATCTTGATTTTGTGTCATTATAATAAAAATGAAAGTCGAGTAAAGATGTACCAATAAAAAATAACCAAACATAAGAAATGTACGGTAAGTAAGGTGAGGTGCAGAAGGGAAGGAGAAAAACAATATATAGCTCTGTTTATATACACATGCATTCATGTTGATGAGTTCACTGGTTTCAGGTTTGTGTGTAACAAGGCCTTATCCAACAATACAAATAATAGAGATGATAATGATGGTAGCTGTGACAGTACAGACATTACTACTGGTGATAATAATAATAATGATAGCACGTAGGTAACCACAGTGGAATACTTCAAAGGTTTTACTTCTACTACTGATGATGATGATTGTTATGGCTTCAGAAGAAACTTACCTGCAGGTATTCCTCTGCTGAGCGGGTTTAACACACGCTATAAAAAACAAAAAGCAGCCGCGGATCTAAAGTCAACTTGTGAATTTATTAACAAAAAACGTTCATCAAAAAATTACGTTGACCAAATGAATAAATGAATCAGGTGGCTATCATTTCATCTTAGCTGCAGTTTAAAAACTGTTCCACTCCCCACTCTCATTAGCCTCACCCTGGTCTCATTCATCTCTTTAAATGACCTCGCCGGTATACGAAGCGGTTCTGCTCCAAAGAGGGAGGAACAAGGCACACATACCCCGAATCAATTTACAAAAGCTCAAACCAACATAAGCCCACATAAACAATAATGTAAACTAATCATTCTAAAGTATTCATGTTTGGCTCTTTTAAGATCTTTAACAATAAATCAATCATATTTCTGTCTGGCTCTAACAATATACAATAATAATAATGTTCTTTGATTTCCTCATGATGAATGTTATAACATCATGACTTCAACCTAACTCTCTCTAAAGCTCTCTGCATGACTTCAGACTTTACAGTGCTCATTAACTTTCATGAAAGCTGATGGAGGCCTCCCTTATAATGAATGCTCAACGCTTGAGTGGAAATCTTAATAGTCTTTAAACGGTCAATACTGAAATGGATGTTTCTCATTAATCCAAACCTAATTCCTGCTAAGCCTTTTTCTTAACCTGGTTATAACATTTGACTCATTTAGGACAAGAAGACATTGTTTCAGCTTTTCCTTCTCATCGTGTGGTATCTTTCAGGGTTTAAGCAGAAACAAGTCACTTTTTCTTTCTTTGTCATCCTAACAGATGTGATGTGCTGAGACGTTACAGATGGTTACTGTGTTTCTGCTGTGTGATCACTTTGTTCTGATTGGTTCTCATCAGATTGCACTGTGCTCGCCTCATCACATGATCACATATTACCCAGCAATCATCACTGCACATTTGGATATAACGAAAATACAAGTAACTTTTTCTTTGTTTGTCAAGGCAATATATAACGAACGGCACATTGTTATCATTGATGTGTGCTTCTCTAGACACAACTGAATCTCTGACAATCAGTTCAACTGACATTCATGAAGTCAAAGAGGGGGGCTTGCTGTGATCATGGACCCCAGTGCAACTCCACTAACTGCACTGTTTATATTTACTCCATTGGTTCTCATCTATCACTTAATTAGTGTTTGATTCATGGCTGCACAGTTGAAACTGTTCACTGGTTTTGTTCACGTTTCATAACAAATATCCTGCTCATAGCTGCTTCACACTGTAACAGGCTAATTGTTGACTGTAGTCAGTGAAGGTTAATGTAGCTTTACAAATGAAGCTACTGAGAGCTGAACATTGTTTACAGAGACAGCTCCCTCTGAAGAGCAGAGACAGCTGCTGTACTTTGAGGATTTGTGACCTCTAGAGAATTGTCTTATTTAAGAGATATTCATTTAAGGATTTAACAGTATGACTCTGCACTAATGTAGTTAAAACTCTCATCTGTCTCCTCAATAGTCTCTGAGGAATCTCTGGATTTCTCTCTGAAAGTGACTAACAGACACGTCTGATTCAGTATAAGATTTGAACTGTTTCAGATTGGGACAGTCGTGTCCTCCAGGCTAGCCTGCAGCTGTTCAGCAGGCCAACATTGGTAATGTCCTCTGGGAAGGTGGACAGCAGCTTTCTGCTTGAGAGTCTCAGACAGCACTCTCCTTCTGTGTTCATCTGACTCAATGTTAGAGATCGACTGAGGCCTTTTTGCTCTCATGGTAAGAGCTGTTGCTGTATTGATGCTGATTGGCTTAAGTTTCAGCGTGTCTGATTTCCTCTCACAATATGTTGCACTCCTGTCAGTTATAGTCCATTCAGAGAGACTCATGGTCTTATAATAAGTGCTGTAATGCATCCTCATGGTGCATGCTCTCTGTGCTGCTCGCTGTACACACTCCCACTCAAAGCAGAGACGGTGGACAGGTTCATTGGTATGTACACTGAGCTCTAAAATAAGGCGAGCACACACTGGGATCATAAACAGGCTGTGCTGCTGGAGCAGAGAGGTTAAAATAAAATCTAAATCAGGAAAATTCTGGAAAGTGTGACTGAAATGAATCACTTCTATCTCCTAACATTTTCTGCAGAAGCTCTTTGAAAATCCTGACACACTGTATCTCTCCTGCCAGGTGGTGAGCCTCTCAGAAGTTGTTTCAGCGTTCTCTTTGCTCTACAACCAGGTACCACGAGCAGCAGAAATAATATCTCCATTAGTATGCTAAGGAAGCTAAGACCTTCTTTTCTTCATAAACCTTGTGCTCCTTTGCTCTGACTCATTGTCAGATTTCTGCCTGGTAAAGATATTGTAACTTTTGCCCTGTAGGAAGGCGTTCAAAATCCATACTGTATAAGTTATATATGTTATTGTGGCCCTCGTGTATTTGTATTTGATCCTTGGAGACTTTTACATTCAATGTGAAATATGCAGAACATAAAAAAGTGATCAATACAAAATCCTGGAAGTAGCAGTATTTTATGTAGAAATCAATTTTTCGTAAACAGTTCAAGAGATGAGAAGAGATGTTTCTAAAAAAAAACTATTTTTAATCTTGAGGTCGTCTGCTGAAAAAAACTCTGACAAATGTTCATCTTACAGTTAAACAGACTGTGTTCCTCCCCTGTGTTGTTGTGGTTCATGAGTAAAAATCATGAGACGTCAAACATCAGGGAGGGTCTGATCATCATCCTGCTGCAGGTTGAAACAGCTGCTCTCTCACTGTTTCATGTTAAGACTTTAAAACAGAAACCAACCTGACAAAGACAAAACACAGAAGAGCAACACGACTTCATACAAACACAGGGGTTGATGCGTTGATTTTGGTACCTTGGACAGAGCCATGCTAGATGTTTCTAGTCTTTATGCTAAGCTAAGCTAACCGACTCCTGCTTTTGTTTTACATTTACTCACCAACATGATGATGATGATATCTGTAGATCTGTATTTTCTTCTTCAAGTGTCTGATTTAAGAAGAAACACTCTATACATTTCTTTTTTTGTCATCGTTACAGATGACAGATGTTTCTGCTGTGTAATCACTCTGTTCTGATTGGTTCTCATCTATCACTTAATTAGTGTTTGATTCATGGCTGCACAGTTGAAACTGTTCACTGGTTTTGTTCACGTTTCATAACAAATATCCTGCTCATAGCTGCTTCACACTGTAACAGGCTAATTGCTGACTGTAGTTAGTGAAGGTTAATGTAGCTTTACAAATGAAGCTTCATACTGAGAGCTGAACATTGTTTACAGAGACAGCTCCCTCTGAAGAGCAGAGACAGCTGCTGTACTTTGAAGATTTGTGACCTCTTCCAGTCACTTCATCAAAACTCACATTTATGATAACTGTTTACTGTGTGGGTCAAATAACTGACACCAAAATCATGTGTGTTTGTAGCTGATCAGTGTTAATGTGCATAGACATGTAGTTTGTGTGTCTGCTTTTCTGTACTGAACACACTGGAGAAACTCACTTTGCATTATTAACTGTGCTGAGTACTTTACCCACAAGATCACCTTACTCTATGGAAAAGGCTGGATTCTTAAAACCTCACATGAACAGACAGAGGACAAGTTTCAGCTCCTGAGATGAGTTTGAATGTGTGACAAGAGGTTTGGTCAAAATGTTTATATTGGGGCACCGATGGCCTAGTGGTAAGTCATCAAAGCCGGCAGTCCGGGTTTGAATCCGACTTGTGGATCCTTTGCTGCTTGCCGTTCCCCCCTCTCTCTTTCTCCCTGATTTATGACTCTATCCACTGTCACACACATCACTGATGAAACTCTAGAGAATTGTCTTATTTAATAACACTTGTTATGAATTGGCGCTATACAAATAAAGATTGATTGATTGATTGATTTATTATTTCAGAGATGTTTATTTAAGGATTTAACCGTATGACTCTGCACTAATGTAGTTAAAACTCTCATCTGTCTCCTCAATCGTCTCTGAGGAATCTCTGGATTTCTCTCTGAAAGTGACTAACAGACACGTCTGATGCAGTATAAGATTTGAACTGTTTCAGATTGGGACAGTCGTGTCCTCCAGGCTAGCCTGCAGCTGTTCAGCAGGCCAACATTGGTAATGTCCTCTGGGAAGGTGGACAGCAGCTTTCTGCTTGAGAGTCTCAGACAGCACTCTCCTTCTGTGTTTATCTGACTCAATGTTAGAGATCGACTGAGGCCTTTTTGCTCTCATGGTAAGAGCTGTTGCTGTATTGATGCTGATTGGCTTAAGTTTCAGTGTGTCTGATTTCCTCCCACAATATGTTGCACTCCTGTCAGTTATAGTCCATTCAGAGAGACTCATGGTCTTATAATAAGTGCTGTAATGCATCCTCATGGTGCATGCTCTCTGTGCTGCTCGCTGTACACACTCCCACTCAAAGCAGAGACAGTGGACACGTTCATTAGTATGTAAACAGAGCTCTTATATAGGGCGGGCACACACTGGGATCATAAACAGGCTGACACCTGGCTGTGCTGCTGGAGCAGAGAGGTTAAAATGAAATCTAAATCAGGAAAATTCTGGAAAGTGTGACTGAAATGAATCACTTCTATCTCCTAACATTTTCTGCAGCAGCTCTTTGAAAATCCTGACACGCTGTATCTCTCCTGCCAGGTGGTGAGCCTCTCAGAAGTTGTTTCAGCGTTCTCTTTGCTCTACAACCAGGTACCACGAGCAGCAGAAATAATATCTCCATTAGTATGCTAAGGAAGCTAAGACCTTCTTTTCTTCATAAACCTTGTGCTCCTTTGCTCTGACTCATTGTCAGATTTCTGCCTGGTAAAGATATTGTAACTTTTGCCCTGTAGGAAGGCGTTCAAAATCCATACTGTATAAGTTATATATGTTATTGTGGCCCTCGTGTATTTGTATTTGATCCTTGGAGACTTTTACATTCAATGTGAAATATGCACAACATAAAAAAGTGATCAACATAAAATCCTGGAAGTAGCAGTATTTTATGTAGAAATCAATTTTTCGTAAACAGTTCAAGAGATGAGAAGAGATGTTTCTAAAAAAAAAACATTTTTAATCTCGAGGTCGTCTGCTTTTTCTTTTCTTTTTTTACACGGCTTACTGCCAGAACCTTCAAAACAAGGTTACACCAGAAGAGAGGAGGACAGAGACAAAATAAAAGCTGGATTGTTGAGCTGTTATGTGGAGGTCTGTTATGATTATATTGTCATTGTTTAGGTCATCTCTGCTCCTCAGAGGAAACACAGACAACAAGAAATGTTATACAGCTGTTCACAAGCAAGGACCAAGACTCAACAATATGCATTTAAAGATTTAATGTGAATCCACATCATATATAGAGACAGATATGTATGTTGAGGTGAGGGGTGCAGGTGAGGGAAGGCCGTCGTCTTTAAGGCTGATCTGGGAGGTCGATCAGAAGATCAGGGAGAGGGAGACTCAGAGAGGAGGTTCAGTCTTGAGCGTTATTCTACCTGAACTGATTACGACCAAGACTGTACCTAGAATTATAGAGAGACAAGGGAGAGGCATACACTAAGATGAACAGGAAGGGATTAGGAAGGAGGGTGAATGTATGAGAGGGAGCTGAGGCAGACAGAGTGGAGTGAGGTGACCAGGTAGAAGTAGGATTGTCAGGTGATTGAAGGTGTGATTAGGCTGCTCCTGCTCCTGAATATAAGTTAATACATTAACTTTATTATGAGTGAATGACTTCATCTTAAAGTGAGACATTTAATTTAAAGTTTGCTGCTGCACAGAGAAAATAGTTTATGTGCAAAAGTTTTAATAATCATAAAAATAAAAAATGTTTCTGCAAGATCACAACCTCACACACACTGACCCTCAGGCTGAAGGTTTCTGCTAGTTGAAGTGTTTTCAGCAGCACGACCTGCACACAGACTGTGCAGAGCAATTTCATCAATCATTTTAGTGGATCCACATGGTCCCTGCAGCATGTTAGATATTTCCTGTGAGTGTATTTACTGATGATATGACGTCTGGTTTCTAGTTTGATTCTTTGGACGTCTCGCTGCTTCAGTGTTCTCAGCAGCACACAGTGTAACCACAGTGTCCCTGGTCCCACTATCTTCCCCCGTGTTTCCTGTCAGTCTGCTGTCAGATATCAAATATACAGACATAAAATAAAGTCATACAAATGTTACAAATGCATCTCAGGCCGTCATGTTAGTGTTTGTGTGACAGGGAGCAGCAGGAAGTGACACAACAAAGAGACGCTGCAGGACTCTGAGACAACAAGTGACAACAATGAACAAAGTGACTTTTTTAAGCTTCTGTCCAACTCCCACATCTCAGCATACAGTGTAAATATACTGAATATCATTGTGTCATTTATAAATACACCATTTCTTCATGGACAACAGTACAGTGTTTAGTATTTAGAGATAGACTCCATTTGTTCCTGCAGGTGTGAATACAAATCGCCTACATCGGTATTACTGCTCACTGTGAAGTCATTTGTGACGTCACACTGATACCAGAGGTTGCTGTGTAAAATGTCCATTTGTGTTAACTAATCCATTCATACACATTCACACGGCGTTGACCAGGGAAAGATGCATTTGGGGTTTAGGTGTCTTGCCCAAGGACACATCAACATAGGGATGCAGGAGCTGACCCCAAACCCCAAACCCTCTGTTTGAAAGAGGACCGACTCTATCACTGACCCACAACCGTCGAAAAGAAACTGAAGCTTTCCTCTTTCCTGTCATCATGTTGTTTGTTCTTAAATGATGTCACTGCAGAGGTCGGCTGTGATTTAGTAAAAACATGATGTTCAGAGGAGACACCATCAGTGTGACACATTTACATTAAACTCTAATCCAGTCTGTACTGGCTGTTTCTGCTCTCTGTGTTTGTCTCATGTTCTGTTTTCATTGTAACAATGAATGAGGAACTTTTGAAATTAATGCTAAACTGTGATTGTTAAGTTTGGTGGTTTTATGTGGGATACTAGGAGTTCTTTTATGTGCTTGAGCTCAGCTGATGGAGTTAGTTGTAAAGTTAATTATCAGAAACTCCTGAGTGGTTGTGATTTTAAATCCTCCACAAACCCCCCGCAGCAGGCCGGAGGGGAGGCTTGTGATCAGGATTTCTCTTAAGTGTCTCTCCCTCCTACGTGCTCACATGAATCACTGCATCATTTTGTCTTTCACATTAAATCCTACACAGACAAAAGGACAAATCTGCATGACTAAAAATCACATTTGAAGCAGTGAAAGTCATATCCTGCTCCCAGCTCTGATGATTTGATGTTTGTGGTGATGCTGGACCCTTTCACAATGAATCTGTAACGTCAGGTCAAAGGCTTCCATCAAGAGGAGGAAGTAGAAATGGATTTAGTGTCATGGTCAGCAATCACTCCTCTTGTCTGTTTCCTGACTCGAGTCAGAGGTGGAAGCTCGCCCATTAATACTCTCTCTCTCTCCCTCTGTGCCTTCTCTTTCTCTTTCAGTCTCGTCCCACACAGACAGTTTCTTTATTAGATAAGGAGCAGCAGACCCAGCAGAGCTAATGCTATAAGGAAATTCACACCTGTACAGTTTCAGGTTGGACCACATGCAATTGGATCTCTGTCCCTCAAAAACAAACTGACTGTAAAAACCATAAAAGCAGAGAATAATGCAGCTTCATGTTGAAGTCAGTGTCTCTTTGAGGGGGGCAAGAGGGTACTAACAGCTGAGCTGCTGCTGACTGTAGCTCAGTCTCTTTCTCTGATTAGCCTACCTAAAATCCAGACAGTGCCCGGATAAACTTCTATGACAGTCAAATAAGACATTGATGTGAATGGAAATAGGACAGTATTTAGCTGGTGACGTTAGAAAATTGAGGCCATCATGACGATGCATAAAAAAACCGTGATCCTGTTTCTCACATCTTAAAAATAGACTCATAAACTGAAGATAGCTGAATAGTTTACACACTTGAAGCCGAGGTCCTCTACTGCTGCATATGTGAGCATCTTAAAAATCTGTTAGCTCCAGTCATGTCTTTGACCCTCTCTGCTTTCAACTCCTGAGGCTTTTTAAATAATAATAATAATAATAAATTTTATTTATAAGCGCTTTTAAAGATCTCAAAGACGCTGTACAATTTAAAAAAAGACAGAAAAGGTTAAAACAGTAAAGACAAACAACAGATATTGCAGCATACACACAAAAAAAACAACAACAACAACAACATCAAGGAACACACGGTAAACAGTACACACATCACAATCACACATTAAAAGCTATTTTAAAGAGGTGAGTTTTGATCAGGGATTTAAATTTAGAAGGGTCAGTGCAGTGTTGAATATGTGTGGGGAGTGAGTTCCAGAGGGCGGGGGCAGCTATGGAGAAGGCTCTGTCCCCCCAGGTTCGGTGCTTGGTTCTGAGTGGGGGAGACAGGAGGTTGGCATTGGAGGAACGGAGGCTGCGTGAAGGAGTGTGATGGTGGAGGATATCGGTGAGGTAGGAGGGGGCCTGGTGGTTTAGGGCTTTGTGGGTGAGGAGCAAGATTTTAAATTGGATGCGATATGGGACAGGGAGCCAGTGGAGATTTTGAAGGACGGGGGTGATGTGTTCACGGGATCGGGTGCGGGTGAGAAGGCGTGCAGCAGAGTTCTGAATGTATTGGAGTTTATTGAGGACTTTGGATGATGAGCCATAAAGGATACTATTGCAGTAGTCGAGTCTGGATGTGATGAATGCATGGATTAGGGTTTCAGCAGCAGAGAAAGAGAGAATTGGACGGAGACGGGCTATGTTTTTAAGGTGAAAGAAGGCGGTTCTTGTGAGCTGGGTGACGTGTTGATCAAAGGAGAGGTGGCTATCAAAAATGACTCCAAGATTGCGGATGTGAGGGGAGGGGGATAGAGTGGAGTTGTCAATTGTGAGGCAGAAGTTTTGAGTGGAGTTGGTGAGGGATTTGGGGCCGATGATTATCATGTCTGATTTTGCATAGTTAAGTGAGAGGAAATTGGTGTGCATCCATGTTTTTATGTCATTGAGGCAGTTTGTCAGGGTGGGGCGGGTTACAGAGGTTATAGAATCGGTGGAGATGTATAGCTGGATGTCATCTGCGTAACAGTGGAATCGGAGACCATGTTGGCGGATGATGTTACCAAGGGGGAGCAAGTAAATGATGAACAAGAGGGGACCAAGCACCGAACCCTGGGGGACGCCTTGGGACAAGGGAGCTATGGAGGAGGAGCAGTTGTTGATGTTGATGAACTGTTGTCTGTCAGTGAGGTAGGATTTTAACCAGGAAAGAGCAGTGCCAGTGATGTTGAGTGAGTGTTCTAGGCGGGATAAAAGAATGCTGTGGCTGATGGTGTCAAAGGCTGCAGTGAGGTCGAGGAGGATGAGGATGTTGAGGAGGCCAGAGTCAGAGGAGAGGAGGAGGTCGTTGGTGACTTTGAGGAGAGCTGTTTCAGTGCTGTGCTGGGAGCGGAAGCCGGACTGGAATGGTTCAAACAGGTTATTGGAGGAGAGGTGGGTTTTTAACTGAGAGGCGACAACACGTTCTAGTATTTTTGACAGGAAGGGGAGGTTGGAGATGGGGCGGAAGTTGCACATGTTGTCGGTATTGAGTCCAGGTTTCTTGAGGATGGGGGTGACGGCTGCCAGTTTGAGTGTTGTAGGTACTGAACCAGAGCAGAGGGAGGAGTTGATGATTGTGGTTATGAGTGACGAGATTGCTGGGAGACAGTTTTTAACGAGACTGGATGGGATGGGATCAAGAGTGCTGGTAGAGGACTTCATGCCGGCCGTGATTGTGGATAGTTCATTGGGGGACAAAGGGGAGAACTGGGACAGAGGTTGGGAGATGAGGCGTGGGGATGCCAGTTGGGATGAAGAGGGGACAGTGAGAGTGTTGAAGCTGCTGTAAATGGTGTCAATTTTGGACTGGAAGAAAGAAAGAAAAGCATTGCATTTGTCAACTGTGAAAGAGGAAGAGATGTTGTCGCTGGGTTTGAGGAGTTTGTTTATTGTACAGAAGAGAGCCTTGGGGTTGGAGGAGCCTGAGTGAATTAGGTGCGAGTAATAGGTGGACCGGGCTGTGCTGAGAGCTTCCATGTATTGTTTGAGATAGTCAGAGTATGCTTGGATGTGAACTGTTAAACCGGTTTTCTTGTGGAGTCTTTCGAGCTGGCGTTTGCGGGATTTCATTTTATGGAGTTCAGGAGTGTACCAGGGTGCAGAGCGTGTGAAGGAGACAGTTTTTGTTTTGATGGGAGCCAGTTGATTTAGACAGAAGGAGAGTGAGTTGTTGTAGTAAGTGACAAGTTCAGAAGGATTATCAAAAGGGGGGGGAGGAGAGGAAGAGATTTTACTGGTTAAAGAGGCTGAGAGAGCTGAGGGGGCGACTGATTTTATGTTTCTGAAGGAGATATTTCGTTTCAACTTTGGAGTGGAGAGAGGGATGTCAATGTCCATGGATAAGGCCAGATGGTCGGAGATGTTTAGGTTGAGACTTGACAGTTGATGAATTGTGAGACCAGTGGAGCAGACCAAGTCCAGAGTGTGACCATGGCTGTGAGTGGGGAAGTTGACGTGCTGTGTGAAGTTGAGGCAGTGAAGTAGGTCCAGGAATTCATTGGCAGTTTTACATTGAGTGTCATCGATGTGGAAGTTAAAATCCCCGAGGAGCAGAACAGAAGTTGAGATGGAGCAGAGTTGGGTCAAAAAGTCAGGAAAATCAATGAAAAAGGAAGGGTTAGGTTTAGGGGGGCGATAGATTACAGCAGTGACCAGGGGAGTGGGACCAGAGAGTTTGAAGACAATGTGTTCAAAGGAGTCAACTGCAGGGATGGGAATGGTGGTAGTTTTGATGTCCTTCCTGTAAACAGCCGCAACACCACCACCCCGCCCATCGGGACGGGGTTCGGCGATGTATGTGTATCCTGTGGGTGTGGTTTGGTTCAGTGAAAAATAGTCCAAGGGTTTTTGCCAGGTTTCGGTGAGACATAGGAAGTCCAGGTTGGTGTCAGTAATGAAGTCATGGAGAATGAGGCTTTTATTGTTGAGAGAGCGAGTATTCAGCAAGGCCAGTTTCAGGTTATGGTGAGGTATTTTTGAATGATCAGGGAGAGGGGGTTGCTGGCGGGGAATGATTAACAAATTTGAGAAGTTGACAGATTTAGCAGTACTTTTGTTTTTATTTGGATGACTTCTTGTAATGACAGTTTCTATTGCAGAAAAGGGCAGTGAGTGTGGGAACGAAGGTTGAGGCCAGTAGGGGGAGCTGTTGATCACAGAGATAGCTGGGAGGAGGGATGAGCAGATCGTTGGACGGTAGAGGGGGCTAGTGTGGGGAATAATTGAGGAGGAAGGGGAGTCGGCTGTGTTGATGACGTCATTTGTTGATAGTCAGTTGCATGGAGTGTACTGTACTGTGTGTTGGATGTTTGTAGTTAGCAACTGTGAGCCGGCTTTATTTGGGTGAAGGCCATCGGCTTTAAAAAGAGAGCAGCGGTTCCAGAGCAAAATTGAAATTGTCGATGAAGGCCAAGCCGTGAGTCCTGCAGGCGGACTGCAGCCAGTAGTGGAGGTAGAGGGCTCTGCTAAAGCGAGCAGCGTTTGACAGGGGCGCAGTGGGTCCGGAGATGAAGATGGATTTGCCAGTTTGTTTTAAGAGCATGAAGAGTTGGGTGAAGTGCTCTTTGGTCAGTTCAGACTGTTGTCGGGAGGTGTCATTGATGCCCACGTGAATGATGAGGCGAGTGGTGGTGGTGGGTAGAGAGGGCAGAATGTTCCGGAGTCTTTCCAAAATGACGGGGACAGTAGCGCCAGGGAGGCAGAGAGTGGTGGCGTTGAAAAACCGAACATTCCTTATTATGGAATCGCCGATTATCAGAGTCGTGGGAAAGAAAAGTGGACGAGGCGATGAGGCCGGAGTGTTGACAGTGCAGGCCTGTACATGTTTACTGACGTCAGAGCGGGGCGGAATCACCAGCTGAGGAGGTGCGGTCAGGGCAGGTGAATGCTCTGATGAAGGGGACTGTGACAGCTGTGTGCGAGGGAGACCACCGGAGCGTCTGTTTACAGCTTCCCTCAGCAGCCTTTTGCGGTGGGAGGAGAGCTTCTCCCGTTGTTTGTAATGCTGTGCTGTAGAGGACCGCGCAGCCGCCCGGTCGTGAGCCGTGGCTGTACCGGGTGGAGAGGAGACAGCAGCGGGAGCAGCAGGTGGAGATGACGCCGCAGAGGATGGAGACAGGAGCGCCGGAGCAGGTGGAGAGGTGGCAGAGGCAGCATCGTTTTTTGCCGAGGATGTAGCAGGAGCCATAGCGTCAGGAGAAGAGGAGGTTACGGCAGCGACGATTTCGTCAGAGGCGGGTCGAGCAGACTCAGGTGGGTAGCTGGCAGGATCAATGGGGGCTCGGACAGATACCGAAGTGGTCCCATTAGCCTCACCAGGATCATCGTCCTGCAACGCCGCATAGTGATTAGTGAGGATAAGCGGTGGGGGAGACCCAGATAGTCTCCCACTGCGTTTTCCATTCCTGACCATAACCTCCGCCCAGGACTCCCGAGGGTTTGGGGTCGAGCAGGAGGAGGGTCGCGGACGTAAAGGATCCCACAGCAAGGTATCCGAGATGTCAGAGTGCATGGCCGTGATCCTCTTTGACTGAGAGGCTGCCAAGTCGATGTAGCTGGAAAGCATTAAGTCCTTCTTCTGAAGTTCCTCTGAAAGCTTGCGGATGTTCTCCTTAAGGTTGGTAACCTCTCCTTTAGTCCGTGAGAGTGTCAGGCAGCCTTCACAACAAACAGTCTCCATGTTGTCGGGGTGGGAGTAGCAGAGATGTTAGTAGCCCTGCTAGCAAGTTAGCTCCGATGCTAAAAACAATTTGCCGGTGCTAACAGCCGTATTCCCAATTGTAGTGTAGCTTGTGACAGAAAAACAAAACAAAAAACAAAGAGAATGCCGATTTGTCTGTGGTGGTCTCAGTGATTAGATTAAATCAGTGTCTCAAAACAAGGTAAAAAATAAGTTATGAGAACGCTTACTTTGGCAGGGAAGGAGTGGCAACACGCAGCGGCAACGCAGCGGCAAAAATGTTATTCCTCAGTGAGGAGAAGTTGTTGGACACTTGTTTTCTTTTGCCTAGCTCCGGTGATTGACATCTTTGGGTGTTGTCATTTATTAATCAGCATGTTGGAAGTGATTCATATGACTGTGTACCTGAAGTTTTCAAACTCAACTTATTTAAAGAAGAAGGCTGGTCTTCTAGCTCTGCTGTGTCATGTTGCTATACCTCTTCTCCTTCTTGTGTTTTGTTCTGTCTGCTTCTTCTTCTGTTGTTGTTTAACTACGGTTGACAAACAGACTGTATTCACCGTATGACTGCATGCACCAAAACTCCAGTAAAATTCAAGAAAAGTCAAGCCTTGAGTTTTCATTGGAGGACTTTTGATAAGTTATCTGGTTCTCTAATCCTCTACATGGAAACATACAGAACGGTCAGTGCACAGTATATAAAAACATGCAACGTAGAAAACAATGTTCAGAGTGATTCAGAAACAGAGTCAACAAACAAGCAGAGTGCGCTGTGTGTCTATACTTTAAAATCCTCTCTGCACTTTCTGTGACACATTCAGCAGAGCGCCACAGCTGATCAGACGGTGGTCTGCAATAAACAAGTTTGACAGTGCCTATGTTGGATACTGTTTATGAAAGTGTTATTGTTAGAGAGAGCTGCCTTCTATAAGAACCTTTGTCATGTTTTACAGAATTTGTAAAAAGCTCTATTTTGTTTCAGTGGTTTTTATATCTGCTGCCATATCTGTGACTTTGTGACGTTTTTAAAAAAACACAACTGTCTGACTCAAGTTCTGGCTCATCCTGAGTTAAATTTTTATTTGTACAAACTGAAATAGTCCAGCAGCAGGTCCAGTCTCAGTGATCTTACTGAACATGACAAGATAATGCACATACATGTTATTTATAATAAGTTATGGCTTCACACAGGATCTGCTGTTTTGAACGGCTCACTGACCAGAAGAATAAAACAGGATGAAGTGACAAACTGAACATGTGGATGTTTGATTTCATACTCAAAAGTCAGAGAGGGGAAAAAGGTAACTTTGGATGTTTTCTCATGATCACTATCTTTAGTTGTTGTTGTTGATGTGAGTGCAGCATAGAAACATGTTTATAAAGTCTTATGAACACAGTGTTTGTGATTTCCCCTCTCAGACTGAAGGAACTGGATTACTGGCATCAGACTGAGGTCATCTGTATGCAACAAGCAGACACAGAGCACACAGCAACACAAGCTCTACCAGAGTGTCCTTAAATTATCCTTGCTGACACACACACACACACACACACACACACACGCACACACACACACACACACACACACACACACACACACACACACACACACGCACACAGAATAAAGAAGAATTAAAGGTGTTCAATGAAAGCTGCAGAGAGCTGTTTACTGCATCATGATGATAACGTCCTCTCACACAGAGATACCTGCTCCCTCTAAACTCTGCTGTTTGAACTTTTCAGAATCTTTTAGGACTTCATTAAATAGTGTTTGCTTTGCTTCATGAAGTTATCAGAGTTCTTGATTTTAAGAAGTAGGTGAAAGTCATCAGTGAAGGAGACAAAGCGTCCATGTGACCGTCTGTGTTAACTGTGGACATGGTTTATAGAAACTCTGACGTTATTGATCTCCCACAGCTCAGCATGACTTTGAAAAGTAATCACTGGGTTATATATGATGAGATTTACCCCCCAAGAGACGACTTTATTACTACAATATAACATCCTCCCTCCACCTTTAAAGAAATACAAGCTGGTCGATACAGCGTGCAGTTTGTTTGCATAGAGAGAGGACTGACACTATCAATGACACCACACATTTATTTATCACAGATACAGAAGTCAGACAGTGAGGGTAAAGAAGAAGCTTTCTCTTTACAAGACCACAGATTCGGTTTGATAAAGACGAGACTGTGTTTCCTGATGTTTGTGTCTAACAGAGAAGCAGCTTATTTTACTTAAATAAATAAAGCTGCTTCTTTTTAAAACTGCCTTCAGAGGGAAGAGGGGAAGAGCTGCTCACTAGGAGCTTTAAGAAGACTCTAGATGGAGGCAGGTGAGAGACAGAGGAAGCAGAGAAGAAGAAAAGAACAGAAAAGAAGATATGAACGAGATAAAGGATGTGTGAGGGAGGAAAATAATAAAAAGGGAAAATGAGAAGGAGTAATGAGCAGAGAGTTCTGATGACTTTGCTCCCTGCTGTTTCTCTCAGCTCCTCTTCTCAACACACTGATGCGAGCAGAGCTCAGATTTGGACGCTTGACCAAAAGAAGGTGGATATCAGCTCCCTGTGAGCCTCCTGCCTCCTCCTCTAAGCAGACTTCACACACACTGCTTCATTGTGTGTGTGTGTGTGTGTGTGTGTGTGTGTGTGTGTGCGTGTGTGTGTGTGTGTGTGTGTGTGTGTGTGTGTGTGTGTGTGCGTGTGCGTGTGTGTGTGTGTGCTGCTGTTTGAAGTGTGTGCTTTGTCACTCTTTCATACTGCTTTAAATTCCCTCTGCAGGTAATGAGAGTGGGACTCATATTAAATCTGTATTATCTGTCATATTGATTCACAGCCAGTTTCAATGATGAGCATATGGTCATCACAATCACTGCCTCCAATCAGACGTACAAACCAAATATAAAAGTGATGAACTTTATTATTTCACTTTGGTGACTTTGAGTTCAGCTCAGTTAAAGCTGCTGAAGTTACTTTTCTCTCATCACTGTTATTTTTGTTTGTGTTACTCTAAATGTTCACATTGCTCATAAACCCTTCACGTCTTTCTTACAATGTAAATGCTGCAGTTTAACTGTAAACACATCTCCTGTGGGCGGCTGCAGGAGGAGGTTGTTTGAATAATCTTTGTACATTATCTTAAAATAAGTTATTTCAGCTGGAGTATTCATTGTTTTTGCATCATAAATCTAAAGCTTCTGTCCTTCATCTCCCCATGTTGTATGTTTGTCCATGCAGTGAACTTCTGGTCCTCACTGACACTTTGAGACTGAGCTTTACCTTAGTGATGAATCACCCATATTCATCATCCACACATACAGTTTGTAGAAACACTCCTGATGTTAAGCTGTGTGTTGTTCTGCCTCATAAAACCTCAGCACTGCTTTGCTTCCCTACACACTGCTCTCTCTCTGTGCTCATATTAAAGACTCACATCTCCAGAGAATTCCAATTTTCCAATGAAAAACTTTGTTTCACCGTTAATCACAGCAGGCCGAAGTTTCCTCTCAGCCTGTAATTACAGTTCAGTAAAACAATGACATATCATTCAGGCAGAATGATTAGCTCCTCTCACTCCAGCCTTCTGTGGTATCATTTCATGTTTAGATCAATGATCACTCAGAGAATTCATAAAGGTAAAAGAGGCTTCCACTTACAGAGCAGATCCTCGTCTTCAGCCTCTCTGAGTGTTCGTCTGAGAAATGCTGGTAGAGGGAGGCTCTCTGCTTTGACAATGTGCCATTAAACCATCCACAGAGACACTCTGCAGTCACTGGCTCATTAATGTCTTCTTTTTCTACATATTGAGCTCTTCAATCACTATCCTGAAAAATCAGAAATGTTGCTTATAATGACAATATATGTTGACACTCCGCGCCAGAAAAACTTGAAGAAATACTAATTTTAACCATCTTGAGCCTAAAGGACCTGCACATTTTAAAATCATTCCCTGTGTGTCTGAGCTTTGGGTTGCAGATATAGGTTGTTATCAATAACTGGAACACAAATATTTACATCAGATGGTAAGTAACTATAATGTCAAGCAAATTAGTGTCTGAAACTGCAGTTCCTTAAGTGTCCACTCATTCCATTCAGCCCCAAATATAAATGTCCAAATGTACAGCTTGAGGCTTTAAAAAGGAAGCTGACAAACCAATGTGTGATTGAGTTTAACTACAGAAAGACAACAAGAGGTTTGAGCTGCTCTGTAAAACAATGAAGACATCAGTGGAATAAGAGCTCACACAAACAAAACAAGGTGACATACAGAGTGTTCACACCTGGGTCTGCAGAGGTTAATATCATGCAGAGTGCAGGTGTAAATTTACATTTCAGACACAGAATAGCTTTCTGATGTGAAAAGTCAGGGATCAATGATTTACATGCTGTGACATTTATGGTTTCTACCTCCATCATTTCTCTATTTAGACAGCACCTTGATGCTGCTGTCAGGATGTTCAAGGATGCAGCATGTGTTGAATGTCACGTCAGGTACAAACCTGGATTACATTTGTGCAGCAGGAGCAGGTTAGATATTAAAGTTTACTGCTTAAAGGAGGATATCCTTTATGATAAAGAAGTTTGATATCTGCAGTGTTGTTTTAACATAGCTCAGTTTATGTTTCGTTCTGTGACCAGAGGTTTATAAAGTCCGAACAACACTTTGTAGGAAAAGGCTTATAAAAGAGTTTATCCAACATAGAGTGACAAAAAATGTATGAAAACAACAGAAAACAAAGAGAAAATTAAGCCAATGTGTAAGTGCACAATCCTGCAGTTCATGGAGTGTCTGCTTGAGGCTGGCTCCAGGGAACACCAGAAGTCACATACAGAAAACAGGCAAAAAAGCCGTTTTAACTGCATAAATAAACATGTTTACAGCCTGGTACAAAAATGAAATAGGTCTGATTATTTATTGTCATCACTGGCACACACTGTACGGGGGTGAATTATTTGAAAACAGCTCCGTTTTGATTTTGAAAACGATGCATGTTATCCCTAGTTAGGCGCGTAGCTGACATGATTGACAGGTGGGGGCGGTGTAACGGTTTGTCAAGAGGCTTAAAACAGCTCCGGCTCTAAGCCAGTTGTTAGGTTGACTGAAAGTTAGGCTGAGACAGCATCCAGCCTCCAGAACCCCCTGCTGTATCAGATGGCTGATGTCACTCAGGCTTCATAATATTTGCAGGCTATGCAGAAAACAAAGGAAACCTAAATGCTTTTTTCAACAAAAACCTTGTCAATGCAAGGATACAGATTCTGCAGTCATGTGCATCAAAATAACATGTTTGGCCCCTACCTGTTTTTGGGCCTGACATAAAAAGGATATGTTAAACATGTAAAGCTTTTTATTATGTAAAATTAATACAACTTTGTTTACTTGACCTGAAATAGAAGTGAAAAAAGTATCTATCTGTGCAGCAGTCACACTTGACTAGACAACAAATCACTACTCTGATCAATGAGACTGAATCCATCACACAGACAGCTGTTTCACCACTCTGAATGTGCAGATGTGTGTGTGTCGTAATGTCTAACACTCGATCATTCAGAGGACATCCAATGAAATTCAATCTGCTAAAATAAACCTCAGGTGTTAGCTTTAACACAAGTCCAAAGTGCTTCAGTGAATGTGATCCATTCAGAGCTGCAGACGCTCCATTCTTACTACATCTTCTGTTCCATTTCATGTTCTCGTGCTCCTCACTCTCCTCTCACTATAATGTCTGTGTTCACGATTGCTGGGCTTTGGGGGACAGAGTGAGAAGAAGGTCATTTTCATACTCTGCTCAATCTCTCTGACGAGTCGGTCAAAGCTCTTTGGAGGAGAGCCTCCAGATTGGACATGAGCTCTAACTGAAATCCTTTTGTTAATGTAAAGGTCAAAGGTCAGGGTGTGTGGTTAGATAGCAGTGAGGAGATCCTGTCAGATCTCTGCCTCTGCTGTCTGAGGGACTGAGAGAAGAAAGCAACGAGCTCAGAGAGGAATTATAGCAGTTTATTCTCTTCAGCTGTCAATCACTGTGATGGACGTACTTCATCTACTCATTCCTGCTTTATCATAGTTCCCATCTGAATGTTTGTCATTTCTTCATCATCAACAACAAAGACAGTTTTTCATATTCATAAATATTCAGCTGCCACTGAAATTAATTAACATACTGCTCATACAGTATATCAACTGCAAGGAGGGGTTTTCAGTCCTCCCCATAACCTTCACAGCAGTCCGCACAGACGATCAAGTTTAGATTTTAACTGAACAGAGATAACTGTACCACGCTGACATCCCATACCTGAGGATGATCTCCAACACAGCCTGAACATGATCTTATGATCAGCTCCATACATCTTCAACACTTTACCAACTCTCAGAACCAGGAGCTAGTTTGCAGACATTGATGTAAATATGGAAATCAATTCAAACCCATCTTTACACATATCTCTATGACTTCATCCACACTTTTTTTTCTTTTCAAATTTTCAATAAAAGTCCAAAAACTGATTTAAAATCTTCCTGTTGGTCATCAACCATCTTTTTTCTTCTCTAAAGTTGCGTTTGACCGCGTGAGATTTCCAGTTTTAAGGTCAGGACTCTGGTTGTTGGTGAATGGATCTGTTAGTGTGTGGTCTGCTGTTATGGTCATATTGTTGCTCTTCACACACTTTAGGATAAAACTGTTTAATCTATCATTATTTCTCATCATGTTAGGGGTCTCTCAGGTTTTCTCACATTTTCACTGAGGACCAGGCTTTAGTGTAAAGATTTCTGTGTAGTTAATCAGTTTGACTCAAAGTGAAGGAGGTACTCGAGTGATTCAATGATTGTTTCACAAAGAAGTCATAGTGATATTCACAGGAAATGAGAGAGTGAGAAGGTTGTTTTTGGAAACACTGCTGCCATGGAAACCAGGAAACATAACTGTATTAAACAATATGCTGTCTCTATGAAACATTAGATATGATTGTGTGTGCATGTTGAATAGAAACAGAGTCACCATCGTCTCTGTATGTGACCTGAACTCTTTTCTGAATCTCATGTAAACTTTGTAAAGCTCTCTCTTCTCTCTGTAAACATCCAGCTGCTGTCACACATTTATCTTTGTTTGTGGAGCTTCTTCCCTCACTGCCTCGCTCCTTTCACACATTTCAGGGATCCTCCTCATGTTATGTTCCTCAATCTATTTGAACCTTCTTCAGGAGGTTAATGTTCTCATAAATGTGTCAGAGAAATCCTGAGGGTGAGATTTCCTCTCTGGAGGAGTTTTCAGTGTAGTTTGGCTCTGACTGCTGCAGGAGGCTCCCCTGCTCTGATCTCAGTCGTTCAGTTAACTGGATGCTGAAGACCTGACACAGGGGGACGGCAGCACTCTGCTCCAGTCACTGCTGTTTGTTGTCCAGGTGTTTGAGTCACAGTGCATCATGGGAACAACTGCTGTCCTCTGACATTAATTGGAAAACATTGCAGAGTTTGAGCAGCAGCTGCAGAAATGCTGTTTTTGACAAAAATCTCTGTATCAGGTGGATCTGCATGCAGTGCATGAAGGATGAAGTGTTCTGTCAGTATGTTTGTGTTTGTCAGCCTCTAAGCTCTGGGGAAGAAGTGGATTATACAAACAGGATGTTTTACAGTCACTCTCTCTCCACTGTCATTGTTTCTATCATTGGTTAATCAATGAATAGATATGAAAAGGTTCACACTGTGGTGCTGCATTAATCCTGTTAGAGATGTAGATTACATCTTAGTGAGTTTTCTTTCATCATTCATGACATTTGAAGTTGTTGTGTGGATTTAAATATAAACAATAACCTTTGGTGGATTTGTATTCATGTATTTGAATATATTAAATGTGATGGTGCTTGTGTATTAAAATGTAAAGCATGTCTGAAGTCATCACACCACACTGCTTTAACCCTCCACCTTCATTTGCTGCAGTCTTCTGGCTCGGTGGAGATGATAAGGAACGCCCTGCAGCTTTGAGATTTTCCCTTTAATCAGTAGTTCCAGTCAAGAAAGTGTTGCATGTCTTTTTATCTCTTATATATATAGTTTAATAAATGTGTCTTGAGGCAGACCATCTCTGGGCAGATAAGGACAATCAGGATGCTAGTGATGTTTTGCACAACAGTCTTGTTGTCACACTGAGCTTCCAGACTCCCTCCAGCACTCTCACTCTGTGAACTGTTTCTCCATTGAGTCACTTTGAGGGAGGATGACCAGAGTTCAGGGAATACAGATGCAGCTCTTTAAGAAGGATCACCTTGATTCAACCTTGAAGCTGCTGTTAGAAAACAAACAACAACAACAACAACAACAACAACAACAACAACAACAACTCATCATCAGATCAAATGGGACAAATCTGCAGGAGTTTATAGACAAACATAAACTGTCACTGACTGCAAGGAGACAGATCTTGTGACCTTCTTAAATTCATGTTCAAACATTTATCAGATGATATTTAATTGTTCTACATGTTTCCTTTACTGCTTTTAAAACACAGGGCCTTTTATAAAATCCTATAATGATTCCTCATCTTTTATCAGGTTTCATCAGAACTTTTCTCTTTCTCTTGAATCTCTTCACTGATTTAACATGACTTTAGATTTTAGACACAACACAAAGTCTAAAGCACAAACTAAAGATGTTGTATGACTCCCCTGCACTCTTATTGGGGCGGCTGTGTCTCAACCGGGTGGTTGGGGGTTCGATCCCCAGCTCCTGCAGCTACATGTCCGATGTGTCGATGGGCAAGACACTTAACCCCAAGTTGCTCCTGCTGCTTTGTCAGTGCATTTGAATGTGTATTAATGGGATTAGTTAATACTGATGGACAGGTTACATAGCAGTCTCTGGCATCAGGGTGTGAATGGGTAGGTGTGACCTGCTCTGTAAAAGGGCTTTGAGTAGTCAGAAGAGTAGAACAGTGAAACATTGCAGCACAATAAGAGTTATAAACCTTCAAAGATGAGTTCAATAAACACAATTACAAAAAGACAGATCTCATTTAGAGACTCAGCAGATGAACTGATTATTTGACTCCTCAGGCAGCGCTCTGAAGATTGTGAACGCTTTGGAAGAGAAGATTGACAAACTGTTTAAAGAGAAGTCAATCTCTGCTGAGATCAATCTGGTTTCAACTCAGGAATGTTTTTTAGGGAGTGAGTGCAAAGTGTCATTTAATTTTTCAAGTAGAGCTACACCGGATTCCCTTCCTGTGCTTTAACCCCAACCTGAGTATACTGTGTTGTGATTGGCTGAGAAAGACAAAAAGTCAACTTTTCCCCATTTCATGAAAGTTGCTTCTCAGTACTTCGTAAGGGTTAAGTCTGTTTTAAATTTCCCTGTATACTTTCTTTTACTTAAAAAAATGTCACCAAGAAATTGTGAAAGGAAACCTGTCCTGGTTTAGGCAGCTTTAGAGCTGGAAATGTACCCTCAATAAGAATGTTGTTGAAATGTTGATATCAGAAGTCCCACCCCCTTGTTTGATTTTGATTGGTTGGTGAGGGAAAAGTGACAATGATCAGTGCAGCGGTTTTCCAAAAGTGAAACTATTTTCCCTTAAAAGCGCTGTAAACGCAACAACGGCTGAGAAATACAACAGTCAGCTGTGGTGTTACACATGTTTAGTAGTTTGGGTCTACTGTGCCTGTTCCTGAGTATCACATCATTCATCATACTGAGAGTCTGAGCCCCCGACTGTCCTCTCTTCTTCTTTCTCTAAAAAAGTGTCTTTGAGAACAGGAAACAGGAGCTGATACACCTGGCCTGAATTTTCAGCTGAATATTGTAACAACAAAGAATGACCTGAGACACCTTGATAGATTTGACCTTTACAAAAGTTGATCAGCTCATCAGAACTTTAGCCAACATGAAGATCTCATCAAACTGGTACATGAAGCACGTTGTGACTCTTGATATCTGAGGTAGATAATCTTTGAAGGACAGCTGAGTGACAGAGATATCTCACAGCTCTCACACTAACAGGCTGTGTTGACCTTTCAGCAATGGTTTCTGCACACTCAGCACAAACAGACGTCCTTCAGGAGGCACAGAGGGTCCTGGTTTACCTGCAGAGTCCTGAGGCCTGTACTAAGAAGCAGGATTTGGGGTTAGCAAGGTAACTTCAGGGTTAACCCTGGGTTTTCAGTCCTACGAGGGTCGTTCACTTTTTACCTGGGTATATCGCCACGGTAACTACGCTGCACGCCTAACCTGCTCCGGTGCAGGTTATGTTGGAGATAAGAGATCAGCCTGTGAAAATCTACGCCCACTGACCAATAAGATCTTTTGATCGTGGAGCTCCCGGAGCTGTTCGAGAGAGGGGGGAGGACACTTCATGTGTCCCGTATGATTTTACATTATAGTCCGTTAAGTTAATGATTATTTTTCACTGATATACGCTATATCGTCCTTCATCCTTCCTAGTTGTGTTTTTAAGATGCACAATTACGAATAGCTTCTTATAGCCTATCTTTGAATTATATCTTAATATTATTTTTTTAATGTCTCCATGCCGCTCTGTTTGTGATCGTCAGAGCTGCAGCTTCTCAAACTGTTCTACTCTCCACATGAAAGAGTCAGAGCAACAGTTCAGAGAAGAAACAGGAGTTATTATGGTCAGTTCTGAGGTGAACTAACGATGGAACAAATATAATAAGTCGCAGTTTGGACATTAATACTCGCCGATTTTTCTTTTTTATGCCATTTGTTGCTGCAGCTTTGTAACTTTAGTCTTTGGGAGCCTGTTTGTCTTAAACGTATTTATATTGTTAATAGTATAGTTTGATCAGAGTTATTAGATATGACGATCTGCTGACGGCAGACGCAGTTATGATTGTGATAGGTTAAATGAAGATAACTCCACCCTTTTATGTGAACGCGCTCTTGGCAACTCTGGGTTTACCTATCAGGCACATGTGAATATTCAAAGATATCAAGGGGGGGCCCATGCCACCCCTCGCCACCCCTCTGGACACGCCCCTGTTTATATGATGATCAGAGATGAGACAGTGTGATGCTGTGACAGCTGTAACAGACAGGACATATCAGGGAGAGAAACACTGAATATCTAAAGTAGTCATTGACACTAAATGAGCATCTTCAAAAGAAACCTGACAACATCAGTGTGTTCTGTAACAAATGTAGACGAGCACAATCAGAGGAGAGCTGGAGCTCCCCTGAGGGTTCAGCTCCATGTCAGTCAGGGTCAAACTGCTATAAAGGATGTGTCAGGGTTTGACATGAAGACAGACAGGGCCATGCTGCTACAGATTCTTACCAACGCTGAGAGTCACACAATCCAATCCACAATGAGATCCCTCTGGAGTCTGAACTCTGTGAATCTTCCTCAGCAGAGCCTGAAATTGACTAAAAAGGGTGCTCCATGTTTGCTCCAAAGCTGCTGGGAGATGGAGGAAGGCAGAAGAGCATGCTGGGAGTCTGAGATAGACGAGGAATACACCTGACGGGCAACGCAGAAACATTTGGTTATGAAATGTTAGGGGAAACTTTAACTTCATTTTAGTGCTTTTAGTTATTCGTGTTCTGCTTTTCTCGTAAAGTTTCAAGTAGGTGAAACATATTTAGTTGTTGTATGAAGTCTACAATACAAGATCCTATATTATAGTCATTTTCACCTGTCATGTTGTCAGTCAGCTTTTCATGATTTGCAGCTATCTTGTTCTGGCATCCGTAAAAACCTGGATTTCAGCATATGCCTGAAACAATTTATCTGTCAAGCAGTTACATATGAATAATAACTTTTGGCAGAAGCATTCATAGCAATGCTTTTCCTCTATCAAGCAGGCACATGTGAATATTCAAAGTTAGATAAAAGTCTTGCCTGCAGTAGATAAAAACAGAACAGAGGTACTTTAAGTCAGCTTAAAGAAATACAACATGGCGGCTGATTTCAGAGCTAATTGTTTTGTTATGGAGACATTGGAAGATCGTCTGATAGTTTAATAAACAATAAATATTGCCGAAACTTGACTTGTATTTCCACTGTCTGCAACAGATCTGTATCTACACCTGAGCAGAGTTAATGATGTATTTATTTTTCCTGATTTGTTTCTGTGGTGATGAAAATAGTTTGAATAATAAGCAAAAAAAAGGGAAGTGCACAAATTGTGTGAATCAGGTTTGGTTTGACAGGAGACAGTGGCTGCGTTTACATGGACACAAATAATTGGAATAAAAGCCTGATCGGAATAAAAATGCTGCATGTAAACATGTCAATCAGAACAGACTGATCCGATCAGGCTCATTCGGAAAGAAATTTAATTCCGATCGAGAGGGGTGGTTTATGCCGATCGTTGTTCGGATCAGGATCCATGTACGAGCTCGATCTGATCGTGTCTGCCTGACTGGGGTCAAATGGTCCCTACTGAGCATGTCTGCCCCAGTAAAGTGACGTGTTTCCATATACCTCTCCATCAGAGCCTAATGTTTACAGTCTATGATCAGAGCGCAGAACTTCATGAATGATTGCCGTGTCATTTGAAATTCTCCACTCTTGATCAGTGAACTCCACAAGGACTACCCTCTCTCACCTGTCTCGTTTGGATCATATTTGTGTTTTATGTATAAATGTATCTTATTAATCTCTTTCATAGATACGATTTCATACCACCTTATTTTATAAAAATATTATATTGCGGTAAAAAGGAGTCCACTTTGGAGCGATAGTCAGCGCCTTTCCCAGCGAGCTACAGTAACATCTCTGATATCAACAGATTCATTATAAACTGTTCATTCATATGATATCAGTGTTGTCGCGCTAGCATTAAAATTGATTCCGCTACGTCTGCCTAAAAAAAAACTACATTTTTAACGTCAGGTGAGACAAATTATAATGCAGTGAATAAAAGTGAACTCAGAACTGAGAAGAACTAATACAGCCTCTTTTTAAAGTCATGTTGACAAGTGGCAGCATCTCATTCACATTTATTGTATGTTTACAGTTTATCTTTAATGCCAGTAGAACGTTTCATTCAATAATCTAACCAATAAGATCATGTTAGACAGTCAAAGCCTTTAGAACATGAACTATAACAAGTTAAGAAGTAAAACTGCTAGAAATGGTTCAAATGTCTGAAAGGTGCGTATATTACAAAGTCTACATGATTTTTAAACTGTGAGGAAATATATCTCCCATTTTCAGGGTGTAAAACAAAGCAGAGTTGTTTCAAGTTTTTACGGGTCTTTATGATGATTGTTTCCAAACACAGGCTGAAATGTCGCTTCTTCTTCTGATGTTGCAGCAGATAAGACAGGTGGGAACAGTCTGCGCATGTCAGAATGCTTTTATTCTGATTTAATGCCGATGAATGAACACGCATGGCATAATCCGATCATTATATTTAGTGTCCATGTAAACAGTGGAATCGGAATCCCCAATCGGAATGATTTCAATCAGATTGAAGAAATTGTGCACATGTAAACGTAGCCACTGAAGACTGGGTTAAAAAGCAGCTTCAGTCTCAGTTCTGCTCCTCGGCTCACCTGCTCTCACTCACTTATTCTCCACTCACCTCACCTCTGCTGACCACGCCCACCTCATCAGACACTCAGCTCACCTGTGCACACAGCTGACTCATCTGCAATCAAGCCGGAATATAAGCCTCTCCATTTCACTCAAACACTGCCAGATTGTTCTTCACACTTATACATGACTCTCCAGCACTTACCCTTGGATTAATTGCCCTGTACCGACCATGCCACCACAAGACCATCGAACCTGGTTGTTGTCTCGGTAAACAACTCAGCCTTCTGCCCCCAATCTCAAGTCCTGTCTCTGTGTCTTTGGTTCCTGTCTGCTCCTCTCCTTGGCTCTTTGGTGTTTCACAGCATCGTTTGAACAATGTGAGTTTTCAGATATACTGAACCTGCCAGTGGTTCTGTGATTCCTTCTGTGTGGCCACATGTCTTCTTCTTCCTGCTGGTTTTTCATAAAATAATAATCTTGGCCTGTCAATGGGCAAAAACAAGAACATAACTGAATATACTTTGATTGGACACATTTTCCCCAAAGGATGATGTCACAGCATTAACAGCCGGTCCTTCACTTGTCAGATTTAATGGTCTACTGAGGTAATCCTGTCCTTTTTTATGCCTGTTAAACTTCAACATTTAGAGGAAAAGGTCCCTGGTATAAAAATACATTCTTTATGTAAACAACCCTGAGAGGCTGCATGTCATGAAAACATAATGTGTATGTAATTTACTCATGAGGACAGTTTCCAGGTCTTGTGTTACATTTCATCTACAGGTCTGGTAACAGTATGATGTGATAGAAAAGCTGCAGCAGATTGAAAAGCTGTGTTCTCCTCCTCGCTGTGAAAGTCACTGCGGTTTTCAATTCTCTCAACATCAAACTGTTCCATTACAGGCCTGCTTCAAATACGACTCTCTCCAGAGGTCACATCTCGTCCTTTTAACCTCCTCCTGTCGTTCTCAGTAGAAAAACTCAATGATGGACACACTGGTGACTGACAGGCCGGTGGGAAAATGTCTCAGAGAAGACAGCCGGCTGAATGTGGAGAACTGGTTCTGTTTTTTTTGTGCCATGTTGGTGGTCCTGGTTATTTCTTTAACTGTTGACCTTGTGAAAATTGGTGGATGCTCCCCATGGACTCGGTGCTCTGGGTTACAGCAGACTGCGTCTCATCCACTGAAAGCTGATTCCCAATGGATGTGACATGAAGTGCTGCTGGTACTCTGCAGAGCACTCACAGTGACCCAAGATCAGTCAGAGCTTCATTGGGCTGTGCTTTTATGTATCAGAGGAGGAAATGAGGCAGTTTGTCTTGAGTGGGCCACAGAGGTTTATGTTCTGACACTGAGAGACAGAAAACACTTTCACAGAGTAGAGTTGACTGGATTCTAAAAAGTCCTGTCTGTGAGGCAGCCTCCATGATGTTGGAGGAATGGAGATCTGCAGAGAAATCCATTTCTGTCAGGGTCTTCTTCTCGTCTCTGTCATCATTAGAGCAGAGCAGATAGCATCAGAGAAAGGTTGGTGCAGAAAGAGGCTCATCTCTCTATTTTCTCTCATCCTTTATTACTAATGGCTGCCTTTCATACACACTGAAACAATTCACTCACTACTTAAAAACCACTCTGAATAATTCATGCAGTTTCATCTCAGAGAGTCGGTGATAATCTGGTTTTATAAGGATCGTTGATGGATCATGATGTTTAGTGTTCAACCTCAGAGGGAACATGAGTGTGAAACATGTTTTTGACTTGACCTTCGAAACTCTGAGACAACATCATGTTAGCTGTTTGTTAAAACTTGTGTCTTCTTGCTCATAAACATTCAGCACAGAGGCTCCATGCAGACCATAAGGTTAGGAGCATTGTGTCATATTACAGACATTAATCTCACAAGAAAATGATGTATTGATCTTTGGTGCACCACAGGCGGATCATGAGATCACCTGAAATGAACAAATAGAAAATTCCTTCCAGATAGAATCAAATGTAAGACTTTACAGGAGGCTCATTGTTCAGAAATAAACCACAACACATAAGATGTACTGTCAGTCACAGCTCCACTGTAATAGACTATTACAGCAATGTAAAAACTAATATCAGTCAGTTTGAAGGATTTTACTCATTTACAGATTGTCATGTATATTCTTGGTTTGATTGATTATTTTCAAAGTATTGATAGTTCTTTGTTTCATGTTTCATTTTTTAATTCCTCCTGTTTCTGAATTTCCCTTTGTGTGCATTTTTATTTTCCCTTGTCTTGTTTTAAATGTTTCCTGTTTTATTTTGAAATTCTTGCCTTTTGTGTCTTCTCTTGTTTAACCTATTGCCCTTGCACTCTTCTATTTCTGAGTCTGGTCTTTAATGTTTCCTGTTTTATATTTTAGTTCTTGCCCTAGTGTTTCGTTTCCTCCACTGTGATTGGCTGCCACACCCTGATTGTCTTCACCTGTGTAATTAGTCACACCTGTCTTGATTAGCCCAGTGTCTTTTTAGTCTCTGTTACTTCCTTTCAGTATCAGTCCACAGTCAAACCTTCTCCATGTCTCCTTGTGTGGATTATTCTGTGATCTTGTGATTTTTAGTTTTTCCCTGTGTTTGGACTTTTATGTTGGACCTTGTTTCATTTGCATTTGGACTTTGGAAGAAAAAGTAAGCAAGCTTTTATTTTGTGGAATTAGTCTCTTGTTCAATGTTTCATTTTTGGTTCTGCACGTGGGTCCTCTCCCTTTTTTTTGTTTTTCAATAACTGTGACACAGATACTCTAATTGTCATTACACAATGTTTGAATCACTGAGGATGAAACACTGTACTGCAGTCAAACTGTATTATTGTGTGTAATAATACACATATTCATAAACTACATTACATTATCACACTGAAGATCTCGTGATGTCACAGATTTGTTCATCATTAGTCAGAGCTGGACTCTTCATACCAGCAGAGCTACAAAGATAAATGAACACCACAGTGACCCCTGGACTCAGGTTTCCTCTCTGCTCCATTTTCACCAGAGAAGACTCTGACTCTCATATGCAAAGAAGAAAAAAAGTGAAGAAACATCAGTGTCCTAGGTAAAAAAAAGTAATAATTTCAGAGGATGGAGAATCCCAGAGAGGACAAATAAATCTCATTTCAGCAGGAAAGCGTAGCTCCTGTGAAATCTGCCTCTTCCTTTCAGAAGCTGTGAATTGGGACAGTGAAGAGCAGGTGTGACACGGTGGAAACACTGTAATCTGACTCTCATTATGACTCAAACAGCAAACACACGAGAGCTTTGATTTATTGTTTTTCAAAGAGAGGATCCATCATTTTGTCCTGGAAAGGCCTGTGAGCGTGTACATTTGTTATTTATTGTTGTGTGCAGAAACCTGGTGTCACTCTCACATTGAAGCCCCCCTGGCTCTGACCCCTCCCATATGAACACAGACAATCATAAAATCTTCTTCCTGCCTGCCTTCAAAGTAAAGCCTGTGTATGAAATCTCTTTGAAGGATCTCTGAGGATAACTGAGTTTGAGAAAAGAGGATCCTGAAACTCTTTTTCATCCAAAGTGTCCGTGGGTTCTCTTTAAGCAGAGCTTCAGTGAACAAAGACGACTATAATGGTCTTCACTGGTGAATCCTGCACAGAAGGACATTGGACTTTAAAATGTATCTGAGGATTAGAGTGGGATTAATACGAGTATGACCGTTTTAAAAAGGAGCAGTGTGAGAGCTGTTGATATTCAAGAAATGTTCTTAACAATCCCAGCTGTAGATCACAGATTCATGGATTAGAACATCTCTCTGTCTCCTGTGATCACAGATTTAGAGCCCAAAATTTTATTAATGTGGAGATTAAAAACATGATGAGGGATTTATGGCTGTGGAGGCTTATTTCCTGTATTGAACAACACTTTGTCCTTAAAGTACAAAGTGTTGTTCTTTAGTCTGACAGTCTGAAACAGCTGATATCAGAGGTTGTGTTTTCATGGCTTGTAATGAACAAAGGCTGAATCTCTGATTTTCTTCAAGATGTTTCTGGAAACCTCCAACTAACCAGCTGCAGAGGATCACAATATTATTTTAAAGACACATAGTTAACAAGGGAGTTTGTAATGTAGCTCGGTTCTTTGTATTTATAGAGGACGTTCAAGTTAATGTTAAATATTATAGTAAGACAGTGCAGAGAGGCTAACACTGGACTGAAGTGCTCTCTCTTCCTTCTGTTATTTATTTCTCACACTCATATATAGGCCTAAATCACACACATGCACAAACAGGACCTGTGGACATGTATTAATGGAGAGATGTCAGAGTTAGGCTGCTACACAGGGAGCTCGCCAGAGCTGTTGGGGGTTCGGTGCCTTGCTCAAAGGCATCTCTGCAGTACTCGGGAAGTGACCTGGCACCTTTCCAGCAACCAGACCAACTTCCATATTATAGTCTGCAATCGGACTTGAACCTCCAACCTGAATCCCTACAGACTGAGCTGCAGTTTTTGAAACAGCTGAAGTCTGTCAGTGTTTTTGTTCAGGAGGTCAAAAAAGTGCAAAAATGGACATAACCAAGTCAGCTTCAAGTAACAACATGAATCAGTTTTCATAATCTTTTTACATCTTCAAACCATCGTACTTTAGCTTTTTTTGAAGGTGGGAAAAAAAAAAAACTTTTTCACCAATTTGTTAAAAAGTGAGGTAACACTTTACTTTACAGGTCCGCAAATTTCGTCGTAATAAGGTGATAATTAGACAATAATTACCCCCGAATTTCATGACAACTGGGTGAAAATTAGCACTCAACTTATTTGAAATAATGCCCGGATTTAATTGTAAGCAATAATGATTTCAGCTTTTGGTAATAAATGACTGAGCTCAGCTTTATATGATTAACCAAAGAAAGATTAACACTGGAACTCCTATAAAACTAAATGAACTCAGCTGTCATTTTAACTCAGACATTTATAAATGAATCCTAAATCAGCTGCTGTTGTTCACAAAGTCATATTGAAGATATTCTATGATTTTCTTCATGAAATTAATTATTTCAAAGAAGTTACGTGCTAATTTTCACCCAATTGTCATGAAATTCGGGGGTAATTTCAAAGAAATAATACAAATGTTTGTCTAATTATCATCTAATTATCACCTAATTACGACGAAATTTACGGACCTGTAAAGTAAAGTGTTACCAAAAGTGACTTGAAGATCCAACAAGCTTTTTTCTCCTCATCACTGATTGTGTGAGGAGCTTTAATCCTAACAGGCTCAGTGAGTCTGTCTGCTGTACAAATGTGAGCAGTTATATCTGATGCAAACTTTGTAGGACATGTCTTCTTCTTCTCTGCACATTTAAAAAGAAGGTCACATTGTATTGTATTATTATTGGAGGTCATTCACAGACGATTATCCTGAAAACAATTATTTTGAAAGGTGTTCTCCTCCAGGTCAGGAGGACGAGCTGTGTCAGCTCATTCTGCTCTCGTTCACCTTCCCCTGCAGATCAAACTCCACCTTTTAGGCCCTTTCTCCATTATGGAGAGAGTGTAACAGTCCTCAGTATGGCAGGCAGCACACTTCAGCTACATTAAAATCTCCACTCCAGGCTCACTGATGCTCTGCACTGTTGTTAGTGTCATATTTTTGTATTTTCCAGCTGAAGGTTGATGTTTGAAGTGTGTGTGTCGGGCTGTTAGAGCAGCAGTCAAAGGTCCTGCATGTCTGCTTGTTATGGCAGCTTCACTCTGATCGTTTCTGACATTTAAGGACCTCATGGTTGTTTGGAGGCAGATGTTTGAAACTCTGTTCACTTTGTTGTTTGTTTTCTGTATTTATGTTCCTAAAAACATCACATGTGAACTGACATTTATATAAAATGTGTGGCAGGTGTGATGCAATCTCTTCTGCATTTAGGAATAACAAAGCTTCTGTTGCTTTAAGACTTTATATTCAAGACTTTTTCCAGATGTCATGTTTGCAGAGAGGATACTGAAGGACATTTCTGGTTTTGCAAAATGAATAAACTCCACTCTTCACTCTCTTAAAGAATCATGAGCAGTTAAATGAGATATTTCTCATGCTGAGAACAAAGGCAGCACAGAAAGAGAAAAGAGATTGTGTAGAGGAGACCACCACTAAACTGTGATATGGATAAGAAAAAGATTCTCACTACACAGATGGTTATGGAGGCTTTATTAACTGGTTTAATGACTTCTTGTCTCTCTGGCTGTTTGCTTTCTGCAGCCTGTTTCAGGATGCCACTTCATCGAGTAAATAAATGTAACTGCATAAGCCTTCTGCTCTATCCATTGGGCTTTGGCTAAGGAGATTATCTGAGCATATTGAATTCATAGATCATTGTTGCTGCAGGCTGCTTCAAAGTGTCGTTAATATTCAGATTGTGGAGATGTGTTAACTACTTCTCTGTTATTACAGCAGAGTTCACACGAGAAAAAAGACTCTGATGGAGATTTTTAATAACTGTATAATCCACAGATGAAAAGACCAAATGTTTCCTTTAGTCTTTTAATCATACAGTTGTCATTAAAATGCAATAGTTTATAAATAGATGCTTCTCTTTTCTGGATTGTAATCAGTGCATTGCTCTGGTTGTAGGTGAAGTAGAAAGTCAGGTGGACTCGGTTGGAAAGATCTTCTGAGGATCAGTTACTTTGAAAGTGAGGTTTGTCAGATTTATGCAGGAAGGATTTACCTCTGGGCTTCACTGAGGATTTGAATTGATTAAAAGTTAGAGGTGTCAGACTTCATATTTTAAACTGTTTCTGTATAATGAATATTTGACTCTGAAAGAGGACTTTTTTTTTTACACAAACTAAATACTTATATAGTGTCAAAGTTTTGCTTAAAAACAATGTTGAACTTTAACCGTGAGTGTTTGCTTCTAACTGAAACAAGAATCTGTTCTGCTGTGGACTGAACCCACCTGGGGGATCTTTGGTGTTTAATCAGTAGGTTAAATGGTTCACGTCAATACCAGGCTCTTCAAGCCGGTCCCTGCTGCGCTGACTCTGGTTAAAAAGTCACAAGTCAGTCTTCACACCTGTCATAGCTTCATCTCTGTCCAACGGGAGGAGGCTGAGGCACGTTGTCCATTTGTATATACAGTCTATATGATCTGAACTGATCTTTAGAATTCATCCTTATTAAAAATACTTTCAGGAGTTTTATAAGAGTTTAAGGTAGGCCAGATGAAAGGGTTGTATTCATGTTCAAACTGGGAACCAAATCACCATGTCAGAGTCCAAGAGATACTTTCACTTCTAAAACATTTTCAAGCTTTGCTTCTTTTACATTCATCTGTCAAAGAAAGAGAAAAATACATTTCTTCAAGCAGAGAGCTTCCATCTTTCTACACTGATGATGACTCTCTGTACTCATCTGTGCTGTTTTGTTGCGAGACGTTGGATTAAGTCAAGTGTCAGTTTACAAAGCCATCACTTTGTGCTGCTGCTGTACTTAAATGTTCTTTCACAAAGATCATGTCTCTTTGAGGATTTAAAATTATGTCTCCTTTGTCCAAGTTCTAACTAGAGGAGTTTTGGACAGATTTGTACGGATTCATAATTTATGATTTGTTTTTAAATAAACAAAAGACACCTGAGAGCTCAGTGACGACACCCCTCATCCAAATGATGTGCCCTAAGTTACATAACCTACATCATAACCCTTAAAAAATGATCAAATCTCCAAACTCCTGTAAAGTCACATCTGTCTCTGCTCCCTGTGGGTGCCCATGAAGCCACAGCAGTCACAAGAGCTGAAAAGGAGGCAGTGTCAGATCAACACCCACTGCAAGCTAAATAAGACCCTTCAATCAATCAATCATTATTTGTATAGCGCCAATTCACAACAAGTGTTATCTCGAGACGCTTTACAAAAGAGCATATGGGATAATATCATAGGATAATATGCAGGCAGGATTACTATTCCTCGAGTTCCTGTTGTCCACACGTCCTTGCCGCTAAAGTGGGGTTGGAGCATGCCGTGCATATGAGGACGGCGATGGATGTGGGGACGATACGGTCCGATGGTGGAGGCTGGGCGTCGAGCGGTGGTCAGATGGTCCCTGCAAGGGATGCAAGCGCCCTTCGGTGGGAAGTGCACCGTAAGGGTTGAAAGCTTTTGCCCCAGGTGGGTGCCTTAGGTGCCGCGACGCTCTCCAAGGTGCTGATCGTGCCTTTGTTCATCTGGTGTTAATAAATAGAACAAATGATGTTATTAACAGAGAGCATCAATCATTACTTTAGTTGGATCTTATTGAACCTTGATAGAACTTTTAAGTGTTTGTGAGTCTGTGTGACAGAAGATGCAGTCACTGCAGAAATAATGCTCTCACCATTACACCAAAGCTCTATTTTCTGCAGAGCATTGATCTATACTTACCGCTAACACTCAATCACTGAGCCCTTGTGGCAGAGTCAGAAACACAATATTTGTATCCACAATCTCCTCTAATCATTGGGTTTGAGAGCAAAGATTTACAACTGCTCCTCCTAAGAGACCGCCCCCCCCTTTTCTCCTGAGACTCAGAAATCCACTGAGAGATCGCTCAGGTGTTACAAATGAGCCCTGCTGTTACCTCAAATGTAAAAACTCCTGCAGCTATAGAAGTGAATCACTCTTTGAATTCAGGCGCTCATCTCTTTTTCTTTGTGCTGTGTTTGACCCTCCTCTATTTTTGGGTCCTAATGAGGCTAAAGAAGAACCAAGAGGTTCAGGAGATTTTGATATACCTGTAAAATATTTTACATGACAGTTTCTTTCCAAATGGCAACAAAGAAGAGAGAGGACGATCAGAAGAAAATTATACATTTATTAAAAATATGTTTCTTTTTCAATTAGAGGTCATTAACCCAGTAATTCCCACAGGAGGATTGTTTAACTATGACATTTCTTTACACCTTAAGTACTTGAGCACAGAGTTCAGAACAATTAAATATTTTTGATATTCAAACCACATTTCTCTCATTTGGCTGAGCTCGTTGTAAATTCTCTGAACTTGTTGTTGGTCTTGAGGACAAACTAATGAACACTGAAGTAAAAAAAGATGCTGGATCAATACAATGAGAGAAGTGAGACTACAGAAGTGATTTAGTGAGAGATGGTGTGAGGCTCTGACCTGAACTCTCCTGTCTGTTCATTAAACACATTTACTACAGAGACATTTAAAGATAATGACTTTATCTGTCCCCCTGTTTCCTTTTCTTCTCCTCTTAGTTTGGAAGTGACTTCCAGGAAAAGTTGGAAGACACATCTGAAGGACTGATAAAGTGCTAATGACACACACACACACACACACACACACACACACACACACACACACACACACACACACACACACACACACACACACACACACACGTCTAAAAGAGGCCATGTAGTAGAGTAGGTAGTAAGAGTGTGGTCACTGCCTGGAGCTTGGATGTATGGAGCCTGTTTAAGGGGGCAATGTGAGGTCCATGTGGTAGGGTAGGTAAGCTTTAGAAGTTCTGTGTTGTGTGTGGTGAGAACTTCCCTGCCTTGACGAGGTGTCGTGCGACTAATTGAACAAAACACCAGTGAAGGGAGGTTCCCACTTGACAACCCCTTAATGTCCTGGCTCCGGCTGCCCATCAGTCTACAGGGTTGAGTTGTGGGGTCCAGAAGGGGCCATGTGGTAGGGTAGGTATGCTTTAGAAGTTCTGTGTGGTGAGAGCTGGTATGGTGGTGGATGGCTCTGGGCTAATCAGTGAAGGGATGTTCCCACTCCACAATCCCTTAATGTACTATAGCTCTGGCTGCCCATGTTCCAGAAGGGGCCATGTGGTAGGGTAGGTAGTATCAGTGTTGTCACTATCTGGCTAGCTCACATAAACAGAGCCTGGGTCTGTTGAAGGTGGCATCACTGTTGAATTAAATGACTTCCATTCAGATTTTATTACCAACACATCAAAGACATTTAACATTTATTCACCTCAATCAGTGAAGCATCCATTCAACCCTCTGTTACAGTGAAAACATCAACTCTAATACATGGATTGGTTTTTCCACTTTATGACTTCACCAGATGAAGACTGAAGACGAGAGATTCATCAAACCCTCTGATGAACCTTTTTATCACTTTTTAAATCTGCTGACCTTAAAAATAAATCTGTGTTCTCACATTGGTATTCTGCAGCATCTTTACAAACAGAAGTTTGTGTTAAAAGTCATCAAAAATAATTCACCTCAAAACAAGAAAACTGTTCCAACATTGAGTCTCTCCTATTAGCTGTGTGAGCTCGTTTTATTTTGAAGGTTATTTTGACTTTGTGCTCTGAAATATGTTTTTAAACAGACGTCTGATAGAGGACAGGATCTTTGGACAGATTTGAGTGTTAGATTGATTAAAATCTCCTCAAGCTCATAATGGAGATAAATACAAACGGCTGAGCTGAGATCATGAACATTGAATGAGTGTCAGAGACGACAGCTGGCTCACAGAATGTGAAATGTTGAGTTTCTTTAAAAGCTGGCTGGATTTCTTATCCAGGGTTTGTTCAGGTGAAGTTTACGCTCTGTGCTTTTTCAACTTTGTGTTTGCAGGAGTGACTTTGTCTGAAGCAACAGACCAAAGAATCAAAACTGTCTGCAGAATACTTAGTAAAGGAGAGGATGATCAAATATATTTTTCAAGTTCTGATTTCTCCAGTTTTATAGCGGGGAAAAAAACAAAAACAAGAAAGAATACATGGAATTTCAGTGATCCGATGAAGAAGCTGGATAAGCATAACAGAAGATGTTTGGATCCACTGACCCGAGGGTCATGTGACCAGCATGCACCTCTTCATCATTGTTCATCAACTTTTCTTTTCATTTCCATCATTAGTTATTTGCAGTTCAATATGCAGCAGAAATGAGCAAGCAGTGGCCATGATGGAGCTGCCTTAGTCACTGTTTGCATAACGCTGTGTGATTTGACATAAAGTAGAAACACTAACAGCAAATTGAATGACTGGTGCTAACTGTATGTTGCCGACCTGTTATATTATCTGTGCTATTTTTATTGTAATAGTTTTACCGTACCTTTAGAACTGATTTTATCCCTTAGTAGATTTTTAGGTATGTGGCTATATGTTACATGTTTTTTTCTTTCTGTCACACTGCTTGGGGGCTGGGAGAACAGCATTTGGTCTTTTTTATGTAAGCAGATACATGAGAAAAATGACAAATAAATGGAATCTTGAGCATCATAACTTGAGCAGATCAGGTTGTACAGATTAAAGGGATAGAAAGCATTTGAAGATGTTTTACAAAATGACATCGCTATAATCAAAATAATAACTGATGTAGGCACTAGAAGACAGATTGTATTGGGTTATTATTATTTGAGGGGCAATCTCCACTTTTTATTTTTCACATAAAACCACACTTGATAGATATCTTCCAATCATGCAGGTGTAAAAATGTAACGAGTGGCTCTTCCAAAGTAAACTTTTTTAACCCTCCTATTATCTTTGAGGTCAATTTGACCCCATTCAATGTTTAACGTCTCTAAATAAATGACATCATCTTTTTTGCTTCATATTTAATGACTTTTCCTAATTTAATGGGGACAACTGGATAAACATAAAATTAACATGATGATATGTTTTCAATGTCCTGTACATGTTGTACGTATCAGTGGTCTTTGAGGTCAATTTGACCCCAGGCTGTTTTAGCTGTTTAAGTTAATTCTCACAAAAGGGTAAATAATAAAGCTTCATTTGTCAGGTGATTTTTAAAAGCTCTGTCTCTGCAGACATTTTACACTAAAGTGTCCTCTCTGTGCCTCAGAGGAGTAACACCTGAGCAGCACAACCTCCTGTAAAAAAGCAGCTCTCATAATGTGACTCCTACGATCTGGGGAAATCTCTGTAAAACATGGCTGGTAATGATGAATTTAAATGCAAATGGCAGCTTGATAGAGGAAACAAATTACAACCATCTCTTGAATAAATTGATCCAAATAGAAGACGAGTCTCCAAACCTGATCATATTGCACCAGTGGAGTTTGAAAAAATAGAAAATGGAAAAACACGGTAATTACTAATTTGACCTCCTCCAGTTACCACGGCCTGGGGGAGAAACAGACTCTGATTTTCATGTATTGTTACAGATCAAAAACATTTAAAGTGTTTCTCTGATTGTTGTAATATGAGAAGCATTAGTGCATTTCCTGTTTGTCAGCTCAGAGGATCCTACATTTGTGTTGCTTTTTGTCTGAGTGGATAAAAACAGGAAATACATTAACAGGCTCTTGTCTGCATTGTTTCTTCCACAGTGAAACTTGATGTCTCATACCGTGTCTTAACAGCACGATTGCCTGCTCACTTTCCATACTGCATCTGTTAAATATTTTCTTCTTTGCTCTGTGAGTTTCAGTTTCCTCTTGCAAACAGTGTGACATGTGATGCTTTTGTATTGACAAGCTATTTGCTCAAATCTCAACACTCAAAGGCTTGCGGTGAGCCAAAAACATTTTTTCACCGGTGTTTTCCAAGCACAGTTAACGCAGATATGGATATAATATACGCACAATTGTCAACCTTTCTTTATTCATTTCAAGCTGACACACATTTATTTCCTGATCACCTCCAACATGATGTCATGTGCGCTTCATTGAGAAAGGCTAACATGGGAGGGGGATATTAGCACAGAGCAGGGGCGTTTCTTGGGACTGAGAACATTTGGGGCTGAGCCCAGAACCTTATAGGGAAGTCTATCCTACCTGGGAAAAAATCTCTATGCTTTCTTGAGCCTTATTGCATCTTGTCTACAGCCAAATACTGCCAACATGTACTTCAAAATGTGTCAAAATAAAATTATATTACATTGATAGAAACAGGATGATGCACTTATAGATAACACAGGAATTAAAGCCAAAAAAATAAATATTTTGTAAATATTTTGACTGAAGCCAAGTCATATTCCCCCTCAATTTTTAAGAGATGGTAGTAAAGAGTTTAAATGTTGCAACAATATATGAGTAGCCTAATCAATAACAACATTGACAAATATCTACATGAATAACATACATGCAGGCAAAATGAGATAGAGGTGCTCGGCAGCGCTCGTCAGCCGTTCGGAAGTCCTCGGGAGTTTTATTGTGAAAGCTCAGCTTTCACAATAAAAAGAAAAAGGCCAACACTTCAGCCAACACTTCAACCCACACAGCAACGTTAGAAGGACATAACAACAGTTACGTAGTTGTGTGCGGTATCTTTGATAACTTATGTGAGAAAAATATCACCGAATTTATGTTTGGGAAAAGTCGCCAGCCATACCGAGCCTTCAGGGATTTTCAGCCCGCCTAAGAGCGTCTATCACTGGGGAGGACTGTCCCGCAGCTCTGCCGGCACGCCCCCCTAACACTACACGTTTCACATAATTTTGAAGGAATAAACAGAATTTAAATTATTCATTTACCTGTTTCTGGTAACGGCTTCCCGGAGACGTGAGCCTCAGCTGAGTCAGCCTCCTTGTTTTTGAAAAAACGTCTTATATCCATGATCTTTCGTGTTGTTGCTAAAACGTCTCCCTCCAGCGCGCCAACGGTTTAGATACCGGAAGAGCCTGGTGACGCGAGGCTATCAGCCAATAAAACACGGATGCTTCACGCAACCCCTCTCTCTGATTAACCAGTCTCGACGTCATCCTGTGTTGCATTCACTGAAAATGGAAAACTACAACTTCTTTAGTGGCTCGTTAATGTACAGTTATCATTATTTCTTCTGAAGTTGAATTATCCGGGGCTTTAGAAAAAACGTTCGGGGCTAAAGCCCCGGATGCCCAGGCCAGGCGACGCCACTGGCACAGAGGATAAAAGAACACTCCTTCTATTCCTCCCCCCTCACTGTGTGTTCTCCTCAGAGCGGGGCATGTTGGGAGACTTTGAGATCAGCTGGGGAGTCAGGTGCAGAATACAGATCAGCAGCAGGAGAACTAATGCTCAGACTCTCATTGACCTCAATTTAAAAACACCTGTGCTGTTACTGACCCACAAACCCCTAAACACCCCCAACATCCCCCCTCTGTCATGATATTATTTTCTGACTCAGAGCTTACAGACATATTTATTGATGAGTGAGTTCATCAGTGTTTGTCTGCTGCTCACTTTGACACTAAATGAAACCTACATTTCAGAGAATAGAGAGGCAGAAAAACTCAGTTAATCTTAAATATTTTAAATCTGAACTTTGTCCAAACTGATCCACAGTAAGAAGTAAATCAGAGCAGAGTTACAGCTCTTACTAATCACTTCTCTGTGTTCATATTTCAGCCTGAATCACATTGAAATTCAAACTGTACAGTGAGAGGAGTTAGTGTGATACTGAACGAGGAGATTAAAGACTGAGCAGTGTTTCTACAAAGTCATCAGCAGCAGTCTCCAACAGTCCTGACACCACAGTGGGATATCGCAGGAGGTCTCTGAAAACATGCAGTTATTAAGAGCTCACATCGTTCTAATGATTTTATTACTGTGGAAGAAACAACAACATCAAATGTCTTTATAGAAGGAGAGAAGCTGAACCAGATATTTCACTGAAGAGGAGACGCACAAATGTCTCCCACCAACGCTGAATGTCATGTTGAATGATTATATTCTGAGGTGAAATACCAACCACAGCACATCAGGAAAATGAAACTAACAGACAACAAGCCTGAGGTGATTGAGACAGCAAAGTGACTGTTTGATGAACTCTGGACTGTAAATGTTTAACATGAACCTTCACTGTAGACACTCAGCAGATGATACTGTGTGTTTTTTTTAAGGTAAAATACATCCACAGCTTCAGCAGTGTGATGCATGACAGCTGAATGATCTGACTCCATGTGCTCTATAAGCGTTACATTATGGACTAATTTAAACCTCTTCAGCATTATGTCATAATGGAGCTGTCTCTAGTCGGTGTTTAAATGACATCATCAATGTGTGACTCACCACTTAGTCTCAGCTACACTCTCCAACATCACAGGAGAAGGATTATATCGGTGATTTGGAGAAAGAAATTCCAGAGGATGGAAATATCCTCTAAATAATGCAAATACTAAATATTACAACAAGTAAAGAATTGTCAACAAGCAGAAGTCAGTCAGTCTCTGCAGAGAGGAGACACCCTGGACTGTTGATGGAGCTGCTCTTTGTCAAACAAAGATCGTTAGAGACAGGTATAGGTGCTTTCTGCTGCTGATGTTTAATATGACACGCTCTGCCTCTGTCTCAAGCTTCTCGTCACGTCATTAGCTTCAGGAGCCTTTTTAAAGGCATTTAAGAAAACAGTGAGACTTCCAGAAAACATCAGCAGCTGTCCGTTTATCACCCGTGAAGCTACAATAATTGGAGGGCAGTCGATGCACAATTATTCGTTCAGACAGTTTGATTTCTCTGTTCATCACAGCTCACAGTTTGTTGTATCATGATTTACAAAGTGTCAAAAAGCTGATGTGCCACACACAGACACACATTTTGTCTGCAGTCAGTGTGCAGATCAGTCAGCTGCAGGTCAAACTTTGAGAAGTAGAGCAGGCAGGAGAAGCTGTGAAGGCTGGCAGTGTGTCTGCAGATTAGCCTGGCATGGGTTAGCACCGCGCAGTCAGAGGCTTTTCTCTCATGCCAAAGCTAGTATCACACACATGATGGGCGAGCGAGGGGAGCTGGAGAGAGAGAGAGGAGAGATGAGAATCTGCAGAGCAACATTAACACAACACGGGCCAGGAGGACACCTGTCAATAAATGCTGAGTCATGAATGAATATGTGACTGTGTGTTTTCTACCTGATGGACCTGCCTGAAGCTTTAAGATTGATTACATCATTATCATTCCTGCTTCCGGCGCTGTGTGAGGTGGCGGCCTGTTGCAGCAGCTCCCGTCGTCTGTGTTATTTAACCTTAATTTTTTGTTAGTTTGATTATTTATTTTACTGGGTGTTTTGAGTATTAGTTTACTCTACTTGGTGGCAATGGCTACTTTTGCTTTTGGAACTTTTTTCGCTGTTTTTCTGTTACTTTCAACACTCTTTGTAACGGAGATCAGCGCGCAGCGGAGTGAGGGCATTGTTTACACACGTGATCAGCTGATGGCGCTCTCCAAGGTGCTGCTGCCCGGAGCAAGGCCTGTAATCCCGGAGGAGCTGAGGAGGCGACGCCGGGGTTGCAGAGCTGGAGCAAAGAGGAGAGCTAAGAGGAGAAAACACAAGCCATCTGTACCAGCGGTGATTATGGGGAACGTGAGGTCTTTGGGCAACAAGACGGACGAACTCGACGCGCTTGTCCGGAATCAGTGGGAATACCGCGGGTGCAGTATTATGTGCTTCACGGAGACATGGCTGCACTCAGACATCACTGACCACAGCGTGGCTGTACCCGGCTTCAGTACTTTTCGGGCCGACAGGGACGTTATTAAGAGCGGTAAGAAGAAAGGTGGAGGGATTGCGCTGTATGTGAGTGAGAGGTGGTGTAATCCCAGCCATGTTAGTGTGAAGGAACGTCTCTGTAGCCCGGACATTGAACTGTTAGCTGTTGGAATGCGCCCCTATTACTTACCCAGAGAATTCACGTGCGCTATTGTTATAGCTGTGTACATACCACCGTCAGCTGATGCCGAGTCTGCGAGCGATGCCATCCTCTCTACAGTTTCAAAGCTTCAAACTAAGCATCCAAATGCTTTTGTAGCCATTACCGGGGACTTTAATCATGTAAAAATGGACAAAACACTACCTACTTTTCATCAATATGTTAACTGCCCAACGAGAGAAAATAAAACACTGGACCTTCTGTATGCTAACGTTAAGGAAGCTTACAGTACCTCTGCCCTCCCCCCCCTGGGCAGGTCAGATCACAACCTTGTCCTTCTGACACCAGAGTATATCCCCCTGGTCCAAAGGCAGCCTGTGACCACAAGGGCTGTTAGGAGGTGGACACAGGAGGGTAAGGAGGCACTGCAGGACTGCTTTGAGTCCACAGACTGGGATGTACTCTGTGAGCCACATGGTGAGGACATCAACAACATGACCGACTGCATCACAGAATACATTAAATTCTGTGAAAACACTGCTCTACCGGCCCGGACTGTACACTGCTTTTCAAATAACAAACCTTGGATAACCAGTGACCTGAAAGCCCTTCTCAACAAGAAGAAACAAGCCTTCAGGTCTGGAAACAGGGAGGAGCTGAGGAGGATACAGCACGATCTGAGGGAGAAGCTGAGGGAGTGCAAGGACTCATACAGGAGAAAGCTGGAGGCCAAACTCCAGCAGAACAACGTGAAGGATGTGTGGACAGGTATGAAAGAAATCACTGGTTTCAAGGGGAGAGAAAGACTACAGTCAGGTGACATGGAGAGGGCGAACGAGCTAAACCTGTTCTTCAACCGGTTTAGTTCACAACCTTCAGCTGCCACTCACACCTCTAACAACAACCCTGCCCTTCACACCTCTAACAACAACACTCCTGTCGTTCACACCTCCCAGTTTCCCGTTGTGCTTTCTCCCTCCCCCCCTCATCCCCCCATGGTTAACTCTTTGGACTATGGCCCTGGCCCCGCACCACTGGAGGGCACTTCCCCCCCTGAGGTGAACGGCACCATCTCCCGCCTGACTCTAACAACTGGCCAGGTAAAGAGACAGCTGGAGAAACTACACCTTGGCAAGGCGCCAGGCCCTGACGGCATTAGCCCAAGGGTTCTGAAGACCTGCGCCAGCCAGCTGTCTGGGATTCTGCAACACCTCTTCAACCTGAGTCTGAGTCAGGAGAGGATACCGGTGCTGTGGAAAACGTCCTGCCTGGTCCCGGTCCCGAAGAAGACGACACCATCTGACCTCAAAGACTATCGACCAGTTGCTCTTACATCTCATGTGATGAAGGTGCTGGAGAGGCTTGTCTTGACCCACCTCAGGCCACAGGTGAAACCATCCCTTGACCCTCTACAGTTTGCCTACCAGCCACACCTGGGAGTGGACGACGCCATCATCTACCTGCTGCAGCGTACTCACTCACATCTGGAGGGAAATGGCTGCACTGTGAGAATCACCTTCTTTGATTTCTCCAGTGCATTCAACACCATCCAGCCACAACTGCTGGAAGAGAAGCTGCAGGTGATGGGTGTGGACTCGTCCATCACCTCCTGGATTACCGACTACCTGACAGACAGACCACAGTTTGTCCGACTTGGCAGTGTTCAGTCTGGAATGGTGGAGAGTAGTACAGGAGCTCCACAGGGGACTGTGCTGTCTCCTTTCCTTTTCACCTTGTACACCTCTGACTTTCAGTACAACTCGAGGTCATGCCATCTGCAGAAATTTTCGGATGATTCTGCAGTGGTAGGGTGTATTAGTGATGGGCAGGAACAGGAGTACAGGACGTTGGTGGACAACTTTGTGGAGTGGACAGGAAGAAATCACCTGATTCTGAACTTGGACAAGACCAGAGAGATGGTGATTGACTTTAGAAGGAAGAGGACAGCGCCACAGCCGCTGTGTATCCTGGGAGAGGATGTGACTGTGGTTGAGGAGTACAGGTACCTGGGTGTCAACATGGACAACAGACTGAACTGGAAAGCCAACACTCAGGCTGTGTACAAGAAGGGGATGAGCAGACTCTACTTTCTGAGGAAGCTGAGATCCTTCAACGTGTGCAGCAAGATGTTGGAGATCTTCTATCAGTCTGTTGTTGCCAGTGCACTGTTTTCTGCTGTGGTCTGTTGGGGGAGCAGTTCTGGAGCCGGTGACATTAAGAGACTGGACAAACTCATTAAGAAAGCCTGCTCTGTGATTGGCTGCAAGCTGGACTCTTTTGTAGTGGTGACAGAGAGGAGGACTCTGAACAAACTGTTATCCATTATGGATAATCCTGATCACCCTCTGCACCACCTACTGGACAGACAGCGGAGCAGCTTCTCTAACAGACTGATCCAACTCCGCTGTCACAAGGACAGGTACAGGAAGTCCTTCCTACCTAAAGCCATAGCCCTTTACAACAGCTCACCGCTTGCGAGCAGAGAACTGTCCTCATGATCATCTCTGTCTCTTCATACTGTAACCTGTTCTGCTCATGTAAAGTTTACAAATTATCCCTGCACTCAATTTCACTTCGTCTGTCTTGTTTACTCATCAATATAGTCAATAGTTTCAGATGATAACATGTCTACACTCCTGCACTTTAATATCAGTATCATTTATTGCACAGCTGTTCTGCTTTTGTAAAGTTTACAAATTATCCCTGCACTAAAGTTCACTTCATTTGTCTTGCCTACTCCTCATTATAGTCAATAGTTTCAGATGATATATGTCTACACTCCTGCACTTTAATATAGGTATAATTGATTGCACAGCTCAGAATTTGCACAGCTCTGGACAGCTCTTTATATCAATACTGCTCTTTTAATACTGTTATCACTGTTTTATTACACATGTTCATCTACCTCCTGGAAAGTATGTTTACATTCAGCTAAACATGACTTACAAATGTTGCATCAAATTTTTCACATTCCAGACTAGTAGTAATGTTTAGTTAAATCCTGGATGTATATATTTCTTCTGAATCCTATTTTTTGTTATATTCTAATGCTTATTCACCTTGTATTTAATATTATATTGTTTTTAGTTACTAACATTGTGTGTTTGATAACCTGCTGCTGTAACGCCACAATTTCCCAGTTTGGGATCAATAAAGTACATCTATCTATCTATCTATCTATCTATTATTAACATGTGAAAGATGAACAATTTACTTCTGAGGGCAATAATAATGAAACAATAAGTGAATAGATCTCAGCACAACATAACACACTTATACACTGAGTCAATATCACACAAGAGGGAGTGCTGTTATACTAAATATCAGCATGGCTGTGATTCAGTCATAGTAACAAAGCTGAACGGCGATTGTCGATTGGTTGGTACACGACCTAAAAGGTCAACAGGAAGAAGGTCCAATACTAACTAGTTGAAAGGGGGCAGAGCGCCACCTACTGTAGTGGAGTCAGACATGCTTCAGACAAAATATTGATTCTCTCCATGTGCTTGTCTGGAACAATGACTGTAGTCGAATTAACTAAGCCATAACCGTAGCTCGACTTAACTGAGCATGTAACGAACTGAGTGTTAAAGTTCAGGTTCTTCCTCAAAACGCACACTTTAACAAATTAATTATTATTCATCCTTCAAAATAAATCTGTCCCTGAACCTCATGAAGAGCTCTGAAGCCTCCACCATCGAGCTTTTCATGTTCACACCTTGTTTCATTCAGCTTGATTCAGTCCCAGCTTGTCCTTGAAAATGACATTCAAAGCAGGAATAATAACGGTTATAATTCACTGCTGATTGATAAGAATGAACTGTTTTATATCTGTGAACATTGGACCAAAGCATAAAAGGCTGTTTGAAATGATTCAAAGAAAACTTTATCATGATTAATAACTCAATCTGCACCAGTGTTTGAAATGTTCCAGAGGTTTCTCTGCATATTGACCAAAAAGCTTGAAAAAGAAAAAGAGAAAAAGGTGATAACAGTGTGTCGTCTGATCACACAGAGAAATTGAAATCACATCCATGTGGTGTCGATAAGAGCCCAGGTAATGTGTCATTATGAGGAGCAGCCCTCCAGGTATCTGCTACATTTATTGGAGTCGAGGAAGCAGGGAGGAAAAACATTTACCTTCTCCAGCCGACACCATCAGTCTTCTTAAACAAAGTTTATTACACAGAATGAACCATCCATCATCACATCTCTGCACTGTTCTCTTCAAATACATGAATTTGGTCATTTTCTGCAACTTGGTCGCTGCCAAATGCTTCAAAATATGTCGCTGTAGTTATTCCTCTAGCATCATCTCTGGACGCTCTCCACTACATCATTGCTTTTTTTTTAGGGTGACGTCTTTGATCTTCAGAATAATTTAACTTATCTTTACAAAATCCATGTTTTTTTAATTTTTTAATGGAGGCCCTAAACAGACACAAATCATACACTTCATTTCACTCTGTTTTCCTGTGATAAGTACATTTCAGCCATTTTCTTGAGATCAACAACCCTCGTCTTCCTATGATAATGAGTTAATTATTAGAAATCTCGAGAAAAAAACTGAATACATTTGTGTTAACGGGAAAACCAGCTTTGTGATCCTGAGATAATGAGATGAATAAGTCGAGATTTCAAGAAAGAAAATAACACAGGAAAACAGAGTGAAGTAAAATGTGAGGATGTTTGTCCTCTTTGGGCTTCCATAGTGTTGTTTGTTTCTGACTCTGCAGTTTGTTTTTACAGGAGGTTACAGCACCTCTTAGTTGTTTTTTGGATGTTTGAAAGTGTTGAGATTGAAACGTTTCTGAGTCGTCAGCTTGTTTCTAAAATGTAAATCTTACACAAACACATAAAAACACGTCATCAGAATAAACAGAACCAAACAGATCTAACATTTGGTCTGCAGGAGGGCAGTGTAATAAACTGATAAAAATGGTACCATGTAAATAACTAACCTGATCTCTTCCTGTCTGTCTTTTCTTTCTCCACATGCTCTCCTTCTCGCTGCAAACGTTCAGGTAAGAAAGTTTTTTTCTTTTCTTTACATTTTGAATGGCTGTTTACAAACCTGTTTATGGATGTGTTACTGCCACCTACTGGACTGGAGACACACAGATGAAATTTATGAGGTTGTTGGTTTAGTTGAGGGCAACTCAATAATGCTGACTACTGCTCTGATGACATATATCCATCTGTAGACACTTCAGCAGCTGTTACACACTGATTGGTTTATTTGGCTCATGTTGAGTTTAAACAACCTGTGAGTCCTCTGAGATCTGTGTCAATAGTTTCTGTACGACCAGGATTGAACATCCTGTTCATAAGCTCTTGTTTTATTATATGAAGCTGTCTCATTATTGATGCTTTAATGATGAACATGTTGGCTCAACATGAAACTGTGTGTTAGCAGAAGGACAAAGAGTCCTGGTGTGAGATGAAGACAGAGCAGCTTTGGTTTAAAGAGGAGACTTGACTCTGATCACTAATTATCATTCTGTTTTATTAAGTCCAAGCTGCTGCACTCTTCTTTATGTTCACCTTTATCAATGAGCTGATTTTATCTTTTAACCTGTTATAAATCAGCTGTTTTGATCTGTTGACCTACTCTGATTCAAATGTTTTATCTCTGAACCTCTGATCTTTAACCACAAAGGAACAATGACTGAAAACACTTTGGGTGGTCTGTCTCAGTAAAGAGTTTGTGTGGAAACACTGGGATGATAGTCTGCAGTCTGAAGGAAGCAGATAAATGTAATGAGCAGATTTGTGAACATATAATTTATGAGGAGATAATCATGCTAGTTTTTCACAAGGAGAAACTTAATGAGGCAGTATGACAAACTCTAGCAGTGGATTAAGATTCACATTCCCATCCTAGATTAGATTTTTTATTTTCCCTTACAGCTCATTTCCTCAGTTTTCAGTCCCTAACATGATCCAAGACTCATCAAACTTTCCACCTGCATCAGGCCTGGTGAGAAATGTAATATTATATTGATCTCCAACATGGGCGTGGAAAATGTCCTGAATACCGCCCTATTTTCACAGTTTTCAAAAGTACAGCACCTTGGAGGCAGTGTCACCAAGATTGATGTATTTTTATTTACACAATTCTGGCATCCAGAGACTTCATTGTGTACATTGAGGTGAAATCCCAACAGGAAGTCTGCCATTTCGATTTTTTTTTTTAATCATTTTATTTTGGCTATTTTTAGGGGTCCTTCTTGGATTGACTCCTTCAAGGGCGATATGATCCTATCTAGCACAAATCAGGTATAGGCTACAGCTAGAAGAGACCTGAATAACAATGAGTTATGAAACTTGTGTTCAAAACTCAAACGGCGTTGCCATGGCGATCCCTTGAATTTGCACTTTTCACCAAGAAACAGGAAGTAGTACATTCTTCAATTTGAGCCAAACTTTAAATTGATGACGAGGGTCCTTGTCTGAACAATATGACAGTATTTAATTACAGTTACAGCGCCCCGAGTGGCAACAGGATATGTAATGTATACTCTATGAGCTTCAGCTAGATCCTTTATTTTTAAACATCTCATTGTATCATTGAGCGTCTTTGAGTATATGACAGTTACTGTTCTACTTAATCATAAAGAAAGCCTTCATGTCCTTCTCTGGCTCTTAAATCCATCACAGATGTACATTTATTTAAGAGAACAGATTCATCAACATTTTGGCTTTTGGCAACAGTAAGTTTGGGTTCCTTTTGAGTTCAGAGGATATTTGTTGAGCGGATTATTTTATGTATATAAGTTTATGTTTATGGAAGTACGAATTATAAAATCAGGTGAAAATCTGGTCTAAGTCAGTGTGAGTCATTTTTAAGTGGGAAGAACTCAGGTGTTTGTGGTGGTTGGTTTGTCTCTGCAGGGGGTCTCTAGATCACAGGAAACAGTCTGACTGGTTCATGAAGCAGAAAGGAGAGAAACATATGAGTACCATTTAAGTATCCTGGAGCACGTATAACTGTGTATCTGCAGGGGGTGAGGCTCTGCAGCTCTATGTTGTTGCTGGGCTGCAGGGGGGTCAGAGCTGCAGGTGGTCTCTCTGCTCACACCGGGTCACTTTGAACCCAATCTTGTATTACTCTTAAATATCAACCACACTCTGCTCCCACCAACAAATCAGACAAAAATACAAAAATATGAAGAATACATTTGTCCAGAGGCTGCTGTGGCCTATTATTGTTTACTTAGAACCTGAAAGTTTCCAATAGGAGCTCCTCTGTCAACATCTGAAGAACATCAAGAACGCTGTGAGGACATCAGTGTTTAGTGTTAAGATTAAATTACCAGATTAAAATGCAAACCTTGTGCATGTCCCTGCCCATGTCAGAACATCCTCTGTTTAGCTAACATCGGCTCTTTGGATGTATCGCCTGTGAATGTAACTCCCCCTCTCTCCAGCCTCTCTCTCCTCCTCCCCTTTCATTTTATCTCATTAACTCTCCCAGGGACAAAAGGGACGATGTCACAGGTTTCCCCTCACCTTCCCCAGAATTGCACGGTCACCTGTTTGAAAGAAAGGCTCCAGCACACTTTTATTTGCCAAGCAAGACACTCAACCTTGATGTGTGTCTGTGTGTGTTTGTGTGTCCACACCCATTGTGTTCCCAGGAGTCTGGCTGCTGCATCAACATTAAGTATTAAGAGACCTGCTGGGCAAAATAACAGCAGAGGTGGAGGGCTGCAGGGGGCAGAGAGAGGGCAGTGGTCTGTGTCCTTCCTTCTTTGTCTCTCACCTTGTGGTGCTTTTAAAGACCTCTTTTGTGCAGCCCTGAGTTTATAAAGTTGCCTCCATCAGGGACTGAAATCAGCTCTCACTAAATGTTGACAAAACTTGTTGTTGGCAGATAAATCAATAACGTCACCCAGACACCAGCTGATCACTTATAACACTAAAACTTTTTTTTAAATTGAATGCTTCAATGATTCACAGTTTTTGGTCTCAGGGCTCCTGATCTCAAACTTTTTTCCCTTCTGACTTCGACTACTTCCTCTGATTGTGAGCCAATCAGAGCAAAGAAAAGCTCTCTGACGCTCTGCATCAAAAAGGTTTTTGATTGGCTGCCTGTTCTGCCGTCTGTTAATGAAGTGATATTGTCTTTTGTTCCTGCTCCGCCTGGAGAGTTAAGTGACCTGACATTAGTTGATGATTAATATTTAACTGAATTTACAGGCAACAATTTAAATTCACTTTGTCCCTCCCCCCACCACCAGAGTCTGGGTCAGTGTAATGTAATATTTCTAAACTGTCCTGTTTGAACTGACTTAAACATATAAAGTATTGTTTGTTCTCTTTTTATAAAAGATGAAAAGGGAAGAACATATTCTATTTGCAGAACATACTTTGAAATAAAAAGCATCAGAAGAGGCAGTCTTTTAATACAAGTGAATTGGTTTGTAAGTTTATTCACAAAATGTATTTGAATGTGTTTTTTTCTCCCTTTTAACCCCAAAATCTCTGCAATGGAAATAGTCAGTGCCTACAGTGTTTAATTCATATCATCATCTTGAAGCTTAAAACAAAGGAAGGGATTAAGTTGTAATTTCATTTCCTTTATTTTATCAGTTCTGCAACCTTCAGCAGCATTTTGTCCGTTTTGTCTTCAGATACAAACCAACAACAAAAGTTTCCCTGCAGAGAAATTAAACAACATTCAGAGACGACACAAAGACACAAAGTTCATCTCATTAAAGAAATAATCACCATGGAGACAACTCAGTTTGTCCTTTTGAAAACAGTACAGATAAATGTCCCGTCACCTTGCTGAGAAATGTGTTGCAGAGTTGTGTTGCAGAGTTGTGTTGCAGTGTTGTGTTGCAGTGTTGTGTTGCAGAGTTGTGTTGCAGAGTTGTGTTGCAGAGTTGTGTTGCAGTGTTGTGTTGCAGTGTTGTGTTGCAGTGTTGTGTTGAAGTGTTGTGTTGCAGTGTTGTGTTGCAGAGTTGTGTTGCAGTGTTGTGTTGCAGAGTTGTGTTGAAGTGTTGTGTTGCAGAGTTGTGTTGCAGAGTTGTGTTGAAGTGTTGTGTTGCAGAGTTGTGTTGCAGTGTTGTGTTGCAGAGTTGTGTTGAAGTGTTGTGTTGCAGAGTTGTGTTGCAGTGTTGTGTTGCAGAGTTGTGTTGCAGAGTTGTGTTGCAGAGTTGTGTTTCAGTGTTGTGTTGAAGTGTTTTGCTGAATTAGAACAAATGTCTGGCTCAGTCTGCTCCCTAAAGACACAGAATCAATGTCAACTCACCCACTGGGGGGTTTCAGCCCCACTGACTCCTCCTTTAACACCATACACTGTTATTTGTCCAGCTGGGACTCTCTCAAACACTTTTTATATCTTCTGCTGTGTTTTACAAATACTGCTGCTCTGATGCATCGACAGACATGGTGCGCTTATTTCCCTTCTCACATCACAATGGATGATCATTGTGTTTTCCCAGCATGCCATGGGAGGAGCTTTGTTTGACTGTCTGCTGAAATGTCAGACATTCCTCTCCTGAGGTCCTGCAGTGATATCTTAAGTTAGAAACACTGCTGTGTGACATACGATGAGAAACAAAAAGACGTTTTTTATTTAAATGTTATTTGGGGCGGCAGTAGCTCAGTCTGGAAATTGGTCTGGTAGCTGGAGAGGTGCCAGTTCACTTCCTGAGCACTGCCGAGGTGCCCTTAGCAAGGCAACAACCCCCCCCCCCCACCAGCTCAGGAGCGCTCACCGTGGGCAGCCCTCTCACTCTGACATCTCTCCATTAGTGCATGTCCATAGGATCCTGTTTGTGCATGTGTGTGTGTAGCATCTTCAACAAACGAGTGTAAAATTGAATTTCCTCTCACAGGATTAATGAAGGTCCTGCAGTGAAATTGTTCTTAAATTAGAAACACTGCTGTGTGACACACAATGAGAAACAAGGAGAGAGTTTGAATTTGAAATAGTTCTCATCATGTGGAGGCTTTAACACAGTTATCAAGTACAATGTAAAAAATATGAGTTACTATTTTTTACAACAGAGAAAAAGACACAACAATGAACTTCATCACTTGAGAACATGAGAGAAGAATGAGGAAATGTTTAAGATGATGTCTGAATCTGTACAGTAGTGTTCCAGGTGAGGTACAACACCTGACTGGGAGCATTTTCAAACTTTATACCCTCTGAAAGAAAAACAAAGTGTTTCTATCTGAAACAGCTTCTGTATGACGGGCACATCTTACCATCAGAGAATTCAATCATCCTGTGAAACTCTGAGAAATAATCTTTTGAAAAGGAGCCATACTCTGAATTTTTAAAATACACCGAGGACAATCTTTGTCCAAATGGATTTCTATAATTTCTCTTCACTTACTGTAAGGGTCAGACTGTTGTGTTACATATCAGAACATTTTACAGATGTTTAAAAATAATATTAACTGTTATGAATTTACATTTTATTAAATGGAAAACAGAACGAAAAAAAAGGGACTTGGGTTGGGAGCTGGAGGGTTGATGATTCAAGTTCCGGTGACGAACAAAATATGGAAGTTGGTCTGGTGGCAGGTGCCAGGTCACTTTCAGAATAATGCTGAGTCGCCATTTAGCAAGGCTCTGAACCCCAAACAGCTCTGGCGCGCTCAATGCGTAACAGTGTGTAGCATCGCTCCATAGACGCCATGGCGCCTGTTTGTGTATGTGTGTATTTCAGGCCTACTGCATGTGTGTGAGAAGCATATCTCTCAAGAACAGTGTGAACCAGAATTTCCCTCAGGGATTAATAAAGTATGTCAAATTAAGTTAAAAAATATTGTTGTAACATAGCTTCAAAATGATCTACCTTAGTGTGTTCAGTAAAGAGGATTGTGCTGCCTGCAGGAATGAATGTGAATGATTCAAACACAAACACATTAGTGGAGGATTATTAGCTGTGCTTTGTGCTGACAACCAGCTGCAGCTGTGATCAGCTGATTAGAGACCATTTGTCTGTGAGGGGATTATTACATTATTATTATTGTTATGATTATGATATTAGCCCTGAACCTCCGAACAGAAATGATATGTTCTGGTTATAAATTAGCTTTTTTTAAAGGTTTATTTTTGGGCTTTTTTATGCCTTTATTCAGAGATAGGACAGTGGATAGAAAATTCATGGAGAGAGAGAGAGAGATTTTTTTGATTTTTCAAACTTCTTTTAATTGCTCAAAGCATTCTCAAAAAAACATAAATAACAAATAGCAAACACTCAAAATAAAACAAAAATAAAACCAAAATCAAAAAATTACCATAAACCAAATCATCATTCTCAACAGAACATAAAACACGTTTGATACACCAAGTGAGAGAGAGAGAGTGGGGAGTGAGATGTGAGAAAGCTCAGATTCAAACCTGTGCCAACCACTTGGAGGACTATTGCCTCCGTGCATGGGGTGCGCAGAATAACCACTAGGCTACTAGCGCCCCATAATTTAGCTTTTTATCTTGTGTAGACTACTTATACACTCAATTTTAATTTATGTATTTAGTCTGTGTGTAAAACCAATCTGACTTTATTTGTTCTTTTTTTATACTCCATGCATTGATAGCTGTTCTTACTTTAGCTTTACCTCCCATGTGACTGCTCTCGCTCTCTCTCTCTCTCTCTCTCTCTCTCTCTCCTGCTGCTTGTTAGATAACTCGTCTATATTTCTACTACAGCCTCATGTTTTGAATTATCTGTGGGCAGCGGGGCACACAGACCTGCCAGCAGTCTCCTCTGTGTGATGATGTTTCTACTACTCCAGAAGAGTTCTCTCATCTCATACAGCCCTCAAGTTATACCAGCTCTACTCCTGCAGCTGTCAACATAAATACACAGGATCTAATGTAACCTGATAGCAGTCTCATCCTGAGCCACATACCTATCTATAGGTGACATATCTTTGATGTCTCTACTTGAGGAAATATTACATCTTCTCTGAGAGAATCTAAGTGCCCGTCTAGAAATCAATCTACTAGAGATGTGTTAGCAGAGGATCAGATACAGTCTGCATGTGTGTGGTGCATGAAGCTAAAACATTGGGCTGAAAAATGATTCCTGTCAGCATCCATGTTAAAATGATTCAAGCAGAATAAAAAATAATGAAAGACAAGAAACAGTTTTTGTCTCTAAAGCAAATTTCTTGAACCTTGAAAACTCAACAAGACTGAATTTTTATGAATTTCTGACATTGAAATGACATTAATGCTTAGCTCTCTTAGCTGGGTCTTTAGCTTTTTCTTAAAGGTACAGAGGGACTCTGCAGATCGAATGGAGTTTGGAAGTTCATTCCACCACAGGGGGGCGACAGAGGAGAAGAGTCTAGTCCTCGTCTTTGGACCCTGTTGTGAAGGTTGGATCAAACGCCTTTAATTGGCAGAGCGTAGTGGACGGGAGGGAGTGTAGACCTGAATTAGAGAGTTAAAGTAAGGAGGAGCCGTTTTTGTTGCTGTTTTGTAGGCGAGCAGCAGAGTTTTAAATTTAATGCGAGCAGTGACTGGGAGCCAGTGTAAGGAGATGAACAGCGGAGTGACATGAGCTCTTGTCTTGCAGTCATGCATTCAATGGGCTGTAATCTTTTTGAGTGACACGTCGGTGCCTCTAGCTGCCTGCAAGGTGTCTCCACTGTGAAGTTTCTGAACTTGACTTCTTGGCTGTTTGAGTTGTTGTTTCCTTTCTGGGATGTTTTTTCTCTGAGACTATCAGACAAATAATCTGTCTTGCTGATTGGTTTATTGTACCCACAGACTGTCCAGAAGGAAATTGGTTGGTTTCCGAAATGTTAATTAATGTTTCAGCACTAACTATCAGGTTTCAGTGTCTGCTTCATCCTGTCTGGCTTGTTTACTTGTTCAGTGTTTATCACACATTGACTGGTTTGTGGCTGCACAAGCTTTAGAGTCAGAGGTTTCAGTCGTCTGCAGTGATGACTTCAAATGTTAGGTTACTCTGTTTGTGTTGTTTACCTGCTGGATTTCTTCCTGGAGATGTGGAAGAGTCCCTGAAGTTATGCTAGCTGTCTTCTTGTCAGTTAATGAATCAGCCCTCCATAAAACCCTCTCGTCCAAATAATGATAGATTCTGCCTCCTAAAACACAACATGGCGTTTATCTGCAAGAACTTCAAACTTGAGGCTCCAAAAAATAAGTCAACAAATGAATGGGTGACGTCACTGTTGCTACATTGTTGCTTTCAAAGTCTATTGTGCAGCAGCACACTTCACAAGCCTACAGTCACTCATTTGTTCCCAGCATGCAACAGTGTCAACATCGTCACAGACCGTTTTGTTCTTGCTTTTAGAGTCTTTAACCTTTTTTCCGTGAGGTCACTGACCTCCACTTTATGAATCCCTCACTCGTGTCTCTCCATCTGTTCTTCCTGTTTTCTCTCCTTCACCATGTTTGTTCTGCTGCAGCACAGTGATGCAGTGTTTTCAGAAATGCAGTGAGGAGGGGGCTGCAGGAGGGCTGTTGGGGTAGAGGATGAAGGGAGGGGGCAGGTTTCCTGAAGCCTCTGCTCTGTGTCTGGTCTTGACAGATTGATTGATGAGAAAGTGAAGCTTGTGTTGTTGTCAGGGGATTCATCCTCCTGGCTGTGCTGATACACTTGCAGGTTTAAAGTGACCTTAAGAGAGAAGGAGGGAGAGGTATCCAACATGTTACAATGTCATGTGAACACACACTCCCTGCTTGTACTGAACACACAGCCAATGAAACAGCACGGCTCAATGATGGAGAGTCTGAAGGACAGATGAGGAAGCACATGTTGGACGTTCATGTTTTCTGTCTCTCTCACTCCACAGTTTGAAAGGAGCATCACTGGCTAAATGGTAGACAACAAAAATGAAGAAAAAACAAACAGAGCAGGAAGGCTCTCGTTCTGATGGATGATGTTTCACCTCAGAGGCTTTGTAGAACTACGGGTCCCCTTCAGGGTCATTTCTCTGCTCTATTTCACAGGATGAGCCTGAGTTCTCTCAGTTTCATCGCCTGAATCACTAAACACTGAAACCTTTCTCTCCTGTCTGCTGTTGACTAATGCAGCATGAGATCTGTGGACACATCAGACATTCAATGCAGTGAATTTATGGTTTCAGTCTCGTGCTGGAGATAAACTGAGCTTAATCAGTTTACCTGAAGCCTGAACTCTCAATGTCAAGACCAGAGAGAGACGACAAAGTCTGACTCTTTACTCACTGACATCCTTTCTTACATGGAAATTAGATTTCTCTTTGTGTCTGCTTGTTTTTATGCTTTACAGTCAGTCTCTGCTTCTCACTTATTTCTCTATTCTGCCTTAAAAACAACAAAACAGCTTTGATCACACTGAGAAGGCTTTGATATCCTGTCTGCAAACAATAGACATTTGGAAATGATAACTCATCATGATCAGAGAGAAAAGAGACGTTTAAGTTCACTCACAAACACACTCTTTATCAATTTAATGTTGTTAATATTTAAAGAGTTATTCTGATCTAACAGCTCTATTCATGAAATATGAAAATATATTACCATTCATATTTGAATGCTGAGAGAAGTAAATATGAATATGTGTTTTAATAAGTAGATTTTGTAAATGAAGAGTGTTAACTTTGATCCGTGCATGGACAGCTGCTCCCTCACCAGAACAGCACTGGAGGGAGAAGAAAATGTTCTTTAGATTCTTCCACCATGAAAGAAATGTTAAATTGCATTGATATGCTATAGCACTGACCTGAAGGGATTTGTCTTATAGATGTGACTTTATCTTAATCCTCTGTTCAGATCCAGAGAGCAGAGAAAAAGATGTCTCTTATATTTGTATTCTTATATTCCTCCACAACATGCAGTGATGTAAAAAGAGTGTCTGAGAAGGTTTGAGGAACAGCGGCTGCAGAGTGAGTTACATCATGCTAACAAACAAGCCCTAACCACCTTAAACACAACTTCTCTGTTCAGACTGTCTCAGGTCTCTTTGGTAGAGATGGAGATGCAGGTGTTTTTATAAAAACTGTAGAAATCAGAGCAGATGTTCAAACTTTAGATTTGTGTGAGTTTTTGTGTGAAGGTAAAACCTTGAAGCTGTGAATGAAATCTGCAGCAGTGCTTCTGTTTGACTCGGTCCACCTCCCTGAGCCGTCAGTGACAAACATGGAGGTCGATCCTCCCTCCAGTGACAAATGACTGAATGAGATCTTTATTGTTTCTCTTTAATTACATCTGACCCTGTGAGAACAGCAAATAAATACAAACAGGGTTTTCTCTTTCAGCTGTTCTTTATCCAGGGAAGACTGAGTGGCTCTTTTTTCAATGAACCCTGCTTTACATTTCTCTTCACCTCCTAACTCTCTTTACTCTGAAGTCCATCAGTTAATAAACAGATATAACGTGGTTAACACATTACATAACATCTCTGCAGGTATCTTCACTCCTTCTGTTCAGAACATTAGGGTACTTAAATGAGCTTCAAATCACTTAGAAGATGTCAGTGTGAGGACAGGACGAGTAATAATCAAACTAGATCATGTGTCATTGTAACTACAGATGGAAAACAAGAAGTAAGTGATGTGTGACCCTGAACAGAAAATATACTCTAAAGACCTGTTGAATCACTGAATAGATCGTACATAGACGGTGAAATGTTATTTTTTATTCATCTTTATTTTCACTGATTTAATTTAAAAATCTCTTGTTTCATGAGCTCCACTCTCCTGTGTTTCACTTTTTATCAGACAGACGAGACACAAGTATATTTAGTTAAAGGTGAAAGTATGTTATTTCTGCTTGAGTAGATCTACAATCTTTCACACTGCAGGCTCAATGACAATCACTTTAACATAAATATTCATTAATATGTAAATGAGTCCAGATGTTCAATGAGCAACAGATGTGAACTTTTGTACACAACAGCTCAGTGTGAGAAACTGCACAGAGAGGACGAGACAGAAAAGAAACGACAGCATGGATCATTTATCACTTTGCATTTAATCTGCACTTATTATTATTTTATAGGAGAATTAATCATGATTAGATTAAAATCTAATTCTCTTTGAGCACCTGCTGAAAAGATCATCAACAACAACAACTGGAACATCTGTAAGAGACTCAAAGATGATAAACAAAGTAAATAAAAGAACTGCATGGAGGGTTAACATTACACCTGTTTATTTGAATACAGGAAGGCATTCAGCTCAGTATAACACCTCACTGTGATATGAAGAGATCCACAGTTCTGTGAGAAGTCCATTCTAACATTTTAAAAGTGATCAAACATAAAAACCTTCATTAACACAGTCTTCATCCTTGTTGCCTCAGAAAGCTTCAGCTTCTGTCTTTTGTGTTATCGTCACTTTTTGTTGTTTTGTTATTTGTAGTGTGAAAGTTGATGAAGTTACGTGAGCAGCTACTGTTTGGAGGACAATCGTTTTCTCACATTATCCACTTCGATCTTAATGAAGAACAAATTAGCAGCAGCACAGCTCACAAAACTTCTCAGTGTATGATACAATTGTAAAAAAAACTTCAAGTCTCATTCCTGTGACTTGAAGCATTTAAAACAAACTTCAAGCAACATTTTCAAACACTAAAACACCAATGATGCACTAGCAGACTGATTTCAATGTAATATTGTAAAGGGTTAATATCCATTGATCTCAGTAGTTAAATAACTTAAGATCAGTGAAGGCTGAAGGTGATCATGAATCCCTTTGGTTAGATTGGTCCAGTGGTAAATGAAGAGCTGATGACAGTATGACTTTGAGGATGTGTAATATTTATAGAGCAGCAGACTGCAGATGCAGATTATTTGTGAGAGTTAAGTGATGAAATATTTTGATTGAAGTCAAAGCTGTTTCTCAGATTATTGGTAACAGAAGTTAAATATTACAGCATCAGTTTGAGGGTAAATGAGTGTCTTTATACGAGTCTGAGCTGTGGAAGGAATTTGTATTAGTGATTCTAGGTCTTAGTTTTTTTTTTCTGAGCACTTTCCCCGGAGTAAAATCAGAAAGTAGAAAAATGAGAAAGTCAGGGTTCCTGCTCGGAGCCCTGATTACACAAAGTTTCCCCAAACACTGACCCTCTCCTCACTGAGCAGGACAGAGACACAGACAGAGCAGCTCAGAGCTTCTGTTCACAGCCTGCTGAGCCTCCAACACATGAAATACTCCTCCTATTTTCTCCTCTTTCTCTTTGAAAGTCAAATTCATATTTGCATTGTGTGGGGCCTGCTGAGGTGCTGCAGGGCGTAACAAACAATGTGACTTCTCCTCATCTGCACAGAATGGAGCTCATTGGAGGATTTCTAATAACCTCTGTAATACCACTGTTCCTGTTAAACACTTTTTCTGTCTTCACTCCCTCCCCTCTTCATCTCAAGCACCAACAATTATTTGAGTGTTGTTGAGGAAACAGCTCTGTGAGCCTCCTGCTCCTTATTCAGTTCTACCCCGAGCATCCAGAGAGAGCCTGGTCCTCTATGAAGACTTTACAACACCTCAGTCTCAACCAATGAGCTTTGGTGATGCGGTCAGTTGTCCCTTAATCGTAAGGTTGGCGGTTTAATCTCACTTCCTTCAGTCCACATGTCGTGGTGTCCTTAGGGAAGACGCTGAACCCCAAAATCACAACAGTTGTCTTGTAATGAGTATGAATGGATAAGTTAATACAGATGAGCACTTTACACAGCAGCCTCTGACATCACAGTTTGAATGAGTGAATGGTAAATGTAGTGTAAAAGTATCTATTTGTTGATACACCAGTAACACTTAAAACCCTCTTTGTTTTGTTTGCTGACTTTCTACAGTCAAACATTTGAAGAGTGTCGTTCTCATTTAAACGATGATGTTGGATACATTGAACTTTTTCTGAAGTAAAATCTGGAATTGAACACTTTCTGTGTCCAACTGGACAAACAAGTGATTACTGTGAGAAATGTTGACAGTTTGAATCAGCTTCAGGTCAGAAACATGTTCATGGTTTGGGTTTAAATTACTGTATAAATTGTGTTAGTTAAATTACATATGTGGGTTACGTAGATACAATTTTTAAAAAGACTTCAGGAAGTGTGATCATATCTAAGTTATGTTTGTGTTAGTGTGAGGGTTTGTGTTTATCAAACTGCACTAATTAGCAAATCACAATCAGCTGTGTTTCTCTGACTGCAATCAAAGGTTGCTATGGTGATGGTAATATGATGTAAGAGTTAATTCATCTTACTTTAGAAGTTAACCTTGACTTGATCTTTCACACAGATTAATTACTGGTCTCCTTTTTTTATCTGTGTGCCCCTAACCCACACTCCCACTGACTCAATCCTTCTTAATAAAGTATCAGCGGACTTTTTCAGCGTTTCTCCTGGTTAGACTTAAAATAACAAATTTACTTTGCTGCCACTATGATGACACATATCATGGAACAGACAACATTAAACAGTCTTTCTTTCATTTTAGTATGTTTTACTCTTACTTGATTAAAGATCATTATTAATTATCCATTAATGCTTTTAGGTTTCCATTGTAACGTACACAGTAGTTACGCAGTGGAAATCTGTGTAGGCCATAGAACCAACGTTTGCTTTGGTTCATAACGTGATCATAGTTTGGGCTCATATAACTGTGTTACCTATGTTGACTCCAACCATGTTTGTACTCTGAGCACTCTGGATACTTTGTAATGTTGTTCCTGAGAGACAGCTCTGAACTCAAGACATAAAAGCACACTGACCAAGAACACGACAAGAATCACAATCACTCTCATTTTCTCTTGTGTGTATCTGTGAAGAACGGCAGAAGAAGAAGAAGAACTGAAGCATGAGCAGCAGTATCAGGACATTGTTTCTAAAATAAGCTCGACCTTTTTACACAAGAGGACAATGATAGTGTTCATGCAGGCGAGCTCACAAAACAAGCTTCATGATGAACAGTTATTGTGAGCAGCACCAGGAGACTCACGTCCACATGTGAGCCTCTCAGTGTATAGAGGGCAGACGTTTTCCTTTTTTCATCATCATGTCGTACACGTGGGCTCAGGCTGGTCTCATTTCTCCATCAGGTTTCTCTGCTTCATTAAAGCTTTCTTTAGACCTTCACTTCAACATATTGTAGCATATAGCTCACTCTCTGTCTCTGTCTGCAGCATTGAATTATCATTACTGTTGTTCACATTACTTTGTCTTTCCATCTTAATGATCGAACTGAGAATTGAGCTGCTAGAATGAATCAGAGGAGCACATCAATGAACGACAGTAACACCACAGCAAACTGTTTTAATGCTGCTTTCAGCTCCTGCTGAGTCTGCAAAAAAGACTCTAATGAGAATGTTACACCTGATGAGACGTTTGATTTAGTTTATTGTCAGGATCATCAAGAAAGAGAAGAGGAAAGAAGCATCAATGTACATATTTGGGTGATTTGAAAAGCTCTTTTTCTTCTTCTACTTCTCTAAGAACCGTTGTGTTCTCCCCCACAGTGCACATTTTAATAAACAAGCTGTCCAGATTACTACAAAGCCCAAACAGCAAACATGGTGACCAGATACAACTGATGCTAACCACACTGACAAACACAGACACACTGAACAACATGCTGCATTTTAACATATTCAAACTAAATATGAACTGCAGGAAACACACAGGGAGTGAAATAAAAGATGTAAAAAGATCAAAGCTGCTCCATCATCAAACAGGGATCATTCAGTCATCAAACATGTTTAATAATGGATTTAACAGAAATGAATCAATAATAAGAATATCTCTATAGGATCAGAAATTTAATCTATGACATAACTCCAACATTACCTCTGGAGAACAAATAATAAAAGTGTTGTTACAATAAAACTGTCTTCATGTGGTGTCACTGTGGAAATAACATTTATTGGTGAGATGAGATGGCACATCAACAAAGATGTAATCAAACTTTACAGTCCCTCTGTGACAATAATACATGTAGATTATTACCCATAGGACAAATACAAACACACTGTCAGACATGTTGGCTGTTTATTTGTTTAATTTACAATCCAATGAGTTCTCTGACTTTCAGACTAAACCAGTTTGGAGGTGTTGTCTCCACAGAAACCAGTTTACTACATGACAGTAAACACAGCAGCTTGTTTCACATGAACAATGTGCTGCTGAGCTCATCCAACATGTTGGAGAAGACAGTACAGTCTGTCATTATGAGACTGAGACTCCAACCTGTCTCTATGGTTACGGCTGTATGTTGTTCTCTGTGCTGTTTGTGTCTTCTCCTCTTCTGTTGTCTCCATCTCTGCCCAGGGGGGTATTCCATGAAGCAGGATTAAGCAGAATCCTCGCTTATTTCGATAAGTCTGGCTCATTTAAGTGGGAGTTTCGTTCCATCAACGTAGCTTATATGAATCCTCGCTGAGTTACCATGGTAACTTATGCTGGTGAACAAGTCTGCTCCGGACCAGGCTAACTGTCGAACTTAGTTTAGCTGTGTGTCAAAGAATGTCCGACGGGTAGAAACAGACTCATAAAAGACCGTTCCGTCAGGTAAAGTGTCCGCGCTCAAGTCACTCATGTCATGTTAGAATAATAGAAAAAGATCATAAAACTGAAGTCTCAGCTTTGTTCAAAATCAGTCATGAATAAAACCCTTCATTATATCGCAAAAGTCACACATCTAATGCAACTAAACGTCAGGAGATATTAAAAAAGGTAAAACTAACATGATTTTATAAAAAGCCTAATAAATAATTCACATCCTACAAGGACCCCCCCTACTCTGTCTCTGATTGGCTGGTGAAACAAGAGAGACAGGCAGACAGACCAACAGAGAGAGAGAGATGCCAATAAAGCCTGACGTAGGCCTACAGTACTGAAATGGAAATTGAGTGAGATAATTTAATACAGAGAATGAAAGAAAGAAAGCCACTATTCTTCCTGCCTCCATGGCATCTCCTTTTATTTTATTATTTTAAGAAATATTATGACAGTGAAATTGACATTTCATTCCTGACCACTGTGGAGTTTAACATTTAATGTGACACAAACACACGTAGGGCTTATTAACAACCTGAATACTTTGTCATGTGTTGTCTGTTTCATGTTGGCCTGCAACACTATTTTAAACTTCTAATATTATGGAGACTACACATCATATAGTCACACAGCACTCTGCAGAGGGGGAAGCACATGTATAGCCTTTCCACTTATCTGTTTTAAAGAGACAGCCTCTTGTTGGACACTTCATGTTGGATAATATATTACAACACTTTCACCTTAAAGTATGCACAGACTCAATGTAAATGTGCACCACCTCCATTCAGACACTGCTGTACCTTTAAATGCTTCTGTGCAGCTGTAACAGAGGTCTGCTCTATATTGCACAGGTCTCATTTTAATCTGTGATTTAAATTGTATACAGGGTTTTATTCCTTTAAGTGTTCATTTGCTTTTGAATGGTGTATGTCTATTTTTATTTTTTGTAGGCAATACTTAGATTTTGATCTCTGTAGGGGTTTCTTTTTAATGTTTGTGCAGGTAAATGGGCTCTATACATACAGGAAGGGGGGGCAGCAGGTGTTGTTAGGTCTTATAAACTGCTACTGGATGGATCTATCTATCTATCTATCTACCTATCTCAAATACGAAAGTTCAGACAAAGAAGTTTCAATAAAAGATAAAAGAGCACAGAATAATAAAGTCAAATGCACATGAACCTGAAACTTTCATCACTCGCACATTTAGTCCGTCTGAACTTTTCTACCATGCCATCTCTCTGGCTTATTATTACGACGGAGTATTAGGGTCACCTTAAAGAAATAAATAGATAAAAAATGTCGAGATTAAACTCATACATTTACTAGTTTGGGCTCGAAATTTTAGATTTAGTTTTTCTTGAAGGTGGCCCTTATCCTCTGTCGTATATTATTATTTTCAGTTTGACTTTTTTAGTAATAAAATCTTTAAATTCTTGTAACAGCTCAATCAGCAGCGTTGGTTCAGCTGTTGAAACAAACGGCGCTCTAACTCTCCCCTCTGCGTGACTCATTTGATCGTCTTTTCATTCATCCATTTATTTGGGCTTCTTGTTAACCTCGGGTGCGTGCACAAAGCGAGACTATGCAAGCCTGTCTTGAGTCAGCCCTGATTAAACAAGGCTGATCTGCGTTGATGGAACGACTTGAGCCTTAATTAGGAGATGGTGTTAGTTTCAGTCTGACTTTTTCAGGTGAGCGCGGCTTTCTTTAGCGACGTTGATGGAATACCCCCCAGGTGAAGCTACTGATTGCTTAACGAGCTGCACCTGGCCTCAGACCTTAAAAGTTGCCTTCATGTGCTTCTCGGACATATCGTATTTATTGTATTTACAAGTTATGAGTACATGAACATCCTTTCAGAGTCGTAATTACAAACAGGAATTTGGAAAATTTCCTGAAATAATACCCGAGTTGTGGCGTTTGTGTGACGTTTCAGGGTATCAAAAATGGCAGAAAGCTTGGAATAGTGTCGACAACTGACCCTAACCCTAAAAAAATATCATTCATTTGGTTCATAGAAGCTATCATTTATTTTAGCATGTTGAATATTTTAGTATATGTAACTTTAAGCTGTGGCAAGCAAGCAAACTTTTAACTACAAAGCATGCCAAGCGAGTATGAACATTGATAATAATGTTTACCTGATGAGCATTTAATGTCCTTCATTCTGCCGCTTAAACACAAAGGAGCTCTGTGCTACCTGCTTTTGGGAATTAAACATCAGCCACGAAAAAAACACCCTTACGTCTAGTGCCATGTTTGTTGCTTTTTCTGACTAGAGCACTTGAATGTGTGTACAGTATGTCATCAATACGACTGCACAACTGGGAAGTACGATGTTTCCGAGGAGTGCATGAAGGCAGCATGAGTTCAGGAGGAGGGAGGACTTTGGAGTGGGGACTGTTGTGTTTTGCCTCTCAAACAGAGATTTAGTGTGTTGTTTTGTTGTTTTGAGTCCTTTGTTTGCTTTTGTTAAGTATTTAGTTTTTTTTTTGTCTTATTCAAATCCCATCGTTTTGACTTTGTAAAGGTGTCTAATGTGCTTTATTGGGTCAAACTGTGGATAGCTGTTAGCCCCATAGGGCCACCTCAGGGTGGGGCATAACACTACTCACTTTTTAATTATTCTAAATGAACCATCTCTGTCTCCAGAGTTTCTTTTTTTTTTTTTTTTTTTTTTCTATTTGTCTGCATTTTTTCTCATCATTTAACACCACAAACGGGGTGTCAACTTTTTATGAGATTGAGGCATATTTTAGTCTTGCAGCCAAATATTTTCATATTTAGTGCGTGTGCGTGACCATCACCGGCCCTCTCTGGAAGCTAAGCTGACATTCTTTATTAGATTTCCCTATTATGAGCCAGGGAGGGCAGTGCTGCACCGCAGTGATCTGAGGGGGAAACAAAGGCTAGACAGGACGAGACAAGGCGAACAGGGGAGGGAATAGGCAGTCTCCAGAGTTTCAGGTTCAGATTGATTTTTAGTCTGAAATTGTCAGAGGAAATCTCCCACCACACAGCTGTCACCATTTTCACAATGACTGATGAACTCATCTGAACCACGGCGAGCTCACACGCCTCATGTGCTCCGTCATGAAGCTGAATATTAGGTTTGGGCAGAATTTCATAAGAAGACATGTGTGATGTTTTTATTTTCTTCAGCTTTTTGTTTGCTTTGCTGGGAGCCTGAAATCAAAAACCTACCTGCTCAGATTATTATCCAGAGAGTCCTGACTGACTGACAGCTGAGAACAGGGAGTGTTCATCCTCAGAGAAAATATATTTTCTCAGGCTTTAAAATGAAACACATGGAGCTGTGTGTGAAGGAGAAGATCTGCTGTGATTTCCATCCTGTATTTTCTGTCAGTCCTTTAAGTTTAGTTACACTGAGGTGAATTTGAGCTGATTTTGAAGGTTTCAGGTGAGATTTCACAGCTTTACATTTAGCTCAGAGGATAAAACACACACTACATCGCTTCTCCTGGATTCTTCACGCTGTTAAAGCTGTCTTGTGCAGAGCTGCTGAGTCCTCTTTACCTCCCCTCGTCTCCCCTTGTCCCTTGTCTCCTCTGATCTTGACTGTATTTAGCCTCACTTGTATGTTTGAGCAGTCAGATGTACAGCTCCACACTGTTTGATTTCCCAGCAGCCATCACTTTGCTCGCACTGAAGTAAGAGCAGTCTGGGTGGGTTAAAGGTGGAGCACTTAAGAGTTTTAGTAGATTTAAGACACAAACCTTTACCAGTTTATCTTTCAGTCTGCTCACAGTTCAAGTCTCTCTCAGTCTTGTAGCTGCTCTCTCACTGTTTATTATCTGACAACTCAACCCTTACAAACAGGGAGGTGATTACTTAGAAACTACAGCTGAATTACTTGGAAAAATCTCTGGTATAACCCGTTAATTTAGGTTACTTAAACAGCTAAAACATCCTGGGGTCAAATTGACCCCAAAGAACACTGATGCGTACAACATGTACAGGACATTAAAAACACATCATCATGTTAATTTTATGTGTACCCTGTTGTGCCCATTAAATTAGGAAAAGTTATTAAATATGAAGCAAAAAAATGATGACAATCATTTATTTAGAGACTTCAAACAGTGAATGGGGTCAAATTGACCCCAAAGATAATAGGAGGGTTAATTGTAGTTGTCGCAGGTTCACAATGGTAATAGCCCAAATTTAAATGCATACTTTCCAGTGAATTAGGCAGCACTTTTATAGAAACACCTCCTCTCTAAGTTTGGTATTTGCTGTGATTCACCATGTTGAAATATACAAGAAACAAATACTTCTCATGGCCTTAGTGCAACTCTGTCCTCCTAGGATAATTAAAACCTACCATGTATGTCAGTGTATTACTATGAAGTACCTTCCATTTTTCTAAGAAACTAAGGTGAAACTGGACTGTAAAAGGAAGCATTTGGGCTATTACCATCGTGAACCTGCAACAATTATAATGAAGTAACCTAAATTAAGGGGTTATACCAGAGATTTTTCCAAGTAATTCAGCTATAGTTTCTAAGTATTTAAGTCCCTGTTTGTAACTCTAATTACCCATTAATTTACCGTTCTTAACCTCTATTTACCTAGTATTTACCCAGTACTTAAAGGACTGTTTTTAAGTAATTCAGCTGTAGTTTCTAAGTAATGCACCTCCCTGTTTGGGACTGTAATTGTAATTTACTGTTCTTTCTCTATATTTACCTGGTATTTACCCAGTACTTAAGGGACTGTAAAAGGAACGGTTGCCAAAATAACTTTTCTTATGTCTGTCTGTCTAAACATTAGATTTTGTAGTTGAAACACATTTCAGTTTGCACAGTTTGCAGTCATTGAGGATTTTAGTATTTTACTGTGTTGATTTAAGTATCTGAATGTTTCCAAATCACTTTAAGTAACAGCTTTGTGTGAGTTCTATCTTTTTCTATCTGCTGTTTCAGAAACCGTCTCTTTTTTATTTGGGGGGTGGCTGTGACTCAGTTGGTAGTCGTCGATTCTCAACAGGTTCGATCCTGCAGCAACATGTCCGATGTGTCCTTGTCAAGACACTTAACCCTGAGTTGCTCCCGCTGCTTCGTCAGCGGCGTATGAATGCGTATGAATGGGATTATTTATTTCTGACGGCCTCACTACATAGTGTGTCTGCCATCATTGTGTGAATGGGTAAGTACATAATGGTGTAAAAACGCTTTGAGTAGTCAGAAGACTAATGCCCAATATAAGCTCAAGTCCATTTACCATTTCTATTTGTGTTATTTTTCTTATCTCTATTAGGAAACGCTTCATACAGCTCTGGTCGAGACTTTCCTGTTGCTTGATTTCTATTAGAGTGTGCTAACTTCATGTTCAAAGTCTTTAAATCCTGCAGTGTGGACAGTTTCTCTTCAAGCCTCTGTACAGTCACACAGGTGTTAGTGATTGAGACCATGATTAGACCTCTTCTCAGGAATATGTGGGTGTGGCCAAGTTTGTTTGGCTGACAGCTTCATAACCTGTTAGTTTTGAAGAAACCTTTTGGGAAGGAGGACTTGATGACCTTTGATTATACTCGTTGTTTAGAATTGATTACATCAAAAATTCTCATCATAGCTCCACCTTTTTAAAACCTGTCCTGATCTAATCAGACAGAATAATTAAAAACACCTGTGTGGATGGACAGAGGCTGAAGGTTTTTGTCATCCTTGTAGTTATGTAATGACAGTTTCTATTTATTTATGTATTTATTTATTGCTTTCTCTCAGGCAGGCACGACGAATCACAGCATCTGCACTGGTATTGATCCCTGCACACACACACACACACACACACACACACACACACACACACACACACACACACACACACACACATACACACACAAACAAACTCTCTTCTCTTCTGAGACTATAATGGTTTTTTTTTGTACAATGTCCCTGATTCAAACACACATATACAGCCTGTCAATAACCACTAGTAGCTGATTTTGTGGGCAACAAAGTCCTGTGTTAGCAACTCAAGAACATCTCTTCTGACAGTCAATAACATTAAAGAAATACTATTGGACTTTGAATAGCTGTTGTTATAGCCAGTTTTTAGTCCTGATATTTAACTATTTAAAGTTATCTCTACGACACGGTGGCTTCTCTATATACTAATAAAGGCATTTTGTGTGCCATGTTAACAGTCTTTGTGTCTGAAGGATAAACAGAATATCTATCCGGGTCTGTCTGCTGTGTCTCAGCATGTGTTGTTGTAATAAGTCACATTGATGGAAGTTTAAACTCATCTTGTGTGTTCAGGGTCAAAGTGAAACTCATTCAGAGCTCAACATCAGTCTCAGTTAAGTCGGGTTTACTGCTGCTGCCGAAAGCTTCTCTGTCCAAATCCCCTCTGAAAGATGGCTTTAAGAGATGACCAACAAGAGGAAGACTCTCTCACTAAAACATCTGAAAAAACTGAAAATAAAAAGCTCTGCAGACCTCCACCTCTTCTCCCTCCTCCTCCTCCTCCTCCTCCTCCTCCTCCTCCTCCTCCTCCTCCAGTCTTTCATAAAATCCATCCATCTGTCCATCTCTCCATGCAGCTGTATCTCCCTCTGTGTCTCACACTCGAGGCTCATCAGATTATATCTGGCTCTGTCCGAGGATTGCTTTGCATGTACATTTCCTGAGTGGATTATTAGTTTATGTTTCTGCATCTCCGTGGCCCGATCCCAATCTCCTCCCTAAAGCCTCAGCTCTGAACCCTCACAGACTTTAACGGCAGAAACTCATTCAAGTGTTGTGGACAACAGCTGAAGTCCAAGTGGGCCAAAGTGTCCTGCAGAGTGTTTGTGTGGTCTCCTCATCCAGCATCATCAGCTCCACATACAGAGCTGACAGCACATTGAAAAGCCCTCTGTGATCAACCATCAGCATCTGTCTCATCATCTCCCCTGGGCTCCACTGGCCTCCACATTCAGGCTAAAGCTCTTCTTAAAGGGATCTCTCTTAAAGGGTTCAGTCTCTGCAGGTTGATTTTCACATGTAAGCAACCATGCTAGCTGCAGTGTGTGTGATAGAAATGACATTTAAGGACACATTCACAGAGCTCATACTGTGAAGACTTCTTTAGAAATAGTCAGGAAACTGGGTCAGAGGGAAAGTACAATCACATTGATTCTGTTAAAGAGAAAATTATTACAGAGGACTGGCTGGAAATGAAATTGAAAATCCTTTTCTATTTTCATTTGTAACCAGAACAGCAGAACGTTGAAAGAAAAATAAGTTTAACAAGTTCATGACATTTCATAACTCAGGTTTTACATGAGACGATGTTCTTTCTTCTCTGTCCTCAAAGTGAAGTTTGTGCTAAAGTAAAAAAATGTATCTGTCCTCCCTCATGAAACTGGGGAGAAGGAGGAGGTAGAGCATATAGTTGCTTTGTAAACGTGATACAACCGTGACATTCATGAAGTCTCAGAGCTGACTGAGATGTTAATAAGGACAATTAATCAGAAGAATCCAAAGGATGCTGATTGTATATTCATGTCCACGTCTCTGTGACGCTGCAGACCTGACCAGACTGTCTTCACTCTTCAACATGAAATGATACACACGTTCTCCTCCAAACACACATTAATATTTAACACATGAACAAAGACCAGCAGCACAGAGCTCCAAAGTGTGAAACACTCTTGGGGATCAAAAAAGCACAACAGAGACTCCACCTGATGAGGAAACTAAGGATGTTTCATGTCAGCAAACATATTTTAACTCTGGTTTACAAATCACTTATTGAATCCATCCTCACTTTTAACATCTCATCCTGGTACAACTCCCTCACCACCAAACACAAAACCAAACTCTCCCGCATCGTTAATCAGGCCAGCAAAATAATCGGTTCACGACAAACTACCCTCTCCGAACTGTATAACCACTCTGTGATCAGGAGAGCCACCCTGATCACAGATGACCCCTCTCACCCCCTCCACCACTCCTTCCAGTTACTGCCATCAGGAAGACGCTACAAAGTCCCTCTGGCCCGGAAAAACATCTACAAAAAATCCTTCATTCCCTCTGCAATAACCATTCTGAACAAAATCAAATAGAACCCCCCTTTTTTAGAAGCTGTTGTTTTTAACAGTCCTCTTTTAATGTAGGCCTACTGCACTCTCTGTGTTTTTAATGTAAGTTGTGTTTATTGTTGTTTGAGCCTTGTCAAAGGAGAATTTCTGTCTCTGTTGGGACAGACAATAAAGTCTATCTATCTATCTATCTATCTATCTATCTATCTATCTATCTATCTATCTATCTATCTATCTGTCTGTCTGTCTGTCTGTCTGTCTGTCTGTCTGTCTGTCTGTCTGTCTGTCTGTCTGTCTGTCTGTCTGTCTGTCTGTCTGTCTGTCTGTCTGTCTGTCTGTCTGTCTGTCTGTCTGTCTGTCTGTCTGTCTGTCTGTCTGTCTGTCTGTCTGTCTGTCTGTCTGTCTGTCTGTCTGTCTGTCTGTCTGTCTGTCTGTCTGTCTGTCTGTCTGTCTGTCTGTCTGTCTGTCTGTCTGTCTGTCTATCTATCTCTTATCTTCTCTGTGTTGTTCTTTCCTTTGTAAACCTTTGGTTTGAAGGCCACTGTGGGCTCCTCTGTGCAGCTGAACAAAGAGACATCACTTCACCTGTCGTCTGGAGTCACCTTCACACCAGCAGCAGGGAATAATGCTACTTTGTATGAGCTGCTTTTGTGTTTATCTTCTACAGCAGAGACACTGGTCAGAGTGAACATGGAGTCACTTGAGCTCCTACACCTACCATTAACAGAGGACAAAGGGAGTCAGTTCACTTCATGTTGGTTCAGAATAGCTCTGTGTGTGAAACAGGCACAGTTAGAGATTGTTATTATATGTTTCATATCAATGAAAATCTGTTGACATGTTTCCATGATCTGGATTGATCTAACAGCCTATCACCCAGCCAGTCAGAACCCAGTTAGTCAACAGGGTGTGAAATTTAGTTTGAGCTGCTGGTGAAGAAAGTGGATATCTTCTGTCAGATAGAAAGACAAAAAGGTGGAACCAAGCTGCAGAAAAGCAACAGAAAACATGAACTCCCACTTTTCTTCAAAGTTAAGGATATCACTCCTCTGACCTGACATCCTGTGTCTGAAGAAGAAAATAAAAGACACTGATTCTTGGGTTTGATTGGGGTGGGTTCTTCAAACCTTCGTCATTATCTTGATATTGACCTGGATGAATTCATACATTTTCTAGGATTTCATGCCGGTCAATATTTGGTCACAAAAGAGCGAGCAGTGAGGTTCAAGTGTTTTTTCCTCTTAGGAAGAGAAATGTTAAATTAAGAGTCTTCCTGCTGCTGTGACTTTCTGAGCTTGTTAGTCTCAACCAAAGCTCACAGCTGACCTCCTCCAACACAAGAGGTATCACAGAGTCGATAAAAAGACAACAACAGGAGATTTACACAGAGACAGCCTATACCCTCTTTGCTTTAACACAGATTTGTTCATTTTTGTGAACAATTCTCTTATAAGACTGTTTGTTTTATTGATTGTAGAGATGCTGTAAATATAATCCAATATGATGATCCATTGTCACTGTGATGATCACTGACTTTTGCGCACATTCAGAACAGATCAGCTATACTAAACTCTAAATAAGTCAAATGAAAACACGTCTTTAATTAGAGTAATGATACATTTTTCTGAGGGTGTTTGAGGCTCAGCAGGCCTCAGAAGTGAAGGAGGGATTATCAGAAGAGTCCAGACGGAGCAGGGAGGGAGTTCAGATGGAGTCCTGTGCACACAGAGCAGATGGACGATGAGAGGCCTCATAAAACCAAATGAGCACCAGTATAACCATTGTCATGATCACAGGAACCATACCAGCATCAAGATTATTATATCAGATATTAAACTGACTGATGGAGGATGGTTCAGGGCAGACAGAGCAGATGGACGATGAGAGGCCTCATAAAACCAAATGAGCACCAGTATAACCATTGTCATGATCACAGGAACCATACCAGCATCAAGATTATTATGTCAGATATTAAACTGACTGATGGAGGATGGTTCAGGGCAGACAGAGAAGCAAAGATGGAGAATATGTTCTCCACTGATCTTGTTGATGGGACTATGAAAACAAGGTTCTCCTCAGTTTGTTATCAGGTCAAATGTCAGCTGATTCCAAACAGAGTCAGAGACTGACTTTCTGCTCTCAGAGAGTTTGTTATTCACATTAATACATCGATGTAAAAAAGTCAGGTTGTCTTTGTGAGGGAATTTGAAGGAGGGCTGCTGTCATCATGTCCTAACTGAATGTGTTGGTATTGTTGTTGCTCTTTGCTGTGAACATAGTGTGAAGCTTGAAGTCAAAGAGAAAGAGAAAATACCTGCTAGCAGCATGCTAGCTTGTGATGCTAACCAAGCTAATGTTATTGCCTCCATCACAGCAAATAATGCAAATCACTGCACACTCAAGCTGTGGCTAAAAACGTGTTCTGCTCCACTGTTTGTGGAGCTTTTGATAAATGATAAAATATTCTCTTTTTAGTGAAAGTCATTAATTTACACTGAAAGCCTTACTACATATTTATGCTGGACACATGCCTTTGGTAGTACTTTATTACCAACAGAAAAGCACGATTAGAAACCTTCATCTGCTTACATTATATAAGGAACATGACAAAGAAAAGAGCTGGTGTAGCTTTAAGGAGCGTTATACAAAAACACCCGAGCTTAGTAGACGTACCATCAAATAAAGTGACAACATGAAAAAAGTGATGATATTACTCATCTGAGATATTTTCTTCCTGCTCAGAAATGACAATAAATGTATCAAAGCTCATAAAGCATTAAATGAAAAGCAGCAGAGAGAGAAGTGAACAAATGGAGACTGATGTGACAGTGAAGCACACATGCCTATTCAAGGTGAACAAATGTGTGTATGCATGCAGCACTTTCTTTGTTTAACATGAGCTGTCAAAGCATAATAGTTCTTTATTTCCATGACAGACTGCATAAATCATGTGGGTGTCATGCAGCTATAATATTCATGTATTTATGTGATTATTGATGAGTGTCAGAGAGAGTGCATGTGAACATCTGAGTATGCAGTCTAAGAAAAGACTACTACATGTGAAGAGTTTGTGATGTAATTGAATTGGTGCTGCATTCAGCAGTGTTACAATGTGAGTGAGGACATCTTTGAATGAATAATACAATAAGTTCATGAAAGGGTCTTCCAATGAGATTTGCTACAAAAAATCTGCATTATCTCAGAGATGATTTGCCTCTGTCTGCAGTTATTTCTCAGCAGACAATAACTGTGTTAGTCCTGAAGGTGGAGCAGAGCTCAGTGAACTTCAACAACTCAGAGCTCAGTGGACTTCAACAACACAGAGAGCTCAGTGAACATGTGAACTTTAGATACTTCTAGATTTTCTTTATGGACATCCTTCAATCCATTAGTTATTATAAGACTGCAGCTTGTTTTTGGCAGCAAGCCACCTGTTGGTTTGAAACGACTCCAAGTCCACGAGGAGAGTCTTTAGTCGAGTGTAGCTCTACATCAGAGTCTCCAACCTTCAGACTGAGACACACATGGTGATCACAGAGGGGGAAAAGCTTCTTACACCTTTATGACTGCCAACAAGTTTGATTTAAATCATGTAATGGACTCTTTTTCTTTTATCACAGATTCTACATCAGTTTGATGAATGTTAAAGCAGTTTGTCAGCTGGTAGTTAAGCCTGTAGAATTATTCATTCATGTTTTTCTTCATTTCATTTTGAATCTCAAGCTGTCTTCTGGCAAACATCTTACAAGATAATTACAGGTTTGGATCGTGATCATTCAAAAGTAATTAGTGAGGGATTTTAGATCAGTTTAATTATTGATCTCTCTCTTTGAGAGTCTGGATTTAGAGCCACACATTCAAAAGAGAATCTTGTTCTCCAAACATCGTCACACACAGAGCTCAGTTTGTTAAGAATTCATTTGATTGGGTCCTGCTCATGCTTCTCTCTGAGCCTTGTTTTAATTGAATCATCAGTGTTATATTCAGCCTGCCTTCAGACCAGGTGGGCTGTTCAAACCAGTAACAGTGAAGTTAGAATAAGGAGGCTGTCTGCAGGAGACGAGCACGGGTCAAAGCTGAGATCATCATGAAGAAGAAGAGAAGCTGCACACGCTCTGATTTGTAGAGGCTTTTCATCCTGCTGCTGCTTTTACATTTGTTCTAGAAGAAGAGGTGTGATATTTTACAGGCAGGGACGCAGGGGACGGAAAACAACTTCAAACTGTCATTTATATATCGTTTCTTTAATCATGTGAACACAGAGCCTGAGGATTGAGAATGAATCTCACTCCCACTCTGTGCATTATTTCTTTAAAGCCTGCTGCAAACTGTGAAGCTTTTTAAAGGCCTCTCCTGCTCCACTAACTTTGATTGCTTTTCTTTGGCCAGCTGTTATGGTCACTCTGTATCAGTTTTAATGGTGTGAACACAAAGCTGGGGCATGAATGAGTTTGACCACACTGCAGAGTCAGTCGAGCGAAAACATCAAACACTATTAAAGACTGAATCGAGTGCCAGAGGAATGTTTTCAGAGCTTTCAGACCACAACACTGATCCTCAGCCTGCACAAAAGAGAATACATCTCATGGTCCAAAACATAAACAGTGTTCTTAGAAACTACAAGAATCCTGTCATTGTTTTGTAATCTGCACTGTAGCTTGAGACACTGCTCAGAAATACAGAGTGTGTTGATTCTTTGCTGGAACGTGTCAGTGTCATGAGTATCTGGTCTAGTTTTGTATCTTAATTTGTTAATCTGTTAGTGCTTCCTGTTTTATTTTGTTTTTTCCTTTCCTTGTGTCTCTCACTCCTCGGCTGTTTTCCAAACTGCCTACTATACTAGTATTACGTACTGATTTGCAGTATGCAAACCAATGTGAGATCCGCTGTATGCCAAAAATACCCAGATGTCGTACTGATTCAGGGAAGATTCACAGTATGCATCAGACCAGTCTTCTCACATACTGTTTCCCACAATGCAAAGCGCCAGGTCAGAGTCCAAAATGACGGACAGCAACGGCTATCGTAACGGGAAATAATCACAATCAGAACAAACAACACAAAGATACCACCAATGATCTTTTTTTGGTTTTCAAAAATCATTCAGATCAATCATGTATCTTCTGTAAATATCAATCTGAGTCATGACTGTTGACTATGAGTGAAAAGCTTCAGTCCGGCTGGCTGTGTTGTTGTCGTAGCCGTGTTTACATCAGGTTTACATGGATCGGACAGCCAGCCCCTCCCCTTGTATATGAAATCTGTTTTAGTCACTGACCAGAGAAAAGAAGAATAACATACTCACTGCTTATTTGAATGTCACGTAAGCGTTTCTAGATAACTGTCATTACATGCATTTTCATCCAATGTAAAGCTACGAGCTAACATTAACCTGCTAACACAACAATGCAGGCCACAGGCAATTACAGCTCGAGCAAAGGACAACTCCATCACTTTCGCTTAATAATGGTTCGTTCCATTTGATAACTCATTCAGCTTTAATGTTATTGTGCATTTAATCCTTACAGTCCTCAGTAATCTGTTAATAACTAATTGCACTAATAAACTCTACAGCAGCTCTAAGCATGCTGTTTCTTTCCCTTACTTTTCAGTACAGTATTAATATTTGCCAATGTTTGATTCTGAAATGCCAAATTTCAGGGAGACGTAGCTGTTTAGAAAACACCTGAATACTAATGAAACAGAGCTGAGTACTCGGCTCATTTAGACACATAATGTCAAGTTGTTTTTCAAACCATGCTGAGTAATAATAGATCGACCTCCACACGGCCTGTTGATGCTGGATTATATTTTAGAAGTGACTTTACAAACAGACCAACAAAGGTTGATGACAGGACAGAAAAGCTGTTTGGCTTTTCATTAGATTTTACATTTAGTATGTTCCTTCTCCTGATTACTGTTGTAGAAAGCTTTAAATGATAATTTATTATAATCGATGGGAGTGTTTATGCATCTTGTGTATACAAAAAGATTAAAATGACATTGAGTCCTGTGTGAAGTCAAAGGTTAATGTTAGCTTCTTAGTTATGTGCAGCTAAGACATGAGCAGAAGGGAGCTGGCTGCTGGAGACACAGAATTGACCGAATTAACCGTTAGCTTCCGCTATATTTTCTCTCGCCTTAACGCCACGTGTTTGTCCTTCAACAGCTGTTTTAGACGATAGAAACAAAGATCTATGTGGTCTGGTTTCAACGACTTGATGATACTCTGTCATTCGTGAGGTTCAGTATCTTCACTGTGTTATGAAGGTGTGACAAAGCCTCAATCACAGAGACATGTGCATCCATCACTCACAGGAAGAAAGACTGCAGGTGTTGATATGTGTCAGTGTTATCAGTCCTGTCAGTGTGTGTGCAGACAGAGGTCCAGCAGCTCTCTGGGTTTGGATGTTTGATGCTGGAGGACAGATTCTGAAAAAGAGCAGTCATCATCATTTTTTCCTGCCTTGGGCGATGTCACCTTTCTGTTTAGCTGTTAGCTTGTGTTTGCTGAACAGACAGTCTTATTTAGTGTGAGTCAGGAGGTGAGGGTCCTCTGGGGTTTGTAGTTCAGGTGCTCTGAATGAATTCAGTCACCCAGGAGACAGCTGGGATACAACTGAGATGAGACATCAGAGCATTTCATTCATATCATAGTGTGGAGAAAAAAGACAAGGCATGATAGGATGCAGGGATGCAGACTGTTTGTCAACATGTTGAGCGCATCAGGAGAAGTTAATTAAGAGTTTTGTTGTCTTGTTGTGTGAATACAGTGAATATAAGACTAATTAGAGAATGATTCACCTTGGAATATAAGCTTTGGGATTTATATTTGGTAAGATCTTTGTTTAGAAACTGAAAGTGTGGAACAAATAATAAATTGGTCCGATTTTACACTAGATGTGACCTTAATATGTGTTACATAACTTCATATCAAAGAGCTCTGCTTAAGTAGGTCTGTAATTATAAAGTGTGAACATAAAAACATGTTCTCTCTCAGACTGTATAATGAAGAATAAAAAGAGCTCAAACAGTAACCTGATAATGTGAAGCTCTTATATAAGCAGTACTGTGCTCCACATTTCACATGATCAATCCTCTCCTCACATCACCTGAACTACTGAACTCATCAACTCAAGTCTGTCTGTTCAAACACAACAAACACATCTGATGTTTGAAACATGAGAAGAGAGAACTAGTTATTTATGTATTCTGTTGTATGTTGTTTGTGTTAGGGCCCGTATTCACAAACATTTTGAGAATCCTCTCAGAGAGCTCCTAACTTAGCTTAAAAAATCCTGACAAGGATTTTTAGCCTAGGAGTGATTTAGGAACATTCTCAGGACAACTCTCTTTTTCACTTTAACTCATTTTCACCAACTCAAATCAGCTGACTTCATTTGCTCCTGACTCTCCGAAGAGAGAAGACTGTCAACACAGTTTTTAACCGTTTTTGTATTCTTTGGTAATACTGGGTAATGTTAATATTAACATCAGTTAATTATTAATGGAATTAACTGATTTTTGATTAGCTGTGCCCACGTCTGGAAGTAAAACATCTTTATTTAAAGACAAAGCTGCTGGTGGAGTTTTGAATGGACAAAGATAAACAGAGAGCTCACTGTGCTGTGTGACTTTGTTTGAACAGTTACATTTAAAAGATGATTTCTCTGCTGCGCTCTGACTTTAAAGTCCACATCTGTCCCACTGTGATGATCAAACAGCACACCGAGCAGTTAGAGCTCTGAATGCATTGAGGCTCAGATTGCAGGCATGTTGCTGCTCTCTTTGTTAAACTGACTTTTAATTCATAATGAATATTTGATATGAAAGCACTAATAGTCTCTAATGGAAGCTAATCTTGTTCCCCTCAGGACATGATATGAAGCAGCTTCAAATGTTGGAGGAACAGGATTGAAAGGATCAAATCAAAGATTTTTAAAGTGGTTATTGTTTGATATATAATCTGTGGTGGAGATGCTGCTGACTCAAAGGATTATGGGTAACTTTGACTTCACTTTGAGACCCCACAGAGGACAGCTGAAGACGATTCACTGCAGGATGTGAGAGGCTGTATGAGCTCACATTTACACTGATAGCATGGAGGATCATTTCTGTTTGATTTCCATTCACTGTAATGTAAAGTATGAATGTTATTGGTTAGTTGCACATTGTACAACATGCACAATAAACTATAAAATAACTTTATAAATATCTTCTGATAAATATCAAATTACAGTCTAACTTGGGTGCACAAGATATATACAGTATATTTTTACCTTTCGGAAGTTCAGGGGATAATGTTTTTTACATGACTCAGTTACTTGTAGATGAAATCTTTAAACACCTTTTCTTCCAGTCTGTAGATCGTCTGCTTGTTGTCTTTGCAGAGACACAATCTGAATGAACTCAAAACATTTACTCAAGAGACTGAATGTGAACAGAGAACAGATGGAGTAATTAAAGATTGGTAGTTCAATAGACATGATAAATCCTCCTCTAATGTGTAACTGTGTGTGTGTAAATGTGGTATCATGATCTTCTGTTGTCATCATCTCTCGTGTATCGTTACTCAACATTTGTTTAATTGAGCACAAAGGGTTTTGTCTGGACTTCAAACTGAATCTCTACAAACTGAGTCATGTTTAGAACTATAATACATTCAGACAGTTTAATCATCGTGATGTAATCATTCAATGTGACCTCAACAATATGAAGAGAGAACATTCACAGGCAGCCTGTAGGGAACAATAGAATCAGCCAAGGTAAACTGGATTACACTTGATTCCTGTCTAATCACACGGTCATTATAAAAGAGCTGTTCAAACGTTGTGTATGAAAATGTTTTTACCTTCAGCTCACCTCATCACAGCCCACTCCCCACTGATTATGTGAAGCAGCAGAAGGTGAAGAGGTTTTTATTTTCATTCAACACATTTGACAAAAACTGTCAAGTCTTCAAAAAGAGCTTTTATACAACAGTTAGTTCTGACCGAGTGTTCTGATTGGACAAGAGGCAGTCCATGAGTGCTGATGTAGAGTACAACACCACTGGGACTTTTCAGTGTGTATCACTCCGCCTACAGTACATTGTACACTGTAAGATTGTATGGCAGAATGTCAGCTCACACAGTACGACATTTATATGACACACGACCAATGTTCATGATTTATGTTTTCACTGGACCACCTGAATGTCGAGCCCGACCTGAGACCTTCACTGTATGAGTGACATCGTGACGGGGTATTGACAATTGTCAGTAGAAAAACTCCCACAGAGGGAGGTGGATATCAGATGTATTTCAGTTGTCTCGTATGCACGGCTCAAATAAACACACCGGCAAAACGCTCTCACTCTCTCACCAACAACGTAGGTCGACCTGGAGAGTTTGATTTCATCTCCAAGTCAAACTTTACTGTGAAACTGTTCAAAACAACCACTTGTGTTGTATGAGTGCTGAAAACTGCTGACTGCAGCACATTGAAGCAGCTCCACTATAAATGTTCAAAACAGTGAGATCTACAGAAAACTACATAGCTGCAGGGTTCCCTCCAGAGGAGAGAGGCACAGGTATGAACGCACCTGTATTTAATGGTGCGTATGGCACCGCCCCGTCATTAGTGTGACGGGGCACTGGCACAGTGCCATACAGCGGCAGGGAGGGAGAGGACACATCACTACACATACATATGTTGAAAAAATGAAAAAACATCATAAATTCCTTTGTCGGAAATAAAAAAAACAACATACGCCTCTCGAAAAAAAAAAACACATACATACCTAAGTCGAAAAAATGAAAGAAACTACATAGCTGTCGAAAAAAACAAAGGTACATACCTATGTCCAAATTTTTTTATAAAACGACATACATACCTATGTCGAAAAAAAACACTAATTAATAATTGGCAAACTATCAAATACAGTTTTAAGTTCTTGCCCTAGTTGATCCAAATTGGTAAAAAAAAAAAAATAGTGGAAAAAAGGGAATACATTATCTCTATGGCAGATGTTTGTGCTCTTTGGTCTCCTAAAAAAATAAAAACCTAGTGTGAGTATAATAAAGATATTACTTACTATATTATTTTAACAAAAAACTTTATTCAGATACTACAAAAAGTAAACTAATTACAGCAACGCAGCTTTTCAGTTATAATTTGATAATTAATCCAAAATACAGCCCCCTCGTGGCCAAATTAGGTAATGCAACACGGCTTTTACAGTTATTAATTTGCCTTTACATATAATCACAAACTAACCACAAACCCATTTAAAATCTCCATTGAGTTTGGATAGACCCCATGGCGCTAAAATGCTAACTTACTTCCGGGTTCATTCATGGGGCACTCTATGTTGTGTTATTGTTTAAACTTGACAGAATACATGTGTTTTTTAAATAACCTTTTTGAAAATAAACAATGACATATTTGAGTGGCAGGTGACTGTCCTTTGATCTGGAATTGTGATGTCATAGATCAAAGCCCAACATTCTGAGGCAGAATAACCTAACACATCTCCAAACAGCTGACAGGACCAAGTTAACAGGAGGAGACGAACTTCACTGCACGTGTTTAAAACTTCCCTTCAGGTGTTTTAAGGCACATTTACAGTCAGGAGACACAAAACGACCAAAAACAACAGATAAAATGACTTCCACAAGCATCATGGACAAGATGGAACAAACCGCTTCAGTGGTCTACAAAGACTGTCTTCGCCCCATTATCCAATCGTGCCTCGGACAGGTGACGAAGGTAGAATGGGCCAATCTGGAGGCCGGATCTTTTGACAATCGGACCAAAAGGCTTCTAATGAAAATGTGTGTAGATATAATTGACATTATATCTAAATACATCCATGAGATTCACGATAATACATCAGCAGAGGAGAGGGTCTCGCCTGACAGACCAACAAAATCACCATCTGGATCGAAAGGGTCGCAGATCAGCATGGCTCTATCTGAAGAGCAGGTGCACAAGTTTTTGGGTGACATGGGTGTCACCATTGCAGAGACTTTGGCTGAGGTGATGGGCGTAGAAGGTGACATCTGTTGCCCCAGTGCAGAGCAGGTGACAGGGCTCATGGTCGCCGAGGTAACAGAGAGAGTAAACTCTGAGCTCTCCAAAGGAGGTGGCAGCAGTGGTGAGAACTTTGAGGGATGCAAGACTTTTAACGCCAGAATCAGAAATATAGCAAAACAGGTTGGAAAAATGCTAAAAAAAATGTTGACAAAGATGTTGTCCTGCTCTGCTGAAAACACAGCTGAGCAAAATGAATCTCTGTCATCATTAGAGACGGGTACTGAGCAGGAGGAGGAAGTAGAAATACCTCTGACTGATCAGCATGAGGAGGTTGAATCTACTCTGATTGATCAGGAGGAGGAGGTTGAACAGACTCCAACTGATCAGGAGGAGGAGGTTATCAGAACATCTCCGATGCCTGTTACTCCTCTACAAGGAGAGAGACAAGAGTTTCTACCTTCTGTAAAAAAACAATGCATTTCATCTGTCAATGCAGTAAAGTTGATCCTTGAGGAGGTAGCCACCAATCTTGCAGATTATGTTGATGGTTACATGTCTGAAGAAGAATTAGACCTGCATCTTTCCAGATCTTCCAAAGAATCTGAAGGCCTCGCAGTTGAGATAGTGGAAATTGTAAATAGTCAAGTTGAACAGGACCTGGATGTTAAACCTGATGGGGAGATCAAATCAGAGATGGAATCACCCAAAACTTCAATCAGGAAGAGGCTTGCAAGCAAAATTAAGGCTCTTTTTGTCCGCACATATGCTCGGGAATCAATCCTGAACATGAAGACGACTTTGAAGAGCAAGCTTCAATTCGGACAACGAAATACAGACAAAGCTTCAACGGAGCAGCTCATTGAAAGTGTGGATCTCTTGGTGCAAGATATGATCTCTGAGGCTGAAGATGAAGACAGAAACTCGGGTACAGATGAGATATGCCTGTACGAGAGGATAGCGAGCGACATTTCCAGTGGCCAACACGACACTGTTGCTGAGGATCTGAGTGATGCTTTGTGCAATCACCTGAAGTCAGCGGGAGAAGGAGAAGTCTGTGACAGAACAGACGAAGAAATGAAGGCAGAGATTCAGCCTGAGGCGGACTCTTTCATGAAGAGGATGTGGACCTGGCTGAAACAGCAGGCACAACAGCACCTGAGAAGGAGGGATAATGTAAGCCACGCTCTGAGGGAGATTGAGAAAGTTGTGGTTTCTCTGCCAGAGGATACAGATCCTATTGAATCAGAAATTAAGAGTTTGACACCAGAATTTGAAGCAGACGAAGCTGAGTGTGAAGATGAAGCTTTGAAACCAGAGTTTGAGGCAGCACCAGCTTCTGATGAGTCGGCTGTTATGATTTTATCGGAGACAGATTATGAAGACAAAGCTGAGTGTGAAGAAGAAGCACCCACACTAAGGGAGTTGGATGAACTAGCTTGTGATATCCTGGTGTCAGGGCTGTTACGCACGGTAATGAAAAACGTACCCATTAGTGAGTCCCACGATGCTTACAAAAATGCCATAGCTACTATTAAAAACATGCTCTTGGTAGAGGTAAGAGCCCTTGGCATTGACATTGATCTACAACACAAAACGATCAAGAAGGTATTTGAGAAGGTGCACAAAGACCTGTGCGAGAAGTTTGGTGAAGGGTGGCTTTGGAGGAGCCTGCTGTCACAGACTCCGTCAGTTATCGAGTTTGTGATTGAGACGATGAAAAGGCGCCTGTTACCGAAAGAATGCAGGGGCATCAAAGGATTCTTCAAATCTAAGTGGAGTTCTTTCACTAACCTCTTTAAACGTGTCTAATGACATGCAACCATTGCTGTTCCTCAGGTGGGTGGGTGGGTGGTTGGGTCCAGACCTTTGCTCACAAATGTCATTTTTGTGTAGCAGCGTGCCTTTCGGCTACTGCTATGACAGAATCTCAGCTGTGACACCAGTTCATCAGCATAAACCACTGTAAATCCCCCACCACTCGTCTCTCCCAAGGTGTTCCCCAAGACTCAGTTCTCGGACCCCTCCTATTCATCATGTCCATGCTCCCTCTTGGTCACATCATCCGCCGCAATGGACTCCAGTTTCACTGCTTTGCCGACGACATCCAGCTCCACATCGCCACCAAAGCCATCACTCCTGCCACTCACTCAATCCTCACTGACTGCATCACAGAAATAAAATCCTGGCTCCAAACCAACTTTCTCAAACTCAACTGCGACAAATCAGAAGTCATCATCATCGGCCCCAAATCTATCATCAAATCCACCAACAACTTCTCCCTCACCATCGATGGCTCTACTGTGCTCCCTTCCCCCCACATCCGTAACCTCGGTGTCATCTTCGACCCAACCCTCTCCTTCAACAAACACATCAAACAGATCACCAAAACAGCCTTCTTCCATCTCCGAAACATCGCCCGCCTCCGCCCATCCCTTCATCTACAGCTGCCGAGATTCTCACCCACGCATTTATCACCTCCAGACTTGACTACTGTAACAGTCTCCTCTACGGATCATCATCAAAATCACTCAAGAAACTTCAACACATTCAGAACTCCGCTGCCCGTCTCCTCACGCACTCCCGCACCAGAGACCACATCACCCCCGTCCTTCACAACCTCCACTGGCTCCCCATCCCCCAGCGTATCAACTTCAAACTCCTCATCCTCACCTACAAAGCCCTCCATAACCTGGCTCCCCCCTACCTGTCTGAGCTCCTCCACCGGCACACACCCACCCGCACCCTCAGATCTGCCGATGCAAACCTCCTGCCAGGGGGGGGCCCTGCAGGACAAACTATCGGTCCTGGGGGGGACAGGGCCTTCTCCGTTGCTGCTCCCACCCTCTGGAACTCCCTCCCAACAAACATTAGAGACTCCCCCACACTCACTTCCTTCAAGAAATCTCTAAAAACTCACCTCTTCAACACTGCCTACAATCACTAACTCCCATCCTCCCCCCTTACATTGATTTTGTTCTTGTTTTGTTTATTGATTGTTGTTGTTGTTGTTGTTTTTTGTTTTTTCTATGTCAAAGCGTCTTTGGGTGTTTAGAAAAGCGCTATATAAAACCAATGCATTATTATTTTTGTGTAGCAGCTTGCCTTTCGGCTACTGCTATGACAGAATCTCAGCTGTGACAAAAGTCTCCTGGGGCCTGAGGTCCGACGTCATGTTCAGGTTATTCTCTGTGTTATCAGTCTCTCATTGGCTCGTAGCTCAGAGGGTCTAACCTGGATATGTGGAAGGACTTCAGGTCCCACCAGGGCCACACAGGACGACATGTGAGCCCGCATGGAGTCCTGGGTTGTGTGGGTTTACTCCGAGGCGCTTCGGTTTCCTCCCACAATAACAAATAATTAGAAAAATTATCACAATAAAAAATTACAATAAATTTGAAAAAAGAATCATCTCTGTTTTAATATGTAAATTTTTTCAGATCATTTCAAATATGTAGTTGTGTCTCACATGTCCATGGTTCTGATTTCTACTCTCTATCACTTGCATTGTTTGTCATCACATTATAAACTAAAAGCTGGTAAATGTCCTGATATTTTATGGTCCAAACAACAAATTAAGTAAAAAAAATAATTAAACATTGTAAATAAAAATTGTTTGACTATGTTGACAGTACTTTGCTGTTTATGACGTGGTAGTGTTTCTAATACTTTTGTACAAGTATCTTCAGAGTGTTTTCATGATCACTCCTTGAATGAATGAAACCTTTATTGCCCCTAGGGGAATTTGTCTTGCATCAAGAGCATGGTATCATAAAAGAGAAGAAAGACTTTCTGCTGCAGGAGTGAAACATAAATCTCATGATCACAGCATGAAGAGAATCAAAACATGTTTGTGTGCAAGTCTTATTAAATATATGAGTTGTTGCCAAAAACAGTAAAGAGAGGAAGCTCCTCAGCTCTGATTTATTAGGAATCAAATGAATGTCAGCAGACAGAAACATAGACTCAAACACAACAGAAGAAATGTAGACATACTGAAAGCTGCTGCAGGTGCAGGTGAGTGATATGAACAAAGCTGCCTTCATTTCTAACCTGCAGAGAGCAGCTCTCAGAGACACAAAGTCCACTGGAACATGATTTATCATGAAGCTTCTGTGAGTGAAAGCAGGAGAAACAGGAGACAGTCAGAGCCCTCAAAGTGCAGGGACTTTGGTTTTCTGTCTCTTTGGACTTTTTATTCATGGTCAGTGCATCAACTGATGGAAAATGAACATTTCATTCATATCATAGTGTGGAGAAAAAAGACAAGGATGCAGGGATGCAGACTGTTTGTCAACATGTTGAGCGCATCAGGAGAAGTTAATGAAAAGTTTTGTTGTCTTGTGTGAATACAGTGAATATAAGACTAATTAGAGAATGATTCACCTTGGAATATAAGCTTCGGGATTGCTTTGTAAGATATTTGTTTAGAAACTGAAAGTGTGGAACAAATAATAAATTGGTCCGATTTTACACTAGATGTGACCTTAATATGTGTTACATAACTTCATATCAAAGAGCTCTGCTTAAGTAGGTGTGTAATTATAAAGTGTGAACATAAAAACATGTTCTCTCTCAGACTGTATAATGAAGAATAAAAAGAGCTCAAACAGTAACCTGATAATGTGAAGCTCTTATATAAGCAGTACTGTGCTCCACATTTCACATGATCAATCCTCTCCTCACATCACCTGAACTACTGAACTCATCAACTCAAGTCTGTCTGTTCAAACACAACAACCACATCTGATGTTTGAAACATGAGGAGAGAGAACGACTGGAAATGTTTGTGTATGTGATTGTATGAGGCTGTATGAGCTCACATTTACACTGATAGCATGGAGGATCATTTCTGTTTGATTTCCATTCACTGTAATGTAAAGTATGAATGTTATTGGTTAGTTGCACATTGTACAACATGCACAATAAACTATAAAATAACTTTAGTTCTCAGATGCAATCATACCACAGAAAATGAAAAGTGTCCTCCCATGAGTCTTTGCTGTTCAGCAGCTCGGGGCTCATGCAGCAGTCATGAATATGTAGCATTAGCTGAATGGACTCATCCTTCATGTTAAAGGTTCATATTATTTCTTGACTGTAGCTAATAAGTTAGCTTGACATTTATTCCGTGCATTAATCACCTGCAGAGGCAGTTTGATTCAGTGTGACCTTGATGTGAGCAGAACAGAAGAAACTCTGCTGTGTAGTTCATGTGTGTGATTCAAACAAGTGATGGAGAGAAAAGCTGCACACTTCTTTAGTTCAGCTCAACTTGTTTGGAAACATCTCTGAATAGTGCTGATTATTTTCACTGTTTGATTTGTAACGTGACATCTTTTAATGAGTTTTCCTTTGTTTATTTTTGGATTTAATTAATTTAGTTGTTCACATATTATTTCCAGTTTTATTTTTATCATTTACTCCCCTCATGTTCTGCTCTTTGAGTGTTTCCATTCTTTGTGGTTTTGTGCCCCGTCCTCCTTCTTCTTTTGGGAGTATTGGTGGTCACCGCATTACCGCCACCTACTGGACTGGAGTGTAGAACAAGTGTGCCCCGCCCGTATTGTTTTCACCTGCATGTGTTTTATTGTTCTCACCTGTGTCTGATTACTCTGTGTGGATTTAGTCTCTGAGTTCATTCCCCTCTGTAATAGTTTGTTTGTTACACTGGTCATCATCTCTTGCTCCATCATTGTCTCCTCTTGGATCTACTCGTGTTTGCACCTTTTGTTTTGATGGACTCGGTTCTTTTCTGCTGGATTTGATTTCTCTGGACTCTGTTAAAGTAAGCCTTTGTTTCTGCTTTTTGGTCTTTTTGTTATGATGATAAATCATTCATGGTCGTCATCTGGGTTCTCACTCTTTGTCACAAACATGAAAATACTTTAGTTCATAAATCACTTTATATGTTATCACACTGCTCAGTGTATCATTACATGTTTTCTAGTGATTCCAGCTCTTCCATTCAAACACAGATTCAGACACCCAGAAGGCAGCAGTTTGGTTTGGGAGCAGTATGCAGTTCAGTGTCTTGCTTTGAGAGTCTACAATAAATTGACTAGAGGAGCTGGGGATTGAACAGCAGACCTTCTGCTCAGAGGTCAACCCGCTTATCCCCCTGAGCCACAACCACTACACTACATTACTCATCAAACAGCAGTGTGTCCACAGCATTTATTGAACAAGTCAAACTTTACTGTGAAACTGTTCAAAATAACCTCTTGTGTTGTATGAGTGATAAAAACTGCTGACTGCAGCACGCTGAAGCAGCTCCACTATAAATGTTCAAAACAGTGAGATCCACAGAAAACTACAGAGCTGCAGGGTTCCCTCCAGCATGACCTCATGATGAGTGTGTAACCTCACAGTTCTAAGAAATGTGTTTATTTGTGTTACAACAGGCAATAAAACAAATCCAGATTTGTAAAGATGACTGTAGTTGGTTCACAAGCTTTGTGTTGTTATCTCAGATATAGTCACTGATTAATGAGATGTTTCTGTCTTCTGTTTAGTTACATTTTTAATAACTGGTTAATCAAACACAGTAGATCAGTTTATTTTTAAGGCTCAAATATCTGTGTGTCTCATACTATCACTTCATGTCTGATTGTTCAGTTGAATCAAATCCTTTTGTCAGTCAGTGATAAATCTGATCACGATGAGTGAATGAATGAATCCTCTCCTCTTGTTAATGCAGCGTACACTCTGAATGTATGATCTAATAGTGTTTCTCTTTTCTCTCTCTCTCTGTAGGTAAGTGAAACAAATCACTCAGACTGATTGAAAGTGGACTGCCTCGAGGCATCCCATTCACCAACACAGCCAGCTCTGGTACAGTAGCAGCCTTCACACTGCAGAGCCTTTGTTTCTCTCTGTTAACACACACTGACTCAACATATCATGGAGGATTGTTGCTGTACATGCTTTTTTTCTCTTTTACACGCTCGTTTTGATCACAATATTTTGGTGACTTTGGAAGAACTCCTGAAGTTTTAAGGAGTTTTTGATGGTGTATTGTGGTTGAAGTTCATTGGTGTTGATCTTAGAAGTACTGAGGCTCAAACTGTTTACAGAAGATGAAAAACCACATTTAGAGTAATGTTGTGATTGTTAGTAGAGCTGGATTAAGGGCCTGTGTCCACAGACAACATTTTTGTGCTGGTAGCACCAGTTTAAAAACAAAACCAATGTAGTTCAGCGTTTTCAGCACTCACTGTCATGAGCACCAAAACACCCTTGGGGTCAGCTGTTTTTGTCACTGTGCTAACAGCGCTCTCAGTTGAAAGAAGTTCAACTTTTAAAACAGTGCTGCACACGTCAATGTCACTCACCTCACCGACCAATCAAAATCAACCAAGCTCAGGACTTCTGATATCAGCTTTGTCAACAACAATGGCAGGTAGTCTGACTCGTCTTTTTAATGAAACAATTTCCAGATCTGCTGATGCTGCTAATTCAAGTTTTCCTTGAATTAAATCAAATATTGAACACACTGAGCTCTTTAAAACACACCTAATGGACATTACCGAGGGAAGCAGAAGTTAACTTTCTTAACCTAGCAACAATGAGCGCTGGTAAGAAGCGCTCTGAAACAGAGGTTGTGGGCACTGCCAGTGCAAAAGATTCTGGACACTCTGGCCCTAAGAACACAATATGTGTCAGGGTGATATTGAACGTGCTCATTCTCTTCTTGCTGAGATGCACAAACTTTTTTCATAATGCTGCACTTCTTCATGATGAACAGACTCTCTCTCTTGACTTCTAACTGCTTTGCTGTAGTTGACAATCCCTCATGTTGTGCGTCTTCACCACGTTGACACATTCACCTCTCAGTGGTCGTAGCAGTCTCTGGCTCTGAGGGGAAGTCTCTGTGTTTCTCTTTGACTCTCTCTGTCTGTGTGTCATGCAGCCTCATTGAGTTCAAATTGAATCTGAGCTTCAATCAGTTTAATTAATGGAGGATTGGATTGTGTCTGTGAGGGCACAGGGAGAATAATCTCTACAGTCCTCACACATTGATACCAACACGCACGCACGCACGCACACGCACGCGCACACACACAAACACACACACACACACACACCCCCACACACACTCTCTCTCTCACGCACGCACACACACACACACACACACACACACACACACACACACACACACACACACGCACACACACACAGTTAATCTCCTCTGATCGGTCATGATCATAGCTGACTGAGGATTCACTCGCTGTACGTCTGATTATTATTTTCTACAAATTGATTTCAGTCATTCATGTACATCTTACTGTGTCATTTATTTATTGTGACTCCTGTGAGATTGATTCAGAGATCAAAAGTGGATATTGAAATTAAAAAAGTTAATATTACTAGATAAGCAGATATAAGGAAACAAATGTTTGTTAAAAGGGAAGTTCTGTTTTGTTTTTTGTTTTTTAACTGATAAGGACCCCAGAGACGGACCTTTTTCTAAGGATAAAGTCTGTATTAACCAGAAACAGTTTTCTCTCTACTAAACGCCACCAGACTTCATTGACCAAAAGAGTAATTTTACCTCACAGAGCTCTGGAGTTGCTGGTTTACTATTACCCTCTACTGTTAGTTTACTTGTGTTCATGACAATGGAAATGATGAGTAAGTACTTTTTGGTTAAAAAAAGTAGACGTTTGGTTCTTACCTTTAAACATATCAATGTCTTTAGAGATCAAACAAACACAGTCATTTTCTGTCAAAGCTTACGTTGCAGACAGGCCCAGGTTTCAAACTGTAAAAAGTTTCTCTGTAAGATTGTCAACATGTGTATCTGTGTCTTTATCTGCAGCAGTTTGTCATCATTTGAAAATTAAAAGGAGGTTTTTCACGAGGTTAAATATTTAAGTTTGGAGTACATATTTTATTAGGTTACTATGAAAATATTTCTGTATTAATTCATCACTGAGTGGACTTGGAAGTCAGTGATGCTGTTTCCATGTACACACAATGTTTGTTTTTCCTTCAGTGTAGCTCACAGTCTTTGAACGAGCCAATAACTGTAACATCAATAGATAGACAGCAGTGTTGTCAGGTGGAAAACCTAAAAATATCTCATACAATTATCATACTAACAGACTTCTAGATATCAAACCATCACAGTTAAGAGTCAGAAGCTCATTTTATATTAACAGTTCAAAGAGGAACTTTTACACCCCTGTAATGTCTCACCATCGATGTAAATATGACAAAGATGTAATGATGGAATGAGGCTGTTTCAAAGCTGAGCCTGTATTGGAGCTAGAATCAGAGGCAAAACGAGTAAGTCTATGTGGAGATCTTGCTTTCTGTACATACGTTTTTCCTCTTGTCCTTCTGTAACTCTGTAAAACACAAAGTTAAATAACACACTGCAACACCAACATTACAATGATGCTGATTCAATGTAAAAGTACAAAGGCTGAATGAAGGCAGAGCTTCATAACGGTGCTGTTGTGGACTTACAATGTTGAAAGGTCAGAGAGTCTGCATGAAGAAAAAGTCATCATTTCACTTCCCATCCTTCTTCTTCTTCTCTCTTTCTGTCTTTTATCAGCCCCACACTGCTTATTTTTTTCCATTTTTTAAGACATTATCACCTCCTGGATCTTAGATGCTGCTGTAACTCAGCTTCTAGTCTCATAGTAAAGGTTCTTTGTCTTTCTTTATACCAGCATCAGAAAATGACTGAGCCATGAGTCAGACGCCTCTGCTGCACAGCACAGAGCATTGTAACCCCTGATCTATTGTTCTTAACTGAGCGGTAAATACTGTATGTGAGGGTGTCAGACTATCTGTGTACAGAGAGTCTTCCCATTCTAACACAGTATGCTCCACTGGTACTTCCATTATGCTAATGTGCAAGCTGAAGCTGTTCAGAGGATTTGTTGCCATAATTGGAAGAAGCTAATTGGTTGAATCTTTGCCAAATTGCCAGATGTGCTTAATCGTCACCCATAAGCCTGAGTCAGACGTGAACCTAAACATGCAGGTACAAATGTTCTCACAAAAACAAACAAATCCTGAACAAATGCATGCAAAGGCGCTGCAAGAGGGGTGACTGCTCTTCACCAATGACAAGCCTCCATTTAGAGCCGGCGTGCTGCACATGGAGCTCACTGCTCCGAGACAGACGAGATCTCAGAAAGAGAAAAAAAAGACATGAATACTGAGCAGCTCTCTGAGCAGCAACAGTCACAACCTGGTGTCAGATGAGTCAGAAAGAAGTAGATCCTTCAGGAAAACTATCAGAGCTGATGGCATTTATGAAGACGGCTCAGGAGAGACGATACAGATGTTATTTTCACCTCATGGATGTACGTGCAGCATGTTAAACAAACTCCTCAGACTTTACCAAAATATCTTGCTCATTTACCCAGAAGGCTTTGCATGTTGTTGATTCATCAGTAACAGTTTCTCTTCTCTAATCTGGATGTGTGTAAGTGTGTGTGAGTGTGCATAGTGAGAGTACACTCTGGATAATGTCACATTAGCATATTTCCATCCCCGAGCTGTCACTCAGTGTAAAATAGAAGACTTACCTGTAGAGTCAGACGTATACGGGCTCCTCAAATATGTCTCTCATGTAATCAGGAGTCAGCCATGTGTTTCAGCACAGCAGCTGACATAACAGCCCGTGTAACTCAGCGGGGGAATTCATGCATTAGCTCTAATGGAATACAAAAGGTGTGGTTCAGAGAGGTGAAACACAATACAGCAAAAGTTCATATTTTCTGCTGATATCACATTAAATGTGAAAAATGAAAGGTGTGAATGCAGCCATATCAAAGTCTGACAGCTGGAGAGCTGCTGCTGTAACACTGAAACAAACAAGTGAAAGCTGCAAATTCAACCTGTGAAATATTTCAGTCACACAGCAGCCAGACTCCACACTGAAGGACTGAAGAGCTGAGACTCTGAGAGAGAATCCTCCACCTACATCATCTAGTTAAGACACACAGACCTGGACTAAAATATTGTTATCAGTGCTGTCTGTAACTGAATGAGAGTGAATGACCATAAAAGGCTTAGCTAGCCAGAATATTTTTATGATGGTACCTGAAATTTAAAGCAGTATGAACTGCATACTGCCTGCTAACCCATCCATCAGTATGCTGTTGACAACATACTAAACTACAAGTCATGTGACTTCATCAAACACATTCTAACAGTCTAAGCTACGTTGAATAAGCTAGCACCAAGCTAGCACGATGACCGTTGACATGTTTAGTTTAAATCAACAACAACATATGTTCATTACTGATACAGCTACTTAGTCATTGTAAAGTTATTTGAGAACTTATAAAACGTATTACAGTTTGGTTACTTTTATTTGTACACCACTTGATGACCAGCGTGTGAGCTCCACCATTGGATAATCTGAGAGCTGCAGTAGATTGTGGGGTAAAGAGTTAGAGTGTGTTCTGTTGTTGTTTGGAGTTGATGTTAACAAACCTTGTAATGATGCAGATTACTTAGACACACATGGTCTGTTATTGAGCACATTCACCTGTTTGCTGCTGGAAAGATTTCTAATGACAAGGACAGCTCTTGATTGTGTTCAACAGTAATTTAGGGATTAAATGGTCGCTGCAGACTAAAGGATGTAGAGACATTTTCTACAGATAACTTTTTAAACAGAGAGTTGTTCTGCCTGACATGAGAAGCAGACGAGGAGCACAGACTGCTGATTCTGAGACTCACAGCTGAGAGCTTTTCATCTGAGACCACTCCTGTGTTAAAGAGGAAGATTTTAAATCATCTTTTAAATCCGTCTCTATTCAGACATATTTCAGAGTGGAGCTGAGAGGTCAGAGTGCACAGGAACATCAGTTTAGAGAGAAGAGTAAGAAAAAAGACTAGCTAAGGATGTGTGCCTAAAATAAAGGATAATAGTCTACAAAAGTGTATTGAATCCACATGTTTCAAACCCCAACCAAAATAAAACTGGGTTAAACTCAACAGTCTGTGGATGTTTGCTACTTTAAGTGGTCTAAATGAGAGCTTCTGTTGGGATTTTGAGGTACAGGTAATTCAGAAAAAGCAGTGCAGAGTTTGATTTTCTCATGTGAATGCAATACGCTTCTGTACCTGTCGTCCAGAGCTGTGTATGAACACTATCAGGGGCTCTAGAGCTCATTAGTCAACTGTACGTTTCATATAAAAGGGAAATTCTGGTATTTTTAAATCTGGGTCCTATTTGTAACTCTCAGTAATGTGCTTATTAAGAAAACAGATAATTGAGATTTAAAAATAGATTATAAATCTGTACATCAGTAGAAACATGGCTCTACTAACACAGACTGTCAATGCAGATAAAAACAACAACCTGTCCATACTGAGGAGTCTGTATGTTACATCATTGTCATGATGAAGATCGAGCGCCTCTTTGGAGTAACAGTAGCTTCTTTCTTTGTTCCTCTTCACTGTAATAGTCTCTGTGTTTGACTGATGTGACTGATGCTGATGTGAAGGACAAGCACACAAGTTCAACCTAAACAAATATTTCACCGTATGTGTTTTAATAACTTTTATACAATCATCATTTTCACAGCTTTAAACTCTTTGTGAACTCATTACATCATCACATTATCAGTTCATCTCTCTCAGCATCCTGCAGCTGTGGATCTTTTATGTTCATGTCTTTACACACGATTTCAAAGCTGGAGCGAGCCGTCACATCAGTTTAATGTCAGAGTATTTATTCCACCTGTCTGTGCTGTAATAAAAGCTGTCACATTTCACAGTTATTATCAACGAGAGCACAACATAAGATGTATATTCTTTCTTTGTGTATATTTATCTTTACTGTGCAGGGTTAGATTTGTGCAGAGACACTTCCATCTGAGAATCTGTTTCAGTTTGATCATAGATTCATTTTCAGTGTTTGTAGATATTTATGAAATGCACTTCACTTCACACTTCACTGACTTTTTCACTGATCTTCTCTATGTCTATGACTATTATTATTTCATACTTTATCACATCATACTGACTTCATGGTGAGGGAGTTATTGAGCTTTAACTCAAAGATGTGGCCTTCATCTCCTGCAGTTTAGTCATCCTGTGGACTCTTCCTCAGTGATGTATTATTCTGGATATTTGGCTGATATCATGCATCGCCACATTAAAGTCTTTTGTAGTTCACAGGAACAGATTCAAGATAATGTGCCTTCAAATTTAGAGTGGATACACTCGACAGGATTTTGTTGCAGAGCAGTTTGAACGTTTAGGAGAAAATCCAAGCTGGCAGAAAGAGTGAGCGTGCTCCTCAGAGTGTGGACTGATGTTGATTTCTTTGCTTGAAACAGTGACTGCTGCAGAGCAGAGAAATGAACGAGTGCACTCTCCCAACAACGGGTTACACTAATGGATCAGTTTAGCTCTGAGGAGAAGAGAACAACAAACCACAGCTGATACAGGTTTACTGCAGAAGAGCTGACAGCTTCTGAGCTGATCACAGGACGACAAGAGTGAACTTCACTGAAACTTTAGAGTTTAATGACTCAGTGTCAATCTAATGCTTTCTTTGAGTCTCAGTAACTGTTAGTAAAACTTTCAAAGTGAGATCTGTTGTAGTTAAGTTGACCCCTCTTAAGGACATCATCATGTATTCAGTCTGTACAGTAGGTCATGTAGAAACACAGAGGGGGTGTCTCTACTGAGGCAGAGATGAACACAAACAGGAGTTAATCTGTCTGTGCTGCAGGACCTCCTGTGATTTGGGATTTTAGTCCCATAAGTGTTTTAATTTGTTTCATTAGAGGATTAATGAACTTTGTGTTTTACTCAGATTAACAGATTTAAACTGAAACGATAACATGCTCATTATACAGAATGATCATTTACTCTGATAATTAATGGTCTAGAAAGAATAACATGTATCAGTATAACACTCCTCTATGTTGTAAGCTTTTTTTTCAGCAGGAAGTAAAGTGACCTTCATAATTTTAGATGTATGGGACACTGCAGACATTTTCTCAAGCTCTGCTGTTAATCTCTTGTTTTATTTTGGATTTAGTCAGTACATGATGGTCTCACTGGTAATTGTTAATTTACTTCTAAGTTGCACATTTCCAATGTTTATTAGACAACTAAATGGAAATTTAGAATACTCCTCCATTTCAATTTAAAGTCTTTGCAGTGGAAGACATTGATAAATGATAATCAATCCATTAACTTCACTTTAATAAGATCTCCAATCAACAGGACATGAGGGCTCGTTCATGCAGGTCGGCTGTTATAATGAAAATCATTGGTGGTGTTTGTATTGGTCCAGACTGAACCTGCTGGAAAACCAAACAAATGTTTTCACTTCATTCAGCTGGAGGACAGAACGTCTCTTAAATACAAGATGAATTTGAGGTGTTGATCTCTGCAGCAGCGATCAGTCAGAGTGAAAACATGGTGACATGACAAGAGGAGAAAGAGACATAAACCACACCCAGTCTACACCAACCAATCACACGCCATTACATGTGGAGATGTGGAAACAGCACATGGTCACCTTTAATGTCAGCACACACATTTTACTGTCCTATACACAATAAAAAAACGCACACATACACTGTGGTAATTATTATTGTTAATTCATATCTTGAGTCTGAGTATTGTGACAGAAGAAAATAAAGTCAATAAGTTTATAAAATGAACTGAATTGTGAGTTTGTTCAGCATGAAGGGTAAACTCTGCTTTCAGTAGTTTATCTATACGCTTTGATGACACTGCAGTCTGTTTGAAAGAAGAGCACCCGCTCTGCTGTCGGGCTCAATAAGAACATTTTCTAACACCTTACACTCTCTTCAATATAAAAACACTCTGTCACTACAGAGAAAATCTTCCTCACAGTAACACATGATAATGTATCTCTGAATACAATACAATGAGCTGAGTGTGATGAGAATAACATCTAATTACCCTGAAAGAGTTTCACAGACACCATCCCACCTCCTGTCAACTGCTCGTTAGCTTTTTACTGATGAAGAAGAACAACAGGAAGTGACTCATTATGTCTCTTTAAAGAACATCTCCTGTATTTCTACCTGAAGATGGATTTAACTTCTTACAAGTTTGATCTTTATCCTGTAAACATATTTTAGAATTGAGACAGCTTCTTCAATCACTCTTTTTAGATCACTCAAATTTTTTTTCACTTTTCACAGTTAGAACTCAAGAGATACCAAATACGTCTTCCATCTCTTCTTCATGAGCTGCAGTGAAACTGTGGCTCAGATGACTTCCTGTTGATGATATGATTACAGAGAGTCCCTCAGGAAGCTGATCTGATGAAGCATCAACATGACCTGGTTTGAAATGACTGCTGCTCAGTTTGTAATGAAGTCTGGGAATACACAATCAACACATGATATTTGATGATGTGATAGCAACATATTGATTCATCAGCTGAAGCTTTATTAAGTTTTCATCATGCTTTAAGCTTGAGTTTGATACGAGGGAAGAAAGACGGTACAGTGTATTTTATGACACTCATAAAAATGATTCCTTGGGGTGCCAGCTAGCTTAGCGGTTATGTTGCGCACTCCATGTACAAAGGCCATAGTCCTCGACATAGAGGCTGTGGGTTTGACTCCGACCTCATGTCATCCCCCACTCTCTGCTCCCATCATTTCCTGTCTCTCTCCAGCTGTCCTCTCTAATAAAGACAAAAATAAAGAGAGAAAATGTGATTTCTTTAGAGTAAAGAGTGAAAGACGATCTGATATTGAACCATTTACCCTCTCTGAGGATTATCTGAGGGGAGAACATCTAGTTTTATCAACCATCAATAATAAACTTGGCTTGTATCCACTGAGATTCATAAGTTGCACCTTTTGTCGTCTCATTATTCAGAACAAGCAGAGCAACATGTGATTAATGAGCATCTTCTAATTAGAGCTGCAGTGTTGGAAGCTTTCCATGATTTCATCTCCAGGAACATTTATCACATTTCTGTACTGGTGTTGAGATCATTCTGTCTCCACATCTGCTGCACGCAGGATACACACACACACACACACACACACACACACACACACACACGCACACACACACACACATACACAATACAGCAGTTAAGTTGAAAACAGAGGAGCAACCAGCAAGTGGCCTTTTTTCCTTTGTGTTCATCTCTGTGTGAAGAGGAACATCAGAGTTTCTGCAGAGACATGTTCATGTCTACGATGAGACGATGACGTCACCAAAGCTGATCACGGGTCTGAAGGTCATAAATGTTAAAAAAATGTGTTGTTAAAATAAGGAGAGCCCCTTTAGGCTCCTAAATGTTCACTTTGAAGGAAACACAGAGGAGCAGGAGGTGTTACATTCTCAGCAGGTGTGTCCTTCACTCAGCTTTGTGTTCACTTTGCTGCTTTATCGGAGGAGACGGAGTGATTGTGGAGAGGAGCACGCTGACATTTTATGATCTCACTGCAGCAAACATTGTTTTCATTCCAGTCTTGTGATCCTGTGTGGTCTGTGAGAGAAGACTTCAGCACAGTGACGACTTCTGTGTCTGTTTCTGAACACGTTTCAGCTGCTTTTAACTATATTAGAGATGTTATTGATGAGCACACAGAGATATCATATCTTCCTTCATGTTGTGTGTGATGTTTTATTCTAGGTACATTTAAAAATATGTTTTTTTTCACTGAATCTCTAATCAGTTCATCAGATTAAGACAGCATGTGTAAACTCTGTGATCTTATTTGCTGATATTGAATTTCCCCTGACATGCTGTGTGCACAGACAGCTACTAATTAAAGTGGTCGAGATTTGTTCTGACAGAAACTTCAGTCGATACATGTGAGCTATAATTTGGACCTGAGTGAATGTCTCTCAGCTGTAATGTTGGGATGTTTCGTGGTTTTGTGCAGCAGGTATGACAGGAAGTCTTTTTGAAGTGAAAACAAACGAGCCTCATTATAAATCCTGCTGTGGAGCTGATAAGAGATTAAAAGGTGTGAAAAGTACCTCAGTGCAGAGAGAGGACCAAACGTGGAGAGCAGAGATTAAAGGTTCCACTTTGTTTTCTGTCAGTTTCAACACACATCCTCAATGATCCCTCTGTACTCAACTTTGATTTAGTCAATCAGTAGATGTTGTCAATAAATCGACTGTTTTCATTGTGTGATGGTGACATTTTCAATCACACAAGACATTTTTATATTTAGTTCAGAGGAAGTGGAGTGTCATTTTCAGTTGTCACTCTTTGTTTTGAGTGTGTTTGTTTTAACAAAGGTTTGAAAGCAGAGTGATTTTGTTTCCTCTAATTTACGATGCTGTGCTGTTTGTGCTCTTTGAGTATTACTGCCAATTTCTACATAGTCTGTGCACGGCAGAGCGTCGGCGCCATGCATTCATGGCCACTTTGGTCAAAACTTCTGTTTCCACAACAAGCACTGCAGTCAATTAAACACAATATACCCACTCCTCATTGTATTTTCCATCACTTCATCAACAAAATAACCAGGATATCTGTTTGATTCCTGGCCTTAAAGCCTAAAAGAAATCACATTAACAAGTCTACTTGCAGCAGAGAAGAATATTTGACAAACTTAAAGCGAACTATAAAACAAGAAAACTACTGAAGTAGTTAAAAACATCATCCAGGCTAATTACCAACACAGCTTGTTGTTTGTTTTGTCCAAACTGAGTGAACGAGTCATGTGTAGATCCTGCAGGAGTGATTCTTACAGTGAGAACAGTCTCTATAGTTGTGTTGATCTTATCCACACTTGTTACCATTTGTCTGATGTTATTTGTTCTTGATTCATCCTAACCACCTTCTATAAAGCGCTAACAAGCTCTGTGCTTTTAGAGGAAACATTCATCAACACAACACATGACCTATTTGGATCATTAAAGAGTTTAAAGTGTGAGAAGTTGTTATAAATACACAATGTTACGCTGACACAGTACTTGTGCTTAGTTTATGATTACCTCACTGACCGTGGTGTCGAGTTTTTTCCGGAAAAACTGCCTGCTTGCAATGTACCTTCTTTCAATCATCAGGTTTATTTCTCATTCAGATGCACCAAGTATACAGATTTTTAATCCAGTTTTCACCCTGCTTCAATTTTCAATTAGAGCCTTTTAATCTGCAACACCAGATCTTTCCAAACAGCACTTTGTGCTGTAAAGTCAGCAAATGTCTGCTGGAGAAAATGTCTAATCAAGAGTTTGTGCTTCAACAGAAATCACATGAAAACAGGAAAACACTTTGCTGTAGGTATGAACCTCTCAAACACTCCAACAAGTGTGCTAAGCAGAAATAGACTCTAAAACTGAGAGGTTGAGAGCCGTGGTCTTCTGTGAGCGTGTTCGGGATGATGATATGCAGAAAATTCACAGACTTTGTCAAGGTCAAAGCTGAAGAGGAAGAGAGTGGGCGTCTCTCCTGCAGAGCAGACGACAATCTTCAACTCAGAGAGATCACAATCACAAGAGCTGGAGTGTGCCAATTATGTTCATGGATGCTAAGAGAAGAAGAGAGCCCCTCTCATAATTCACCAGCAGTCCCTGCCTCTCTTGTTATCTGTGATTGGACAGGAGGCTCACAGAGCATCTGTTAGTCGATAGATTGCTCCGATAGAGTCGCAGTGGAAGCCGTGCCGGTTGTTTAAAGGGTCATTCAGATGCAATCTGGGAGATTTCAGCCTGGATTTATGCCTCCCTTATTGCCGGGGCTCCTCACTGTGGAGCTACAGTAAACCAGAATGAATTATTGTGTCATGAAGCAGACTTCCTCTCTCCCTCCCCGCAGACAGGACCCTGAGCTGAGCAGGCTGACTGTGCTGTGTGTTTCATTCACACTCTGCAGAGCTTCACCTGAGTGTGTGAAGACCATTAACAGAGTCATTAGAGGAGCTCAGGTCATGTTGAAGCCAAATGTTTCTCCTTAGGGGAAAAAAAAACATAACTGATGGTGATTCTCTAAAAGAGGACGACTTGACCTCTCACTTTTTAAATTTAAGTCTGCTTCTTTATACCAGTCAAAGCAAAGCTGTAGGGTAGTTGTAGTTAGACTCTTATATAGATGTAGATATACATAGATAAACTGTAAATAGAGGCACTGTTTAAACTAGCATGAGATTTATTCCTCGCTTCTTCTTTCTGTTAAAGTTACAGTTTTTTGTGAGGTGTATTTTACATAAGTTTTACTCACCGACAAATAAAGAGGTAAATAACTTTTTACAATCCAACTTTTTAAAATGAATTCACTTCAAGCAATATGTTAGGGTTACCATAATGATCTGAAAGGTTAACAGGTGAAACAGGCTTTGTTTGATGGCCTATTAGGATTAAAAATCAGGGTCAATATAGTGAAATGAAAATTCAGATCTACAATACTTTGTTCTCCCCTTGGAGGAAATCTGTAGTCACAGCTTACACTGTTTGTACATGGATACAGACATCCATGAGTAAACACGTGATGAGGAAAAAGGAGAAGCATATAACAGTCAGTTTGTTAAGCGCTAGATATTATGCACAAAGACTCGCAACACTATGGCTCCCAAAGATACACTTTTTTATTTGCTATATTTCATTAAAGAACACAAAGTTTGGAGCCTGACCGGGCTCTTCATCAGGTGCTCTATGAAAAACACTATGGCTCTCAAACAAAATCACAGAGTCTCACCAGTGGGCGTGGACATCAGAGTGGAGCAAATTAAACTATAAGCATTGAAAAGCCTTGCCTTGCTCCAGGAACCTGGAATTAATCGGATTGTAGATCTAAGTCAGGTTTCACACATCTATGTGTACAACAAATATACAGAAATATAAGGAGCACCTGAATAAGTGATGTGCGTCTGTTTGCTGACTTTTTCTCAGTTTATTAAGAGCTTCAATAGCTGCCGGAAAAAGAGTCATTTGGAAGTGTTCACTTTTCCAGGTCAGGGCCCTTTATCTGTGACCTGATGGTCAAAAAGAGAAGAGTGGATTGAGTGGAGTCCTGGGCTATGGTGAGTGCTCTGTGTGTCAGAGCTTTGTTGTTGATGTGAGACGTTTTGTGTAGTCAGTCCAATGATTTCTTGATGCAGATGAGTTTATTTCTGTTCCCAGCTGTTATCATGGTGAAGAAACAGGGTGAGCAGTAGAGGAGGATGGGCTGCTCCATGCTTTCATAAAAAGTAAGAGAAGAGGAGGAGAGACAGACAGGCAGGGCTCTGAGTTTACGTATGAGCAGTTCAACAGTTTCATCATTAATGCATGTGGGGTTATGGACTGTTTTTCATTGAAACATGATGAACACACCAAGTCATTTTAAATAAAGCAACACATGTTAAACACACCCTAACAATGAAAGGCCTCCAAACAGCTGAGCACACATTTCTGTGACACACTCAGAGCTCATGATGCATTTTAAAGTAAATGGAGCTCATCAATGTAGCCATTAGAGGAAAGCAGCCAGGTATCCATCTGCCTTCTTCTACCTGAACAGCTGTGTGCTCACTGTGGCTGTGTGCTTCATGTCACACTATACCTGACTGACATATGGCACAGACTCCGCCCCCCACCACAGAGCCCATTTAATATGAATAAATGGACTCATTAGTCTGACCAGTTGGCGTGCTCAGAAAACAGAATACACATTTTTACCAGAAAATAAACGATGGAGAAACCTGGAGCTCATTTTTTCTCTTCAGTGATGACTCTTTGCTGCTGATGATGGATGAAGCAGCTCCCTCTAGAATCAGGTTTATACTGTACATCGACTCATCAGTTTGTTCTGCTTTGGTTTTGTACAGATTATTGATAAATGTGAAGAAACATGTAGGCTGTGTATGATTTTAGATTTAAGTGTATGAGATCAGGATATCTACCATATTCAAGCCAAAGTGACTAATGACAAGGGCGTTTAAAATTGGGGGTTTTTTGGTTAATGTTTTTCAAAACACAGATAAAATGGTTATAAAGGACTTTAAGACATATGCAGGTCTGAGGTCAGTGTTTTTGAATTTGTAGTTATTTCAATGATTATCAAACATTGACTGTAAATAATAACTGGACGTAGCCTCTAAGTTAAAAATGTGAAGCCAATTGGGAAGCATTATATGTAACAGCCAGAAGGGGGCGACTCAATTTATGGAAAGACAGGTGGCTCTTATTAAAACAGTATTTATCTGTAACCTGAGGGAGCTAGTTAAAGCTCTGCTCATGACAGGTTGTGGATAAAGTGGCTCTGTGGGACTTTTATTGCTGTGCACCCTGTTAGTGTGTTATTTAGCAGAAGCTGGTCGGTCAGTCCTCTACAAAACGTCTCCTTTATTGATTGAGTTCAACAGAGTCATCAGCAGCTCTGTGCTTCTATAGTTCACTTATCAAAGTCAGAGAGACCTCAGACAGTCTGAATATCAGACACCCACATTATTATAAAGAGCAGACAAAACATTACGCCTTCAAAGACTAGAATGACTCAATAAACCATTGTTGACAAGTTCCAACCCGGCAATTTGTCTTTACACAATACATGCAATTGTGTCAAAAATCCACCTGTGGCTCCAAGTCATTCCCCACTCTCTCACTCCCTGATTTTTGACGCTGTCAACTGTCCTGTCTAGATAGGTTTTAGGTTTATCTTTAAAATTAGAGATGGTTGTGATGGACCTCAGGTCAGCAGGTAGTTTGTTCAGAGATAAGGACCACAGTAACTAAAGACCCCCTCTCCAGACTTCCATCTAATTCTGGGTACGGCTAAAAGACCTCCACCTGATGACCTGAGGGGCCGGGTCGAGATGTAGACTGTATGCTGATGTGACTATGTCACATTCATGTGTGTAACAAACATCTGATGTAGCAACACAGTGAATACATATCCAGCAGCCTCTCTCTCTCTCTCTTCTTCTTTTTAGAAAAGTCAAATATTTCTCCTCCTGCTCTCAGCGTCTCTCTGCTCTAACAGCGCTGTCATCACTTCAAATCTCTGCATCAGTTTATTTCTGCTGTTGAAGAAGTCCGAGTTGTATCTGCTGTGTGACACATCTGGACTGCTCTTCTATCAGATCTGTTTCTGTTAACCCTGATGGAGGGAAGTTTATCTACATCTCTTTGATTACTGGAAACTGGAGCTGTTAGACAGCTGCTGTGTCACTTTCAATGTGTGTTCAATAAACAACACAAATGAATGCAGGATTAGTTTTTAATAGAAAGTCAACAAACCTGAGATAGAACAAACTTTATATGACACATTAATCCCAGACTCTTCAAATGCTGTCATAACAACAACCTGACTCTGAGATATAAATATACATTGTAATGAACGTCTGACTTTGTTCTCTGATGATCCAACTCTCTGAGTGTTAACAAGAGATCAGATATCTTCAGTCACTCATGATGATAATTGTTCTGCTGTCACTTCTTTCAGCGGGTACATACAGCTGCTGAAGACACTTTGACTGTTGTTGAACTACATCTACTGACAATGATTGGTTGCATGACTTCCTGCTCCTCCTAAAATCTGGGTTAGCAGCAGACATCTTGCTCGTCAGTCTCTGTCATCAGAGTATGAATATGTGTAAAATGGTGACATTTATAAATCAAACACTGTTTTATTGCACTAATTATCAGTTTGAGCAGTAAATGCTGGAAGAGAAACTTTATCTGCAGGATTAGTTTTTCCTCTATTAATCAGGTTTTCACTTTCACACCCTGAAGGGACGTGCACGCACATCAGCAGCCGAGAGACAAGCCAAGAGAAATGCCCTCGTTCTGAAACAACCTGATGATTGGTCAGAGTCTCCTGTCACAGGCTTGATTTTAGAAATCCTGAAATCAGAGCCAAGAGGAGGTGCAGAAGTCTAGTGTGAGGATGATGCCAAAATAAACTGCCTGTAGCTTTAAGTAATTATATCCAGTTTAGCCAAGTGTTGTACTACATTTTTACCTACGATCTATAATATATGGAAGGAGTCTGCTTTAAAACAAGTCAATGATGGGGCTCCGGATATCGTAGCGTTTATGACACGCGCCACATGATCAGAGGCTATAATCATTGTTGCAGCAACTGTGGGTTTGAATCCAGCCTCGGCCCTTTGCTGCATGTCATCCCCCACTCTCTCCTCCCAACGTTTCCTGTCACCTCCAGCTGAACTCTCCTGACTGATTGCTCTTAGAGATATGATGCATTTCTTTAACTTCTAACAAACTTTCCTTTTGGTGTCATGTTTCCAAATCTGCACTTCATGTTCTGTGTTTACTGTAATTGACTTATAATCATCAGGGTGCTGGAGCAGGAGGAGGAGGAGGAGATAATCTGCTGTCAGGAGGCAGAGTGCAGGCTGAGGTGACTGTTTAACATAAAGACATCAGACACAGATCATCAACATGCTGATGTTCTGTGTCAGAGATTAGAGTCTGGAGCCAAAGTAAAGACAGAGCAGAGTGTTTTAGAGACAGATCTATTCAAAGTAGTTAACTTCTCCTGTCAGTAGCCTCTGTGTCCTGCTTAATAGAAAACACACAACATGCACACACACCAAGCTTTCTGATAATTGAATACATTCATTTACTGATATACACTGAGTTAATAAAGATTAATAAGGGTTATATATGATTAAACAAATGCTGCACTGTGGCCTCACAGCAAGAAGATTTAGACTTCAGACCAACCAGTCAGATGTGGTGTTTCTGTTTATTGTTTCTGTTCTCTCTGTCTTCACTTCCTCCATCAATCAAAATAATGAAAGTTACTTAAAATGATGACTCTAAGTCTATTTTATTTATGAATATGAGTGTGAATGGTTGTCTGTCTCTCTCCCTGAGATTGACTGTAGAACAAACAGGGTCAACCCCGCCTCTCACCTGATGTCATCTGGGATCAACTTTAGCCCCCTGCAAACCTCTAATGAGAAGCAGTATAGAAAATAGATGGAACATGTATGGATAATGAAGCAAAGTATCTAAAATAAGGAGGAGGGGGAAAAATAAATGATTGAAATAGGTGTGAAGACGGGTGTTCATCAGCAATAGTGACTTGAAAAGACGTCAGAGAGGACAGAGCAGAGTGTGGTCTGCAGCAGCACTGTTGGACTCATCATGTCCACTGTTGGTGTCTGAGATGACAGAAACAACAGAAATGATTTGAGAGCTGGAAGATTCTCCTGCATTCCAGTTATCACCTCCTTGGAAAAAGTGTTGCTTCGGCTGTAATGCAAAATCAGTACCTGGTTAAGCATAGCATTTTAGTGGTTATCAGAAGCTTAGGCATCAGTATGAAATGTTCAAATGTCATTGAATTGTGACCTGCATTTCAAAAATCTAATCATGTTTTGAGAGTCATGACACCTTTAGTGAGCCCAATTCAGAGGAAGTCCCTGCAGAGGAAATCTGCAGGTCTGATGTATGTGAGGAGAGTAAAGAGATGATACTGCAGGTTGGCTGTCTGAGGATTTATATCAATGTGGATATTAGATGTGGAGGGACTGAAAGAGCTGAAAGATGTCCGATTCTCCTTCTGGTTGTGTCCAGCAGAAAGTAAGCTCTGCTTATGTCATCCTCTCCTCTGCTTCTGGTGAATATCCAAACTTAAGCTGCAGGGTCTCTTCCATCGAACCCTCTTTCAGATGTTTAAATCCAGCTTTTACACCCTTCACTCTAACAGTCTGTGTGTCTTTAGCTGAGGACACCACACAAACACTCAGGGGAGGAAATGATCCTCTGGTTTGTCTTCTTGTCTTTGTTCTAACTGAACAAAGGCGTCTTTTGAGCTTTGCCATTTCTTTGACCTTGGGAAGTATAAATTGACTTAAAAAATGTTTCTCTTGTTGTCATCTTTCTGTGGTGGGTGTTGGGTGAACCTTGGCTGATCTCAATGAAACTACTGCATTAATCTGTCCCTCCTGGTGTGAGCCAGATATAAAAGCAACGGGTCGACACACAAGGAACCAGACTGTTCTGTATGTTGCTGTTTTTAAATGAGACATGTTGGGTCTGCCTCACTGCTTCTTTTGATCTTCTCCACCAGCATGACTTTGGGTTTGTGGATTTCTCTCTCTCATGGACAGAAAAGTGTCTCACTCACCTCAATGTCAGGGAAGAAAGGATGAAAGAAACTCTTTGATAGAAGACAGAAAAATCAATTCTCAACCTTCCTGATGGGCAGTCTGGAAACAAATTATAAGAAGTCTTCATTTCCATCTCTCATTCACTTTATTATAACTTCACTCTTTACACATTCAAACTCTTTGATGGTCTCTGATATTTCTGTCAAACAGCACAATGCAGAGTGAGATGTGTTGATTCAGCTTCATGCAGCTCATTGATCACCTCAGTCTGTCTGAGGTTTGAACTCCTCTTTTATTTTGCTCCATTCATCTGTATTTAACCAAGTCTGGATCTTCAGGCTTTGTTCAAATAATACTAAAGTTAACACTGCTTGACCTGTCTGTGGTGTAACCTCTCGTCCATTTAAATGCATAGAGAACAGATTTTATTTCCTATAACTCATTTATTCTGACCTTGACACAAAAAACTGAACAGCTCTTGAATTGAAGTGAGATAAAGAGCTGACTTTAAAGAATGTGTGACGTTACAGCAGAAATCCAGTATATCCTCTGAAAATATCTCTCTGAGTCATGAGTCAGAGAGATGCATCACATCATTGTAGACTCTACAATGAGTGTGACGTGAGTCCAGCTGGCTATGATGTTGTCTGAATCATGTTTACATGGACAGGACGGCTGTTAACACACACTGACTCAACATATCATGGAGGATTGATGTTTCTTCTTGTGATAACAATACTACACATCAAAGTGGTGTAATGTCTTTGGAAGTACTTAGATGATGAGGACCTTTAGATGGATGATTGTTCTGAGAAGTACATTGTTGTTGATCTTAGAAGAACTGAGGCTCAAACAGTTTGCAGGCGATGATGTAGCTCATTTTCACTTGTGTTGAGACTCTGTGAAGAACTGGAATCAGAAAATGCAGGTGGAAGTCTACTGAACCAGCAGCTTCTGGGTATTTTGTACTGAGGAGCATATCACTATCCAGATGAACACATATTTAATGTTTTATAGATTATAGATGGAGTTGAGAGAGACTCCAATAAGTGCTTGAAGATCTTCTCTGTGCTCCAAGAGGGGATGAGCCGCAGGCTAAAACTGCTGTGAGGCCGAGTCAGCTCGATGGAGAGAGGGAGGGAGGCTTGGTCCAAAATGAACATCGGCTCTGATATACATTTTATGAAATACTTTATTTCTCTATTACTTTAATCATATTTTTCCAGGACACGTTCAACATCCATTGTTAAATATATGGTCATGCTTTTTTGGCAATGTGGAAATGTATACTTTAATATGTAATTTGCTAATTTAAAGGAGAAATAAGTAACTCTGACACACAGTGTTTAAAATTGGTACTACAGTCCAATTTTCAAATTCCAAATTCAAAACACTGGAGAGAGCTGTCTCCCCCCCTCCTCCCGAGAGTCGATGCACCCACGGGTTGTCATGTCACAAACACTGAAGCGTCAGTGAGCAGCCAGTCTCTCCATTTTTCAAAAGCATCTCCAATATTTATTCTAGTTTAACCAGGTTTCTACTAAAGGTCGGGCACAATCATTTATAACTGAACCAGTTCACACTAGTTGGTTTGCCAGAGATCTCCTCCTCTCAGAGAAAGAAAAAAGTCACTGATTGAAGCTGCTTCATGTTAAAATGCGGCGTCTCTGAAAAGCTTTTTGATTCATACAGGAAGTCAGGAGCGGCTGTGAGCTGAGCATTCCTTTAGTGCTCATTGTTAAAGGTGTTTAACTTTGACTGAACTCTTATCTGAGGTCTCCTCTTAAAAACAAACTGACCTGGTGATTAAAACCAGTAAAATGATTTCATAAAGCCGTTCCACGTTCCACACTTTAGCTCACTAACTGATTAAATCCTCCATCTGCTGAATTTAAAAGTTAAAAATGACGGTGAGGAAGAATGTTATTAACTGAAAAGATTTGAATGTCTGACCTACAGCTGGTGCTTTACAAACTCTGATAAAGGTGCATCTTACAGGTAAAACATGAGACTCATGTAGGCTGATGAAAAAGTGTGAGGTGAGGCAGCTGAAACAAAGAGGACCTCCTGCTTTCTGCAGCTGCTCTGATTTTGGATATGCAAACATGTTTCCAACACCAGGAAGGGTCTGAACCTCAACAGTTTATGATCTTCAAGAGAACTAAAAAAACGACTCCAATATGTGAAGAGTAGAAGGGACACGATCACATGCTGACATCAGTGGGTGTTTTAACAAAAATAAATCCTCCCTGTATCAAACTTTCCTGAAAGAAGAAGCACATGTTTTTTTTGTAACAGAGAAGAGAACAGTGTTATGGAGTATTAATCCAGTTTAAGATATAATTAATGAGGCAGTCTCATTGTCTAAGCTTGCTGCCTCCCTCTCTCCCTCTCTCTCTGTATGTGGCTGGGAGAACACAGTCTGTGCTGTGTTTCCAGGATGTAACACTAACTCTGGTGGTCTTGTTGGCTGAGACTCTTGCAGGCCTGTGTGTTGTGTCATCGTCCTTCCTCCATCAGCTCGTGTCAGCCAAAGACGAGAATTATGGAAATGTGGAGCAACAGCTGTTATTGGATGAGCAGCTAGGAGAGTGGAGATGGATAGGGCTGGTGGTGGAGGAGCTGTGGTGTGCTGGTTGTGTGCAGTCTTTTGTTAAAGACATTGAGATCATTGTTGTTGGTAGAGTGTGTTCTCGTCTTATCGTAGAGCTGAAGAAACTCAGGAGGGATCTCAGGGAAAAGAGGCAGAGCTGATGATGTAAAACATTTCTTTGTCCTTCTCCCTGTGTGAATAAAACCTGAGAGCAGAATGTACGAGCAGAGCAGGCAGAGGGCCGACAGTGGCAGGTAGATATTTCCTCCTGGGTACAGTGCTGTGGTATCAGAACAGGCTTCATGAATATGGTATAAATTGACTCAGAGGTGTCATAAAAAGCAGGTGGATTCTCAGAGTTTGTATTCATAATCCCATACTTTAAAATGTTTATTTGAACAGACAGCGTGATGTAAAAATGTCTCTACCAGAAGAGATTTTGCACAGCAGGAGTTATTCTAATGTGATCGTGTGAATTCAGCCCAACACTCTCTAATAGGGCTTTCAGACTTGCAGAAAACTGTGAATGCAAACAGCCAACATTTTCACTCGGACTTCACCCAGAGTTTCTCCTGCCAGAACCCTAGTATTTTTCTTTACATTGGGAGTAAGAACAATTGAGTCTGTTGTTTGGTTACAGAAACCCTGTCCTTCCTGTGTAAGCTGAAGAAAATCAAACAATACAAGAGTAAAAACACTGTTAATGTTTTCTTCCTGCTGTTCACAGTTTGAATGAAGTGCTTTCCATTCATACAAACTTTTTGTTTATTCATCTTAATATTAAAGAAATCAGGAACATCTTGTGATGAGTTTCTGTAAATCAGAACAGTTGAATTGTTGCTCCACATGCGTTACATTTTCCACTTTGTCTGTTTGAGGGAAACAACAAGAGTTTCTGTTTGTTTGCTGAAGAGGCAGATTGTAAATTAGAAATCATTGTTATCCAGTCATCTTTTTTGATTCTCGTGGTGGGAAACAATTTCTGTGCAGCTTTCTCTTTCTGTATCCAGTATTGTTTGACTTGTTTTTGTGTGCGTGAAGCACAAATGAATCATTTCTGGGTTGTAGAAAGTTTGTCAGAACATTTAATGGAAGTCAGATTGATTTACTCACATTTAGTTTGTGTCCACGATCAATTTACAGAACTGGAATTTCACTGAATCCATTCAGCACTGAAGCAGCATTGTGTTTGATATATGGACAATTCAGCAGACAAAGAAGGAAACAACAAATCTCAGCAGATGCTCAGTAAAAACATATCCCATAACTATCTCTAGATTATATATTCTCTGCCTTTTATGTCCAATGTGTAACATGCTGAGAGGCAAAGACCTGCATACATAATGGATAGAAAATGCATTCTGAATCAATTCTTCTCACTGTTTGTGATTAATAAAGTATTTAGTTTATCACTTTCACTTCCTGGATATCAAATAATGCATCTTCATGATGGTGGCATGGGCCCCGTTTAAAGTCTGATCGGCCACCCGAGGTGCCAACTGTGATTGGCTATTCACCCTATCAGAGGCAGGACTTGTAACAGACTGATAAAACCGACTATGAGGGTTTTTTGTAAAAAAGCTGATACTAGCTTTCTGTACATATCAGTGTAGACTTGTTTTTGTTTTTTCACTTTTTGAAAGTTAGCCAGTGTGCAGGAGTTTGAACATTTGTTTAAGTACTTTAAATTGTAACTTTGAACATACATCTTCTTTTTGTATCAATAAAGAATTAAGCTTGCCATTATCTTGTGTTATACAGTAGATATGATTGGTGAAGTTAATAGGGTAATTCATTGATATTTATTTGTATGCGTTTGTGTGACATCACACTTCAGGCCACCCCTACATAAGTCAGTGCCCCAGTTGAGCCACCTCACTCAAAAAAGTCTGGTCACGCCCCTGCAGATGAACAAAAGTGAAGACTGAACTTGAAGTTTGCTAAGTCCCAGTGAACCCAGTAAAGCAGTCATGTGACTTGTTGGGCTGATTAATAATCAACAGGGAGAGTGAGTTCAGACTGTGTTCATTCAGCAGGTTGTCGTGTGTGAGGAATGCTGCCTCCCTGAGAAACTCACACTCTGTGTCTGTTTGTGTGTGAGCAGCTTTATAGAAACACTGCTGAGTGTATCAACTCCATGTGTCCTCTGAGCTGAGGGGATACACACAGTTACATGAAGCAGGGAACGAGGAAATCTCTGAGAGGCAAATATTCAAACATTTCAGGTTTTCCACAAATGATTCTTGTTTGTTAGGAGCATTATTTATGAGGCAGTTACTACAGTATGCAGCCTCTAGTGATGGGTTTTATTATAATAACTTTTTGCATCTCATTTGCATAATCATGCCTAACATCTGTTACTTTAAATAGTTATTTTGGTAATGCTTAAAGCAAAATGAAAAAGTGTTCACAGTGAAAAAGGAACACGTCACTTTGCAGGTGACATCTAGAAGTCTTTCAACAAAAAAATGCTTTAATCAAAGTGTTGTTGCTTCTATTCTTTACCCTCCTTGTTGTGGAGACTTCAGATTTTCTGCAGGATCATTTACAGCCTGAGATTCTTTAATAAATCTTGCAGTTCTTTTTATCTGATTTTAAATCTCAGGTGAGGGGAACAGTATTCATCAGTGCTGTCTGTAGATAACCTCCATCATCTGCACAGATCCTTCACATGGACTCTGATAAGGAGACAACTAGAGACTGGACCCCCCCCCCCCCAGTCACAGTTGGGGAGTTTCTGTGTACAGCTCACTAATGCAGCAGTGTGGTTGTAATTTTGGATCAGATGGAAGAGTTAGTGGTTAGAAAGCACATGATCTGTGGAATGTGTCTGATTATCAATAAATCTTTACTTGTATAGCTCCAGTTCATGACAAAAGTTATCTCAAGACACTTTACAAGAGAGCAGGTAAAAGACTGTACTCTTTGTTATATTATGTACAAAAACATTTGGGTGAAGAAGGAGAGATAATATTTCAATGAGTGTTTCACTGATTGTGCTGGAAGCCCAATTTTTTAATCTGTCTCTCAAACTGTGATCAGCTCATGTTTCCTTTATCTGACAGTAGTTTATGTGTGTGTGCTGAGATGGTGACCACCTGCAAACAAAGGTGACACAGTGTGTCCACATCAGGACACTGAGGTATTAACTCCAGATGTTCCTCTGGGGGACGACAGACGACAGAGCATGCTGATGTTATCTGAATCATTGCTCTCAGCTTGTGACTGATGAATACTAAGTTAACAGATCAATACATCTGATACAAGTTAAAGCAGCCCTGAAAGGAGCTGCAGCTTTCACAGAGTCACAAAGAGCTGATAAGAAAGGCAGCAGAGTCGAGTTCTGAGCCTGAACAAGCTTTGTCTTTCTCTTTGTCGTTCACAAGTGTATGAATCTGCAGCTCCACGTTCACCATGTGTAAACTCATGAATATTTCACCAGGATTTGTTCTTGGATTTCCTCATGATGAATGTTATGGCAGTCATGTTTTAGTCTCCTCTGACTCTGATGACTCAAACTGTGTTCATGGATATTTATGAAGTATTGATGAGCCGAGGAGACTTGTTGTTTTATCGTGTCGACAGAGTGACTCAACAAGCTTAAATCTACAACAAGTATCTGCTTCTTGTCATCTGAGCTGCTGTGTTGTGATGTGAATCTGTGCTGAAGTATCTTTTTAATGTCAGTCACATGAGCAGCAGCTGAGTGAGCTGAACCCTGATGCTGTTTAACAGGTCGATCAGAGCAGATACATGGAGCTCAGTGAATGAGACGCTTCAGTGTCTTTGTGCTTCCTGCAGTTAGAGCATCACTGAAGACCAACAGCAGCTGTGATGGAGCTGACTGTGCTGCACACACTCTCATTCAATGTTAACAACCACTTAAGTCCTATCAACACAGGATCAGTATTACCTGGAGACATCATTCTGATGTGTTTTGTGGCTGATTCACTGAAGACCACCTGCAAACACAGGTGACACAGTGTGTCCACATCAGGACACTGAGGTGTTAACTGGAGACATCTTGATTTTGTGTCATTATAATAAAAATGAAAGTCGAGTAAAGATGTACCAATAAAAAATAACCAAACATAAGAAATGTACGGTAAGTAAAGTGAGGTGCAGAAGGGAAGGAGAAAAACAATATATAGCTCTGTTTATATACACATGCATTCATGTTGATGAGTTCACTGGTTTCAGGTTTGTGTGTAACAAGGCCTTATCCAACAATACAAATAATAGAGATGATAATGATGGTAGCTGTGACAGTACAGACATTACTACTGGTGATAATAATAATAATGATAGCACGTAGGTAACCACAGTGGAATACTTCAAAGGTTTTACTTCTACTACTGATGATGATGATTGTTATGGCTTCAGAAGAAACTTACCTGCAGGTATTCCTCTGCTGAGCGGGTTTAACACACGCTATAAAAAAAAAAGCAGCCGCGGATCTAAAGTCAACTTGTGAATTTATTAACAAAAAACGTTCATCAAAAAATTACGTTGACCAAATGAATAAATGAATCAGGTGGCTATCATTTCATCTTAGCTGCAGTTTAAAAACTGTTCCACTCCCCACTCTCATTAGCCTCACCCTGGTCTCATTCATCTCTTTAAATGACCTCGCCGGTATACGAAGCGGTTCTGCTCCAAAGAGGGAGGAACAAGGCACACATACCCCGAAGCAATTTACAAAAGCTCAAACCAACATAAGCCCACATAAACAATAATGTAAACTAATCATTCTAAAGTATTCATGTTTGGCTCTTTTAAGATCTTTAACAATAAATCAATCATATTTCTGTCTGGCTCTAACAATATAGAATAATAATAATGTTCTTTGATTTCCTCATGATGAATGTTATAACATCATGACTTCAACCTAACTCTCTCTAAAGCTCTCTGCATGACTTCAGACTTTACAGTGCTCATTAACTTTCATGAAAGCTGATGGAGGCCTCCCTTATAATGAATGCTCAACGCTTGAGTGGAAATCTTAATAGTCTTTAAACGGTCAATACTGAAATGGATGTTTCTCATTAATCCAAACCTAATTCCTGCTAAGCCTTTTTCTTAACCTGGTTATAACATTTGACTCATTTAGGACAAGAAGACATTGTTTCAGCTTTTCCTTCTCATCGTGTGGTATCTTTCAGGGTTTAAGCAGAAACAAGTCACTTTTTCTTTCTTTGTCATCCTAACAGATGTGATGTGCTGAGACAGATGTTTACTGTGTTTCTGCTGTGTGATCACTTTGTTCTGATTGGTTCTCATCAGATTGCACTGTGCTCGCCTCATCACATGATCACATATTACCCAGCAATCATCACTGCACATTTGGATATAACGAAAATACAAGTAACTTTTTCTTTGTTTGTCAAGGCAATATATAACGAACGGCACATTGTTATCATTGATGTGTGCTTCTCTAGACACAACTGAATCTCTGACAATCAGTTCAACTGACATTCATGAAGTCAAAGAGGGGGGCTTGCTGTGATCATGGACCCCAGTGCAACTCCACTAACTGCACTGTTTATATTTACTCCATTGGTTCTCATCTATCACTTAATTAGTGTTTGATTCATGGCTGCACAGTTGAAACTGTTCACTGGTTTTGTTCACGTTTCATAACAAATATCCTGCTCATAGCTGCTTCACACTGTAACAGGCTAATTGTTGACTGTAGTTAGTGAAGGTTAATGTAGCTTTACAAATGAAGCTACTGAGAGCTGAACATTGTTTACAGAGACAGCTCCATCTGAAGAGCAGAGACAGCTGCTGTACTTTGAGGATTTGTGACCTCTAGAGAATTGTCTTATTTAAGAGATATTCATTTAAGGATTTAACAGTATGACTCTGCACTAATGTAGTTAAAACTCTCATCTGTCTCCTCAATAGTCTCTGAGGAATCTCTGGATTTCTCTCTGAAAGTGACTAACAGACACGTCTGATTCAGTATAAGATTTGAACTGTTTCAGATTGGGACAGTCGTGTCCTCCAGGCTAGCCTGAAGCTGTTCAGCAGGCCAACATTGGTAATGTCCTCTGGGAAGGTGGACAGCAGCTTTCTGCTTGAGAGTCTCAGACAGCACTCTCCTTCTGTGTTCATCTGACTCAATGTTGGAGATCGACTGAGGCCTTTTTGCTCTCTTGGTAAGAGCTGTTGCTGTATTGATGCTGATTGGCTTAAGTTTCAGCGTGTCTGATTTCCTCTCACAATATGTTGCACTCCTGTCAGTTATAGTCCATTCAGAGAGACTCATGGTCTTATCATAAGTGCTGTAATGCATCCTCATGGTGCATGCTCTCTGTGCTGCTCGCTGTACACACTCCCACTCAAAGCAGAGACGGTGGACAGGTTCATTGGTATGTACACTGAGCTCTAAAATAAGGCGAGCACACACTGGGATCATAAACAGGCTGACACCTGGCTGTGCTGCTGGAGCAGAGAGGTTAAAATCAAATCTAAATCAGGAAAATTCTGGAAAGTGTGACTGAAATGAATTACTATCTCCTAACATTTTCTGCAGAAGCTCTTTGAAAATCCTGACACACTGTATCTCTCCTGCCAGGTGGTGAGCCTCTCAGAAGTTGTTTCAGCGTTCTCTTTGCTCTACAACCAGGTACCACGAGCAGCAGAAATAATATCTCCATTAGTATGCAAAGGATGCTTAGACCTTCTTTTCTTCATAAACCTTGTGCTCCTTTGCTCTGACTCATTGTCAGATTTCTGCCTGGTAAAGATATTGTAACTTTTGCCCTGTAGGAAGGCGTTCAAAATCCATACTGTATAAGTTATATATGTTATTGTGGCCCTCGTGTATTTGTATTTGATCCTTGGAGACTTTTACATTCAATGTGAAATATGCAGAACATAAAAAAGTGATCAATACAAAATCCTGGAAGTAGCAGTATTTTATGTAGAAATCAATTTTTCGTAAACAGTTCAAGAGATGAGAAGAGATGTTTCTAAAAAAAAAACTATTTTTAATCTTGAGGTCGTCTGCTGAAAAAAACTCTGACAAATGTTCATCTTACAGTTAAACAGACTGTGTTCCTCCCCTGTGTTGTTGTGGTTCATGAGTAAAAATCATGAGACGTGAAACATCAGGGAGGGTCTGATCATCATCCTGCTGCAGGTTGAAACAGCTGCTCTCTCACTGTTTCATGTTAAGACTTTAAAACAGAAACCAACCTGACAAAGACAAAACACAGAAGAGCAACACGACTTCATACAAACACAGGGGTTGATGCGTTGATTTTGGTACCTTGGACAGAGCCATGCTAGATGTTTCTAGTCTTTATGCTAAGCTAAGCTAACCGACTCCTGCTTTTGTTTTACATTTACTCACCAACATGATGATGATGATATCTGTAGATCTGTATTTTCTTCTTCAAGTGTCTGATTTAAGAAGAAACACTCTATACATTTCTTTTTTTGTCATCGTTACAGATGACAGATGTTTCTGCTGTGTAATCACTCTGTTCTGATTGGTTCTCATCTATCACTTAATTAGTGTTTGATTCATGGCTGCACAGTTGAAACTGTTCACTGGTTTTGTTCACGTTTCATAACAAATATCCTGCTCATAGCTGCTTCACACTGTAACAGGCTAATTGCTGACTGTAGTTAGTGAAGGTTAATGTAGCTTTACAAATGAAGCTTCATACTGAGAGCTGAACATTGTTTACAGAGACAGCTCCCTCTGAAGAGCAGAGACAGCTGCTGTACTTTGAGGATTTGTGACCTCTTCCAGTCACTTCATCAAAACTCACATTTACGCTTACTGTTTACTGTGTGGGTCAAATAACTGACACCAAAATCATGTGTGTTTGTAGCTGATCAGTGTTAATGTGCATAGACATGTAGTTTGTGTGTCTGCTTTTCTGTACTGAACACACTGGAGAAACTCACTTTGCATTATTAACTGTGCTGAGTACTTTACCCACAAGATCACCTTACTCTATGGAAAAGGCTGGATTCTTAAAACCTCACATGAACAGACAGAGGACAAGTTTCAGCTCCTGAGATGAGTTTGAATGTGTGACAAGAGGTTTGGTCAAAATGTTTATATTGGGGCACCGATGGCCTAGTGGTAAGTCATCAAAGCCGGCAGTCCGGGTTTGAATCCGACTTGTGGATCCTTTGCTGCTTGCCGTTCCCCCCTCTCTCTTTCTCCCTGATTTATGACTCTATCCACTGTCACACACATCACTGATGAAACTCTAGAGAATTGTCTTATTTAATAACACTTGTTATGAATTGGCGCTATACAAATAAAGATTGATTGATTGATTGATTTATTATTTCAGAGATGTTTATTTAAGGATTTAACCGTATGACTCTGCACTAATGTAGTTAAAACTCTCATCTGTCTCCTCAATCGTCTCTGAGGAATCTCTGGATTTCTCTCTGAAAGTGACTAACAGACACGTCTGATTCAGTATAAGATTTGAACTGTTTCAGATTGGGACAGTCGTGTCCTCCAGGCTAGCCTGCAGCTGTTCAGCAGGCCAACATTGGTAATGTCCTCTGGGAAGGTGGACAGCAGCTTTCTGCTTGAGTGTCTCAGACAGCACTCTCCCTCTGTGTTCATCTGACTCAATGTTGGAGATCGACTGAGGCCTTTTTGCTCTCATGGTAAGAGCTGTTGCTGTATTGATGCTGATTGGCTTAAGTTCAGCGTGTCTGATTTCCTCCCACAATATGTTGCACTCCTGTCACTTATAGTCCATTCAGAGAGACTCATGGTCTTATAATAAGTGCTGTAATGCATCCTCATGGTGCATGCTCTCTGTGCTGCTCGCTGTACACGCTCCCACTCAAAGCAGAGACAGTGGACAGGTTCATTAGTATGTAAACAGAGTTCTTATATAGGGCGAGCACACACTGGCTGTGCTGCTGGAGCAGAAAGGTTAAAATAAAATCTAAATCAGGAAAATTCTGGAAAGTGTGACTAAAATGAATCACTTCTATCTCCTAACATTTTCTGCAGCAGCTCTTTGAAAATCCTGACACGCTGTATCTCTCCTGCCAGATGGTGAGCCTCTCAGAAGTTGTTTTCACAGTGTTCTCTTTGCTCTACAACCAGGAACCACGAGCAGCAGAAATAATATTTCCATTAGTATGCTAAGGAAGCTAAGACCTTCTTTTCTTCATAAACCTTGTGCTCCTTTGCTCTGACTCATTGAGTTGTTCAAAAGACGCCTTCCTACAGGGCAAAAGTTACAAAATAAAAATCCATACTGTATAATATCTGGAGTTATTGTGGCCCTCGTGTTTTTTATATGATCCCTGGAGACTTTTACATTCAATGTGAAATATGCAGAACATAAAAAAAGTGATCAATACAAAATCCTGGAAGTAGCAGTATTTTATATCAAAATCTATTTTTTGTAAACAGTTCAAGAGATGAGAAGAGATGTTTCTAGTGTTAGAAAAAAAACTTTTTTTAATCTTGAGGTCGTGAGGTTGTCTGCTTTCAACATGGCTGACTGCCAGAACCTTCAAAACAAGGTTACACCAGAAGAGAGGAGGACAGAGACAAAAGCAAAGCTGGATTAAAACAAGAAAACTAAAATCATGGAGAACAAACGTTAAGCTGTTATGTGGAGGACTGTTATGATTATATTGTCATTGTTTTGGTAATGTCTGCTCCTCAGAGGAAACACAGACAGCAAGAAATGTTATACAGCTGTTCACAAGCAAGGACCAAGACTCAACAATATGCATTTAAAGATTTAATGTGAATCCACATCATATATAGAGACAGATATGTTGAGGTGAGGGGTGCAGGTGAGGGTGGTCTTTAAGGCTGGTCTGGGAGGTTGATCAGAAGATTGGGTACACAGAGACTCAGAGAGGAGGTTCAGTCTTGAGCGTTATTCTACCTGAACTGATTACTACCCAGACTGTAGCTAGAATTATAGAGAGACATGGGAGAGGCATACACTAAGATGAATAGGAAGGGATGAGGAAGGAGGGTGAATGTATAAGAGGAAGGTGGAAGGAGCTGAGGCAGACAGAGTGGAGTGAGGTGACCAGGTAGAAGTAGGATTGTCAGGTGATTGAAGGTGTGGTTAGGCGAGTTCCTGCTCCTGAATATAAGTTAATACATTAACTTTATTATGAGTGAATGACTTCATCTTAAAGTGAGACATTTCATTTAAAGCTTTCTGTTGTACAGAGAAAATAGTTTATGTGCAAAAGTTCTAATAATCATGAAAATGAAAAATGTTTCTGCAAGATCACAACCTCACACACACTGACCCTCAGGCTGAAGGTTTCTGCTATTTGAAGTGTTTTCAGCAACACAACCTGCACACAGACTGTGCAGAGCAATTTCATCAATCATTTTAGTGGATCCACATGGTCCCTGCAGCATGTTAGATATTTCCTGTGAGTGTATTTACTCATGATATGACGTCTGGTTTCTAGTTTGATTCTTTGGACGTCTCGCTGCTTCAGTGTTCTCAGCAGCACACAGTGTAACCACAGTGTCCCTGGTCCCACTATCTTCCCCCGTGTTTCCTGTCACAGTCTGCTGTCAGATATGAAATACAGAGACAAAATAAAGTCATACAAATGTTACAAATGCATCTCAGGCCGTCGTGTTAGTGTTTGTGTGACAGGGAGCAGCAGGAAGTGACACAACAAAGAGACAAATATGAAAGTATAGTTAGATTAACATTCAGAAGTGATAGTAGCATTAGTTGTTGAACTTTTTTTTAAATATCAATGTGTGACTCATTTTGGTGCCAAAGAAAGAAAGAGGTCACAGAGGTGTTACAGCTGAATGTTCTCTGTGCTGTTTCTCTCTTCTCCTCTAATGTCGTCTCCGGCCCAGGTGAAGCTACTGATTGAACAACAAGGAGCACCTGGCCTCAGTGCTTAAAAGCCCAGTGCTGGCTTCAGGAGGAGAGGCTTTTTGAGTTGAGACTGCTTTTCCTCTCAGCCAGGGATGGTGTGTTATTGTGTTGAGTTATATTAGTGTTTGAGTTGATCTTCGTTTAATGATTAAGTTTGTCTGTTGATGATAAATCCTTCATTTTGACTTTGGTAAGGTGTACGATGTGTTTTATTGGGTCAATTTATGGGTTGTTGTTCATCCTATGGGGCCGCCTTATGGTGGAGCGTAACAGGTGCAGAAGATTGTCATTTGCAAAATAGATTTTTTGGATCAAAATTGATCTAAAATAAAAACTTTCATGTCACACCTACACATTAACACCACATGTAGACACTGATACCAGAGGTTGCTGTGTAAAATGTCCATTTGTGTTTGCTAATCCATTCATACACATTCACACGGCGTTGACCGGGGAAAGATGCATTTGGGGTTTAGGTGTCTTGTCTAAGGACACATGGACATAGAGATGCAGGAGCTGGGCATCAAACCCCCAACCTTCTTGTTGAGACAGGACCGACTCTATCACTGAACCACAGACGAGCAAAAGAAACTGAAGCTTTCTTCTTTCCTGTCATCATGTTGTTTGTTCTTAATTATGTCACTAATTTAACAACATGCAGTTTAAAACATGATGACATCATCAGGGCTGCAGAGGTCGGCTGTGATTTAGTAAAAACATGATGTTCAGAGGAGACACCATCAGTGTGACACATTTACATTAAACTCTAATCCAGTCTGTACTGGCTGTTTCTGCTCTCCGTGTTTGTCTCATGTTCTGTTTTCATTGTAAAAATGAATGAGGAACTTTTGGAATGAATGCTAAACTGTGATTGTTAAGTTTGGTGGTTTTATGTGGGATACTAGGAGTTCTTTTATGTGCTTGAGCTCAGCTGATGGAGTTAGTTGTAAAGTTAATTATCAGAAACTCCTGAGTGGTTGTGATTTTAAATCCTCCACAAACCCCCCGCAGCAGGCCGGAGGGGAGGCTTGTGATCAGGATTTCTCTTCAGTGTCTCTCCCTCCTACGTGCTCACATGAATCACTGCATCATTTTGTCTTTCACATTAAATCCTACACAGACAAAACCGTGCAGGACAAATCTGCATGACTAAAAATCACATTTGAAGCAGTGAAAGTCATATCCTGCTCCCAGCTCTGAGGATTTGATGTTTGTGGTGATGCTGGACCCTTTCACAGTGAATCTGTAACGTCAGGTCAAAGGCTTCTGTGGTGTTATTGTTATTTGATAATAACAGAAGAATAGCTGTATTAAGAGTTTGACATATAGACCAATAGGAGTCAGTGTTGTTAGAACAGTGATGCATTGTGGGTTTTAAGTCAAGGCTGAATAAACGACTTGTGTACGTTACACAGTGGTCTGGTCTCAGTTATATGTGTTCCCAATGGTGTAAAACACGACATGGTGTCAGAAGTGGGATGATAAGATCCAACCGTGAAGGTCCACCAAAAAGACGAGTAAAAGGCAAGATACGGTGAGCGGCATCATGAGTGATAACGGAGACGAGGACAGCGGAGCAGGAGCTAGCAGGAGGGCTAACACACCCGCCGCCACGTTTAGCATTCAGCCACCGGAGCCCTTCGACTTCGCCAAGCCACACGAGTGGACAAAATGGATCCGGAGATTCGAACGATTCCGTCAAGCAAGTAATTTAACAGCAAGCTCAGACGAGAATCAGGTGAACACGTTAATATACTGTATGGGAGATGAAGCCGACGATGTTTTGAGAGGCTTGAAGTTAAGTGATGCAGACCAGCGCCAGTACACGAAAGTGAGAGACGGCTTCCAGTCATTCTTCATAGTCAAAAAGAATGTAGTGTATGAACGCGCAAGATTTAATATGCGTAAACAAGAAGCGAACGAGACTGTCGATGCTTTTGTTACTGCCCTGTTTGCATTAGCAGAACACTGTAACTACGGGATGCTACATGATGAGCTAATCAGGGACAGGATAGTGGTCGGGCTGGCTGACACACGGCTCTCAGAACGCATGCAAATGGAAAAAGACCTTGATCTAGAAAAAGCAATAAACATGGCAAGACAATCTGAAGAAATAAAGAAACAGCAAAACACACTAAGGAGCGAAGCTAGTGGTGTCAAGCAGCTTGATATTGATGCAGTCGACAGAGTGTTTAAAAGCAGACAACAAAAAGAAAAGCCAAAATTTAACAAAGCCAAACATTTTGGAGCAAAGCCCCGCAGCTTTCAGAATTCGACTACCAAAAACTCACAGTGCTACAAATGTGGTGGAATGCCCCACCCGAAACATGAATGCCCTGCCAAGTATGCAAAGTGCCATTCCTGTGGAAAAACAGGTCATTACCAGCGTGTGTGTTTAAAAGGTAAAGCTGTGCATGGTATAGAAGAGGAAGATGGGGTTTTCTTTCTTGGATCTGTAACATCTGATGCAAATTCATGGACTGCTGAACTAAATATAATGGGAAAAAAAATAACCTTTAAACTGGACACTGGTGCAGATGTCACTGTTGTATCAAAGACTGTTTTTAACAACATTTTCTCTGAAAAGTAACAGCCTGTTCTCCAGAAAGCGGAGAAGCCACTACTTGGTCCAGGAAGGATTCCATTGGATGTGTCAGGGTTCGCTAGACTAGAGCTGAGTATCGGAGCCAAGCAGACAACAGAAAAGGTGTACGTGGTGAAGAATCTGAGCACGCCTTTGCTCGGGTTACCTGCCATCATAGCTCTTGGCTTACTCAAACGAGTTGACAGCATAGATCTGGAGACACTCAGGACAAGCTATCCCAAGCTATGCAGCGGCCTAGGTGAGGTACAACAACCATACACCATTAAGCTTAAACCTGATGCTGTGCCATTTTCCCTGAAAACCCCCAGGAGGATTCCACTGCCGTTAGTGGGGAAAGTGAAAGAAGAGCTCCAACGCATGGAAAGCCTCGGTGTCATCAGTCGAGTGACTGGTCCAACAGACTGGTGTGCTGGGATGGTGGTCGCGCCAAAGAAAGACAGTAAAAAGATTCATTTGTGCGTGGACCTGACAGGCCTGAACCAGTACGTGTGCCGCGAAAAGTTCATCCTACCATCAGTCGACCAGAGTCTTGGAACACTTGCTGGAGCAAAAATGTTCAGCAAACTAGATGCCAATATGGGTTTCTGGCAAATTCCACTATCAGAGGACTCTGCCAAATACACTACGTTCATAACACCTTTTGGGAGGTTCCATTTTAACCGCCTACCTTTTGGCATAGCCTCAGCACCAGAACACTTCCAGTGCATGATGGCTGAGGTCACAGAAGGACTGGAAGGTGTGGTCTGCCACATCGATGACCTTTTGGTGTGGGGGCGTGACCAGACAGAGCACGACGGTTGACTCCATGCAGTGCTTCAAAGGTTGGAAAGAGCAGGTATTACACTGAATATGGACAAATGTGAACTGTCCAAGGGTGAGGTGGTCTTTTTAGGTCACATCATCTCTGCAGCAGGTATTCGCCCTGACCCAAAGAAAACTGAGGCTATCATGGAGATGAAAGAGCCTTCAAACGTGAGCGAGGTGAGAAGTTTTCTTGGAATGGTTAACCAGCTGGGAAAGTTTATACCGCAGCTGGCGGAGAAGGACAAGCCCCTTCGTGACCTTCTGTCAAAGAAAAACTGCTGGGTCTGGGACATACATCAAGCGGAGGCGTTTGAAACGCTAAAGAAGGCCCTGTCTTCTCCACCAGTGCTGGCAATGTATGACCCAAACAGAGACACTAAAGTATCAGCTGACGCCTCATCATACGGTTTGGGAGGTGTTGTACTCCAAAAGTGGGAAGATGAGTGGAAACCAGTGGCTTATGCATCGAGGTCACTTACTCCAACTGAACAACGCTATGCTCAGGTAGAAAAAGAGGCCTTGGGTCTCACATGGGCCTGCGAACGGTTCAGGGATTTCCTTGTAGGAAAATATTTCCTTTTAGAGACTGATCATAAACCTCTCGTCAGCCTACTGGGAGTTCAGCCTTTGGATCTTCTTCCACCAAGAATCCAAAGATTCAGAATGAGACTGATGCGTTACTCATACTCCATCGAGCATGTTCCAGGAAAGTCACTGTGGACAGCAGACACACTTTCCCGCTCACCAGTGAACACACAGATGTCCAGGGATGAGCAGGAGCTGATGGAGAGCACGAACATTTACGTGGACTGTGTCATGCAAGGTATGCCTGTCAGTTCTACATACATGGATACACTGAAAGAGCAGCTTAAAGCTGACAACGTTTGCTCACATGTTATGAGACTTTGCACTGAAGGGTGGCCAGCTCATGCAAAACAAGAGCCTTTGCTTAAAAGCTATTGGCCAGAACGAGCCTCTTTAACAGTGAAAGACGGATTACTACTGAAAGACACACGACTCGTGATACCCTCTGCAATGCGAAACGAGGTCCTCAAGAAACTGCATGACGGACACCAGGGAGTGGTGAAGTGTAAAGAGCGTGCTCGTCAATCAGTGTGGTGGCCTGGTTTAAGCCAACAAGTGAATGAAATGGTGCTTAAATGCAGAACCTGCATACAAGAGCGACAAAATCACAAAGAGCCTCTGCTGCAATCCGAACATCATGAAAGACCATGGCAAAAGCTGGGAGCAGATCTGTTTGACCTTGGAGGTAAAACGTATCTTCTGGTTGTAGATTATTTCTCCAGGTTTGTCGAGATCGCACACCTGTCTCACACAAAATCGACAGATGTCATTCTTCATCTAAAGTCTATTTTTGCTCGTCATGGAATTCCAGAGGTCCTGATGTCAGATAATGGACCACAGTTTTCTGGACAAGTTTTCGCTTCCTTCGCAGCTTCATATGGATTTAGACACATAACAAGCAGCCCAAGGTTCCCGCAGAGCAACGGAGAAGCAGAAAGAGCGGTACAGACTGTGAAAAATCTTCTGAGAAAGGCTACAGACCCCTACCTAACACTTCTTGCATATAGGGCGACACCTCTTCAGAATGGATACAGCCCGGCTCAACTCCTCATGGGCAGGCGTCTTCGCACTACTGTGCCCATTCTTTCATCTCAACTAGACCCTTCCCTTCCTGACGGCGTCACACTCTCCTTGAAGGAAAAGGAGAAAAGGATGTCAGATGCTGAAGTCTTCAACAGACGTCACCGTGCTAGACCTCTGAGTTCTTTGTCACCAGGAGAGGAGGTGTGGGTAACGGATACCAAATCATCTGGGACTGTACTTCGGAAACACTCAACTCCAAGATCTTATCTGGTAGATTTACCTCAAGGAGTGGTGAGACGTAACCGACGGCACTTGATTCCTCTACACACATCAGAACAAGACAGAGTTTCTTTACTGCAGCAAAGCATGCAGGAGCCAGGTCCTGAGCAAGCTCCAACATCACCTGCTGTGGTACCAAAAGACTTACAAACAGAGACTCCTACTCTCAGAAGTAGATCTGGGAGAGCCATAGTGAAGCCTATAAGGTTAAACTTGTAAGAATAAAAAGACTGAAACTGAACTGAATTAGAATGAAAGTAAAGTGCTAAATATAAAGTTATAAATGTTCAAAGGAAATGTTTTAAGCACAAAAGAGCAAAGCTTTAGAAATAAGTAATACTAAGTTCCATTAAAATAAAGTATGAAAGTGTTTATGTTAACATGTTCCTTCTCAAAGAATTTATAGGAACAGACCTTTCATCAAAGAGGCAGAATAATCCTCTAAGGTCTGTCGAGACAAAGGCAGTCTACCCTTTGTTCTCTAGAAAGGGGAGATGTGGTGTTATTGTTATTTGATAATAACAGAAGAATAGCTGTATTAAGAGTTTGACATATAGACCAATAGGAGTCAGTGTTGTTAGAACAGTGATGCATTGTGGGTTTTAAGTCAAGGCTGAATAAACGACTTGTGTACGTTACACAGTGGTCTGGTCTCAGTTAGATGTGTTCCCAATGGTGTAAAACACGACAGCTTCCATCAAGAGGAGGAAGTAGAAATGGATTTAGTGTCATGGTCAGCAATCACTCCTCTTGTCTGTTTCCTGACTCGAGTCAGAGGTGGAGGCTCGCCCATTAATACTCTCTCTCTCTCTCTCTCCCTCTGTGCCTTCTCTCTCTCTCTCAGTCTCGTCCCACACAGACAGTTTCTTTATTAGATAAGAAGCAGCAGACCCAGCAGAGCTAATGTTATAAGGACATTCACACCTGTACAGTTTCAGGTCATCAAATTGTTTTATGCATTTTATCATCTCTACACTTTAATCAAAACTGAAATCTTTGTCCAAGTAAAGTTTTACTTTGTAAAGAGTTTAAACAAACAGAAACATTTGCATCTTGCAAAGTAAACCTTTACTTGGACCAGAAGCTTGTCAGTGAAGCAATGGTTTAGGTCACAAACACACGAGTCATGAACACTCGAGGTGATTAAAAACTGTGGAGGCAGTCGGACATGTCACACTGAGGAAGGAGTTCTTCATGTGTTTCATGCTAATCCAGAGTTTTCCTCTTTGAAGCAACACAAAGCAGCCTGACAAAGTGTGCAGCACTCTGAGGATGAAGGAGTAAACTGTCAGACGAGCAGATTGGTGAACACAGTCCTCATCAGGCTGGATGATGAAGGTTGATACTTTTTCTGTAGCAGAAAGTACCAGATCGATATCACCAATTATCAGAACATGTGGAGGGAAGCGGCTCCAACAACATTCACCAGTTTCTCCATTTCAACAGCAGCTCAAAGTGACTCAGTGAGCACTCCATCTTCAGGAGAGACTTTTATATTGAAGGTGTAGACTCCAGAGCTTCCTGTTTTTCTCTCTTTGAGTATTCGTGTGGCTGTTAAAGTTAAGTGCCTTGAGTACTTTTAATACACACTTGAAGCCGAGGTCCTCTACTGCTGCATATGCAAGCACAGTCTTAAAAATGTTTTAGCTTCAATAATGTCTTCGACCCTCTCTGCTTTCACATCACAAGATTACACTGATCACATCTCTGTCCACCTTGTTCTGTCTGCCAACTATAAATGATAAATAATGAATCATTTTATTCTTTAATCAGTCTAATGGTTCTCTGACCAAACTGAGCTCTTCTCTCTCTTCACATTTCAGAGGACCTTTTGGAATGATGGTTTTCTCTGTGACCTGAGTTTGTTTATCAGAGTGAAGAAGAATATAGAGAGAAATCCCCTCCATCTAAACTACAATCTCTTGTCATTATGTTGGAAAGATCTTTGAATACAGTTGTTGATCTGAAGGTTGACTAACAGCTCACTGAGCAGAAGAATAAAACAGGATGAAGTGACAACCTGAACATGTGGATGTTTGATTTCATACTTAAAAGACAGACTGGGGAAAAAGGTAACTTTTAATGCTTTCTCATGATCACTTTCTTTAGTTGTTGTTGATGTGAGTGCTGCATAGAAACATTTTTTGAAAAGTCTCATGAACACAGTGTTTGTGATTTCCCCTCTCAGACTGAAGGAACTGGATTACTGGCATCAGACTGAGGTCATCTGTATGCAACAAGCAGACACAGAGCACACAGCAACACAAGCTCTACCAGAGTGTCCTTAAATTATCCCCGCTGACACACACGCACACGCACACGCACACACACGCACGCACGCACGCACACACACACACACACACACACAAGGTCATGATGTGTGTGCGCTCTCTCCTGGTGTGTGTCAGAATAAAGAAGAATTAAAGGTGTTCAATGAAAGCTGCAGAGAGCTGTTTACTGCATCATGATGATAACGTCCTCTCACACAGAGATACCTGCTCCCTCTAAACTCTGCTGTTTGAACTCTTCAGAATCTTTGAGGACTTCATTAAATAGTGTTTGCTTTGCTTCATGAAGTTATCAGAGTTCTTGATTTTAAGAAGTAGGTGAAAGTCATCAATGAAGGAGACAAAGGGTCCATGTGACCGTCTGTGTTAACTGTGGACATGGTTTATAGAAACTCTGACGTTATTGATCTCCCACAGCTCAGCATGACTTTGAAAAGTAATCACTGGGTTATATATGATGAGATTTACCCCCCAAGAGACGACTTTATTACTACAATATAACATCCTCCCTCCACCTTTAAAGAAATACAAGCTGGTCAATACAGCGTGCAGTTTGTTTGCATAGAGAGAGGACTGACAGTATCAATGACACCACACATTTATTTATCACAGATACAGAAGTCAGACAGTGAGGGTAAAGAAGAAGCTTTGAATGAGATAAAGGATGTGTGAGGGAGGAAAATAATAAAAAGGGAAAATGAGAAGGAGTAATGAGCAGAGTTCTGATGACTTTGCTCCCTGCTGTTTCTCTCAGCTCCTCTTCTCAACACACTGAAGCGAGCAGAGCTCAGATTTGGACACTCGACCAAAAGAAGGTGGATATCAGCTCCCTGTGAGCCTCCTGCCTCCTCCTCTAAGCAGACTTCACACACACTGCTTCATTACCTCAGTGTGTGTGTGTGCTGCTTTCATACTGCTTTAAATTCCCTCTGCAGATAATGAGAGTGGGACTCATATTAAATCTGTACATATTGATTCACAGCCAGTTTGGATGATGAGCATATGGTCATCACAATCACTGCCTCCAATCAGACGTACAAACCAAATATCAAAGTGATGAACTTTATTATTTCACTTTGGTGACTTTGAGTTCAGCTCAGTTAAAGCTGCTGAAGTTACTTTTCTCTCTTCACTGTTATTTTTGTTTGTGTTTCTCTAAATGTTCACATTTCTCATAAACCCTTCACGTCTTTCTTACAATGTAAATGCTGCAGTTTAACTGTAAACACATCTCCTGTGGGCGGCTGCAGGAGGAGGTTGTTAGAATAATCTTTGTACATTATCTTGAAATAAGTTATTTCAGCTGGAGTATTCATTGTTTTTGCATCATACATCTAAAGCTTCTGTCCTTCATCTCCCCATGTTGTATGTTAGTCCATGCAGTGAACTTCTGGTCCTCACTGACACTTTGAGAATGAGCTTTACCTTAGTGATGAATCACCCATATTCATCATCCACACATACAGTTTGTAGAAACACTCCTGATGTTAAGCTGTGTGTTGTTCTGCCTCATAAAACCTCAGCACTGCTTTGCTTCCCTACACACTGCTCTCTCTCTGTGCTCATATTAAAGACTCACATCTCCAGAGAATTCCAATTTTCCAATGAAAAACTTTGTTCTTCACGATTAATCACAGCAGGCCGAAGTTTCCTCTCAGCCTATAATTACAGTTTAGTAAAGCAATGACATATCATTCAGGCAGCATGATTAGCTCCTGTCACTCCAGCCTTCTGTGGTATCATTTCATGTTTAGATCAATGATCACTCAGAGAATTCATAAAGGTAAAAGAGGCTTCCACTTACAGAGCAGATCCTCGTCTTCAGCCTCTCTGAGTGTTCGTCTGAGAAATGCTGGTAGAGGGAGACTCTCTGCTTTGACAATGTGCCATTAAACCATCCACAGAGACACTCTGCAGTCACTGGCTGATTAATGTCTTCTTCTTCTACACATTTAGCTCTTCAATCACTAACCTGAAATCAGAAATGTTGCTGTCAATGATAAGATATGTTCACACTTCACGCCAGAAAAACTTGAAGAAATTCTTATTTTAAACATCTTGAGCCTAAAAATCATTCCCTGTGTGTCTGAGCTTTGGGTTGTAGATATGTTAGGTTGTTATCAATCACTGGAACACAAACATTTAGATCATACGGCAAACAACGAAACAAATTAGTGTCTGAAACTGCAGTTCCTTAAGTGTCCACTCGAGGCAGACTCCTTAATCGACTAAATCCATATTCAGCCTCAAATGAAAATGTCCAAATGTACAGCTTGAGGCTTTATAAAGGAAGCTGACAAACTAATGTGTGATTGAGTTTAACTACAGAAAGACAACAAGAGGTTTGAGCTGCTCTGTAAAACAATGAAGACATCAGTGGAATAAGAGCTCACACAAACAAAACAAGGTGACATACAGAGTGTTCACACCTGGGTCTGCAGAGGTTAATATCATGCAGAGTGCAGGTGTAAATTTACATTTCAGACACAGAATAGCTCTCTGATGTGAAAAGTCAGGGATCAATGATTTACATGCTGTGACATTTATGGTTTCTACCTCCATCATTTTTCTATTTAGACAGCACCTTGATGCTGCTGTTGAATGTCACGTCAGGTACAAAACTGGATTAGATTTGTGCAGCAGGAGCAGGTTAGATATTAAAGTTTACTGCTTAAAGGAGGATATCCTGTATGATAAAGAAGTTTGATATCTGCAGTGTTGTTTTAACATAGCTCAGTTTATGTTTCGTTCTGTGACCAGAGGTTTATAAAGTCCGAACAACACTTTGTAGGAAAAGGCTTATAAAAGAGTGTATCCAACATAGAGTGACAAAAAATGTATGAAAACAACAGAAAACAAAGCGACAATGAAGCCAATGTGTAAGTGCACAATCCTGCAGTTCATGGAGTGTCTGCTTGAGGCTGGCTCCAGGGAACACCGGAAGTCAAATACAGAAAACAGGCAAAAAAGCCGTTTTAACTGCATAAATAAACATGTTTACAGCCTGGTACAAAAAGGAAATAGGTCTGATTATTTATTGTCATCACTGGCACACACTGTACGGGGGTGAATTATTTGAAAACAGCTCCGTTTTGATTTTGAAAACGATACATGTTATCCCTAGTTAGGCGCGTAGCTGACATGATTGACAGGTGGGGGCGGTGTAACGGTTTGTCAAGAGGCTTAAAACAGCTCCGGCTCTAAGCCAGTTGTTAGGTTGACTGAAAGTTAGGCTGAGACAGCATCCAGCCTCCAGAACCCCCTGCTGTATCAGATGGCTGACGTCACTCAGGCTTCATAATATTTGCAGGCTATGCAGAAAACAAAGGAAACCTAAATGCTTTTTTCAACAAAAACCTTGTCAATGCAAGGATACAGATTCTGCAGTCATGTGCATCAAAATAACATGTGTAGCCCCTACCTGTTTTTGGGCCTGACATAAAAAGAATATGTTAAACATGTAAAGCTTTTTATTATGTAAAATTAATACAACTTTGTTAACTTGACCTGAAATAGAAGTGAAAAAAGTATCTATCTGTGCAGCAGTCACACTTGACTAGACAACAAATCACTACTCTGATCAATGAGACTGAATCCATCACACAGACAGCTGTTTCACCACTCTAAATGTGCAGATGTGTTTGTGTCGTAATGTCTAACACTTGATCATTCAGAGGACATCCAATGAAATTCAATCTGCTACAATAAACCTCAGGTGTGAGCTTTAACACAAGTCCAAAGTGCTTCAGTGAATGTGATCCATTCAGAGCTGCAGACGCTCCATTCTTACAACATCATCTGTTCCATTTCATGTTCACGTGCTCCTCACTCTCCTCTCACTATAATGTCTGTGTTCACGATTGCTGGGCTTTGGGGGACAGAGTGAGAAGAAGGTCATTTTCAAACTCTGCTCAATCTCTCTGAAGAGTCGGTCAAAGCTCTTTGGAGGAGAGCCTCCAGATTGGACATGAGCTCTTACTGAAATCCTTTTGTTAATGTAAAGGTCAAAGGTCAGGGTGTGTGGTTAGATAGCAGTGAGGAGATCCTGTCAGATCTCTGCCTCTGCTGTCTGAGGGACTGAAAGAAGAAAGCAACGAGCTCAGAGAGGAATTACAGCAGTTTATTCTCTTCAGCTGTCAATCACTGTGATGGACGTACTTCATCTACTTATTCCTGCTTTATCATAGTTCCCATATGAATGTTTGTCATTTCTTCATCATCAACAACAAAGACAGTTTTTTGTCTAAGGCTCTCAGTGTTCATAAATATTCAGCTGCCACTGAAATTAATTAACATACTGCTCATACAGTATATCAACTGCAAGGAGGGGTTTTCAGTCCTCCCCATAACCTTCACAGCAGTCTGCACAGACGATCAAGTTTAGATTTTAACTGAACAGAGATAACTGTACCACGCTAACATCCCATACCTGAGGATGATCTCCAACACAGCCTGAACATGATCTTATGATCAGCTCCATACATCTTCAACACTTTACCAACTCTCAGAAACAGCAGCTAGTTTGCAGACATTGATGGAAATCAATTCAAACCCATCTTTACACATATCTCTATGACTTCATCCACACTTTTTTTCTTTTTAAATTTCCAATAAAAGTCAAAAAACTGATTTAAAATCTTCCTGTTGGTCATCCACCATCTTTTTTCTTCTCTGAAGTTGTGTCTGACTGCGTGAGATTTCCTGAGATTTCCAGTTTTAAGGTCAGGACTCTGGTTGTTGGTGAATGGATCTGTTAGTGTGTGGTCTGCTGTTATGGTCATTTTGTTGATTTCCACACACTATAGGAACTGAACTGTTTAATCTATCATTATTTCTCATCATGTTAGGGGTCTCTCAGGTTTTCTCACATTTTCACTGAGGACCAGGCTTTAGTGTAAAGATTTCTGTGTAGTTAATCAGTTTGACTCAAAGTGAAGGAGGTACTCGAGTGATTCACTGATTGTTTCAACAAGAAGTCATATTGACAGTCACAGGAAATGAGAGAGTGAGATAATGGTTGTTTTTGGAAACACTGCTGCCATGGAAACCAGGAAACATAACTGTTTTAAACAATATGCTGTCTCTATGAAACATTAGATATGATTGTGTGTGCATGTTGAATAGAAACAGAGTCATCATCGTCTCTGTATGTGACCTGAACTCTTTTCTGAATCTCATGTAAACTTTGTAAAGCTCTCTCCTCTCTGTAAACATCCAGCTGCTGTCACACATTTATCTTTGTTTGTGGAGCTTCTTCCCTCACTGCCTCGCTCTTTTCACACATTTCAGGGATCCTCCTCATGTTATGTTCCTCAATCTATTTTAACTTTCTTCAGGAGGTCAATGTTCTCATACAGTAAATGTGTCAGAGAAATCCTGAGGGTGAGATTTCCTCTCTGGATGAGTGTTCAGTGTAGTTTGGCTCTGACTGCTGCAGGAGGCTCCCCTGCTCTGATCTCAGTCGTTCAGTTAACTGGATGCTGAAGACCTGACACAGGGGGACGGCAGCACTCTGCTCCAGTCACTGCTGTTTGTTGTCCAGGTGTTTGAGTCACAGTGCATCATGGGAACAACTGCTGTCCTCTGACATTAATTGGAAAACATTGCAGAGTTTGAGCAGCAGCTGCAGAAATGCTGTCTTTGACAAAAATCTCTGTATCAGGTGGATCTGCATGAAGTGCATGAAGGATGAAGTGTTCTGTCAGTATGTTTGTGTTTGTCAGCCTCTAAGCTCTGGGGAAGAAGTGGATTATACAAACAGGATGTTTTACAGTCACTCTCTCTCCACTGTCATTGTTTCTATCATTGGTTAATCAATGAATAGATATGAAAAGGTTCACACTGTGGTGCTGCATTAATCCTGTTAGAGATGTAGATTACATCTTGGTGAAGTTTCTTTCATCATTCATGACATTTTAACTTGTTGTGTGGATTTAAAGATAAATAATAACCTTTGGTGGATTTGTATTCATGTGTTTGAATATATTAAATGTGATGGTGCTTGTGTATTAAAATGTAAAGCATGTCTGAAGTCATCACACCACACTGCTTTAACCCTCCACCTTCATTTGCTGCAGTCTTCTGGCTCGGTGGAGATGATAAGGAACGCCCTGCAGCTTTGAGATTTTCCCTTTAATCAGGAGTTCCAGTCAAGAAAGTGTTGTGTCTTTTTATCTCTTATATATATGGTTTTATAAATGTGTCTTGAGGCAGACCATCTCTGGGCAGATAAGGACAATCAGGATGCTAGTGATGTTTTGCACAACAGTCTTGTTGTCACACTGAGCTTCCAGACTCCCTCCAGCACTCTCACTCTGTGAACTGTTTCTCCATTGAGTCACTTTGAGGGAGGATGACCAGAGTTCAGGGAATACAGATGCAGCTCTTTAAGAAGGATCACCTTGATTCAACCTTGAAGCTGCTATCAGACGACGACGACGATGACGACGACGACGACGACGACGACGACAACTCATCAACAGATAAAACGGGACAAATCTGCAGGAGTTTATATACAAACATAAACTGTCACTGACTGCAAGGAGACAGATCTTGTGACCTTCTTAAATTCATGTTCAAACATTTATCAGATGATATTTAATTGTTCTACATGTTTCCTTTACTGCTTTTAAAACACAGGGCCTTTTTTAAAATCCTATAATGATTCCTCATCTTTTATCAGGGTTCATCAGAACTTTTCTCTTTCTCTTGAATCTCTTCACTGATTTAACATGACTTTAGATTTTAGACACAACACAAAGCCTGAAGCACAAACTAAACATTTTGTATGACTTCACTGCACTCTTATTGGGCGGCTGTGGTTTAGTGGTCAGTGTGTCATCTTTCAACTGGAAGTTTGGGGGCTTGAACCCAGGGTTTGATCCCCAATCCTGCAGTTACATATCATTGTGTCCTCAGGGAAGAAACTTTACACCAAGTTTCTCTTGCTGCTTCGTTGTCAGCGTGTGAATGTGTAGGTGTGAGCTGCTGTGTAAAAGGGCTTTGAATAGTCAGAAGACTAGAAAAGTGCTATACAAGCTCAAGTCTATTTCCTGTTTACCTTATATGTGCATGCACTGAGTTGATGTATTCAGACTTATAATTGATTTCTGTCACCTTCTTTGTATAAAAGAGAAAATTGTGAAGAGACAAAATACCTTTGTGTGCATGTTAGTGCTTCACTATGAAGTCATATTGACAAAGTGTAATAGCGTTTAAAGAGCACACACACACTTATGTGCTTTAATCTCCACTTTAATGAGACTGTGACTCCAGCACATAAGTCCAGAGTGTTATTATGATTGGATGAGCTTTAAATGAAGGTAAGATATATATATATTATTTTTATTTATTTTTTTGAATGGTAAAGTAAAATTGTTGCAGGGACGGGGCTCTGTGGGGGGGTATGATGTTTATACTTGTATTATTTCTGTTCACCCATGCTTCTGAATTCATGTACTTTGTACACTTTCTCTCTATGTATAAACATCAATAAAAAGACTTTGAGCAGAAAATAAAAAATGAAGGTAGAGAAACATTTCAGCACAATAAGAGTTATAAACCTTCAAAGGCGAGTTCAATAAACACAATTACAAAAAGACAGATCTCATTTAGAGACTCAGCAGATGAACTGATTATTTGACTCCTCAGGCAGCGCTCTGAATATTGTGAACGCTTTGGAAGAGAAGATTGACAAACTGACAAACTCTGCTGAGATCAATCTGGTTTCACTCAGGAATGGTTGTTAGAGCTACACCTGATTCCCCTTCCTGTGCTTTGACCCTAACCCGAGTATACTGTGCTGTGATTGGCTGAGTAAGACAATAAGTCAAAAGCACAACCTTAAGCTAGAAGACTGCTGTTTGTGTACCGTCTGAAAGCAAATGTTTACATTGACTGAATATTTCAAATATTACCCCGATGTTTTCCTTCAACTAACCAACATTAACGTAGTTAATGAAGATACATGTTTACAGTGTAGTAAACAATTTACAATTTAAGCTAAAACAACAAGTAAACATTTACATACAGGCAGATACACAGAACTAGAACAACACACTTCTGTACACCTTGGTGAAAAGCTTCCTATCAGTGAACTCTGGCAAAGTTTAAGGGAACAAAAATGAGCCAATCACAGGACAGGAAAATACATTTAAAATGTCTGTTGATAGTGAGGGATGAAGACAAAAGAAAGAAAGCTGGATCAAAAACAGCAAAGACCTCTGGGTAATAAATGAAGAAGTGTTAGTAAGTTCAGTCTCCTCCATTACAAAGTCTCCTCACAGCCTCTATTGAAATGTGTGCTAACAGATGACCTCTAATCCCCGCTGGGAAGTAAAGACCCAACACAGTCAATTGTAATGTGGTGTTGCTGCAGAAACAATAAATGTGTTGGTCTTAGCAGGATTTATCTGTTTCCAATTACAGTTGTTGAGCTCTGAGCTGACATGAAGACAATCCCTCAAGTTCACTGTCTTCATTAAATACTTGAAATCTGTTGTTTACTTTTAATTTAATAAATGTTCAACACTAATTTGATTTAGATCACTGTGAATGCTTTAAAGCATTACTCCACAGAGTTTAAACTCATTTGATACACAGCTGGTTGTTTGAGTTGGTTTCTTTAATATAGATCTGCTGTAATGTTGCGATGCACTTTGAAAACCGTCCAATCAGCTGCAGATCACAACTACACGCCTCTTTTTTAACAAAGGGGTGCATCCTTCTTCTTTGAGATGAAATAAGATCATTAAGCTGTCTTAATAATTGTGGACTGAAAAACGGTTTCTTAAATTAGGGCCGTATCTCAGAGCTTGCTGTTGCTAGGTAACAGAAGTTGGCTCTCTGTACTTCCAATTCCCGAGAAAGATATGGTTCGGTCTGTTTTGAATTTCCCAGTATGCTTAATATTATTTAAGGAAATTCACCAAGAGATCATGAAAAAATGTGTAGGAATCCTGTCCTGGTATAGGCAGCTCTACACCTGGAATTTTGACGAGTCAGATTAGTTTCTCCTCCTCGGTCATTGTTGTTGAAATGGTGATATCAGAAGTCCCCTGTTTTGAATATGATTGGTCGGCGAGGGAAAAGTAACATTGTTGAAGGCAGTTGTGTTCCAAAAGTTGACTATTTTCAACTGAGAGCACAGTGACAGAAACTAGCTGACACTGAGGGCGTTTTGTTGCACTTTTGTTGCAACAACCAACATAAGTGGACAGAGACCATTATGGAGCAACTTACAGTGGGCGGCTATGGATCAGTGGTCAAGTCAGTCGTCTCTCAACCGGAAGGTCGGGGGTCTGATCACAAGTTCCTGCAGCCAAATGTGCTTGGGCATGACACATTTACCATTTACAGTTTAATAAGAGATTGACATGTAAACTAAAATATAACACTGAAAATGAAAAGTACAGATTATTCTGGCTTCTTTTAATTTGACATTTTTGGACAGAAGACTAGTTACATGTTACTTTTTTAATGACAGTTAAAAAAGAAATAAAGATTTGATATTCAAACATCTGGATGAGATGATACTGTGGATGTTTATAAAGACCAAAACCTCAAGGGAGGTGAGAATAATTTGAACCAAATCAGCTGTTAATGAAGGACATTTATAACTCATATTTCACAGAAAGCATTTGAATGTATGCACGAGGCTTTACAAACACTCTGCAGTCATTTTCACCTCTTTCTTTGTTTCAGGTGTTGATCTGTTGCTGCAAATAAACCAACCACTGAAGTTATTATTGTAGGTAATATAAAAGCTATCACAGTGAAATCAGCTGGAGAAGAAAAAACTGTCAGAGGCTCAGAGTCTCTTGAGCCTCATTGGATTCAGAAATGACTCGCTGCTGTAGAAACTGAAATGAGCTTTTATCTAAATTTGCATCGATAACAAACTGAAACAAATCAACAAAACTGGTTAATGTATAGAGTGTGAAGAAACAATCTGAGCTGAGTACTACAGCTGTTACTGGAGGGAACAGTTCACTTCAATGTGGCTGAATAAACGTGATTATTATGTCACAGAGTATTTCCCTTTATAAGAACTCATGGCCCGTTATGTAAGTTTGCTCGATAGCTACATGTGTTTATATATATACAAGGGCTCAGAGTTTAATGGGTTAAAATGAACATCTAGCTGTGGTGAAAGTGATGTATCTTCAGTACAGAGAAAGGAGGGACCTGCTGTGTAAAACATACAAAATAAACTCCTGATAACTCAGAGAACTGACACTGAGAGACAAAACTGTGGTGTTACACATGATAAGTAGTTTGAGCCTGCTGTGCCTGGTTCCTGAGAACCACATCATTCATTATGCTGAGAGTCTGAGGCCTTGGCTGTCCTCTCTTCTTCTCTTCTTATAAAAAGTGTGTTTTAGAGGACAGGACACAGGAGCTGATACACCTGCAAAGTCCTGGTCTGCAGAGATGCAGCTCTTCTTTAGAGAACACAACACAGAGTTTACAGGAGATGGACTGAAGATCTCTCTCTGCAGAGTCTCTTAAAGACGCTGATAAAAACTGATTCTGATTATTTTAACAACTTCCTGTTATCAACAGAGCTGAATAAATATTTGAACTGTGATTTTTTTAGATGGTAAGAGGATCAAACATTTAATCTCTGCTGTGATTAAATCAGTCTGTTGGTATTACTCTATAATTAGCTGAAAATCAATGTGGTTATATTTGGATTCATTCATGTTAGCACTGATAAGATGGAGGGTCTTCCACCTTCATAGATGTTTTTCAGTATCTGTTATATTTTAAGAAACAACAGCTGAAACATCATTTGAATGAATGACTCTTTTGAAGTCTGATCTTCATTTCTATTCCTCACTCTGACTGTAACAGACTGTCTCTGTGTGACTCCTGTGTTACACAAGCTTCTGTATTATAACTTTCACATGAGAGTTATTCATATTTTAAAATAACATAATAGTCTGTGTGTGTTAAGCTTCTAAATGTCACAGGAAGTGGATCAAAATGTTTCCTGAGGGGACATTATATGTAAGACTTTGATGCAATATGAATGAGGGGAAAAAAATCATATTCAGCAGCTTGGTCAGTGGGCCGACACATTACAAGCTGTTGAATATTAAAGAGTGTACATTTGAATGTGGAGTTCTTTACTGTCAGAGGTCAAACTGACACTAGATTTATACAGAGATACAGCAGTTTGATCACAATCCAGCAAAAAGATGGTACAAAGTAGTAATACAAGAATATGTTTTTTTAATCTTTATGACAGTGTGGGGAGTAAATGTGAAACCCTGATTGATGTGCAGGGGTGTGTCTAGGCTAGCTGGACTGGGATGGCCCAACATGGGCACTGACTTGTGCAGGGGTGTCCTGAATGAAGAGCGTTTATTTACCCCGTCTGTCTGCACTCATCACATTGACTTTTAAGTAACACAAGATAATGGCAACATGTACATCTTTGAAGCTTCATCCTTCAAGGACTCAACACAAGATGTTCGTCCAAAGTCACAATTTAAAGTATTTTAAAATGACAAACAAACATCTGCACACTGGAAACTATGAGCTGCCTGTTGAAACACAACCTGAACTGTGGATTTCAACATAAGTCTCACCTCTGACAAGGGAAATAGCCAAATAATAGTCTAGATTTTGGGGTGGCCAATGAGATTTCAAGGGGGGGCCCATGCCACCCCTAGCCACCCCTCTGGACACGCCCCTGTTGATGTGATGATCAGAGCTGAGACAGTGTGATGTTGTGACAGCTGTAACAGACAGGACATATCAGGGAGAGAAACACTGAATATCTAAAGTACCATTTACACTAAATGAGCATCTTTAAAAGAAACTTGACAACATCAGTGTGTTCTGTAACAAATGTAGACCGAGCACAATCTAAAGAGAGCTGGAGCTCCCCTGAGGGTTCAGCTCCATGTCAGTCAGGGTCAAACTGCTATAAAGGATGTGTCAGGGTTTGACATGAAGACAGACAGGGCCATGCTGCTACAGATTCTTACCAACGTTGAGAGTCACACAATCCAATCCACAATGAGATCCCTCTGGAGTCTGAACTCTGTGAATCCTCCTCAGCAGAGCCTGAAATTGACTGAAAAGAGGGCTCTATGTTAGCTCCAAAGCTGCTGGGAGATGGAGGAAGGCAGAAAAGCATGCTGGGAGTCTTAGATAGACGAAGAATACACATGACGGGCAAAGCAGAAACATTTGGTTATGAAATGTTAGGGGAAACTAACTTCATTGCAATACTCTTTGTTTTTTCTGTTCTGCTTTTCTCACGTAAAGTTTCTAGTAGGAGAAACATAATTAGTAGTTGTATACATTCTAAAATACAAGATCCAATATTTTCCTCATTTTACAACTGAGCAGAGCTGATGTTTATTCTAATTTGTTTCTGTGGTGATGGAAATAGTTTGAATAATAAGCATAAATAGGGAAGTACACAAATTGTGGGAATCAGGTTTGGTTTGACAGGAAACACTGAAGACTGGGTTAAAAGCAGCTTCAGTCTCAGTCCTGCTCCTCTGCTCACCTGCTCTCACTCACTTATTCTCCACTCACCTCACCTCTGCTGACCACGCCCACCTCATCAGACACTCAGCTCACCTGTGCACACAGCTGCCTCTCATCTGCAATCAAGCCAGTATATAAGCCTCTCCTGTTCACTCAAACACTGCCAGATTGTTCTTCACACTTATGCATGACTCTTCAGCACTTACCCTTGGATTGATTACCCGGTACAGACCCTGCCACCATAAGACCATTGAACCTGGTCGTTGTCTCGGTAAACGCCTCATCCTTCTGCCTCTGACATCAAGTTCTGTCTCTGTGTCTTTGGTTCCCGTCTGCTCCTCTCCTGGGCTCTTTGGTGTTTCACAGCATCGTCTGAACAATGTGAGTTTTCAGATAAACTAAACCTGCCAGTGGTTCTGTGATTCCTTCTGAAGGCCACATGTCTTCTTCTACCTGCTGGTGTTCTTCTTCCTGTCTTTCTTGGCCTGTCAATGGACAAAACAGGAACTTAGATAGAAAATACTTTGATTGGTTGACTTTTTTTGAGAGGCTGCATGTCATGAAAACATAATGTGTATGTAATTTACTCATGAGGACAGTTTCCAGGTCTTGTGTTACATTTCATCTACAGGTCTGGTAACAGTATGATGGGAGAGAAAAGCTGCAGCAGATATAAAAGCTGTGTTCTCCTCCTCGCTGTGAAAGTCACTGCGGTTTTCATTTCTCTCAACATCAAACTGTTCCATCACAGGCCTGCTTCAAATACGACTCTCTCCAGAGGTCACATCTCGTCCTTTTAACCTCCTCTTATCGTTCTCAATAGAAAAGCTCAATGATGGACACACTGGTGACTGACAGGCCAGTGGGAAAATGTCTCAGAGAAGACAGCCGCCTGAATGTGGAGCACTCGTTCTGCTTTTTTTGTGCCATGTTGGTGGTCCTGGTTATTTCTTTAACTGTTGACCTTGTGAAAATTGGTGGATGCTCCCCATGGACTCGGTGCTCCAGGTTACAGCAGACTGCATCTCATCAACTGATAGCTGATTCCCAATGGATGTGACATAAAGTGCTGCTGGTACTCTGCAGAGCACTCGCAGTGACCCGAGATCAGTCAGAGCTTCATCGGGCTGTGCTTTTATGTATCAGAGGAGAAAATGAGGCAGTTTGTCTTGAGTGGGCCACAGAGGTTTATGTTCTTACACTGAGAGACAGAAAACACTTTCACAGAGTAGATCAGGATCTTCATCACACTTTGCTACAGAGATGATGTCAAAATGATGCTTCTTATCCTGTCAGCTTTTACATCCACTTGAACCTTAGTTCCAGTTTCATTAAGAAGCAACTGAACTGACTTTTAAACTTTATTACACCATGTCTTATCTCCAGAACCCTGCACTGCTTGTTTCTGCCTGTAACCCCAGAGGAAGGTTTAGAGCTGGAGATGAATTGATGTTATAACAGAAGAGGAAACTATAAAAAAAGTGAGATTGTGTTTGGCTGGATTCTAAAAAGTCCTGTCTGTGAGGGAGCCTCCATGATGTTGGAAGAATGGAGATCTGCAGAGAAATCCATTTCTGTCAGTGTCTTCTTCTCGTCTCTGTCATCATTAGAGCAGAGCAGATAGCATCAGAGAAAGGTTGGTGCAGAAAGAGGCTCATCTCTCTATTTTCTCTCATCCTTTATTACTAATGGCTGCCTTTCATACTCACTGAAACAATTCACTCACTACTTAAAAACCACTCTGAATAATTCATGCAGTTTCATCTCAGAGAGTCGGTGATAATCTGGTTTTATAAGGATCGTTGATGGCTCATAATATTCAGTGTTCAACTTCAGAGGGAACATGAGTGTGAAACATGTTTTTGACTTGACCTTCGAAACTCTGAGACAACATCATGTTAGCTGTTTGTTAAAACTTGTGTCTTCTTGCTCATAAACATTCAGCACAGAGGCTCCATGCAGACCATAAGGTTAGGAGCATTGTGTCATATTACAGACATTAATCTCACAAGAAAATGATGTATTGATCTTTGGTGCACCACAGGCGGATCATGAGATCACCTGAAATGAATAAATAGAAAATTCCTTCCAGATAGAATCAAATGTAAGACTTTACAGGAGGCTCATTGTTCAGAAATAAACCACAACACATAAGATGTACTGTCAGTCACAGCCCCACTGTAATGGACTATTACAGCAATGTAAAAACTAATATCAGTCAGTTTGAATGATTTTACTCATTTACAGATTGTCATGTATATTCATGGTTTGATTATTATTTTCAAAGTATTGATAGTTATTTGTTTCATGTTTCATTTTTTTTTTTTTTTCCTTTGTCTGCATTTTTTCTCATCGTTTAACACCACAAATGGGGTGTCAACTTTTTATGAGATTGAGGCATATTTTAGTCTTTCATATTTAGTGCGTGTGTGTGACCATCACCGGCCCTCTCTGGAAGCTAAGCTGACATTCTTTATTAGATTTCCCTATTATGAGCCAGGGAGGGCAGTGCTGCACCGCAGTGATCTGTTTCATTTCTTAATTCCTTCTGTTTCTGAATTTCCCTTTTGTGTGAATTTTTCTTTTCACTTGTCTTGTTTTTAGTGTTTCCTGTTTTATTTTGAAATTCTTGCCTTTTGTGTCTTCTCTTGTTTAACCTATTGCCCTTGCACTCTTCTATTTCTGAGTGTGGTCTTTAATGTTTCCTGTTTTATATTTTTAGTTCTTGCCCTAGTGTTTCATTTCCTCCACTGTGATTGGCTGCCACACCCTGATTGTCTTCACCTGTGTAATTAGTCACACCTGTCTTGATTAGCCCAGTGTCTTTTTAGTCTCTGTTACTTCCTTTCAGTGTCAGTCCACAGTCAAACCTTCTCCATGTCTCCTTGTGTGGATTATTCTGTGAGCTCGTGATTTTTAGTTTTTCCCTGTGTTTGGACTTTTATGTTGGACCTTGTTTCATTTGCATTTGGACTTTTGAAGAAAAAGTAAGCAAGCTTTTATTTTGTGGAATGAGTCTCTTGTTCAATATTTCATTTTTGGTTCTGCACGTGGGTCCTCTCCCTTTTTTTGTTTTTCAATGACTGTGACACAGATACTCTAATTGTCATTACACAATGTTTGAATCACTGAGGATGAAACACTGTACTGCAGTCAAACTGTATTATTGTGTGTAATAATACACATATTCATAAGCTACATTACATTATCACACTGAAGATCTCGTGATGTCACAGGTTTGTTCATTATTAGTCAGAGCTGGACTCTTCATACCAGCAGAGCTACAAAGATAAATGAACACCACAGTGACCCCTGGACTCAGGTTTCCTCTCTGCTCCATTTTCACCAGAGAAGACTCTGACTCTCATATGCAAAGAAGACAAAAAGTGAAGAAACATCAGTGTCCTAGAAAAAAAGTAATAATTTCAGAGGATTGAGAATCCCAGAGAGGACAAAAAAAAACTCTTTTCAGCAGGAAAGCAGAGCTGCTGTGAAATCTGCCTCTTCCTTTCAGAAGCTGTGAATTGGGACAGTGAAGAGCAGGTGTGACACGGTGGAAGCACTGTAATCTGACTCTCATTATGACTCAAACAGCAAACACACGAGAGCTTTGATTTGTGGTTTTTCAAAGAGAGGATCCATCATTTTGTCCTGGAAAGGCCTGTGAGCGTGTACATTTGTTATTTATTGTTGTGTGCAGAAACCTGGTGTCACTCTCACATTGAAGCCCCCCTGGCTCTGACCCCTCTCATGTGAACACATACAATCATAAAATCTTCTTCCTGCCTGCCTTCAAAGTAAAGCCTGCATATGAAATCTCTTTGAGGGATCTCTGAGGATAACAGAGATTGAGAAAAGAGGATCCTGAAACTCTTTTTTCATCCAAAGTGTCCGTGGGTTCTCTTTAAGCAGAGCTTCAGTGAACAAAGACGACTATAATGGTCTTCACTGGTGAATCCTGCACAGAAGGACATTGGACTTTAAAATGTATCTGAGGATTAGAGTGGGATTAATACGAGTATGACCGTTTTAAAAAGGAGCAGTGTGAGAGCTGAGAGGTCTCTGTTGTTCAATGTTGATATTCGAGATGTTCTTAACAATCCCAGCTGTAGATCACAGATTCATGGATTAGAAAATCTAATATTAAGGTGGAAAAATTATTGAAATCAATCAATTTCCGTTAGCCTGAAAATAATGACATTTCAAAGTGTTCTCCTCCAGGTCAGGAGGACGAGCTGTGTCAGATCATTCTGCTCTCGTTCACCTTCCCCTGCAGATCAAACTCCACCTTTTAGGCCCTTTCTCCATTATGGAGAGAGTGTAACAGTCCTCAGTATGGCAGGCAGCACACTTCAGCTACATTAAAATCTCCACTCCAGGCTCACTGATGCTCTGCACTGTTGTTAGTGTCATATTTTTGTATTTTCCAGCTGAAGGTTGATGTTTGAAGTGTGTGTGTCGGGCTGTTAGAGCAGCAGTCAAAGGTCCTGCATGTCTGCTTGTTATGGCAGCTTCACTCTGATCGTTTCTGACATTTAAGGACCTCATGGTTGTTTGGAGGCAGATGTTTGAAACTCTGTTCACTTTGTTGTTTGTTCTCTGTATTTATGTTGTTAAAAACATCACATGTGAACTGACATTTATATAAAATGTGTGGCAGGTGTGATGCAATCTCTTCTGCATTTAGGAATAACAAAGCTTCTGTTGCTTTAAGAGTTTATATTTAAGACTTTTTCTAGATGTCATGTTTGCAGAGAGGATACTGAAGGACATTTCTGCAAAACGAATAAACTCCACTCTTCACTCTCTTAAAGAATCATGAGCTGTTAAATGAGATATTTCTCATGCTGAGAACAAAGGCAGCAGAGAAAGAGAAAAGAGATTGTGTAGAGGAGACCACCACTAAACTGTGATATGGATAAGAAAAAGATTCTCACTACACAGATGGTTATGGAGGCTTTATTAACTGGTTTAATGACTTGTTGTCTCTCTGGCTGTTTGCTTTCTGCAGCCTGTTTCAGGATGCCACTTCATCGAGTGAATAAATGTAACTGCATAAGCCTTCTGCTCTATCCATTGGGCTTTGGCTAAGTAGATTATCTGAGCATATTGAATTCATAGATCATTGTTGCTGCAGGCTGCTTCAAAGTGTCGTTAATATTCAGATTGTGGAGATGTGTGAACTACTTCTCTGTTATTACAGCAGAGTTCACACAAGAAAAAAGACTCTGATGGAGATTTTTAATAACTGTATAATCCACAGATGAAAAGACCAAATGTTTCCTTTAGTCTTTTAATCTTACAGTTGTCATTGAAATGCAATAGTTTATAAAAAGATGCTTCTCTTTTCTGGATTGTAATCAGCGCATTGCTCTGGTTGTAGGTGAAGTAGAAAGTCAGTTGGACTCGGTTGGAAAGATCTTCTGAGGATCAGTGACTTTGAAAGTGAGGTTTTTCAGATTTATGCAGGAAGGATTTACCTCTGGGCTTCACTGAGGATTTGAATTGATTAAAAGTTAGAGGTGTCTGACTTCATGGGTGATTTTAAACTGTTTCTGTATAATGAATATTTGACTCTGAAAGAGGACTTTTTTTTTTACACAAACTAAATACTTATATGGTGTCAAAGTTTTGCTTAAAAAGAATGTTTCCCACAGGAGATTGTGAGTTAATGCCTAATACATGAAACTAAGTAAAGCATTATTTAGATTGATGACAACAGAATTGTTTTACTCTTGTTTGCAGATTACACCATCATGATTCAGATTCATGGTTTATCAAACAACTTTAAACTGCTTTCTTTTGGAATAAAGTTCAGATCAACCTTTTCTTTTTCTAAGTCAGGATGTCAAGAGAATCTCAACACTGACAGACCTTTGTAATCGTGTGGGAAGAAAATCTCAGCTATGCAGCTCACATTTTAAATAGAACATATTCACTTTCAATTAAAACCATAGACTGTATAAAGAAAGGACAGACAACGTTGCTTCAAGCCAAAACATTTGAAGCTCCCCCTGCTGACTGGCTGCAGTATAGCTCATAAACCCAGTCTCCTTAATGTAAACAGATGGGACAGGGGTCAAACTGTAAAATCAAAATGCACATCAGATATAACTTTTTCAAGCCTAGTTTTGTCGTGAAAGTTATTAATGAGCCAGGTTGGGTTCAAACCATCTTTTTTACTGATATGATTCTTTTTAATTATTTATTTGATACCATATAGAGGTATACAATACCATGATTAACAGCTCTGAAGAATGCGTCTCCTGTGTGCACTGGATTAGCAGAACAGAAACGCAGGAGTCGTTGAACTTTAACCGTGAGTGTTTGCTTCTAACTGAAACAAGAATCTGTTCTGCTGTAGACTGAACCCACCTGGGGGATCTTTGATGTTTAATCAGTAGGTTAAATGGTTCACGTCAATACCAGGCTCTTCAAGCCGGTCCCTGCTGCGCTGACTCTGGTTGAAAATTCACAAGTCAGCCTTCACGTCTGTCATAGCTTCATCTCTGTCCAACGGGAGGAGGCTGAGGCACATTGTCCATTTGTAGATACAGTCTATATGATCTGAACTGATCTTTAGAATTCATCCTTATTAAAAATACTTTCAGGAGTTTTATAAGAGTTTAAGGTAGGCCAGATGAAAGGGTTGTATTCATGTTCAAACTGGGAACCAAATCACCATGTCGGAGTCGAAGAGATACTTTCACTTTCAAAACATTTTTAAGCTTTGCTTCTTTTACATTCATCTCTCAAAGAAAGAGAAAAAGACATTTCTTCAAGCAGCGAGCTTCCATCTTTCTACGCTGATGATGACTCTCTGTACTCATCTGTGCTGTTTTGTTGTGAGACGTTGGATTAAGTCAAGTGTCAGTTTACAAAGCCATCACTTTGTGCTGCTTCTGTACTTAAATGTTCTTTCACAAAGATCATGTCTCTTTGAGGATTTAAAATTATGTCTCCTTTGTCCAAACTCTGACTAGAGGAGTTTCATACTGATTTGTACAGATTAAACATTTATGATTTTTTTTTTAAATAAACAAAAGACACCTGAGAGCTCAGTGAAGACACCCCTTATCCAAATGATGTGCCATACTCATAAGTTACATAACCTACATCATAGTCCTTAAAAAATGATCAAATCTCCAAACTCCTGTAAAGTCACATCTGTCTCTGCTCCCTGTGGGTGCCCATGAAGCCACAGCATGTGTGCCCATGAAGCCACAGCAGCCACAAGAGCTGAAAAGGAGGCAGTGTCAGATCACCACCCACTGCAAGCAAAATAAGACCCTTCAATCAATCAATCATTATTTGTATAGCGCCAATTCACAACAAGTGTTCTCTCGAGACGCTTTACAACAGAGCATATGGGATAATATCATAGGATAATATGCAGGCAGGATTACTATTCCTTGCATTCCTGTTGTCCACACGTCCTTGCCGCTAAAGTGGGGTTGGAGCAGGCCGTGCATGTATGAGGACGGCGATGGTTGTGGGGACGGCACAGTCTGATGGTGGAGGCTGGGCGTCGAGCGGTGGTCCCTGCAAGGGATGCAAGCGCCCTTCGGTGGGAAGTGCACCGTAAGGGTTGAGAGCTTTTGCCCCAGGTGGGTGCATTAGGTGCTGCGGTGCTCTCCAAGGTGCTGAACGTGCCTTTGTTCATCTGTTTGTTCACCACTGCATCTGTTATGTTATGGAGTTCTGCAATTATTTTACGTTGGTTCATCTGGTGTTAATAAATAGAACAAATGATGTTATTAACAGAGAGCATCAATCATTACTTTAGTTGGATCTTATTGAACCTTGATACAACTTTTAAGTGTTTGTGAGCAGTGTTGTCACTAACGCGCTACAAATTAACGCGTTATTGTAATCTGATTACTTTCTTTCAGTAACGAGCAATCTAACGCGTTCATTTTTCCAAACCAGTAATCTGATTAAAGTTAGTTTCCTAAGTGGCTGTGCGTTACTATTTTGTTATTGCCTCATAATGTATGTAGAATGCAGAATTTTGTTGTCATTTTCGAAGAGAATGAGCGGAGCTGATACGTTTCACTTTATTCAATGTGTGTGCTTCCTCTGGGTCCGCTGCGCTGCGTCTCAGCTGCGTCTCAGCTCCGGCAGTCCGGAGCCCTCCGGAGCTGATACGCAAGGCTTCTATTTTTGCCGGATGCCGGAGCACGACGCATCAATTCAGCACAGAAAATAACAAGCGGGACGGGAAGTCAGACACCGATACAACATTAAAACATCCGTTTTATTTTCAGAATAAAAGACTCCTTTTTAACGGTTCAGAAAAACGACTGTATGTGTGTTTGTTTATGTGTTTATAAGGTTAATATAGAGTTTAATACCATGTACATCGTATTATCTCGCGCTGTCACGAGTTAATCTTTAAAATACCGCGGGAATTCCTTTGTCTCTGCACCCCAGCTGACCGGCTGTGCTCTGCGTGCTGCAGACGGAGCACGCAGCCGGTGGGTATTGAAGGACGGGGGTGCACGGAGCCGTCACGCACCGGAGCGGACACGCAATGCACACTGATCTGGTGGAAATTCGGCGTTATGTTGAGGCAGCGAAGGGAGGAAATCGGTAAAAAGTAACTAATAAGTTACTTTTAAAGTAACTTAGTTACTTTGATGATAAAGTAACTGGATTACTTTTTTGAGGAGTAATCAGTAATCAGATTACTTTTTCAAGTAATCTGTGACAACACTGTTTGTGAGTCTGTGCGACAGAAGATGCAGTCACTGCAGAAATAATGCTCTCACCATTACACCAAAGCTCTATTTTCTGCAGAGCATTGATCTATACTTACCGCTAACACTCAATCACTGAGCCCTTGTGGCAGAGTCAGAAACACAATATTTGTATCCACACTCTCCTCTAATCATTGGGTTTGAGAGCAAAGATTCACAACTGCTCCTCCTAAGAGACCCCCCCCCCCCCTTTTCTCCTGAGACTCAGAAATCCACTGAGAGATCCCTCAGGTGTTACAAATGAACCCTGCTGTTACCTCAAATGTAAAAGCTCCTGCAGCTATAGAAGTGAATCACTCTTTGAATTCAGGCTCTCATCTCTTTTACTTTGTGCTGTGTTTGACCCTCCTCTATTTTTGGGTCCTAATGAGGCTAAAGAAGAACCAAGAGGTTCAGGAGATTTTGATATACCTGTGAAATATTTTACATGACAGTTTCTTTCCAAATGTCAACAAGGAAGAGAGAGGACGATCAGAAGAAAATTATACATTTATTAAAAATATGTTTCTTTTTCAATTAGAGGTCATTAACCCAGTAATTCCCACAGGGGGATTGTATAACTATGACATTTCCTTACACCTTAAGTACTTGAGCACAGAGTTCAGAACAATAAAGTATTTTTGATAGATGACAGAAGTGATTTAATGAGAGATGGTGTGAGGCTCTGACCTGAACTCTCCTGTGTGTTCATTAAACACATTTACTACAGAGACATTTAAAGATAATGACTTTATCTGTCCCCCTGTTTCCTTTTCTTCTCCTCTTAGTTGGAAGTGACTACAGAATTAGTTGGAAGACACACCTGAAGGACTGATAAAGTGCTAACGGCACGCACACACACACACACACACACACACACACACACACACACACACGCAGACACACACACACACACACACACACACACACACACACACACACACACACACACACACACACACACACACACACACACACACACACAGCTGAACAGCAGCAAGCCCTCAATACAAAAAACAATCCAGCGATATATCAAACATGTTTTAAATCTGTTTGAATGACTCTAAAGGCTATTTAAGAGGTTTAAGATTCAATCTATATTACAATCTTTGTTTTTCTCTTTTCTCTTCCCTCATATAAAAGAGGGAGTAGGGGGAGGTAGAGCAACAGCCCAATCCAGCAGGGGTGAGTGCTGGCCCTGATCAGGGCACCTCACCCTGGCTCTATTTCTGCGTCCTCTTTCTAAAATCTCTCTTCAGATTTTATTCTGTATCTCACCACTTTCTCTTGTGATCTCCTTGTTGTTCTTTTTCATGTGTAATGTTGGAGCCAAAAGTTGTGGGTGCTAAAAGGGGCCATGTAGTAGAGTAGGTAGTAAGAGTGTGGTCACTGCCTGCAGCTTGGATGTATGGAGCCTGTTTAAGGTGGCATTGTGAGGTCCATGTGGTAGGGTAGGTAAGCTTTAGAAGTTCTGTGTGGTGGGAACTGTCCTGCCTTAACGAGGTGTCGTGCGACTAATTAAACAAAACACCAGTGAAGGGAGGTTCCCACTTGACAACCCCTTAATGTCCTGGATCTAGCTGCCCATCAGTCTACAGGGTTGAGTTGTGGGGTCCAGAAGGGGCCATGTGGTAGGGTAGGTAGTATCAGTGTTGTCACTATCTGGCTAGCTCACATAAACAGAGCCTGGGTCTGTTGAAGGTGGCATCACTGTTTAATTAAATGACTTCCATTCAGATTTTATTACCAACACATCAAAGACATTTAACATGTATTCACCTCAATCAGTGAAGCATCCATTCAACCCTCTGTTACAATGAAAACATCAACTCTAATACATGGATTGGTTTTTCCACTTTATGACTTCACCAGATGAAGACTGAAGACGAGAGATTCATCAAACCCTCTGATGAACCTTTTTATCACTTTTTAAATCTGCTGACCTTAAAAATAAATCTGTGTTCTCACATTGGTATTCTGCAGCATCTTTACAAACAGAAGTTTGTGTGAAAAGTCATCCAAAGTAATTCACCTCACAACATGAAAACTGTTCCAACATTGAGTCTCTCCTATTAGCTGTGTGAGCTCGTTTTATTTTGAAGGTTATTTTGACTTTGTGCTCTGAAATATGTTTTTAAACAGACGTCTGATAGAGGACAGGATCTTTGGACAGATTTGAGTGTTAGATTGATTAAAATCTCCTCAAGCTCATAATGGAGATAAATACAAACGGCTGAGCTGAGATTATGAACATTGAATGAGTGTCAGAGACGACAGCTGGCTCACAGAATGTGAAATGTTGAGTTTCTTTAAAAGCCGGCTGGATTTCTTATCCAGGGTTTGTTCAGGTGAAGTTTACTCTCTGTGCTTTTTCAACTTTGTGTTTGCAGGAGTGACTTTGTCTGAAGCAACAGACCAAAGAATCAAAACTGTCTGCAGAATACTCAGTAAAGGAGAGGATGATCAAATATATTCATCAAGTTCTGATTTCTCCAGTTTTATAGCGGGGAAAAAACAAAAACAAGAAAGAATACATGGAATTTTAATGATCCGATGAAGAAGCTGGATAAGCATAACAGAAGATGTTTGGATCCACTGACCTGAGGGTCATGTGACCAGCATGCACCTCTTCATCATTGTTCATCAAACTTTCCTTTTCATTTCCATCATTAGTTATTTGCAGTTCAATATGCAGCAGAAATGAGCAAGCAGTGGCCATGATGGAGCTGCCTTAGTCACTGTTTGCATAACCCTGTATGATTTGACATAAAGAAGAAATACTAACAGCATCATAACTTGAGCTTTAGGTTGTACAGATTAAAGGGATAGAAAGCATTTGAAGATGTTTTACAAAATGACATCACTATAATCAAAATAATAACTGATGTAGGCACTAGAAGACAGATTGTATTGGGTTATTATTATTTGAGGGGCAATCTCCACTTTTTATTTTTCACATAAAACCACACTTGATAGATATCTTCCAATCATGCAGGTGTAAAAATGTAATGAGTGGCTCTTCCAAAGTAAACTTTTGTAACCCTCCTATTATCTTTGAGGTCAATTTGACCCCATTCAATGTTTAACGTCTCTAAATAAATGACATCATCTTTTTTGCTTCATATTTAATGACTTTTCCTAATTTAATGGGGACAACTGGGTAAACATAAAATTAACATGATGATATGTTTTCAATGTCCTGTACATGTTGTACGCATCAGTGTTCTTTTGGGTCAATTTGACCCCAGGCTGTTTTAGCTGTTGAAGGTAATTCTCACAAAAGGGTAAATAATAAAGCTTCATTTGTCAGGTGATTTTTAAAAGCTCTGTCTCTGCAGACATTTTACACTAAAGTCTCCTCTCTGTGCCTCAGAGGAGTAACACCTGAGCAGCACAACCTCCTGTAAAAAAGCAGCTCTCATAATGTGACTCCTACGATCTGGGGAAATCTCTGTAAAACATGGCTGGTAATGATGAATTTAAATGCAAATGGCAACTTGATAGAGGAAACAAATTACAACCATCTCTTGAATAAATTGATCCAAATAGAAGAAGAGTCTCCAATCCTGATCATATTGCACCAGTGGAGTTTTGAAAAAATAGAAAATGGAAAAACACGGTAATTACTAATTTGACCTCCTCCAGTTACCACGGCCTGGGGGAGAAACAGACTCTGATTTTCATGTATTGTTACAGATCAAACACATTTAAAGTGTTTCTCTGGTTGTTGTAATATGAGAAGCATTAGTTCATTTCCTGTTTGTCAGCTCAGAGGATCCTACATTTGTGTTGCTTTTTGTCTGAGTGGATAAAAACAGGAAATACATTAACAGGCTCTTGTCTGCATTGTTTCTTCCACAGTGAAACTTGATGTCTCATACCGTGTCTTAACAGCACGATTGCCTGCTCACTGTCCACACTGCATCTGTTAAATATTTCCTTCTTTGCTCTGTGAGTTTCAGTTTCCTCTTGCAAACAGTGCGACGTGATGCTTTTGTATTCACAAGCTATTTGCTCAAATCTCAACACTCAAAGGCTCGTTGATAAAAGCTTGCGGTGAGCCAAAAACATTTTTTCCCCGGTGTTTTCCAAGCACAGTTAACGCAGATATGGATATAATATACACACAATTGTCAACCTTTCTTTATTTATTTCCAGCTGACACACATTTATTTCCTGATCACCTCCAACATTACTTCACATGTGCGTCATTGAGAAAGGCTAACATGGGAGGGGGATATTAGCACAGAGGATAAAAGAACACTCCTTCTATTCTTCCCCCCTCACTGTGTGTTCTCCTCAGAGCGGGGCATGCTGGGAGACTTTGAGATCAGCTGGGGAGTCAGGTGCAGAATACAGATCAGCAGCAGGAGAACTGAAGCTCAGACTCTGATTGACCTCGATTTAAAAACACCTGTGCTGTTACTGACCCACAAACCCCTAAACACCCCCAACATCCCCCCTCTGTCATGATATTATTTTCTGACTCAGAGCTATACAGACATATTTATTGATGAGTGAGTTCATCAGTGTTTGTCTGCTGCTCATTTTGACACTAAATGAAACCTACATTTCAGAGAATAGAGAGGCAGAAAACTCAGTTAATCTTAAATGTTTTAAATCTGAACTTTGTCCAAACTGATCCACAGTAAGAAGTAAATCAGAGCAGAGTTACAGCTCTTATTAATCACTTCTCTGTGTTCATATTTCAGCCTGAATCACATTGAAATTCAAACTGTACAGTGAGAGGAGTTAGTGTGATACTGAACGAGGAGATTAAAGACTGAGCAGTGTTTCTACAGAGTCATCAGCAGCAGTCTCCAACAGTCCTGACACCACAGTGGGATATCCCAGGAGGTCTCTGAAAACATGCAGTCATTAAGAGCTCACATCGTTCTAATGATTTTATTACTGTGGAAGAAACAACAACATCAAATATCTTTATAGAAGGAGAGAAGCTGAACCAGATATTTCACTGAAGAGGAGACACACAAATGTCTCCCACCAACGCTGAATGTCATGTTGAATGATTATATTCTGAGGTGAAATACCAACCACAGCACATCAGGAAAATGAAACTAACAGACAACAAGCCTGAGGTGATTGAGACAGCAAAGTGACTGTTTGATGAACTCTGGACTGTAAATGTTTAACATGAACCTTCACTGTAGACACTCAGCAGATGATACAGTGTGTTTTTTTTAAGGTAAAATACATCCACAGCTTCAGCAGTGTGATGCATGACAGCTGAATGATCTGACTCCATGAGCTCTATAAGTGTTACCTTAATGGACTAATTTAAACCTCTTAAGCATTATGTCATAATGGAGCTGTCTCTAGTCTGTGTTTGACATCATCAATGTGTGACTCACCACTTAGTCTCAGCTACACTCTCCAACATCACAGAGAAGGATTATATCGGTGATTTGGATAAAGAAATTCCAGAGCATGGAAACATCCTCTAAATAATGCAAATACTAAATATTACAACAAGTAAAGAATTGTCAACAAGCCAGAAGTCAGTCAGTCTCTGCAGAGAGGAGACACCCTGGACTGTTGATGGAGCTGCTCTTTGTCAAACAAAGATCGTTAGAGACAGGTAGAGGTGCTTTCTGCTGCTGATGTTTAATATGACACGCTCTGCCTCTGTCTCAAGCTTCTCGTCACGTCATTAGCATCAGGAGCCTTTTTAAAGGCATTTAAGAAAACATTGAGACTTCCAGAAAACATCAGCAGCTGTCCGTTTATCACCCGTGAAGCTACAATAATTGGAGGGCAGTCGGTGCACATTTCTTCGTTCAGACAGTTTGATTTCTCTGTTCATCACAGCTCACAGTTTGTTGTATCATGATTTACAAAGTGTCAAAAAGCTGATGTGCCACACACAGACACACACTTTGTCTGCAGTCAGCGTGCAGATCAGTCAGCTGCAGGTCAAACTTTGAGAAGTAGATCAGGCAGGAGAAGCTGTGAAGGCTGGCAGTGTGTCTGCTGATTAGCCTGGCATGGGTTAGCACCGCGCAGTCAGAGGCTTTTCTCTCATACCAAAGCTAGTATCACACACATGATGGGCGAGCGAGGGGAGCTGGAGAGAGAGAGAGGAGAGATGAGAATCTGCAGAGCAACATTAACACAACACGGGCCAGGAGGACACCTGTCAACCAATGCTGAGTCATGAATGAATATGTGACTGTGTGTTTTCTACATGATGGACCTGCCTTTAGCTTTGAGATTGATTACATCATTATTTACACGTGAAAGATGAAAAATTACCTTCTGAGGGCAATAACAATAAAACAATAAGTGAATAGCTCTCAGCACAACATAACACACTTATACCCTGAAGCAATATCACACAAGAGGGAGTGCTGTTATACTAAATATCAGCACGGCTGTGATTCAGTCATAGTAACAAAGCTAAACGGCGATTGTTGATTGGTTGGTACACGACCTAAAAGGTCAACAGGAAGAAGGTCCAATAGTAACTAGTTGAAAGGGGGCAGAGCGCCACCTACTGTAGTGAAGTCAGACATGCTTCAGACGAAATATTGATTCTCCCCGTGTGCTTGTCTGGAACAATGACTGTAGTCGAATTAACTAAGCCATAACCGTAGCTCGACTTAACTGAGCATGTAACGAACTGAGTGTTAAAGTTCAGGTCCTTCTACAAAACGCACACTTTAACACATTAATTCTTCTTCATCCTTCAAAATAAATCTGTCCCTGAGCCTCATGAAGAGCTCTGAAGCCTCCACCATCCAGCTTTTCATGTTCACACCATGTTTCATTCAGCTTGATTCAGTCCCAGTTTGTCCTTGAAAATGACATTCAAAGCAGGAATAATAACAGTTATAATTCACTGCTGATTGATAAGAATGAACTGTTTTATATCTGTGAACATTGGACCAAAGCATAAAAGGCTGTTTGAAATGATTCAAAGAAAACTTTATCATGATTAATAACTCAATCTGCACCAGTGTTTGAAATGTTCCAGAGGTTTCTCTGCATATTGACCAAAAAGCTTGAAGAAGAAAAAGAGAAAAAGGTGATAACAGTGTGTCGTCTGATCACACAGAGAAATTGAAATCACATCCATGTGGTGTCGATAAGAGCCCAGGTAATGTGTCATTACGAGGAACAGCCCTCCAGGTATCTGCTACATTTATTGGAGTCGAGGAAGCAGGGAGGAAAAACATTTACCTTCTCCAGCCGACACCATCAGTCTTCTTAAACAAAGTTTATTACACAGAATGAACCATCCATCATCACATCTCTGCACTGTTCTCTTCAAATACATGAATTTGGTCATTTTCTGCAGCTTGGTCGCTGCCCAATGCTTCAAAATGTGTCGCTGTAGTTATTCCTCTAGCATCATCTCTGGACGCTCTCCACTACATCATTGCTTTTTTTTTAGGGTGACGTCTTTGACCTTCAGAATAATTTAACTTATCTTAACAAAATCCTTTTTTTTATTTTTTAATGGAGGCCCTAAACAGACACACATCATACACTTAATTTCACTCTGTTTTCCTGTGATAAGTACATTTCAGCCATTTTCTTGAGATCAACAACCCTCGTCTTCCTATGATAATGAGTTAATTATTAGAAATCTCGAGAAAACAACTGAATAAATTTGTGTTAACGGGAAAACCAGCTTTGTGATCCTGAGATAATGAGATGAATAAGTCGAGATTTCAAGAAAGAAAATAAATGACTTGTTAACACAGGAAAACAGAGTGAAGTAAAATGTGAGGATGTTTGTCCTCTTTGGGCTTCCATAGTGTTGTTTGTTTCTGACTCTTCAGTTTGTTTTTACAGGAGGTTACAGCACCTCTTAGTTGTTTTTTGGATGTTTGAAAGTGTTGAGATTGAAACGTTTCTGAGTCGTCAGCTTGTTTCTAAAATGTAAATCTTACACAAACACATAAAAACACGTCATCAGAATAAACAGAACCAAACAGATCTAACATTTGATCTGCAGGAGGGCAGTGTAATAAACTGATGAAAATAAAAATGGTACCATGTAAATAACTAACCTGATCTTTTCCTGTCTGTCTTTTCTTTCTCCACATGCTCTCCTTCTCGCTGCAAACGTTCAGGTAAGAAAGTTTTTTTTCTTCTTTTTTACATTTTGAATGGCTGTTTACAAACCTGTTTATGGATGTGTTACTGCCACCTACTGGACTGGAGACACACAGATGAAATTTACGAGGTTGTTGGTTTAGTTGAGAGCAACACAATAATGCTGACTACTGCTCTGATGACATATATCCATCTGTAGACACTTCAGCAGCTGTTACACACTGATTGGTTTATTTGACTCATGTTTTGAGTTTAGACAACCTGTGAGTCCTCTGAGATCTGTGTCAATAGTTTCTGTACGATCAGGATTGAACATCCTGTTCATAAGCTCTTGTTTTATTATATGAAGCTGTCTCATTATTGATGCTTTAATGATGAACATGTTGGCTCAACATGAAACTGTGTGTTAGCAGAAGGACAAAGAGTCCTGGTGTGAGATGAAGACAGAGCAGCTTTGGTTTAAAGAGGAGACTTGACTCTGATCACTAATTATCATTATGTGTTATTAAGTCCAAGCTGCTGCACTCTTCTTTATGTTCATCTTTATCAATCAGCGGATTTTATCTTTCGACTTCGTAGATGTTTTATCTCTGAACCTCTGAGCTTTAAACACAAAGGAACAATGACTGAAAACACTTTGGGTGGTCTGTCTCAGTAAAGAGTTTGTGTGGAAACACTGGGATGATAGTCTGCAGTCTGAAGGAAGCAGATAAATGTAATGAGCAGATTTGTGAACATATAATTTATGAGGCGATAATCATGCTAGCTTTTCCCAAGGAGAAACTTAATGAGGCATTATGACAAACTCTAGCAGTGGATTAAGATTCACATTCCCATCCTAGATTAGATTTTTTATTTTCCCTTAGAGCTCATTTCCTCAGTTTTCAGTCCCTAACATGATCCAAGACTCATCAAACTTTCCACCTGCATCAGACCTGCTGAGAAATGTGATATTATATTGATCTCCAACATGGGCGTGGAAAATGTCCTTAATACCGCCCTATTTTCACAGTTTTCAAAAGTACAGCACCTTGGAGGCAGTGTCACCAAGATTGATGTATGTTTGTTTACACAATGCTGGCATCCAGAGACTTCATTGTGTACATTGAGGTGAAATCCCAACAGGAAGTCTGCCATTTTGATTTTTTTTTTTTATCATTTTATTTTGGCTATTTTTAGGGGTCCTTCTTGGATTGACTCCTTCAAGGGCGATATGATCATATCTAGCACAAATCAGGTATAGGCTACAGCTAGAAGAGACCTGAATAACAATGAGTTATGAAACTTGTGTTCAAAACTCAAACGGCGTTGCCATGGCGAGCCCTTTGAATATGCACTTTTCACCAAGAAACAGGAAGTAGTTTTTATCTTGGCTGTACATTCTTCAATTCGACCCAAACTTTAAATTGATGACGAGGGTCCTTGTCTGAACAATTCATATGACAGTATTTAATTACAGTTACAGCGCCCCGAGTGGCAACAGGATATGTAATGTATACTCTATGAGCTTCAGCTTTATTTTTAAACATCTCATTGTATCATTGAGTGTCTTTGAGTATATGACAGTTATTGTTCTACTTAATCATAAAGAAAGCCTTCATGTCCTTCTCTGGCTCTTAAATCCATCACAGATGTACATTTATTTAAGAGAACAGATTCATCAACATTTTGGCTTTTGGCAACAGTAAGTTTGGGTTCCTTTTGAGTTCAGAGGATATTTGTTGAGCGGATTATTTTATGTTTATAAGTTTATGTTTATGGAAGTACGAATTATAAAATCAGGTGAAAATCTGGTCTGAGTCGGTGTGAGGAGGTCATCTCTGAGGGGGGAGAACTCAGGTGTTTGTGGTGGTTGGTTTGTCTCTGCAGGGGGTCTCTAGATCAAAGGAAACAGTCTGACTGGTTCATGAAGCAGAAAGGAGAGAAACATATGAGTACCATTTTAGTATCCTGAAGCACGTATAACTGTGTATCTGCAGGGGGTGAGGCTCTGCAGCTCTCTGTTGTTGCTGGGCTGCAGGGGGGTCAGAGCTGCAGGTGGTCTCTGCTCACACTGGGTCACTTTGAACCCAATCTTTCATTACTCTTAAATATCAAACACACTGCTCCCACCAACAAATCAGATAAAAATACAAAAATATGAAGAATATTTTTCCAGAGGTTGTTGTGGCCTATTATTGGTTATTTAGAACCTGAAAGTTTCCGATAGGAGCTCCTCTGTCAACATCTTAAGAACATCAAGAACGCTGTGAGGACATCAGTGTTTAGTGTTCAGATTAAATTGAAAGATTAAAATGCAAACCTTGTGCATGTCCCCGCCCATGTCAGAACGTCCTCTGTTTAGCTAACATCGGCTCTTTGGATGTATCGCCTGTGAATGTAACTCCCCCTCTCTCCAGCCTCTCTCTCCTCCTCCCCTTTCATTTTACCTCATTAACTGTCCTGAGGACAAAAGGGACGATGTCACAGGTTTCCCCTCACCTTCCCCAGAATTGCACGGTCACCTGTTTGAAAGAAAGGCTCCAGCACACTTTTATTTGCCAAGCAAGACGCTCAACCTTGATGTGTGTGTTGTGTGCGTGTGTGTGTGTCCACTCCCATTGTGTTCCCAGGAGTCTGGCTGCTGCATCAACATTAAGTATTAAGAGACCTGCTGGGCAAAATAACAACAGAGGTGGAGGGCTGCAGGGGGCAGAGAGAGGGCAGTGGTCTGTGTCCTTCCTTCTCTGTCTCTCCCCTCGTGGTGTTTTAAAGACCTCTTTTGTGCAGCCCTGAGTTTATAAAAGTTTCCTCCATCCAGCCTCCATCAGGGACTGAAATCAGCTCTCACTAAATGTTGACAAAACGTGTTGTTGGCAGATAAATCAATAACGTCACCGACACACCAGCTGATCACTTTTCACACAAAAACTTTTTTTTAAATTGAATGCTTCAGTGATTCACAGTTTTTGGCCTCAAGGCTCCTGATCTCAAACTTTTTTCCCTTCTGACTTTGACTAGATGCTCTGATTGTGAGCCAATCAGAGCAAAGTAAAAACTCTGGCTCTGCATTAAAAAGGTTTTCGATTGGCTGCCTGTTCTGCCGTCTGTTAATGAAGTGATATTGTCTTTTGTTCCTGCTCCGCCTGGAGAGTTAAGTGACCTGACATTAGCTGATGATTAATATTTAACTGAATTTACAGGCAACAATTTAAATTCACTTTGTCAACCACCAGAGTCTGGGTCAGTGTAATGTAATATTTCCAAACTGTCCTGTTTGAACTGACTTAAACATATAAGGTATTGTTTGTTCTCTTTTTATAAAAGATGAAAAGGGAAGAACATATTCTATTTGCAGAACATACTTTGAAATAAAAAGCATCAGAAGAGGCAGTCTTTTATTCACAAAATGTATTTGAATGTGTTTTTTTCTCCCTTTTAAACCAAAAATCTCTGCAATGGAAATAGTCAGTGCCTACAGTGTTTAATTCATATCATCATCTTGAAGCTTAAAACAAAGGAAGGGATTAAGTTGTAATTTCATTTCCTTTATTTTATCAGTTCTGCAACCTTCAGCAGCATTTTGTCTGTTTTGTCTTCAGATACAAACCAACAACAAAAGTTTCCCTGCAGAGAAATTAAACAACATTCAGAGACGACAAAAAGACACAAAGTTCATCTCATTAAAGAAATAATCACCATGGAGACAACTCAGTTTGTCCTTTTGAAAACAGTACAGATAAATGTCCCGTCACCTTGCTGAAAGTTGTGTTGCAGTGTTGTGTTGCAGTGTTGTTGCAGTGTTGTGTTGCAGAGTTGTGTTGCAGAGTTGTGTTTCAGAGTTGTGTTGCAGTGTTGTGTTGCAGAGTTGTGTTGCAGTGTTATGTTGCAGAGTTGTGTTGAAGTGTTTTGCTGAATAAGAACAAATGTCTGTCCCTAAAGACACAGAATCAATGTCAACTCACCCACTGGGGGGTTTCAGCCCCACTGACTCCTCCTTTAACACCATACACTGTTATTTGTCCAGCTGGGACTCTCTCAAACACTTTTTATATCTTCTGCTGTGTTTTACAAATACTGCTGCTCTGATGCATCGACAGACATGGTGCGCTTATTTCCCTTCTCACATCACAATGGATGATCATTGTGTTTTCCCAGCATGCCATGGGAGGAGCTTTGTTTGACTGTCTGCTGAAATGTCAGACATTCCTCTCCTGAGGTCCTGCAGTGATATCTTAAGTTAGAAACACTGCTGTGTGACATACGATGAGAAACAAAAACACATTTTTTATTTAAATGTTATTTGGGGCAGCAGTAGCTCAGTCTGGAAATTGGTCTGGTAGCTGGAGAGGTGCCAGTTCACTTCCTGAGCACTGCCGAGGTGCCCTTGTGCAAGGCAACAAACCCCCCCAACAGGTCAGGAGCGCTCACCGTGGGCAGCCCCCTCACTCTGACATCTCTCCATTAGTGCATATCCATAGGATCCTGTTTGTGCATGTGTGTGTGTGTGTGTAGCATCTTCAACAAATGAGTGTAAAATTGAATTTCCTCTCACATGATTAATGAAGGTCCTACAGTGATATTGTTCTTAAATTAGAAACACTGCTGTGTGACACACGATGAGAAACAAGGAGAGAGTTTGAATTTGAAAGAGTTCTCATCATGTGGAGGCTTTAACACAGTTATCAAGTACAATGTAAAAAATATGAGTTACTATTTTTTACAACAGAGAAAAAGACACAACAATGAACTTCATCACTTGAGAACATGAGAGAAGAATGAGGAAATGTTTAAGATGATGTCTGAATCTGTACAGTAGTGTTCCAGGTGAGGTACAACACCTGACTGGGAGCATTTTCAAACTTTATACCCTCTGAAAGAAAAACAAAGTGTTTCTGAAACAGCTTCTGTATGACGGGCACATCTTACCATCAGAGAATTCAATCATCCTGTGAAACTCTGAGAAATAATCTTTTGAAAAGGAGCCATACTCTGAATTTTTAAAATACATCGAGGACAATCTGTGTCCAAATGGATTTCTCTCATTTCTCTTCACTTACTGTAAGGGTCAGACTGTTGTGTTACATATCAGAACATTGTACAGATGTTTAAAAATAATATTAACTGTTATGAATCTACAGTATTTACATTTTATTAAATGGAAAACAGAACGAAAAAAAAGGGACTTGGGTTGGGAGCTGGAGGGTTGCCGGTTCAAGTTCCGGTGAGGAACAAAATATGGAAGTTGGTCTGGTGGCAGGTGCCAGGTCACTTTCAGAATAATGCTGAGTCGCCATTTAGCAAGGCTCTGAACCCCCAACAGCTCTGGCGCGCTCAATGCGTAACAGTGTGTAGCATCTCTCCATAGACGCCATGGCGCCTGTTTGTGTATGTGTGTATTTCAGGCCTACTGCATGTGTGTGAGAAGCATATCTCTCAAGAACAGTGTGAACCAGAATTTCCCTCAGGGATTAATAAAGTATGTCAAATTAAGTTAAAAATTATTGTTGTAACATAGCTTCAAAATGATCTACCTTAGTGTGTTCAGTAAAGAGGATTGTGCTGCCTGCAGGAATGTATGTGAATGATTCAAACACAAACACATTAGTGGAGGATTATTAGCTGTGCTTTGTGCTGACAACCAGCTGCAGCTGTGATCAGCTGATTAGAGACCATTTGTCTGTGAGGGGATTATTACATTATTATTATTGTTATGATTATGATATTAGCCCTGAACCTCCAAACAGAAATGATATGTTCTGGTTATAAATTAGCTTTTTTTAAAGGTTTATTTTTGGGCTTTTTTATGCCTTTATTCAGAGATAAGAAAGTGGATAGAAAATTCATAGAGAGAGAGAGAGAGATTTGATTTTTCAAAACACTTTATTTACATAAATTTAATTTTCACAGTTCACCTCCTAACTCTCTTTACTCTGAAGTCCATCAGTTAATAAACAGATATAACGTGGTTAACACATCTCTGCAGGTATCTTCACTCCTTCTGTTCAGAACATTAGGGTACTTAAAATGAGCGTCAAATCACTTAGAAGATGTCAGTGTGAGGACAGGACGAGTAATAATCAAACTAAATCATGTGTCATTGTAACTGATGGAAAACAAGAAGTAAGTGATGTGTGACCCTGAACAGAAAATATACTCTAAAGACCTGTTGAATCACTGAATAGATCGTACATAGACGGTGAAATGTTATTTTTTATTCATCTTTATTTTCACTGATTTAATTTAAAAATCTCTTGTTTCATGAGCTCCACTCTCCTGTGTTTCACTTTTTATCAGACAGACGAGACACAAGTATATTTAGTTAAAGGTGAAAGTATGTTATTTCTGCTTGAGTAGATCTCCAATCTTTCACACTGCAGGCTCAATGACAATCACTTTAACATAAATATTCATTAATATGTAAATGAGTCCAGATGTTCAATGAGCAACAGATGTGAACTTTTGTACACAACAGCTCAGTGTGAGAAACTGCACAGAGAGGACGAGACAGAAAAGAAACGACAGCATGGATCATTTATGACTTTGCATTTAATCTGCACTTATTATTATTTTATAGGAGAATTAATCATGACTAGATTAAAATCTAATTCTCTTTGAGCACCTGCTGAAAAGATCATCGACAAAAACAACTGTAACATTTATAAATGACTCAAATGAGGAACTGAAGCATGAGCAGCAGTATCAGGACATTGTTTGTAAAATAAGCTCGACCTTTTTACACAAGAGGACAATGATAGTGTTCATGCAGGAGAGCTCACAAACACAAAAAGCTTCATGATGAACAGTTATTGTGAGCAGCACCAGGAGACTCACGTCCACATGTGAGCCTCTCAGTGTATGGAGGGCAGACGTTTTCCTTTTTTCATCATCGTCTCGTACACGTGGGCTCAGGCTGGTCTCATTTCTCCATCAGGTTTCTCTGCTTCATTAAAGCTTTCTTTAGACCTTCACTTCAACATATTGTAGCATATAGCTCACTCTCTGTCTCTGTCTGCAGCATTGAATTATCATTAGTGTTGTTCACATTACTTTGTCTTTCCATCTTAATGATCGAACTGAGAATTGAGCTGCTAGAATGAATCAGAGCAGCACATCAATGAACGACAGTAACACCACAGCAAACTGTTTCAATGCTGCTTTCAGCTCCTGCTGAGTCTGCAAAAAAGACTCTAATGAGAATGTTACACCTGATGAGACGTTTGACTTAGTTTATTGTCAGGATCATCAAGAAAGAGAAGAGGAAAGAAGCATCAATGTACATATTTGGGTGATTTGAAAAGCTATTTTTCTTCTTCTACTTCTCTAAAAACCGTTGTGTTCTCCCCCACAGTTAAATGTTACTCTGCCAGGTATCTCTAATGCAGCATATCACATATTCTGGTTATCAAGTTATCAGTACGAGCAGGTCACTTGGGTAATGTCATAGATTATCATCTTTTAATAAATCCTTCCTGTGTTATAAATTCACTCTGCAGAGATTTGATCAGCAGACTGCTCCGTCTGTAACCGGCTGATGATCACAAGTTGAATTTAAAGGTTTTGCTCTTTAAACTTTTTAGTTAAATACAGTTCTAATCTGATAGTTCCTCTTTTAGCAGCTGATATCAGGGACCTTATTCCCTTTGTCAATGAGCCTCAGGTCTTATTATTATTATGCTGCACATCTTACATCCCCTGTTTGATGTGGAGCGGCTGTTTGCCATCCTGAGGACTCTCCGAGTAAATGAGGTCAGTGCTCGCTCCTCACCTGGAAATGGATTAAAGTGCAGACATATATTACAGGTGACTTGTTGTCTGTCTTGAAGCAGACTTTCCCCCTCTTTTCATTATGTCCACTGACTACAGTAACAGATGTAAACAATAATCGAGATGACACACTGAAGGTAGAGAGGTAACTACAGAGACATGGTTTAAAGTTCTGGGCCGCTGATCGAGCTGCTGCATTTGAGGAGCAGATGAGAGAGAGCGAGGCTGAACATGTAGAAAGTAATGAAAAAGCTTTTTTTCTCACATAGAGGATGCTGTCACAGAGTTATTTGTATTTATTTAGTTTTTCTTCTGCTGCTAAAACAAACTAAACGGTCTCTGCTTGTGGCGACATGTTTCCATCTGTGCACATTTTAATAAACAAGCTGTCCAGATTACTACAAACCCCAAACAGCAAACATGGTGACCAGAGGCCTGTACTACGAAGCAGGATTTGGGGTTAGCGAGGTAACTTCAGGGTTAACCCTGGGTTTTCAGTCCTACGAGGGTCGTTCACTTTTTACCTGGGTATATCACCACGGTAACTTACGCTGCACGCCTAACCTGCTCCGGTGCAGGTTATGTTGGAGATAAGAGATCAACCTGTGAAAATCTCCGCCCACTGACCAATCAGATCTTTAGATCGTGGAGCTCCCGGAGCTGTTCGAGAGAGGGGGAGGACACTTCATGTGTCCCGTATGATTTTACATTATAGTCCGTTAAGTTAATGATTATTTTTCACTGATATACGCTATATCGTCCTTCATCCTTCCTAGTTGTGTTTTTAAGATGCACAATTACGACTAGCTTCTTAAAGCCTATCTTTGAATTATATCTTAATATTAATTTTTTAATGTCTCCATGCCGCTCTGTTTGTGATCGTCAGAGCTGCAGCTTCTCAAACTGTTCTACTCTCCACATGAAAGAGTCAGAGCAACAGTTCAGAGAAGAAACAGGAGTTATTATGGTCAGTTCTAAGGTGAACTAACGATGGAACAAATATAATAAGTCGCAGTTTGGACGTTAATACTCGCCGTTTTTTCTTTTTTATGCCATTTGTTGCTGCAGCTTTGTAACTTTAGTCTTTGGGGGCCTGTTTGTCTTAAACATACAGTATTTATATTGTTAATAGTATAGTTTGATCAGAGTTTTTAGATATGACGATCTGCCGACGGCAGACGCAGTTATGATTGTGATAGGTTAAATGAAGATAACTCCGCCCTTTTATGTGAACGCGCTCTTGGTAACTCTGGGTTTACCTATCAGGTTGATAACCAGCTTCGTAGGACTGTTAAGCACGACCTCTTATGTTAGGGTTAGTGAAGCCAGATAACCCAAAGAGACCCTGGGTCTTTTTAACTCGATTCGTAGTACAGGCCTCAGATACAACTGATGCTAACCACACTGACAAACACAGACACACTGAACAACATGCTGCATTTTAACATATTCAAACTAAATAAGAACTGCAGGAAACACACAGGAGAGAAAGAACTGCAGCAACTTTACAACCTCAGAACAAAGGGAGTGAAATTAAACATGAGCACATGAGCATCCTTCCAAAGTCGTAAGGGCGCTGTTGTAAAAGAGATTCTTAATCTCAATGAGACTTTTCCTGGTGAAATAAAGGATTGGGAAATTTTGGTGATACCCGAGTTGTGATGTTTGTGTGACGTTTCAGGGCAATAAAAATGGCAGAAAGCTTAGAACAGGGTCAAAAACCCTTTCCTAGAGGACTCACTTCCCTGATGGGAAAAATATATATTTTAGTTATTAGTTATAATATACAATAGCTATCACTTGTTTTTACTAGTTGAGCACTTTCCAAAGAGCACATGAAGGCAGCATGAGTTCAGGAGTGTTTTGTAGTGGAGACAGCTGTGTTGCCTCTCTGCAGGGATTTAGTGTGTTGTCTTGTTGTTTTGAGTCCTTTGCTCTGTCAACTATTAAGTTAGTTTTGTTAATCTCCCATCGTTTTGACTTTGTAAAGGTGTCTTATGTGCTTTATTGGGTCAAACTGCATATTTGTTAGGCACATAGGGCCACCTCAGGGTGGGGATTAACACTACTCACTTTTTAATCAGGCTATTCTAAATGAACCATCTCTGTCTCCAGAGTCTGAGATTCACATTGATTTTTGTTCTGAGATTGTCAGAGGAAATCTCCCACCACACAGCTGTCACAATTTTCACAATGACTGATGAACTCATCTGAACCACGGCGAGCTCACACACCTCATGTGCTCCGTCATGAAGCTGAATATTAGGTTTGGGCAGAATTTCATAAGCAGACATGTGATGTTTTCCTTTTCTTCAGCTTTTTGTTTGCTTTGCTGGGAGCCTGAAATCAAAAACCTACCTGTTCAGATTATTATCCAGAGAGTCCTGACTGACTGACAGCTGAGAACAGGGAGTGTTCATCCTCAGGGTCTTGGGGAAAATATATTTTCTGTGGCTTTAAAATGAAACACATGGAGCTGTGTGTGAAGGAGAAGATCTGCTGTGATTTCCATCCTGTATTTTCTGTCAGTCCTCTGTAAGTTTAGTTACTCTGAGGTGAATTTGAGCTGATTTTGAAGGTTTCAGGTGAGATTTCACAGCTTTACATTTAGCTCAGAGGATAAAACACACTCTCTACATCGCTTCTTCTTGATTCTTCACACTTTTAAATATAATTTATTTGTGACTCTGTCACCAGCTGCCATGTGCAGAGCTGCTGCTCCTTTATACCTCTATTCTGTCCCTTGTCTCCTCTGATCTTGAACGTATTTAGCCTCACTTTGCTGTGTGAGCAGTCAGATGTACAGCATCGCACTCTATTTCCCAGCAGCCATCACTTTGCTCACATTAAAAGTAAGAGCAGTCTGGGTCGGTTAAAGGTGAAGCACTTGAGAATTAGCCTTCTTCACCTCCAGGCTTTTAATGCTTGGAGTCCAACGTGTGGATCAGAAGATTTTAGACACCAAAGTGTAAACAAGCTTGAAGTCAGCAGCCTGTTTTATTTTTCTTTCAGTCTGCTCACAGTTCAGGGGCCTTGTTAGAGCCCGATATGTAACAATTACCCAAAATGTAACAATGACCTGAAATGTTATAAAAAAAATGTAATAAAACCCGAAATGTAATAACTGGTTGATAATGTAACAAAATGCTGGCCCAAAACGTAATAACTTTTTGCCCAATTGTTACACTATTAGGAGAAAACATATTTTGCCTGCTCCATAATGTAACAGCTGACCCAAAATGTAACAACTTGTTACATTTTGGGCAAAAAGTTATTACATTTTGGGCTCAACATTCTGTTACATTATTGACCAGTTATTACATTTCAGGTTTTATTACATTTTTTTTATAACATTTCGGGTCGTTGTTACATATCGGGCTCTAACAGGCCTGTACTACGAAGCAGGATTTGGGGTTAGCAAGGTAACTTCAGGGTTAACCCTGGGTTTTCAGTCCTACGAGGGTCGACTTCTTACCTGGGTATATCGCCACGGTAACTTACGCTGCACGCCTAACCTGCTCCGGTGCAGGTTATGTTGGAGTTAAGAGATCAACCTGTGAGAATCTCCGCCCACTGACCAATCAGATCTCTTGATCGTGGAGCTCCCGGAGCTGACCGAGAGGGGGGAGGACCCTTCATGTGTCCCGCATGATTTTACATTATAGTCCGTTAAGGTAATGATTATTTTTCACTGATAAACATCGTCCTTCATTCTTCAGCAGAGACTGAAAAGGCGCCGGAGCATTTTAGTTGTGTTTTTAAGATGCACAATTACGAATACTTTTTCATGGCTTTGAATTATATCTTAATATTAATTGTTTAATGTCTCCATGCCGCTCTGTTTGTGATGGTCAGAGCTGCAGCTGAAATAGAACTTCTCAAACTGTTCTACTCTCCACATGAAAGAGTCAGAGCAACACATTCAGTTCATGGTCAGTTCTAAGGTGAACTAATGATGGAACAAATATAATAAGCCGCAGTTTGCACGTTAGTACTCGCCGATTTTTGTTTTTTATGCCATTTGTTGCTGCAGCTTTGTAACTTTAGTCTTTGGGAGCCTGTTTGTCTTAAAAGTATTTATATTGTTAATAGTATAGTTTGATCAGAGTTTGTAGATATGACGATCTGCTGACAGCAGACGCAGTGATGCTTGTGATAGGTTAAATGAAGCTAACTCCGCCCTTTTATGTGAACGCGCTCCTGGCAACTCTGGGTTTACCTATCAGGTTGATAACCAGCTTCGTAGGACTGTTAATCACGATCTCTTATGTTAGGGTTAGTGAAGCCAGATCACCCAAAGATACCCTGGGTCTGTTAAACTCGCTTCGTAGTACAGGCCCCAGGTCTCTCTTAGTCTTGTAGTTGATCTCTCACTGTTGGTGATCTGACAACTAAAGCTTGCCTCTTACTTTATCCTCAAACATCTCCTTCAGTTTCTCCATTAACCAGTTAATGTGTGCTCCTCATGTCTGGATGTTATTAATGGAAAAACCTCTCAATCAAATGAGTATGTTTTACGTGTTGAAACTGAACATTTGGCTTATTTTTAACATTCTGCAGTGAATCAAAACATTCACACCAACGGCCCTCATGTCTGCTAGAATCTACAGAAAGCTGGTTGTTGTTCTTACACAGAGAGATCTATGAAACAGTTACACTGGAGCTGACAGTTTTCAAGGTTATGAACTTTCTACCAACAGCTTGATTGTTTAATGCAAGTTGGTACCAAAGCTCTCTCCTATCATAAGTAAGTCTACCAATTAAAACTTAAATGATGGAAAGTTTTTGGTCTTTGCTGAAGCAAATATTAACTTTGTCAACAACCAATAGGAGCTCTCTCCAGCAAACAGGAAGCAGCAAACAGTGTAGACAAACATGGAGGAGACTCCAGGTAGAGCTGTTGTTGATGTGACACTAATGTTGGAGGCCTGTTTGCTTTCAGTAAACATTGTTAGCTTGGTGACAATTAGCTTCAGTGAACTGATTATAACGTTTTGAATATAGAGAGAAGGAAATGCTTCATAGAAGCAAGCTAGCTCATAATGCTAATCTTGCTAAGGTCATGACCCCAATCAGCTCAGAAGACACAAACCTCTGCACACATAAGGACAGTTGTGGCCAAAAGCTTCTTCTGTTTCTGCTCCATTGTTCTTTTTCTTCTTGTACATTTCCACATGATGGGAAATAATCTCAACAGAAAACTTGCTGACGTCTTTTTATTAGTTATCCTGCATGACAGCTAAACATTTGTGGACTTGACTGTAGATTTCAAAGATCATGCATCAATCAGAAGGTCTCATGGTGTTAATGCTTTTTTAAAATCTTCGTCCTGAATGTTTGTTTGGAAAGGGTCCTATTTTGCATAACAATACATTTAATGACAATAAAAAAAAAACTTTTGTCTGTTTGTCCTGCATTAGATTTTTGGAGTTGAAACACATTTCAGTCTTACAACAACAGTTTGCAGTCATAGAGGATTTTAGTTTTTTACTGTATTGATTTAAGAAACCTGAAAGTTTACGAATCACTTCAGGTTACAGCTTTGTGTTTGTCAGTTGTTTCAGAAACCAACTATTTTTATTTGTGTTGTTTTTCTTATTGCTTCAAGGAAACACATAATAGAGCTTTAGTCAATACTTTCCTGTTGCTTGATTTCTATAAGAGTGTGCTAACTTCATGTTCAAAGTCTTTAATTCCTGCAGTGTGGACAGTTTCTCTTCAAGCCTCTGTACAGTCACACAGGTGTTAGTGATTGAGACCATGATTAGACCTCTTCTCAGGAAAATGTGGGTGTGGCCAAGTTTGTTTGACTGACAGCTTCATAACCTGTTAGTTTTGAAGAAACCTTTTTAAGAAGGTGAACGTCATGACCTTTTATCATAGTTGTTGTTGCTTAGAATTGATTACATCATAAGTTCTCATCATAGCTCCACCTTTTTAAAACCTGTCCTGATCTAATCAGACAGAATAATTAAAAACACCTGTGTGGATGGACAGAGGCTGAAGGTTTTTGTCATCCTTGTAGTTATGTAATGACAGTTTCTATTTATTTATGTATTTATTTATTGCTTTCTCTCAGGCAGTCACGATGAATCACAGCATCTGCACTGGTATTGATCCCTGCACACACACACACACACACACATACACACACAAACACACATATACAGCCTGTCAATAAACACTAGTAGCTTTTTTGTGGGTAACACAGTCCTGTGTCAGCATCTCAAGAACATCTCTTCTTACAGGCAATAAAATTAAAGAAATACTATTGGACTTGAAATCGCTTTTGTTATAGTCAGTTTATATTTAAAGTTATCTCTAAGACACGGTGGCTTCTCAATATACTAATAAAGGGATTTTGCGTGAACACAGAGGGGGAGTTTCTGTCGTGTTTACAGTCTTTGTGCCTGAGGGATAAACAGAATATCCAGGTCTGTCTGCTGTGTCTCAGCATGTGTTGTTGTAATACGTCACATTGATGGAAGTTTAAACTCATCTTGTGTGTTCAGGGTCAAAGTGAAACTCATTCAGAGATCAACATCAGTCTCAGTTAAGTCGGGTTTACTGCTGCTGCCAAAAGCTTCTCTGTCCAAATCCCCTCTGAAAGATCGCTTTAAGAGATGACCAATAAGAGGAAGTCTAAAAAAATGAAAAATAAAAAGCTCAGCAGAGCTCCAGAAATAGGCTCCTCCACCTCTTCTTCCTGCTCCTCCTCTCCACTCTTTCATAAAATCCATCCATCTGTCCATCTCTCCATGCAGCTGTATCTCCATCTGTGTCTCACACTCGAGGCTCTTCAGATTATATCTGGTTCTGTCCGAAGATTGCATTGCATGTACATTTCCTGAGTGGATTATTAGTTTCTGTTTCTGCATCTCCGTGGCCCGATCCCAATCTCCTCCCTAAAGCCTCAGCTCTGAACCCTCACAGACTTTAACGGCAGAAACTCATTCAAGTGTTGTGGACAACAGCTGAAGTCTAAGTGGGCCAAAGTGTCCTGCAGAGTGTTTGTGTGGTCTCCTCATACAGCATCATCAGCTCCACATATAGAGCTGACAGCACATTGAAAAGCCCTCTGTGATCAACAATCAGCATCTGTCTCATCATCTCCTCTGGCCTCCACATTCAGGCTAAAGCTCTTCTTAAAGGGATCTCTCTTAAAGGGTTCAGTCTCTGCAGGCTGATTTTCACATGTAACCGACCATGCTAGCTGCAGTGTGTGTGATAGAAATGACATTTAAGGACACATTCACAGAGCTCATACTGTGAAGACTTCTTTAGAAATAGTCAGGAAACTGGGTCAGAGGGAAAGTACAATCACATTGATTCTGTTAAAGGGAAAATTATTACAGGGGACTGGCTGGAAATGAAATGTAAGATCCTTTTCTATTTTCATTTGTAACCAGAACAGCAGAAAGTTGAAAGAAAAATAAGTTTAACAAGTTCATGACATTTCATAACTCAGGTTTTACATGAGACAATGTTCTTTGTGCTAAAGTAAAAAAATGTATCTGTCCTCCCTCATGAAACTGGGGAGAAGGAGGAGGTAGAGCATATAGTTGCTTTGTAAAGGTGATACAACCGTGACATTCATGAAGTCTCAGAGCTGACTGAGATGTTAATAAGGACAATTAATCAGAAGAATCCGAAGGATGCTGATTGTATATTCATGTCCACGTCTCTGTGACGCTGCAGACCTGACCAGACTGTCTTCACTCTTCAAAATGAAATGATACACACGTTCCCCTCCAAACACACATTAATATTTAACACATGAACAAAGACCAGCAGCACAGAGCTCCAAAGTGTGAAACACTCTTGGGGATCTCTTATCTTCTCTGTGTTGTTCTTTCCTTTGTAAACCTTTGGTTTGAAGGCCACTGTGGGCTCCTCTGTGCAGCTGAACAAAGAGACATCACTTCACCTGTCGTCTGGAGTCACCTTCACACCAGCAGCAGGGAATAATGCTACTTTGTATGAGCTGCTTTTGTGTTTATCTTCTACAGCAGAGACACTGGTCAGAGTGAACATGGAGTCACTTGAGCTCCTACACCTACCATTAACAGAGGACAAAGGGAGTCAGTTCACTTCATGTTGGTTCAGAATAGCTCTGTGTGTGAAACAGGCACAGTTAGAGATTGTTATTATATGTTTCATATCAATGAAAATCTGTTGACATGTTTCCATGATCTGGATTGATCTAACAGCCTATCACCCAGCCAGTCAAAGGCCAGTTAGTCAACAGTGTTTGCTTACATGTGAAATTTAGTTTGAGCTGCTGGTGAAGAAAGTGGATATCTTCTGTCAGATAGAAAGACAAAAAGGTGGAACCAAGCTGCAGAAAAGCAACAGAAAACATGAACTCCCACTTTTCTTCAAAGTTAAGGATATCACTCCTCTGACCTGACACCCTGTGTCTGAAGAAGAAAATAAAAGACACTGATTCTTGGGTTTGATTGGGGTGGGTTCTTCAAACCTTCATCATTATCTGGATACTCTTGACCTGGATGAATTCATACATTTTCGAGGATTTCATGCTGGTCAACATTTGGTCACAAAAGAGCGAGCAGTGAGGTTCAAGTGTTTTTTCCTCCTAGGAAGAGAAATGTTAAATTAAGAGTCTTCCTGCTGCTGTGACTTTCTGAGCTTGTTAGTCTGAACCAAAGCTCACAGCCGACCTCCTCCAACACAAGAGGTATCACAGAGTCAATAAAAAGACAACAACAGGACAACAGGAGATTTACACAGAGACCCAGGCTCAGACTGATGAAACATGTATTCTACATTAAAGATGAATCATTATACCCTCTTTGCTTTGACACATATTTATTCTTTTTTTTTGTTGACAATTCTCTTATAAGGCTGGAACAATGTTTGTTTTATTGATTGTAGAGATGTTGTAAATATAATCATATATGATGATCCATTGGCAGTGTAAGGATCTTTAACTTTTGAACACATTCAGAACAAATCAGATGCTCACAGACAGTTTCTGATCAACTTGACAAACATGGAGTTTAATTCACCTGTGATGATGACGTCATTGATTTCTGCTGACTCATTCACTTTGACAAAGGTGACAGAGATACAGAAATATCAAACAGAGATAAAGGTTTAGACCGGGGAGAACAGTTTCAGGTGGTCAGTCCGACATTTCGATCACTCACATCAATAATTGGAAACGATTATTTGACTCCAGTAATGTGTACTCACATTAGTGTTCATAGGTACACAGCAGATAGTAAGTACTTTAAAATTCTCAACGGGAAAATAATGACCAATTGTTGCAGAGTAATGATACATTTTTCTGAGGGTGTTTGAGGCTCAGCAGGCCTCAGAAGTGAAGGAGGGATTATCAGAAGAGTCCAGATGGAGCAGGGAGGGAGTTCAGATGGAGTCCTGTGCACACAGAGCAGATGGACGATGAGAGGCCTCATAAAACCAAATGAGCACCAGTATAACCATTGTCATGATCACAGGAACCATACCAGCATCAAGATTATTATGTCAGATATTAAACTGACTGATGGAGGATGTTTCAGGGCAGACAGAGAAGCAAAGATGGAGAATATTTTCTCCATTGATCTTGTTGATGGGACTATGAAAACAAGGTTCTCCTCAGTTTGTTATCAGGTCAAATGTCAGCTGATTCCAAACAGAGTCAGAGACTGACTTTCTGCTCTCAGAGAGTTTGTTATTCACATTAATACATCGATGTAAAAAAGTCAGGTTGTCTTTGTGAGGGAATTTGAAGGAGGGCTGCTGTTATCATGTCCTAACTGAATGTGTTGGTATTGTTGTTGCTCTTTGCTGTGAACACAGTGTGAAGGTTGAAGTCAAATAAAAAAATACCTGCTGGCAGCATGCTAGCTCGTGATGCTAACCCAGCTAATGTAATTGCCTCCATCCCAGCAGATAATGCAAATCATTGCACAGACAAGCTGTGGCTAATTTATTCTGCTCCACTGTTTGTGGAGCTTTTGATAAATTGTGAAATATTCTCCTTTTTAACAAAAGTTATTTGTTGACAACAAATGCCTTACTACATATTCATGCTGGGCACATTCCTTTGGTAGTACTTTATTACCAACAGAAAAGCACGATTAGAAACCTTCATCTGCTTACATTATATAAGGAACATGACAAAGAAAAGAGCTGGTGTAGCTTTAAGGAGCGTTATACAAAAACACACGAGTTTAGTAGACGTACCATCAAATAAAGTGACAACATGAAAAAAGTGATGATTACTCATCTGAGATATTTTCTTCCTGCTCAGAAATGACAATAAATGTATCAAAGCTCATAAAGCATTAAATGAAAAGCAGCAGAGAGAGAAGTGAACAAATGGAGACTGATGTGACAGTGAAGCACACATGCCTATTCAAGGTGAACAAATGTGTGTATGCATGCAGCACTTTCTTTGTTTAACATGAGCTGTCAAAGCATAATAGTTCTTTATTTCCATGACAGAATGCATAAATCATGTGGGTGTCATGCAGCTATAATATTCATGTATTTATGTGATTATTGACGAGTGTCAGAGAGAGTGCATGTGTACATCTGAGCGTGCAGTCTAAGAGATGACAACTACATGTTAAGAGTTTGTGATGTAATTGAATTGGTGCTGCATTCAGCATTGTTACAATGTGGGTGAGGACATCTTTGAATTAATAATACAATAAGTTCATGAAAGGGTCTTCCAATGAGATTTACAGAGCACTAACAGCAGAAAAAATGTTTAGATTTTCTCAGAAAAATCTGCATTATCTCAGAGATGATTTGCCTCTGACTGCAGTTATTTCTCAGCAGACAATAACTGTGTTAGTCCTGAAGGTGGAGCAGAGCTCAGTGAACTCCAACAACACAGAGAGCTCAGTGAACATGTGAACTTTAGATACTTCTAGATATTTTTTATGGACATCCTTCAATCCATTAGTTATTATAAGACTGCAGCTTGTTTTTGGCAGAGAGCCCCCTGTTGGTTTGAAACGACTCCAAGTCCACGAAGAGAGTCTTTAGTCGAGTGTAGCTCTACATCAGAGGCTCCAACTTTCAGACTGAGACACACATGGTGATCACAGAGGGAGAAAAGCTTCTCACACCTTTATGACTGCCAACAAGTTTGATTTAAATCATGTAATGGACTCTTTTTCTTTTATCACAGATTCTACATCAGTTTGATGAATGTTAAAGCAGTTTGTCAGCTGGTAGTTAAGCCTGTAGAATTATTCATTCATGTTTTTCTTCATTTGATTTTGAATCTCAAGCTGTCTTCTGGCAAACATCTTACAAGATAATTACAGGTTTGGATCGTGATCATTCAAAAGTAATTAGTGAGGGATTTTAGATCAGTTTAATTATTGATCTCTCTCTTTGAGAGTCTGGATTTAGAGCCACACATTCAAAAGAGAATCTTGTTCTCCAAACATCGTCACACACAGAGCTCAGTTTGTTAAGAATTCATTTGATTGGGTCCTGCTCATGCTTCTCTCTGAGCCTCGTTTTAATTGAATCATCAGTGTTATATTCAGCCTGCCTTCAGACCAGGTGGGCTGTTCAAACCAGTAACAGTGAAGTTAGAATAAGGAGGCTGTCTGCAGGAGACGAGCACGGGTCAAAGCTGAGATCATCATCATGAAGAAGAAGAGAAGCTGCACACGCTCTGATTTGTAGAGGCTTTTCATCCTGCTGCTGCTTTTACATTTGTTCTAGAAGAAGAGGTGTGATATTTTACAGGCAGGGACGCAGGGGACGGAAAACAACTTCAAACTGTCATTTATATATCGTTTCTTTAATCATGTGAACACAGAGCCTGAGGATTGAGAATGAATCTCACTCCCACTCTGTGCATTATTTCTTTAAAGCCTGCTGCAAACTGTGAAGCTTTTTAAAGGCCTCTCCTGCTCCACTAACTTTGATTGCTTTTCTTTGGCCAGCTGTTATGGTCACTCTGTATCAGTTTTAATGATGTGAACACAAAGCTGGGGCATGAATGAGTTTGACCACACTGCAGAGTCAGTCGAGCGAAAACATCAAACACTATTAAAGACTGAATCGAGTGCCAGAGGAATGTTTTCAGAGCTTTCAGACCACAACACTGATCCTCAGCCTGCACAAAAGAGAATACATCTCATGGTCCAAAACATAAACAGTGTTCTTAGAAACTACAAGAATCCTGTCATTGTTTTGTAATCTGCACTGTAGCTTGAGACACTGCTCAGAAATACAGAGTGTGTTGATTCTTTGCTGGAACGTGTCAGTGTCATGAGTATCTGGTCTAGTTTTGTATCTTAATTTGTTAATCTGTTAGTGCTTCCTGTTTTATTTTGTTTTTTCCTTTCCTTGTGTCTCTCACTCCTCGGCTGTTTTCCAAACTGCCTACTATACTAGTATTACGTACTGATTTGCAGTATGCAAACCAATGTGAGATCCGCTGTATGCCAAAAATACCCAGATGTCGTACTGATTCAGGGAAGATTCACAGTATGCATCAGACCAGTCTTCTCACATACTGCTTCCCACAATGCAAAGCGCCAGGTCAGAGATAAAAAATGACGGACAGCAACGGCTATCGTAACGGGAAATAATCACAATCAGAACAAACAACACAAAGATACCACCAATGATCTTTTTTTGGTTTTCAAAAATCATTCAGATCAATCATGTATCTTCTGTAAATATCAATCTTAGTCATGACTGTTGACTATGAGGGAAAAGCTTCAGTTCGGCTGGCTGTGTTGTTGTCATGGCTGTGTTTACATCAGGTTTACATGGATGGGACAGCCAGCCCCTCCTCTTGTATATGAAATCTGTTTTAGTCACTGACCAGAGAAAAGAAGAATAACATACTCACTGCTTATTTGAATGTCACGTAAGCGTTTCTAGATAACTGTCATTACATGCATTTTCATCCAATGTGAAGCTACGAGCTAACATTAACCTGCTAACACAACAATGCAGGCCACAGGCAATTACAGCTCGAGCAAAGGACAACTCCATCACTTTCGCTTAATAATGGTGCGTTCCATTTGATAACTCATTCAGCTTTAATGTTATTGTGCATTTAATCCTTACAGTCCTCAGTAATCTGTTAATAACTAATTGCACTAATAAACTCTACAGCAGCTCTAAGCATGCTGTTTCTTTCCCTTACTTTTCAGTACAGTATTAATATTTGCCAATGTTTGACTCTGAAATGCCAAATTTCAGGGAGACGTAGCTGTTTAGAAAACACCTGAATACTAATTAAACAGAGCTGAGTACTCGGCTCATTTAGACACATAATGTCAAGTTGTTTTTCAAACCATGCTGAGTAATAATAGATCGACCTCCACATGGCCTGTTGATGCTGGATTATATTTTAGAAGTGACTTTACAAACAGACCAACAAAGGTTGATGACAGGACAGAAAAGCTGTTTGGCTTTTCATTAGATTTTACATTTAGTATGTTCCTTCTCCTGATTACTGTTGTAGAAAGCTTTAAATGATAATTTATTATAATCGATGGGAGTGTTTATGCATCTTGTGTATAAAAAAGATTAAAATGACATTGAGTCCTGTGTGAAGTCAAAGGTTAATGTTAGCTTCTTAGTTATGTGCAGCTAAGACATGAGCAGAAGGGAGCTGGCTGCTGGAGACAGAATTGACCGAATTAACCGTTAGCTTCCGCTATATTTTTCTCTCGCCTTAACGCCACGTGTTTGTCCTTCAACAGCTGTTTTAGACGATAGAAACAAAGATCTATGTGGTCTGGTTTCAACGACTTGATGATACTCTGTCATTCATGAGGTTCAGTATCTTCACTGTGTTATGAAGGTGTGACAAAGCCTCAATCACAGAGACATGTGCATCCATCACTCACAGGAAGAAAGACTGCAGGTGTTGATATGTGTCAGTGTTATCAGTCCTGTCAGTGTGTGTGCAGACAGAGGTCCAGCAGCTCTCTGGGTTTGGATGTTTGATGCTGGAGGACAGATTCTGAAAAAGAGCAGTCATCATCATTTTTTCCTGCCTTGGGCGACGTCACCTTTATGTTTAGCTGTTAGCTTGTGTTTGCTGAACAGACAGTCTTATTTAGTGTGAGTCAGGAGGTGAAGGTCCTCTGGGGTTTGTAGTTCAGGTGCTCTGAATGAATTCAGTCACCCAGGAGACAGCTGGGATACAACTGAGATGAGACATCAGAGCATTTCATTCATATCATAGTGTGGAGAAAAAAGACAAGGCATGATAGGATGCAGGGATGCAGACTGTTTGTCAACATGTTGAGCGCATCAGGAGAAGTTAATTAAGAGTTTTGTTGTCTTGTTGTGTGAATACAGTGAATATAAGACTAATTAGAGAATGATTCACCTTGGAATATAAGCTTTGGGATTTATATTTGGTAAGATCTTTGTTTAGAAACTGAAAGTGTGGAACAAATAATAAATTGGTCCGATTTTACACTAGATGTGACCTTAATATGTGTTACATAACTTCATATCAAAGAGCTCTGCTTAAGTAGGTCTGTAATTATAAAGTGTGAACATAAAAACATGTTCTCTCTCAGACTGTATAATGAAGAATAAAAAAGAGCTCAAACAGTAACCTGATAATGTGAAGCTCTTATATAAGCAGTACTGTGCTCCACATTTCACATGATCAATCCTCTCCTCACATCACCTGAACTACTGAACTCATCAACTCAAGTCTGTCTGTTCAAACACAACAAACACATCTGATGTTTGAAACATGAGAAGAGAGAACTAGTTATTTATGTATTCTGTTGTATGTTGTTCGTGTTAGGGCCCGTATTCACAAACATTTTGAGAATCCTCTCAGAGAGCTCCTAACTTAGCTTAAAAAATCCTAACAAGGATTTTTAGCCTAGGAGTGATTTAGGAACATTCTCAGGACAACTCTCTTTTTCACTTTAACTCATTTTCACCAACTCAAATCAGCTGACTTCATTTGCTCCTGACTCTCCGAAGAGAGAAGACTGTCAACACAGTTTTTAACCGTTTTTGTATTCTTTGGTAATACTGGGTAATGTTATTATTAACATCAGTTAATTATTAATGGAATTAACTGATTTTTGATTAGCTGTGCCCACCTCTGGAAGTAACACATCTTTATTTAAAGACAAAGCTGCTGGTGGAGTTTTGAATGGACAAAGATAAACAGAGAGCTCACTGTGCTGTGTGACTTTGTTTGAACAGTTACATTGAAAAGATGATTTCTCTGCTGCGCTCTGACTTTAAAGTCCACATCTGTCCAACTGTGATGATCAAACAGCACACTGCGCAGTTAGAGCTCTGAATGCATTGAGGCTCAGATTGCAGGCATGTTGCTGCTCTCTTTGTTAAACTGACTTTTAATTCATAATGAATATTTGATATGAAAGCACTAATAGTCTCTAATGGAAGTGAATCTTGTTCCCCTCAGGACATGATATGAAGCAGCTTCAAATGTTGGAGGAACAGGATTGAAAGGATCAAATCAAAGATTCTTAAAGTGGTTATTGTTTGATATATAATCTGTGGTGGAGATGCTGCTGACTCAAAGGATTATGGGTAACTTTGACTTCACTTTGAGACCCCACAGAGGACAGCTGAAGACGATTCACTGCAGGATGTGAGAGGCTGTATGAGCTCACATTTACACTGATAGCATGGAGGATCATTTCTGTTTGATTTCCATTCACTGTAATGTAAAGTATGAAAGTTATTGGTTAGTTGCACATTGTACAACATGCACAATAAACTATAAAATAACTTTATAAATATCTTCTGATAAATATCAAATTACAGTCTAACTTGGGTGCACAAGATATATACAGTATATTTTTACCTTTCGGAAGTTCAGGGGATAATGTTTTTTACATGACTCAGTTACTTGTAGAGATGAAATCTTTAAACACCTTTTCTTCCAGTCTGTAGATCGTCTGCTTGTTGTCTTTGCAGAGACACAATCTGAATAAACTCAAAACATTTACTCAAGAGACTGAATGTGAACAGAGAACAGATGGAGTAATTAAAGATTGCTAGTTCAATAGACATGATATCTCCTCCTCTAATGTGTAACTGTGTGTGTGTAAATGTGGTATCATGATCTTCTGTTGTCATCATCCCTCGTGTATCGTTACTCAACATTTGTTTAATTGAGCACAAAGGGTTTTGTCTGGACTTCAAACTGAATCTCTACAAACTGAGTCATGTTTAGAACTATAATACATTCAGACAGTTTAATCATCGTGATGTAATCATTCAATGTGACCTCAACAATATGAAGAGAGAAACTTCACAGGCAGCCTGTAGGGAACAATAGAATCAGCCAAGGTAAACTGGATTACACTTGATTCCTGTCTAATCACACGGTCATTATAAAAGAGCTGTTCAAACGTTGTGTATGAAAATGTTTTTACCTTCAGCTCACCTCATCACAGCCCACTCCCCACTGATTATGTGAAGCAGCAGAAGGTGAAGAGGTTTTTATTTTCATTCAACACATTTGACAAAAACTGTCAAGTCTTCAAAAAATGCTTTTATACAACAGTTAGTTCTGACCGAGTGTTCTGATTGGACAAGACGCAGTCCATGATTGCTGATGTAGAGTACAACACCACTGGGACTTTTCAGTGTGTATCACTCCGCCTACAGTACATTGTATACTGTAAGATTGTATGGCAGAATGTCAGCTCACACAGTACGACATTTATATGACACACGACCAATGTTCATGATTTATGTTTTCACTGTACCACCTGAATTTCGAGCCCGACCTGAGATCTTCACTGTATGAGTGACATCGTGACGGGGTATTGACAATTGTCAGTAGAAAAACTCCCGCAGAGGGAGGTGGATATCAGATGTATTTCAGTTGTCTCGTATGCACGGCTCAAATAAACACACCGGCAAAACGCTCTCACTCTCTCACCAACAACGTAGGTCGACCTGGAGAGTTTGATTTCATCTCCAAGTCAAACTTTACTGTGAAACTGTTCAAAACAACCACTTGTGTTGTATGAGTGCTGAAAACTGCTGACTGCAGCACATTGAAGCAGCTCCACTATAAATGTTCAAAACAGTGAGATCTACAGAAAACTACATAGCTGCAGGGTTCCCTCCAGAGGAGAGAGGCACAGGTATGAACGCACCTGTATTTAATGGTGCGTATGGCACCGCCCCGTCATTAGTGTGCCGGTAACACTGGCACAGTGCCATACAGCGGCAGGGAGGGAGAGGACACATCACTACACATATGTTGAAAAAATGAAAAAAACATCATAAATTCCTTTGTCGGAAATAAAAAAAACAACATACGCCTCTCGAAAAAAAAAAACACATACATACCTAAGTCGAAAAAATGAAAGAAACTACATAGCTGTCGAAAAAAACAAAGGTACATACCTATGTCGAAATTTTTTTATAAAACGACATACATACCTATGTCGAAAAAAAACACTAATTAATAATTGGCAAACTATCAAATACAGTTTTAAGTTCTTGCTCTACTTGATCCAAATTGGTAAAAAAAAAAAAATAGTGGAAAAAAGGGAATACATTATCTCTATGGCAGATGTTTGTGCTCTTTGGTCTCCTAAAAAAATAAAAACCTAGTGTGAGTATAATAAAGATATTACTTACTATATTATTTTAACAAAAAACTTTATTCAGATACTACAAAAAGTAAACTAATTACAGCAACGCAGCTTTTCAGTTATAATTTGGCAATTAATCCAAAATACAGCCCCCTCGTGGCCAAATTAGGTAATGCAACACGGCTTTTACAGTTATTAATTTGCCTTTACATATAATCACAAACTAACCACAAACCCATTTAAAATCCCCATTGAGTTTGGATAGACCCCATGGCGCTAAAATGCTAACTTACTTCTGGGTTCATTCATGGGGCACTCTATGTTGTGTTATTGTTTAAACTTGACAGAATACATGTGTTTTTTAAATAAAGTTTTTGAAAATAAACAATGACATATTTGAGTGGCAGGTGACTGTCCTTTGATCTGGAATTGTGATGTCATAGATCAAAGCCCAACATTCTGAGGCAGAATAACCTAACACATCTCCAAACAGCTGACAGGACCAAGTTAACAGGAGGAGACGAACTTCACTGCACGTGTTTAAAACTTCCCTTCAGGTGTTTTAAGGCACATTTACAGTCAGGAGACACAAAACGACCAAAAACAACAGATAAAATGACTTCCACAAGCATCATGGACAAGATGGAACAAACCGCTTCAGTGGTCTACAAAGACTGTCTTCGCCCCATTATCCAAACGTGCCTCGGACAGATGACGAAGGTAGAATGGGCCAATCTGGAGGCCGGATCTTTTGACAATCGGACCAAAAGGCTTCTAATGAAAATGTGTGTAGATATAATTGACATTATATCTAAATACATCCATGAGATTCACGATAATACATCAGCAGAGGAGAGGGTCTCGCCTGACAGACCAACAAAATCACCATCTGGATCGAAAGGGTCGCAGATCAGCATGGCTCTATCTGAAGAGCAGGTGCACGAGTTTTTGGGTGACATGGGTGTCACCATTGCAGAGACTTTGGCTGAGGTGATGGGCGTAGAAGGTGACATCTGTTGCCCCAGTGCAGAGCAGGTGACAGGGCTCATGGTCGCCGAGGTAACAGAGAGAGTAAACTCTGAGCTCTCCAAAGGAGGTGGCAGCAGTGGTGAGAACTTTGAGGGATGCAAGACTTTTAACGCCAGAATCAGAAATATAGCAAAACAGGTTGGAAAAATGCTAAAAAAAATGTTGACAAAGATGTTGTCCTGCTCTGCTGAAAACACAGCTGAGCAAAATGAATCTCTGTCATCATTAGAGACGGGTACTGAGCAGGAGGAGGAAGTAGAAATACCTCTGACTGATCAGCATGAGGAGGTTGAATCTACTCTGATTGATCAGGAGGATGAGGTTGAACAGACTCCAACTGATCAGGAGGAGGAGGTTATCAGAACATCTCCGATGCCTGTTACTCCTCTACAAGGAGAGAGACAAGAGTTTCTACCTTCTGTAAAAAAACAATGCATTTCATCTGTCAATGCAGTAAAGTTGATCCTTGAGGAGGTAGCCACCAATCTTGCAGATTATGTTGATGGTTACATGTCTGAAGAAGAATTAGACCTGCATCTTTCCAGATCTTCCAAAGAATCTGAAGGCCTCGCAGTTGAGATAGTGGAAATTGTAAATAGTCAAGTTGAACAGGACCTGGATGTTAAACCTGATGGGGAGATCAAATCAGAGATGAAATCACCCAAAACTTCAATCAGGAAGAGGCTTGCAAGCAAAATTAAGGCTCTTTTTGTCCGCACATATGCTCGGGAATCAATCCTGAACATGAAGACGACTTTGAAGAGCAAGCTTCAATTCGGACAACGAAATACAGACAAAGCTTCAACGGAGCAGCTCATTGAAAGTGTGGATCTCTTGGTGCAAGATATGATCTCTGAGGCTAAAGATGAAGACAGAAACTCGGGTACAGATGAGATATGCCTGTACGAGATGATAGCAAGCGACATTTCCAGTGGCCAACACAACACTGTTGCTGAGGATCTGAGTGATGCTTTGTGCAATCACCTGAAGTCAGCGGGAGAAGGAGAAGTCTGTGACAGAACAGACGAAGAAATGAAGGCAGAGATTCAGCCTGAGGCGGACTCTTTCATGAAGAGGATGTGGACCTGGCTGAAACAGCAGGCACAACAGCACCTGAGAAGGAGGGATAATGTAAGCCACGCTCTGAGGGAGATTGAGAAAGTTGTGGTTTCTCTGCCAGAGGATACAGATCCTATTGAATCAGAAATTAAGAGTTTGACACCAGAATTTGAAGCAGATGAAGCTGAGTGTGAAGATGAAGCTTTGAAACCAGAGTTTGAGGCAGCACCAGCTTCTGATGAGTCGGCTGTTATGATTTTATCGGAGACAGATTATGAAGACAAAGCTGAGTGTGAAGAAGAAGCACCCACACTAAGGGAGTTGGATGAACTAGCTTGTGATATCCTGGTGTCAGGGCTGTTACGCACGGTAATGAAAAACGTACCCATTAGTGAGTCCCACGATGCTTACAAAAATGCCATAGCTACTATTAAAAACATGCTCTTGGTAGAGGTAAGAGCCCTTGGCATTGACATTGATCTACAACACAAGACGATCAAGAAGGTATTTGAGAAGGTGCACAAAGACCTGTGCGAGAAGTTTGGTGAAGGGTGGCTTTGGAGGAGCCTGCTGTCACAGACTCCGTCAGTTATCGAGTTTGTGATTGAGACGATGAAAAGGCGCCTTTTACCGAAAGAATGCAGGGGCATCAAAGGATTCTTCAAATCTAAGTGGAGTTCTTTCACTAACCTCTTTAAACGTGTCTAATGACATGCAACCATTGCTGTTCCTCAGGTGGGTGGGTGGGTGGTTGGGTCCAGACCTTTGCTCACAAATGTCATTTTTGTGTAGCAGCGTGCCTTTCGGCTACTGCTATGACAGAATCTCAGCTGTGACACCAGTTCATCAGCATAAACCACTGTAAATCCCCCACCACTCGTCTCTCCCAAGGTGTTCCCCAAGACTCAGTTCTCGGACCCCTCCTATTCATCATGTCCATGCTCCCTCTTGGTCACATCATCCGCCGCAATGGACTCCAGTTTCACTGCTTTGCCGACGACATCCAGCTCCACATCGCCACCAAAGCCATCACTCCTGCCACTCACTCAATCCTCACTGACTGCATCACAGAAATAAAATCCTGGCTCCAAACCAACTTTCTCAAACTCAACTGCGACAAATCAGAAGTCATCATCATCGGCCCCAAATCTATCATCAAATCCACCAACAACTTCTCCCTCACCATCGATGGCTCTACTGTGCTCCCTTCCCCCCACATCCGTAACCTCGGTGTCATCTTCGACCCAACCCTCTCCTTCGACAAACACATCAAACAGATCACCAAAACAGCCTTCTTCCATCTCCGAAACATCGCCCGCCTCCGCCCATCCCTTCATCTACAGCTGCCGAGATTCTCACCCACGCATTTATCACCTCCAGACTTGACTACTGTAACAGTCTCCTCTACGGATCATCATCAAAATCACTCAAGAAACTTCAACACATTCAGAACTCCGCTGCCCGTCTCCTCACGCACTCCCGCACCAGAGACCACATCAACCCCGTCCTTCACAACCTCCACTGGCTCCCCATCCCCCAGTGTATCAACTTCAAACTCCTCATCCTCACCTACAAAGCCCTCCATAACCTGGCTCCCCCCTACCTGTCTGAGCTCCTCCACCGGCACACACCCACCCGCACCCTCAGATCTGCCGATGCAAACCTCCTGCCAGGGGGGGGGGCCCTGCAGGACAAACTATCGGTCCTGGGGGGACAGGGCCTTCTCCGTTGCTGCTCCCACCCTCTGGAACTCCCTCCCAACAAACATTAGAGACTCCCCCACACTCACTTCCTTCAAGAAATCTCTAAAAACTCACCTCTTCAACACTGCCTACAATCACTAACTCCCATCCTCCCTCCTTACATTGATTTTGTTCTTGTTTTGTTTATTGATTGTTGTTGTTGTTGTTGTTTTTTGTTTTTTCTATGTCAAAGCGTCTTTGGGTGTTTAGAAAAGCGCTATATAAAACCAATGCATTATTATTTTTGTGTAGCAGCTTGCCTTTCGGCTACTGCTATGACAGAATCTCAGCTGTGACAAAAGTCTCCTGGGGCCTGAGGTCCGACGTCATGTTCAGGTTATTCTCTGTTATCAGTCTCTCATTGGCTCGTAGCTCAGAGGGTCTAACCTGGATATGTGGAAGGACTTCTGAGGCCTGTACTACGAATCGAGTTAAACAGACCCAGGGTCTCTTTGGGTTATCTGGCTTCACTAACCCTAACATAAGAGATCGTGCTTAACAGTCCTACGAAGCTGGTTATCAACCTGATAGGTAAACCCAGAGTTACCAAGAGCGCGTTCACATAAAAGGGGCGGAGTTATCTTCATTTAACCTATCACAAGCATCACTGCGTCTGCCGTCAGCAGATCGTCATATCTACAAACTCTGATCAAACTATATTATTAATATAAATACGTTTAAGACAAACAGGCTCCCAAAGACTAAAGTTACAAAGCTGCAGCAACAAATGGCATAAAAAAGAAAAAACGGCGAGTATTAACGTCCAAACTGCGGCTTATTATATTTGTTCCATCGTTAGTTCACCTTCGAACTGACCATAATAACTCCTGTTTCTTCTCTGAACTGTTGCTCTGACTCTTTCATGTGGAGAGTAGAACAGTTTGAGAAGCTGCAGCTCTGACGATCACAAACAGAGCGGCATGGAGACATTACAAAATTAATATTAAGATATAACTCAAAGATAGGCTATAAGAAGCTATTCGTAATTGTGCATCTTAAAAACACAACTAGGAAGGATGAAGGACGATATAGCGTATATCAGTGAAAAATAATTATTAACTTAACGGATCATAATGTAAAATCATGCGGGACACATGAAGGGTCCTCCCCCCTCTCTCGAACAGCTCCGGGAGCTCCACGATCAAAAGATCTGATTGGTCAGTGGGCGGAGATTTTCACAGGTTGATCTCTTATCTCCAACATAACCTGCACCGGAGCAGGTTAGGCGTGCAGCGTAAGTTACCGTGGTGATATACCCAGGTAAAAAGTGAACGACCTTTGTAGGACTGAAAACCCAGGGTTAACCCTGAAGTTACCTCGCTAACCCCAAATCCTGCTTCGTAGTACAGGCCTCAGGTCCCACCAGGGCCACACAGGACGACATGTGAGCCCGCATGGAGTCCTGGGTTGTGTGGGTTTACTCCGAGGCGCTTCGGTTTCCTCCCACAATAACAAATAATTAGAAAAATTATCACAATAAAAAATAACAATAAATTTGAAAAAAGAATCATCTCTGTTTTAATATGTACATTTTTTCAGATCATTTCAAATATGTAGTTGTGTCTCACATGTCCATGGTTCTGATTTCTACTCTCTATCACTTGCATTGTTTGTCATCACATTATAAACTAAAAGCTGGTAAATGTCCTGATATTTTATGATCCAAACAACAAATGAATTAAAAAAAATAATTAAACATTGTAATTAAAAATGGTTTGACTATGTTGACAGTACTTTGCTGTTTATGACGTGGTAGTGTTTCTAATACTTTTGTACAAGAATCTTCAGAGTGTTTTCATGATCACTCCTTGAATGAATGAAACCTTTATTGCCCCTAGGGGAATTTGTCTTGCATCAAGAGCATGGTATCATAAAAGAGAAGAAAGACGTTCTGCTCTCAGGAGTGAAACATAAATCTCATGATCACAGCATGAAGAGAATCAAAACATGTTTGTGTGCAAGTCTTAATAAATATATGAGTTGTTGCCAAAAACAGTAAAGAGAGGAAGCTCCTCAGCTTTGATTTATTAGGAATCAAATGAATGTCAGCAGACAGAAACGTAGACTCAAACACAACAGAAGGAATGTAGACATACTGAAAGCTGCTGCAGGTGCAGGTGAGTGATATGAACAAAGCTGCCTTCATTTCTAACCTGCAGAGAGCAGCTCTCAGAAACACAAAGTCCACTGGAACATGATTTATCATGAAGCTTCTGTGAGTGAAAGCAGGAGAAACAGGAGACAATCAGAGCCCTCAAAGTGCAGGGACTTTGGTTTTCTGTCTCTTTGGACTTTTTATTCATGGTCAGTGCATCAACTGATGGAAAATGAACATTTCATTCATATCATAGTGTGGAGAAAAAAGACAAGGGATGATAGGATTCAGGGATGTAGACTGTTTGTCAACATGTTGAGCGCATCAGGAGAAGTTAATTAAAAGTTTTGTTGTCTTGTGTGAATACAGTGAATATAAGACTAATTAGAGAATGATTCACCTTGGAATATAAGCTTTGGGATTTATATTTGGTAAGATCTTTGTTTAGAAACTGAAAGTGTGGAACAAATAATAAATTGGTCCTATTTTACACTAGATGTGACCTTAATATGTGTTACTAACTTCATATCAAAGAGCTCTGCTTAAGTAGGTCTGTAATTATAAAGTGTGAACATAAAAACATGTTCTCTCTCAGACTGTATAATGAAGAATAAAAAGAGCTCAAACAGTAACCTGATAATGTGAAGCTCTTATATAAGCAGTACTGTGCTCCACATTTCACATGATCAATCCTCTCCTCACATCACCTGAACTACTGAACTCATCAACTCAAGTCTGTCTGTTCAAACACAACAACCACATCTGATGTTTGAAACATGAGGAGAGAGAACGACTGGAAATGTTTGTGTATGTGATTGTATGAGGCTGTATGAGCTCACATTTACACTGATAGCATGGAGGATCATTTCTGTTTGATTTCCATTCACTGTAGTGTAAAGTATGAATGTTATTGGTTAGTTGCACATTGTACAACATGCACAATAAACTATAAAATAACTGTAGTTCTCAGATGCAATCATACCACAGAAAATGAAAAGTGTCCTCCCATGAGTCTTTGCTGTTCAGCAGCTCTGGGCTCATGCAGCAGTCATGAATATGTAGCATTAGCTGAATGGACTCATCCTTCATGTTAAAGGTTCATATTATTTATTGACTGTAGCTAATAAGTTAGCTTGACATTTATTCCGTGCATTAATCACCTGCAGAGGCAGTTTGATTCAGTGTGACCTTGATGTGAGCAGAACAGAAGAAACTCTGCTGTGTAGTTCATGTGTGTGATTCAAACAAGTGATGGAGAGAAAAGCTGCACACTTCTTTAGTTCAGCTCAACTTGTTTGGATACATCTCTGAATAGTGCTGATTATTTTCACAGTTTGATTTGTAACGTGACATCTTTTAATGAGTTTTCCTTTGTTTATTTTTGGATTTAATTAATTTAGTTGTTCACATATTATTTCCAGTTTTATTTTTATCATTTACTCCCCTAATGTCCTGCTCTTTGAGTGTTTCCATTCTTTGTGGTTTTCTGCCCCGTCCTCCTTCTTCTTTTGGGAGTATTGGTGGTCACCGCATTACCGCCACCTACTGGACTGGAGTGTAGAACAAGTGTGCCCCGCCCTTATTGTTTTCACCTGCATGTGTTTTATTGTTCTCACCTGTGTCTGATTACTCTGTGTGGATTTAGTCTCTGAGTTCATTCCCCTCTGTAATAGTTTGTTTGTTACACTGGTCATCATCTCTTGCTCCATCATTGTCTCCTCTTGGATCTACTCGTGTTTGCACCTTTTGTTTTGATGGACTCGGTTCTTTTCTGCTGGATTCGATTTCTCTGGACTCTGTTAAAGTAAGCCTTTGTTTCTGCTTTTTGGTCTTTTTGTTATGATGATAAATCATTCATGGTTGTCATCTGGGTTCTCACTCTTTGTCACAAACATGAAAATACTTTAGTTCATAAATCACTTTATATGTTATCACACTGCTCAGTGTATCATTACATGTTTTCTAGTGATTCCAGCTCTTCCATTCAAACACAGATTCAGACACTCAGAAGGCAGCAGTTTGGTTTGGGAGCAGTATGCAGTTCAGTGTCTTGCTTTGAGAGTCTACAATAAATTGACTAGAGGAGCTGGGGATTGAACAGCAGACCTTCTGCTCAGAGGTCAACCCGCTTATCCCCCTGAGCCACAACCACTACACTACATTACTCATCAAACAGCAGTGTGTCCACAGCATTTATTGAACAAGTCAAACTTTACTGTGAAACTGTTCAAAATAACCTCTTGTGTTGTATGAGTGATAAAAACTGCTGACTGCAGCACACTGAAGCAGCTCCACTATAAATGTTCAAAACAGTGAGATCCACAGAAAACTACAGAGCTGCAGGGTTCCCTCCAGCATGACCTCATGATGAGTGTGTAACCTCACAGTTCTAAGAAATGTGTTTATTTGTGTTACAACAGGCAATAAAACAAATCCAGATTTGTAAAGATGACTGTAGTTGGTTCACAAGCTTTGTGTTGTTATCTCAGATATAGTCACTGATTAATGAGATGTTTCTGTCTTCTGTTTGAGTTACATTTTTAATAACTGGTTAATCAAACACAGTAGATCAGTTTATTTTTAAGGTTCAAATATCTGTTAGTCTCATACTATCACTTCATGTCTGATTGTTCAGTTGAATCAAATCCTTTTGTCAGTCAGTGATAAATCTGATCACAATGAGTGAATGAATGAATCCTCTCCTCTTGTTAATGCAGCGTACACTCTGAATGTATGATCTAATAGTGTTTCTCTTTTCTCTCTCTCTCTGTAGGTAAGTGAAACAAATCACTCAGACTGATTGAAAGTGGACTGCCTCGAGGCATCCCATTCACCAACACAGCCAGCTCTGGTACAGTAGCAGCCTTCACACTGCAGAGCCTTTGTTTCTCTCTGTTAACACACACTGACTCAACATATCATGGAGGATTGTTGCTGTACATGCTTTTTTTCTCTTTTACACGCTCGTTTTGATCACAATATTTTGGTGACTTTGGAAGAACTCCTGAAGTTTTAAGGAGTTTTTGATGGTTGATTGTGGTTGAAGTTCATTGGTGTTGATCTTAGAAGTACTGAGGCTCAAACTGTTTACAGAAGATGAAAAACCACATTTAGAGTAATGTTGTGATTGTTAGTAGAGCTGGATTAAGGGCCTGTGTCCACAGACAACATTTTTGTGCTGGTAGCACCAGTTTAAAAACAAAACCAATGTAGTTCAGCGTTTTCAGCACTCACTGTCATGAGCACCAAAACACCCTTGGGGTCAGCTGTTTTTGTCACTGCGCTAACAGCGCTCTCAGTTGAAAGAAGTTCAACTTTTAAAACAGTGCTGCACACGTCAATGTCACTCACCTCACCGACCAATCAAAATCAACCAAGCTCAGGACTTCTGATATCAGCTTTGTCAACAACAATGGCAGGTAGTCTGACTCGTCTTTTTAATGAAACAATTTCCAGATCTGCTGATGCTGCTAATTCAAGTTTTCCTTGAATTAAATCAAATATTGAACACACTGAGCTCTTTAAAACACACCTAATGGACATTACCGAGGGAAGCAGAAGTTAACTTTCTTAACCTAGCAACAATGAGCGCTGGTAAGAAGCGCTCTGAAACAGAGGTTGTGGGCACTGCCAGTGCAAAAGATTCTGGACACTCTGGCCCTAAGAACACAATATGTGTCAGGGTGATATTGAACGTGCTCATTCTCTTCTTGCTGAGATGCACAAACTTTTTTCATAATGCTGCACTTCTTCATGATGAACAGACTCTCTCTCTTGACTTCTAACTGCTTTGCTGTAGTTGACAATCCCTCATGTTGTGCGTCTTCACCACGTTGACACATTCACCTCTCAGTGGTCGTAGCAGTCTCTGGCTCTGAGGGGAAGTCTATTTGTTTCTCTTTGACTCTCTCTGTCTGTGTGTCATGCAGCCTCATTGAGTTCAAATTGAATCTGAGCTTCAATCAGTTTAATTAATGGAGGATTGGATTGTGTCTGTGAGGGCACAGGGAGAATAATCTCTACAGTCCTCACACATTGATACCAACACGCACGCACGCACACGCACGCGCACACACACAAACACACACACACACACACCCCCACACACACTCTCTCTCTCACGCACGCACACACACACACACACACACACACACACACACACACACACACACACACACACACACGCACACACACACAGTTAATCTCCTCTGATCGGTCATGATCATAGCTGACTGAGGATTCACTCGCTGTACATCTGATTATTATTTTCTACAAATTGATTTCAGTCATTCATGTACATCTTACTGTGTCATTTATTTATTGTGACTCCTGTGAGATTGATTCAGAGATCAAAAGTGGATATTGAAATTAAAAAAGTTAATATTACTAGATAAGCAGATATAAGGAAACAAATGTTTGTTAAAAGGGAAGTTCTGTTTTGTTTTTTGTTTTTTAACTGATAAGGACCCCAGAGACGGACCTTTTTCTCAGGATAAAGTCTGTATTAACCAGAAACAGTTTTCTCTCTACTAAACGCCACCAGACTCCATTGACCAAAAGAGTAATTTTACCTCACAGAGCTCTGGAGTTGCTGGTTTACTATTACCCTGTACTGTTAGTTTACTTGTGTTCATGACAATGGAAATGATGAGTAAGTACTTTTTGGTGAAAAAAAAGTAGACGTTTGGTTCTTACCTTTAAACATATCAATGTCTTTAGAGATCAAACAAACACAGTCATTTTCTGTAAAAGCTTACGTTGCAGACAGGCCCAGGTTTCAAACTGTAAAAAGTTTCTCTGTCAGATTGTCAACATGTGTATCTGTGTCTTTATCTGCAGCAGTTTGTCATACTTTGAAAATTAAAAGGAGGTTTTTCACGAGGTTAAATATTTAAGTTTGGAGTACATATTTTATTAGGTTACTATGAAAATATTTCTGTATTAATTCATCACTGAGTGGACTTGGAAGTCAGTGATGCTGTTTCCATGTAAACAAGATGTTTGGTTTTCTTTCAGTGTAGCTCACAGTCTTTGAACGAGCCAATAACTGTAACATCCATAGATAGACAGCAGTGTTGTCAGGTGGAAAACCTAAAAATATCTCATACAATTATCATATTAACAGACTTCTAGATATCAAACCATCACAGTTAAGAGTCAGAAGCTCATTTTATATTAACAGTTCAAAGAGGAACTTTTACACCCCTGTAATGTCTCACCATCGATGTAAATATGACAAAGATGTAATGATGGAATGAGGCCGTTTCAAAGCTGAGCCTGTATTGGAGCTAGAATCAGAGGCAAAACGAGTAAGTCTATGTGGAGATCTTGCTTTCTGTACATACGTTGTTCCTCTTGTCCTTCTGTAACTCTGTAAAACACAAAGTTAAATAACACACTGCAACACCAACATTACAATGATGCTGATTCAATGTAAAAGTACAAAGGCTGAATGAAGGCAGAGCTTCATAACGGTGCTGTTGTGGACTTACAATGTTGAAAGGTCAGAGAGTCTGCATGAAGAAAAAGTCATCATTTCACTTCCCATCCTTCTTCTTCTTCTTCTCTCTTTCTGTCTTTTATCAGCCCCACACTGCTTATTTTTTTCCATTTTTTAAGACATTATCACCTCCTGGATCTTAGATGCTGCTGTAACTCAGCTTCTAGTCTCATAGTAAAGGTTCTTTGTCTTTCTTTATACCAGCATCAGAAAATGACTGAGCCATGAGTCAGACGTCTCTGCTGCACAGCACAGAGCATTGTAACCCCTGATCTATTGTTCTTAACTGAGCGGTAAATACTGTATGTGAGGGTGTCAGACTATCTGTGTACAGAGAGTCTTCCCATTCTAACACAGTATGCTCCACTGGTACTTCCATTATGCTAATGTGCAAGCTGAAGCTGTTCAGAGGATTTGTTGCCATAATTGGAAGAAGCTAATTGGTTGAATCTTTGCCAAATTGCCAGATGTGCTTAATTGTCGCCCATGAGCCTGAGTCAGACGTGAACCTACACATGCATGTACAAATGTTCTCACAAAAACAAACAAATCCTGAACAAATGCATGTAAAGGCGCTGCAAGAGGGGTGACTGCTCTTCACCAATGACAGGCCTCCATTTAAAGCCGGCGTGCTGCACATGGAGCTCACTGCTCCGAGACAGACGAGATCTCAGAGAGAGAAAAAAAAGACATGAATACTGAGCAGCTCTCTGAGCAGCAACAGTCACAACCTGGTGTCAGATGAGTCCCTCACACACAGAAAGAAGTAGATCCTTCAGGAAAACTATCAGAGCTGATGGCATTGGTGAAGACGGCTCAGGAGAGACGATACAGATGTTATTTTCACCTCATGGATGTACGTGCAGCATGTTAAACAAACTCCTCTGACTTTACCAAAATATCTCGCTCGTTTACCCAGAAGGCTTTGCATGTTGTTGATTCATCAGTAACAGTTTCTCTTCTCTAATCTGGATGTGTGTAAGTGTGTGTGAGTGTGCATAGTGAGAGTACACTCTGGATAATGTCACATTAGCATATTTCCATCCCCTTGCTGTCACTCAGTGTAAAATAGAAGACTTACCTGTAGAGTCAGACGTATACGGGCTCCTCAAATATGTCTCTCATGTAATCAGGAGTCAGCCATGTGTTTCAGCACAGCAGCTGACATAACAGCCCGTGTAACTCAGCGGGGGAATTCATGCATTAGCTGTAATGGAATACAAAAAGTGTGGTTCAGAGAGGTGAAACACAATACAGCAAAAGTTCATATTTTCTGCTGATATCACATTAAATGTGAGAAATGAAAGGTGTGAATGCAGCCATATCAAAGTCTGACAGCTGGAGGGCTGCTGCTGTAACACTGAAACAAACAAGTGAAAGCTGCAAATTCAACCTGTGAAATATTTCAGTCACACAGCAGCCAGACTCCACACTGAAGGACTGAAGAGCTGAGACTCTGAGAGAGAATCCTCCACCTACATCATCTAGTTAAGACACACAGACCTGGACTAAAATATTGTTATCAGTGCTGTATGTAACTGAATGAAAATGAATGACCATAAAAGGCTTAGCTAACCAGAATATTTTTATGATGGTACCGGAAATTTAAAGCAGTATGAACTGCATACTGCCTGCTAACCCATCCATCAGTATGCTGTTGACAACATACTAAACTACAAGTCATGTGACTTCATCAAACACATTCTAACAGTCTAAACTACATTGAATAAGCTAGCACCAAGCTAGCACGATGACCGTTGACTTGTTTAGTTTAAATCAACAACAACATATGTTCATTACTGATACAGCTACTTAGTCATTGTAAAGTTATTTGAGAACTTATAAAACGTATTACAGTTTGGTTACTTTTATTTGTACACCACTTGATGACCAGCTGGTGAGCTCCACCATTGGATAATCTGAGAGCTGCAGTAGATTGTGGGGTAAAGAGTTTCATTGTGTTCTGTTGTTGTTTGGAGTTGATGTTAACAAACCTTGTAATGATGCAGATTACTTAGACACACATGGTCTGTTATTGAACACATTCACCTGTTTGCTGCTGGAAAGATTTCTAATGACAAGGACAGCTCTTGATTGTGTTCAACAGTAATTTAGGGATTAAATGGTCGCTGCAGACTAAAGGATGTAGAGACATTTTCTCCAGATAAATTTTTAAACAGAGAGTTGTTCAGCCTGACATGAGAAGCAGACGAGGAGCACAGACTGCTGATTCTGAGACTCACAGCTGAGAGCTTTTAATCTGAGACCACTCCTGTGTTAAAGAGGAAGATTTGAAATCATCTTTTAAATCCCTCTCTATTCAGACATATTTCAGAGTGGAGCTGAGAGGTCAGAGTGCACAGGAACATCAGTTTAGAGAGAAGAGGAAGAAAAACGATCAGCTAAGGATGTGTGCCTAAAATAAAGGATAATAACTAGTCTACAAAAGTGTATTGAATCCACATGTTTCAAACCCCAACCAAAATAAAACTGGGTTAAACTCAACAGTCTGTGGATGTTTGCTACTTTAAGTGGTCTAAATGAGAGCTTCTGTTGGGATTTTGAGGTACAGGTAATTCAGAAAAAGCAGTGCAGAGTTTGATTTTCTCATGTGAATGCAATACGCTTCTGTACCTGTCGTCCAGAGCTGTGTATGAACACTATCAGGGGCTCTAGAGCTCATTAGTCAACTGTACGTTTCATATAAAAGGGAAATTCTGGTATTTTTAAATCTGGGTCCTATTTGTAACTCTCAGTAATGTGCTTATTAAGAAAACAGATAATTGAGATTTAAAAATAGATTATAAATCTGTACATCAGTAGAAACATGGCTCTACTAACACAGACTGTCAATGTAGATAAAAACAACAACCTGTCCATACTGAGGAGTCTGTATGTTACATCATTGTCATGATGAAGATCGAGCTCCTCTTTGGAGTAACAGTAGCTTCTTTCGTTGTTCCTCTTCACTGTAATAGTCTCTGTGTTTGACTGATGTGACTGATGCTGATGTGAAGGACAAGCAAACATGTTCAACCTAAACAAATATTTCACTGTGATTTTAATAACTTTTATACAATCATCATTTTCACAGCTTTAAACTCTTTGTGAACTCATTACATCATCACATTATCAGTTCATCTCTCTCAGCATCCTGCAGCTGTGGATCTTTTATGTTCATGTCTTTACACACGATTTCAAAGCTGGAGCGAGCCGTCACATCAGTTTAATGTCAGAGTATTTATTCCACCTGTCTGTGCTGTAATAAAAGCTGTCACATTTCACAGTTATTATCAACGAGAGCACAACATAAGATGTATATTCTTTCTTTGTGTATATTTATCTTTACTGTGCAGGGTTAGATTTGTGCAGAGACACTTCCATCTGAGAATCTGTTTCAGTTTGATCATAGATTCATTTTCAGTGTTTGTAGATATTTATGAAATGCACTTCACTTCACACTTCACTGACTTTTTCACTGATCTTCTCTATTTCTATGACTATTATTATTTCATACTTTATCACATCATACTTTCTTCATGGTGAGGGAGTTATTGAGCTTTAACTCAAAGATGTGGTCTTCATCTCCTGCAGTTTAGTCACCCTGTGGACTCTTCCTCAGTGATGTATTATTCTGGATATTTGGCTGATATCATGCATCGCCACATTAAAGTGTTTTGTAGCTCACAGGAACAGATTCAAGGTAATGTGCCTTCAAATTTAGAGTGGATACACTCGACAGGATTTTGTTGCAGAGCAGTTTGAACGTTTAGGAGAAAATCCAAGCTGGCAGAAAGAGTGAGCGTGCTCCTCAGAGTGTGGACTGATGTTGATTTCTTTGCTTGAAACAGTGACTGCTGCAGAGCAGAGAAATGAACGAGTACACTCTCCCAACAACGGGTTACACTAATGGATCAGTTTAGCTCTGAGGAGAAGAGAACAACAAACCTCAGCTGATACAGGTTTACTGCAGAAGCGCTGACAGCTTCTGAGCTGATCACAGGACGACAAGAGTGAACTTCACTTAAACTTTAGAGTTTAATGACTCAGTGTCAATCTAATGCTTTCTTTGAGTCTCAGTAACTGTTAGTAAAACTTTCAAAGTGAGATCTGTTGTAGTTAAGTTGACCACTCTTAAGGACATCATCATGTATTCAGTCTGTACAGTAGGTCATGGAGAAACACAGAGGGAGGGGGGGGGGGGGTCTCTACTGAGGCAGAGATGAACACAAACAGGAGTTAATCTGTCTGTGCTGCAGGACCTCCTGTGATTTGGGATTTTAGTCCCATAAGTGTTTTGATTTGTTTAATTTAAGAATTAATGAACTTTGTGTTTGAGTCAGATTAACAGATTTAAACTGAAACGATAACATGCTCATTATACAGAATGATCATTTACTCTGATAATTAATGGTCTAGAAAGAATAACATGTAACTGTATAACACTCCTCCATGTGTAAGCTTTTTTTCAGCAGGAAGTAAAGTGACCTTCGTAATTTTAGATGTATGGGACACTGCAGACATTTTCTCAAGCTCTGCTGTTAATCTCTTGTTTTATTTTGGATTTAGTCAGTACATGATGGTCTCACTGGTAATTGTTAATTTACTTCTAAGTTGCACATTTCCAATGTTTATTAGACAACTAAATGGAAATTGAGAATACTAAGTCTTTGCAGTGGAAGACATTGATAAATGATAATCAATCCATTAACTTCACTTTAATAAGATCTCCAATCAACAGGACATGAGGGCTCGTTCATGCAGGTCGGCTGTTATAATGAAAATCATTGGTGGTGTTTGTATTGGTCCAGACTGAACCTGCTGGAAAACCAAACAAATGTTTTCACTTCATTCAGCTGGAGGACAGAACGTCTCTTAAATACAAGATGAATTTGAGGTGTTGATCTCTGCAGCAGCGATCAGTCAGAGTGGAAACATGGTGACATGACAAGAGGAGAAAGAGACATAAACCACACCCAGTCTACACCAACCAATCACACGTCATTACATGTGGAGATATGGAAACAGCATGTGGTCACACCTTTAATGTCAGCACACACATTTTACTGTCCTATACACATTAAAAAAACGCACACATACACTGTGGAAATTATTAATGACAGGATTTCTAATTCATATCTTGACTCTGAGTATTGTGACAGAAGAAAATAAAGTCAATAAGTTTATAAAATGAACTGAATTGTGAGTTTGTTCAGCATGAAGGGTAAACTCTGCTTTCAGAAGTTGATCTATACGCTTTGATGACACTGCAGTCTGTTTGAAAGAAGAGCACCCGCTCTGCTGTCGGGCTCAATAAGAACATTTTCTAACACCTTACACTCTCTTCAATATAAAAACACTCTGTCACTACAGAGAAAATCTTCCTCACAGTTACACATGATAATGTATCTCTGAATACAATACAATGAGCTGAGTGTGATGAGAATAACATCTAATTACCCTGAAACAGTTTCACAGACACCATCCCACCTCCTGTCAACGGCTCGTTAGCTTTTTACTAATGAAGAAGAAAAACAGGAAGTGACTCATTATGTCTCTTTAAAGAACATCTCCTGTATTTCTACCTGAAGATGGATTTAACTTCTTACAAGTTTGATCTTTATCCTGTAAACATATTTTAGAATTGAGACAGCTTCTTCAATCACTCTTTTTAGAGCACTCAGATTTTTTTTTCACTTTTCACAGTTAGAACTCAAGAGATACCAAATACGTCTTCCATCTCTTCTTCATGAGCTGCAGTGAAACTGTGGATCAGATGACTTCCTGTTGATGATACGATTACAGAGAGTCCCTCAGGAAGCTGATCTGATGAAGCATCAACATGACCTGGTTTGAAATGACTGCTGCTCAGTTTGTAATGAAGTCTGGGAATACACAATTAACACATGATATTTGATGATGTGATAGCAACATATTGATTCATCAGCTGAAGCTTTATTAAGTTTTCATCATGCTTTAAGCTTGAGTTTGATACGAGAGAAGAAAGACGGTACAATGTATTTTAGAAAGCTCATAACAAAATTGATTCCTTGGGGTGCCAGCTAGCTCAACGGTTATGTTGCGCGCTCCATGTACAAAGACCATAGTCCTCGACGTAGAGGCTGTGGGTTCGACTCCGACCTCGTCCCTTTGCTGCATGTCATCCCCCACTCTCTGCTCCCATCATTTCCTGTCTCTCTCCAGCTGTCCTCTCTAATAAAGACAAAAATAAAGAGAGAAAATGTGATTTATTTAGAGTAAAGAGTGAAAGACGATCTGATATTGAACCATTTACCCTCTCTGAGGATTATCTGAGGGGAGAACATTTACTTTTATCAACCATCAATAATAAACTTGGCTTGTACCCACTGAGATTCATAAGTTGCACCTTTTGTCTTCTCATTATTCAGAACAAGCAGAGCAACATGTGATTAATGAGCATCTTCTAATTAGAGCTGCAGTGTTGGAAGCTTTCCATGATTTCATCTCCAGGAACATTTATCACATTTCTGTACTGGTGTTGAGATCATGTCTCCACATCTGCTGCACGCAGGATACACACACAAATCATTTTAATTTAAAGCAGAGGAGCAACCAGCAAGTGGCCTTTTTTCCTTTGTGTTCATCTCTGTGTGAAGAGGGACATCAGAGTTTCTGCAGAGACATGTTGTCCTTCATGTGTCCTTCACTCAGCTTTGTGTTCACTTTGCTGCTTTATCGGAGGAGACGGAGTGATTGTGGAGAGGAGCACGCTGACATTTTATGATCTCACTGCAGCAAACATTGTTTTCATTCCAGTCTTGTGATCCTGTGTGGTCTGTGAGAGAAGACTTCAGCACAGTGACGACTTCTGCGTCTGTTTCTGAACACGTTTCAGCTGCTTGTAACTATATTAGAGATGTTATTGATGAGCACACAGAAATATCACATCTTCCTTCATATTGTGCCTGATGTTTAATTCTAGGTACATTTAAAAATATGTTTTTTTTCACTGAATCTCTAATCAGTTCATCAGATTAAGACAGCATGTGTAAACTCTGTGATCTTATTTGCTGATATTGAATTTCCCCTGACATGCTGTGTGCACAGACAGCTACTAATTAAAGGTGTTGAGATTTGTTCTGACAGAAACTTCAGTCGATACATGTGAGCTATAATTTGGACCTGAGTAAATGTCTCTCAGCTGTAATGTTGGGATGTTTCGTGGTTGTGTGCAGCAGGTATGACAGCAAGTCTTTTTGAAGTGAAAACAAACGAGCCTCATTATAAATCCTGCTGTGGAGCTGATAAGAGATTAAAAGGTGTGAAAAGTACCTCAGTGCAGAGAGAGGACCAAACATGGAGAGCAGAGATTAAAGGTTCCACTTTGTTTTCTGTCAGTTTCAACAAACATCCTCAATGATCCCTCTGTACTGAACTTTGATTTAGTCAATCTGTAGATGTTGTCAATAAATCGACTGTTTTCATTGTGTGATGGTGACATTTTCAATCACACAAGACATTTTTATATTTAGCTCAGAGGAAGTGGAGTGTCATTTTCAGTTGTCACTCTTTGTTTTGAATGTCTGTTTTAACAAAGGTTTGAAAGCAGAGTGATTTTGTTTCCTCTAATTTACAATGCTGTGCTGTTTGTGCTCTTTGAGTATTACTGCCAATTTCTACATAGTCTGTGCACGGCAGAGCGTCGGCGCCATGCATTCACGGCCACTTTGGTCAAAACTTCTGTTTCCACAACAAGCACTGCGGTCAATTAAACACAATATACCACTCCTCATCGTATTTTCCATCACTTCATCAACAAAATAACCAGGATATCTGTTTGCTTCCTGGCTTTAAAGCCTAAAAGAAATCACATTAACAAGTCTACTTGCAGCAGAGAAGAATATTTGACAAACTTAAAGCGAACAAGAAAACTAATGAAGTAGTTAAAAACATAATCCAGGCTAATTACCAACACAGCTTGTTGTTTGTTTTGTCCAAATTGAGTGAACGAGTCATGTGATTCTTACAGTGAGAACAGTCTCTATAGTTGTGTTGATCTTATCCACACTTGTTACCATTTGTCTGATGTTATTTGTTCTTGATTCATCCTAACCACCTTCTATAAAGCGCTAACAAGCTCTGTGCTTTTAGAGGAAACATTCATCAACACAACACATGACCTATTTGGATCATTAAAGAGTTTAAAGTGTGAGCAGTGTCGTTATAAACACACAATGTTACGCTGACACAGTACTTGTGCTTTTAGTTTATGATTACCTCACTGACCGTGGTGTCGAGTTTTTTCCGGAAAAACTGCCTGCTTGCAATGTACCTTCTTTCAATCATCAGGTTTATTTCTCATTCAGATGCACCAATATAATAATAATACAGATTTTTAATCCAGTTTCCACCCTGCTTCAATTTTCAATTAGAGCCTCTTAATCTGCAACACCAGATCTTTCCAAACAGCACTTTGTGCTGTAAAGTCAGCAAATGTCTGCTGGAGAAAATGTCTAATCAAGAGTTTGTGCTTCAACAGAAATCACATGAAAACAGGAAAACACTTTGCTGTAGGTATGAACCTCTCAAAAACTCCAACAAGTGTGCTGAGCAGAAATAGACTCTGAAACTGACAGGCTGAGAGCCGTGGTCTTCTGTGAGTGTGTTCAGGATGATGATATGCAGAACATTCACAGACTTTGTTAAGGTCAAAGCTGAAGAGGAAGAGAGTGGGCGTCTCTCCTGCAGAGCAGACGACAATCTTCAACTCAGAGAGATCACAAGCACAAGAGCTGGAGTGTGCCAATTATGTTCACGGATGCTAAGAGAAGAAGAGAGCCCCTCTCATAATTCACCAGCAGTCCCTGCCTCTCTTGTTATCTGTGATTGGACAGGAGGCTCACACAGCTCCTGTTAGTCGATAGATTGCTCCGATAGAGTCGCAGTGGAAGCCGTGCCGGTTGTTTAAAGGCTCAATCAGATGCAATCTGGGAGATTTCAGTCTGGATTTATGCCTCCCTTATTGCCGGGGCTCCTCACTCTGGAGCTACAGTAAACCAGAATGAATTATTGTGTCATGAAGCAGACTTCCTCTCTCCCTCCCCGCAGACAGGACCCTGAGCTGAGCAGGCTGACTGTGCTGTGTGTTTCATTCACACTTTGCAGAGCTTCACCTGAGTGTGTGAAGACCATTAACAGAGTCATTAGAGGAGCTCAGGTCATGTTGAAGCCAAATGTTTCTCCTTAGGGGAAAAAAAAACATAACTGATGGTGATTCTCTAAAAGAGGACGACTTGACCTCTCACTTTTTAAATTTAACTCTGCTTCTTTATACCAGTCAAAGCAAAGCTGTAGGGTAGTTGTAGTTAGACTCTTTTATAGATGTAGATATACAGAGATAAACTGTAAATAGAGGCACTGTTTAAACTAGAATGAGATTTATTCCTCGCTTCTTCTTTCTGTTAAAGTTACAGTTTTTTGTGAGGTGTATTTTACATAAGTTTTACTCACCGACAAGTAAAGAGGTAAATAACTTTTTACAATCCAACTTTTTAAAATGAATTCACTTCAAGCAATATGTTAGGGTTACCATAATGATCTGAAAGGTTAACAGGTGAAACAGGCTTTGTTTGATGGCCTATTAGGATTAAAAATCAGGGTCAATATAGTGAAATGAAAATTCAGATCTACAATACTTTGTTGTCCCCTTGGAGGAAATCTGTAGTCACAGCTTACACTGTTTGTACATGGATACAGACATCCATGAGTAAACATGTGATGAGGAAAAAGGAGAAGCATATAACAGCAACACATAACAGTCAGTTTGTTAAGCGCTAGATATTATGCACAAAGACTCGCAACACTATGGCTCCCAAAGATACCCTTTTTTATTTGCTATATGTCATTAAAGAACACAACGTTTGGAGCCTGACCGGGCTCTTCATCAGGTGCTCTATAAAAAACACTATGGCTCTCAAACAAAATCACAGAGTCTCACCAGTGGGCGTGGACATCAGAGTGGAGCAAATTAAACTATAAGCATTGAAAAGCCTTGCCTTGCTCCAGGAACCTGGAATGAATCAGATTGTAGATCTAAGTCAGGTTTCACACATCTATGTGTACAACAAATATACAGAAATATAAGGAGCACCTGAATAAGTGATGTGCGTCTGTTTGCTGACTTTTTCTCAGTTTATTAAGAGCTTCAATAGCTGACGGAAAAAAGAGTCATTTGGAAGTGTTCACTTTTCCAGGTCAGGGCCCTTTATCTGTGACCTGATGGTCAAAAAGAGAAGAGTGGATTGAGTGGAGTCCTGGGCTATGGTGAGTGCTCTGTGTGTCAGAGCTTTGTTGTTGATGTGAGACGTTTTGTGTAGTCAGTCCAATGATTTCTTGATGCAGATGAGTTTATTTCTGTTCCCAGCTGTTATCATGGTGAAGAAACAGGGTGAGCAGTAGAGGAGGATGGGCTGCTCCATGCTTTCATAAAAAGCAAGAGAAGAGGAGGAGAGACAGACAGGCAGGGCTCTGAGTTTGTGTATGACCAGTTCAACAGTTTCGTCATTAATGCATGTGGGGTTATGGACTGTTTTTCATTGAGACATGATGAACACACCAAGTCATTTTAAATAAAGCAACAAATGTTAAACACACCCTAACAATGAAAGGCCTCTAAACAGCTGAGCACACATTTCTGTGACACACTCAGAGCTCATGATGCATTTTAAAGTAAATGGAGCTCATCAATGTAGCCATTAGAGGAAAGCAGCCAGGTATCCATCTGCCTTCTTCGACCTGAACAGCTGTGTGCTCACTGTGGCTGTGTGCTTCATGTCACACTATACCTGACTGACATATGGCACAGACTCCGCCCCCCACCACAGAGCCCATTTAATATGAATAAATGGACTCATTAGTCTGACCAGTTGGCGTGCTCAGAAAACAGAATACACATTCTTTACCAGAAAATAAACGATGGAGAAACCTGGAGCTCATTTTTCCTCTTCAGTGATGACTCTTTGCTGCTGATGATGGATGAAGCAGCTTCCTCTAGAATCAGGTTTATACTGTACCTCGACTCATCACTTTGTTCTGCTTTGGTTTTGTACAGATTATTGATAAATGTGAAGAAACATGTAGGCTGTGTGTGATTTTAGATTTAAGCGTATGAGATCAGGATATCTACCATACTCAAGCCAAAGTGACTAATGACAAGGGCGTTTAAAATTGGGGGTTTTTTGGTTAATGTTTTTCAAAACACAGATAAAATGGTTATAAAGGACTTTAAGACATATGCAGGTCTGAGGTCAGTGTTTTTGAATTTGTAGTTATTTCAATGATTATCAAACATTGACTGTAAATAAGCACTCGACGTAGCCTTTAAGTTAAAAATGTGAAGCCAATTGGGAAGCATTATATGTAACAGCCAGCAGAAGGGGGGGGGCAATTTGTGGAAAAGACAAGTGGCTCTTATTAAAACAGTATTTATCTGTAACCTGAGGGAAGTAGTTAAAGCTCTGCTCATGACAGGTTGTGGATAAAGTGTCTCTGTGGGGCTTGTATTGCTGTGCACCCTGTTAGTGTGTTATTTAGCAGATGCTGGTCGGTCAGTCCTCTACAACAGTGATTCTCAAAGTGGGGTCACAGGACCCCCAGGGGTCCGCGAACCATAGCTTTGGGGTCCACGGAATAATTTACAAAAAATTGTAAAGTGTGCTGTATCATTGAAAAAGCATTACTACAAACTGGGACCTCTTGCACCAATAAAATCAGCTATCTTGTCCAATACTCCCACCCACTTTAGTTTTGTGCCAGTAGATCAACTCTGATATGATCGTGACATGTCTGTCACTTCATAGTGCGCAACGATAAAAATAAAAAATAAATAAAAAAACTCAAAATAAAAATCACCTCGGAGCCAACATTTTCTCAAAGTTTATAAAATGAATTACTTGGAAAGTATAAATGTAGCCTAATTCTGTTGTTGCAAAGTACTCCATAGTACATTAATACATTATATATGCTTATCAACGTTACAATAATGAGGGGGTCCTTGGAAAAATTTCTCACCTGAAAGGGGTCCATGTTCTAAAAAAGTTTGAGAACCCCTGCTCTACAAAACATCTCCTTCTGCATCAATTGAGTTCAACAGAGGCGTCAGCAGCTCTGTGCTTCTATAGTTCACTTATCAAAGACAGACAGACCTCAGGCACTCAGAGAATCACCATGTCATTAGTCTGAATATCAGACACCCACACTGTTATAAAGAGCAGACAAAACATCACGCCTTCAAAGACTAGAATGTAGGTAATGGGGCAGATCAATGAACCTATGTTGACAAGTTCCAACCCGGCAATTTGTCTTTACTAGGCATGCAACAATTCTCAATAAAATATTGAACCGTTCGGTACGGCATCCACGGTTCAATACTGACTTGTGAATTGTATTTCTCTCTAAATTGGCTCTGCCTGTGTGTGCCTGTGAGTCAGCGTGTAGGGATGAGGAAACCCCGCTAAGTGAGTTTAATAGCCAATCACCACGCACCAAAGTTTGGTGACGCTACAACAACATTACTTTTAGCATGGCTAGCAGTGAGGAGCAGCTACGGCTTGAGGAACTTTTCGCTTTCATTGTCGAGTCTAATGACAAGGAAGAGAAAATGGTGAACAAAAAAAAAATGGTGAACAAAAAAAATGACTGTCTGAAAACATTGTTTTACACGTATCGCCTACTTAAATGGAAACACTTCCAACATTACTTCACATCTGCGGCGCCATCACCCAGAAATATCATTGTCTGGAAGCAGGGTGACCAAACAGGTAACACCGCCATCCAAAAAGCAACAGTCCCTCGCCAGTATTGTATTGACTGTATTGTTGCATCCCTAGTCTTTACACAATATATGCAATTGTGCCAAAAATCCACCTGTGGCTCCTTTCCAGCATGTCATTCCCCAGATTAGCTCAGTTGTGAAGACAAGCTTTTTTCAGTTGCGTCTCTTGGCAAAGGTGAAGACCTATCTCCCTCCACGTGAATTTGAAAGAGTCATCCACATGTTCATAACCTCTCGTTTGGACGTCTTCTGACAGGGAAGAGACGTTATGATCATATCACACCTGTTCTGGCTTCTCTTCACTGGCTTCCTGTTGGTTTTAGGATCCAGTTTAAGATTTTATTATTTGTTTTTAAATCCCTAAATGCGCTAGCGCCAGAATATGTGTCGGAGTTGTTGCAGCTCTATGCTCCAGTCAGAGCGATGCGGTCATCACACCAGATGCTCTTGGATGTTCCAAGGTGCAGGCAGAAAACCCGAGGTGACAGAGCTTTTGCTGTGGCTGCTCCTAATCAGTGGAACAGTCTGTTAATATAAGAACTGCTCAGTCCATCGAAAACTTCAAACCTCTGCTTAAAACTCACCTCTTTGCTCTGGTTTTTAATACAAGTTGAGCTTGACATTTTGAAATTTGTATTCATGCTCCTATTTATTGTATTTTTATTGTTTCATTCTTTATTTTATTTTATTTGTTGTTTTCACATTGTGTTTTTCACACTTGTACAGCACTTTGGTCAACCAAGGTTGTTTTAAATGTGCTATAGAAATAAAGATTGATTGATTGATTTCCCACTCTCCCTCTCTCCCTGATTTTTGACGCTGTCAACTGTCCTGTCTAGTTTTAAGTTTAGCTTTAAAATTAGAGACGGTTGTGATGGACCTCAGGTCAGCAGGTAGTTTGTTCAGAGATAAGGACCACAGTAACTAAAGACCCCCTCTCCGGGCTTCGATCTAATTCTGGGTACAGCTAAAAGACCTCCACCTGATGACCTGAGGGGTTCGGGTCGAGATGTAGACTGTAAACTGATGTGAATATGTCACAGTGAATAAATATCCAGCAGCCTCTCTCTCTCTCTTCTTCTCTTTAGAAAAGTCAAATATTTCTCCTCCTGCTCTCAGCGTCTCTCTGCTCTAACAGCGCTGTCATCACTTCAAATCTCGGCATCAGTTTATTTCTGCTGTTGAAGAAGTCCGAGTTGTATCTGCTGTGTGACACATCTGGAGTGCTCTTCTATCAGATCTGTTTCTGTTAACCCTGATGGAGGGAAGTTTATCTACATCTCTTTGATTACTGGAAACTGGAGCTGTTAGACAGCTGCTGTGTCTCTTTCAATGGTTGTTCAATAAACAACACAAATGAATGCAGGATTAGTTTTTAATAGAAAGTCAACAAACCTGAGATAGAACAAACTTTATATGACACATTAATCCCAGACTCTTCAAATGCTGTCATAACAACAACCTGACACTGAGATATAAATATACATTGTAATGAACGTCTGACTTTGTTCTCTGATGATCCAACTCTCTGAGTGTTAACAAGAGATCAGATATCTTCAGTCACTCATGATGATAATTGTTCTGCTGTCACTTCTTTCAGCGGGTACATACAGCTGCTGAAGACACTTTGACTGTTGTTGAACTACATCTACTGACAATGATTGGTTGCATGACTTCCTGCTCCTCCTAAAATCTGGGTTAGCAGCAGACATCTTGCTCGTCAGTCTCTGTCATCAGAGTATGAATATGTGTAAAATGGTGACATTTATAAATCAAACACTGTTTTATTGCACTAATTATCAGTTTGAGCAGTAAATGCTGGAAGAGAAACTTTATCTGCAGGACTAGTTTTTCCTCTATTAATCAGGTTTTCACTTTCACACCCTGAAGGGACGTGCACGCACATGAGCAGCTGAGAGACAAGCCAAGAGAAATGCTCTCGTTCTGAAACAACCTGATGATTGGTCACAGTCTCCTGTCACAGGCTTGATTTTAGAAATCCTGAAATCAGAGCCAAGAGGAGGTGCAGAAGTCTAGTGTGAGGATGATGCCTGTAGCTTTAAGTAATTATATCCAGGGAGTTTAGCCAAGACTTGTACTACATTTTTACCTACAATCTACAAGTCAATGATGGGGTTCCGGATAGCCATAACTGCTATCCTCTTTGAATCCAGCCTCGGCCCTTAGCTGCATGTCATCCCCCACTCTCTCCTCCCAAAGTTTCCTGTCACCTCAGTTGTGTCTGCAAGTTTAACGAGACATTAACAAGCCAGAAACGCCAAAACAAAAATAATCTGTTAATTTAGTAAAGATGATCGCCCTGCTCGTCTGTGTTAACTACTCACTTTAACAAACATACACATGAACTTCATTTTCTCCTAACCAATAAAGGCAAATATCGCCCCCTCAGAAAAAAAAGAAGTAAATGGGGCCCCGTCATCAGAAATTATTGATTCAAACTCCACTCAGAAAACATTTTAATATAAGTTTTCTTCAGGGCACTGGTGGCCTAGTGGTTACTCCACAGGGCCAATGTGCAGGGGTTGTAGTCCTCCAGGAGGCAGCCCAGGTTCCAATTGACCTGTGGCTTAATTCCCGCATGCCGCACGCCGCCTGCTCTCAATTCTGACTATCCACTGTCCTGTCTCTAAATAAAAAGCAATACAAAGCCCCCAAAACATAAATCTTAAAAGAAATTCAATCAAACCACATTGTTTGAAGTGAATATTAACTTTTTGTATGACCTGTCAGGTACATATCATAAATGAGCTCTCCTGCTTCTACCCTGACTGATTGCTCTCAGAGAGATGAAGCATTTCTTTAAATTGTAACAAACTTTCCTTTTGGTGTCATGTTTCCAAATCTGCACTTCATGTTCTGTGTTTAAGAGACTTATAATCATCAGGGTGCTGGAGCAGGAGGAGGAGGAGATAATCTGCTGTCAGGAGGCAGAGTGCAGGCTGAGATGGCTGTTTAACATAAAGACATCAGACACAGATCATCAACATGCTGATGTTCTGTGTCAGAGATTAGAGTCTGGAGCCAAAGTAAAGACAGAGCAGAGTGTTTTAGAGACAACACTGCAGTTCTGCTGCTGCAGAAGTCACTTTGATTTATTTGATCTCAGACTCACCAACAAGAGCCTCTAAATGATCACTTTTTATTAGAGTAGACATATGTAGACTAACATGGTGGTTTGAACAGGTTTTAAGCATCACGTTGTTATTGATGGTAAATGGACTTGAGCTTATAGCGCTTTTCTAGTCTTCTGACTATACTCAAAGTGCTTTTACACCGCATGTCACACCTACACATTCTCAACCATTCACACACTGATGGCAGAGGTTGCTATGTCGTGAATCAGAAGTAACTAATCCCATTCATACGCATTCATACGCCGCCGACGAAGCAGCAGGAGACATGTTGCTGCAGGAGCTGGGGATCGAACCATCGACCTTCCGGTTGAGAGATGACAACTCCTCCAGGTGACAAGACAAAATGATACAAGTTTCAAACCCACATATAATATAGCCTATACATGTTTTATTGTTTCTGTTCTGTTTTCCTCCCACAATCAAAGGTTCTAACACCTAACCGGTTTAATGCTGTTAAAATGAACTTGAATCTGTTTGCTCAGTATGTGTGGTTCCTTTGCGCTGCTGTGAAAACTGTAAATGGAACCCTGGTGTGGACCAAACAACCATTCCAAGACCGCTTGAAAAAGTTGGGTCTCGGCCCCCTTTTTCTTCAGCAAATGGTGCGGTTTGTTTTTATTAAGAACATGAACCAACCTCGATCCAACCTAACTGCTGGACGCATTGCACTTTTTTGGATTAAACCAGCTACCGTAGCCAGGTCCCTCTCTGATGTATGTGAGGAGAGAAAAGAGATGATACTGCAGGTTGGCTGTCTGAGGATTTATATCAATGTGGATATTAGATGTGGAGGGACTGAAAGAGCTGAAAGATGTCTGATTCTCCTTCTGGCTGTGTCCAGCAGAAAGTAAGCCCTGCTTATGTCAAACTCTCCTCTGCTTCTGAATATCCAAACTTAAGCTGCAGGGTCTCTTCCATGGAGCCCTCTTTCAGATGTTTAAATCCAGCTTTAAATCCAGCACCCTTCACTCTAACAGTCTGTGTGGCTTTAGCTGAGGACACCACACAAACACTCAGGGGAGGAAATGATCCTCTGGTTAATATTGATTCAATTGTCTTCCTCTGCTATAACTGAACAAGGGCATCATTTCAGCTTTCTCATTGACTTGTACTTGTAGGGTTTATGTTTTTGTGGCTTCTACTTTAGTCAGCTTTCTGTGCCTGTTGTTGTGTAAAACCTTGGCTGAGCTCATTGATTCTTCGCTCTTATTGTGGACAAATTAAATAGAAAACTGTAGCAACACTAGAGCCAGCAGACTGCATGTTGCAGTGAATGAGACACAACAGAGACCCTGCAGTGTTTATTTTTTCCTCTTCTCATACACTCCACCTGCATGTGTTGGGGTTTGTGGTTTAAGCTCTTTCATGAATGGCATGACTTGTCATTCCACTCAAGGACAGGCAACAGAAAAATGAAGAAAGATCAAATAAAGATAGAGAGAAAATCATAGCTCAATATACCTGATTGTCAATCTTGCAACTGAATATGGGTTACTGTACCATGATCAGATGAGGGAAAAAAAGGGATAAAAACCCCTCCTGATTCGGCGTAACAATTTTAGATTTTGGATTGCATGTAGCTCTACTGCCCTCAAGAGGAGGAAGAAGGAAACAGCAAATGGCAAGCAAACCTGTAAGACAAGACAAGGATGCTTGATAATAAGATTGGAGGTGTCAGGGTTGGAGGAGGGTCGCATTGATCCTGGCAAACTGACAGAAACAGAGAAGATAAAAGATTCAAATCTGACGGCAGCGGGATAATTAGATGATCACGGTCCTGGCTGGATCTGGTTTAGAACTTGGATTATGAATGACCAGAAATCTGATCGTGGAAAAGAAAGCAACACAGAGAGAGAAAAAAAAAAACAGAGAGAGTTTTATGAATGGATTTAAAATAATTAATGAATGACTGTAATTTACACAGTCTCCCTGCTTGTATTTACACCGAACATGGTGTCACACACACTATCACCAAATGAAGCTCAGTGTATGAATACTTGCAAGATATCACTCGCCTGAGGTTTTCATGTGAACAAACTGCAGGGTTTTCAACCACTTGAGAAAAGATCACATTTTTCATTCATATCTCAAAAACGTAAATGCCACAGGCCTAAATTCTAATTGTCTAAGCTGATATTTATTGCATCATGTTTGAGTGAACAAGAGGGATTAGCGCGTGTGTTTGGTAGACTGAGATATCTGACAAAATGCAGCCATTCGTTTGTGTTTCTATATTTCTAGAAAGTGAGTCAAATTAACTATGACACCCATGCACACCATGAAGTCAGTTTGTTTTATGTGTCCAATTGTGCAACTTTAAGAATCAATTAAGACTAAGAGGGCATCTGTAGCAGTCAGTGTTTCCAAGTCCGCTTGTTATATAATATGGAAAAAAGAGTGGGAGAAAGAGAGTGCATTGAAAGAGTGGATCCGACCTCAAGAGTTTATAAAAGTTTTAGTTATTCAAAGTTTTTATGTTGACTGCGTTTACTGTCAATTTACTGTTGCAAACAAAAATAAATGTAGGCTATATACTGTTATCAAGTGGCCTCTCTTTTACACAATGTGGCAGGTTAGGCCACCTGTTGGGCTTTATTTTATTTATTTGAGGAGCCAAGTCGCTTTGGGCTTGTTTCCATAGAGCTGATTGCTTGTTTCTCTCGCAAGATCTGGCAACACTGGTAGCAGTCACAATGGTGTGGTTTTGCCTTTGAGCCTAGCCAACAGGATATGATGCATTTAAATGAATCAAGGTTAAATTAATATAAGAAAAAAAAGCCTTTACATCTAAAAAAAAAGAGACCCCTGCAAAAAAAACGTTTTTTTTCCTCTGGTTGTACTTTTAGGTTTGTGGTAGAGTGAAATGAACATTTTTGATGTTCTGTGTGCAACATTCCTAACAACTTACAAACTAAATATTCTCATTTCGGTATTTCATTTGCTGAAAATCAAAAAGGGTGAAGATAACAAATAGATGCAGTTTTTGTTCCCAGAATGCAAACTATGCAACAAAAACAAGTTCTTAAATTTAACGTAGAGATGCTGCTTCAAGTCAAATTTGGAGTATTCATTTTTTTCAAAGTTGTAATAATGTCCTTTTAAACAGGTTACACATCAATAGAGTTAAGATAGACTAGACTACTGTAAGTATGTCCAAATGTAATAGACAAACAAATCAAGGTTGGATGGAATATGATGCTGTAAGGGTTCAGTCATTACTCCGTCATCAATGAGTTATTTGGAGCTGTCATGCCTTTTAGACACAACGTATCCGATGACAAAGTAAAGCCATGACTGGATCTCTGCAGGTCATTGCAGAGACAGTTTTGATGGATGCAGCAGAGAGTCGTATCGCTCTGCATGGATTGATGAATCGGTAAGCAGGGATCATGAGCTTTATTGTGAGCGACACTATTGCTATACTGCTGAAATGATACACAGGGAAGTGATATGGAGTTGTAAATGTTCCACAGAAATGAGTTTGAGTGTGTTTTCTCTTCAAACTTCTTACTTGTCTCTCTCATACACTCCCCATGCATTTTCAGTCTTTTTACAGATAGGTCATTCTTTTTTTACTCATGTTGATTGCTGTTTTCATGCTCTGGCACTTTGTTCAACATTATGAGAAGGCTTTTGTCCCGCTGGTTCAAGGGATCAAGTGTAAATTCCTCCATGTAATCCTACACTTGTCCCCTCAGTGATGCTCTTGACTCTGAGCTCAGTTGAACTGGCAGAGGTCAGAAACAGGAACTTTACAAAAGAACATGTGCAGCCCATTGTTATTATTCTGCAGCATGCATGGAGCATCGTTCTCAATTGGGATTTATCTTCTGAAAACTCTGCATTAATATTCATTGTACAGTATGTGTACGTACAATGTGCTAAGCATTCCCTGACAGATCTGTGGACTGTAAATGCTCCTGACTCTTTACCACAAAGACTTCTCCCTGCTCTTGTAGCTTTGGTAGCTTAACAACAGTGTGGTTAAGAGGCAGAAGAGGGGAGGGTTAATGAGGGAGCATGGAGAGTCTCTCCCTCCCACGTGTCTCCCAATGTTATTGTCTCCCTAATTTGACACAGTTTAATGGTGTACTTGTGTTTTATTGGCACGTACATCATCCTGTCAGTGGGTGAATACTAATATGAACTCAGTCTTCACAGTTTATTGTTGGAGAGGAGAGATTCAGTTTAGTCATCAGGAGGGAAATGTTGACTTTTCATACCAGAGAGGTGCAGATTGTAATTTCCCTGCAGCCTATTTGAAATGTTGCCTGCATTCTTTCGTTCCTGCTGTTAAGTAGCGGATGTCGTTGGTGAGATTAGATACATTTGTTTAAATTACAGCGTTTACATAAATGTACTGCTGCTATTCAGGCATATAGTAACGCTTCTTTAGGCACTAATGCATGCAGACATTAACCAGATAGAGTTTATTTTTCCTGTCAGCCACACTTTGGATCATGTTTCAGCTTATTTCTCACTGTCAAAATAAATTCCCTCATGGGGCTGTGAGGCACCCGTGGAACTTAGTTTCCAATTAGAAATGGATTTATTACAATTGTTAAATGTGTAATAACAATGGCTGCCTGCTGTTGGTTTGTGCTTGCTCCCCATGTACAGAGACTATAGTCCTCCAAGCAGGCGGCCTGGGTTTGAATCCGACCAGTGGCTCTTTTTTATTTCTACAATAGAGGCACAAAAGACCAAAAATGAATTTAAAAAAAAATAGTGCCATAACAAAAAATGACACAAAAAAAGAGCTCAGGGTGAACAACGGCCATAATGACAAACTCTCTTTTTAACTCTCTAACTAAAGTTCAGAAAATTAGGAGAAAAGTGTAACAAAGGAAATGGCAGTTAAAAGAAGAAGAAAGAAGAATCTAAGACCAAGAATTTTAGAAAAGCACACTAGATCACAAGTCTTCTACAATGAACATTATTTTTTGTCCTGTAGAAAGAAATGAGTGCTGCAGTCAGTTGAGAAAGCCGTGGAGTTTGTAGAGATGCTGTCTTTTCAATGACTGTTGGCAGCAAACCGCTCCTGACAGGCGCCCTCCCTCCTCCTGGGGCCACTCCCTTTGCTCCTCCTGTGGACAAACAACAAAGATCCACACACAACAGACAGAGCACTCTCACGCACAGAAGCACAGAAACACAGACAACTAACATAAAAGACAAAAATACAGGGGGGAAAAAACAGCCAGGACAATAACAGGGGTAAAACACCTACTCATTAAGTGATTGATTGACTAAGAGAAGAAAGTAAACACAAGTTGTAGTTTTCTTGTATTATAACTCAGAAATGACAGCCAACACAGTTATTGTGCTTATTCCCACTGTTTTCTTAACGGGAGACACAAGGATAGTCGTCAGTAAATGATGAACCTGACAGCTCAAACAGCTCAAATTAATTAATACTAAATAACTTTAGTAAATTCAATCAGAGCCCCTGAGGGTTCGAATAAGAAAAAACATTAAAAGCCGTTTATAAATCTGTTCCCACAATTTTTCAATCCTTTTAAGATGTTTTTTTTAATTATTATTACCCATGCTGCAACTTTGGAACATTGCGGGTACAGATTACTAAATTTCTGAGCATTGGGGCTCCATACTTTAAAGGAGCAATATGTAACTCTGACACCTAGTGTTTGAGAGAGCTGTCTGCAATCGTCCCCTCCTCTAGAGGCGATGCACACACGGGTTGCCATGTCACGGACACTGAAGCTTCAGTGTTTAGCCAGCTCTGCATCGGTCTTGAAACCTTTCTGCATTCTAACCTCTCTCCATTTTTCAAACATTTCGAGTGTGGTAGCTCATTAGAAAAATCTAGAGGCTTTTTTGGTTGGGTAAATTCAGTTATATCTAAACCAGTTTGCTTGCCCGCTTCCATCGCTGCAACACCTGTTGTTTTGCCGTTTGCCTCACAAACTTAGGGGCTTCCAAAACGTCTGTGTGGGGTGCTTTAAAACCGCCTACCCTCTCTGGTAAAAACAAATACAGACCATTCAGGACCGTTATTCAAACTTAGAACGGACATACTGGCTGCTGCATTGTTGTCATAAACGCCAGCACTATAACATAGCATGTCTGCTAAATGCCTGATGATATAGTAAGGTGATTTTATGATTTCATTCAGTAGATATGTTACATATTGATCCTTGCGATGTGTTGTAAAATCATCACTCAGCTGTAGAATGTATGCAAACAAATGTTCAACTGTTGAAGTCCTGCAGGATGCTGTTCTTCCCTTTTTGTCTGCAGGTGATTCTCTTATTTACCAAAAAGAAAAAAGAAAATGTGTTAGAAGATACAATCATATGTCACAATTTTTTAAATATGTCACAGTTCATTCTATGCCAGCATGACTTTATTCCCACTACTGAGGTGTGTTTGTATCACACTGTCACCTTTCAAGACCTGTGTGACTTCATTAAGAAACATATTGATGTGTCTTGCAATTTAATTCAGCCTCAGCGCATTCACTCGATACAGCACAAATCTGGTCACTGATCCAGAGCGTGGCCTTCGATCCCGCTTGCACAAAACTGAGGGAGTCTGCAATGTGCCTCTCAGAATTATTCAGTAAATCTCCACTGTGTTGATAAAGCCGCGAGATCGTCTGGAGATGAATGGAGGGCAGCAGTGCGCTTCGTCTGTGTGTGTGAATATGATCACAGACTCGTCTGAGTGTGACAGGCGTGGCAATGCAAGAACGATCACAAACAGAAGAATCCATTTCAGCTTTCTCACACAAAAATGTTTTCAGTTAGGATTGATTTAAAGCTTGGTAGCATTGAATGTTACATGAAAAATCTAAGAACTGTGATGTCTTGTAAATTCAAAGAAATACAGTTTTTACAGATGTGACGTGTGATAGGTGCATTAGCTCTTTTCTGAGCAGTGAATGCAGGGCTCGTGCTTTCTATTCACTTACATCAGGTTCAGTCAGACATTCTTAGTTTCAACACACCAAAGAAAACTTCAGGTTTCTCTCTTTTCACCGGAATCGATCATCATTCTCTGTCTCCTTTCCTTAAAAATCCAGCGTCTTGAGGCAAAGGCTACAAATGTGAAAAGCTTGATGCATTAAGTGCACATCCTCCCTCAACATCTTTCTGCAGAAATCCATTGTGACGATGTTTGAAGGATTCAGGAGAGGACCATTGACTGTTGTTAAGACGTGGACATAGCTGGCATGAACTGCTTTGCCCTTTTGAGTCTCAGGATTGGCATTCTGGCTGCACCGTGTTAGATTTGTGAGGACCGAAAAGGGTAAGGCTGGGGAGCACTCGAGGACTAAAAAGATATACAGGCCCTCATGGCTGCCAAAGAGCTTTTTAGACTTGACAGCGTGCAGGTGATAAAAGAAAGTGGAGAGAGCATCTAGTTTTGCCAGAGGCATCAAGAGAAACTCCTTTTCTCGTCTTTTAAAGTTGTTTCCATCACCGCTTTTCTTGCTGCTCAATGGTGTGTCAAAAACATTTATATCCATTCAACTCCGATCCACGAAAGGCAAAAAGGAACATTTGGAATGCAGCATTCGCTCTGGCACAGATAAAGGGGATGTAGATGGATTGGAGATGGACATACAGTGCATGCATTATATCGAGCTGGATTCACTTGAATAGACAAAGTCTTCACACAGTGGCATTGTTCTGTGAGCTGCACAGTTGTATAATGCTGCTGTGAACTATTGGCCTGGAAATGTTAAATACATGAAATACAGTATAATAAAACCTGTGAAAATGGGCCTTGGTTGGGGCAGCCATCGGAGACTTGTGCATAGTACTGTTGGCATTTATAAAACATTAAAATGCTAAGACAGCTAGATACTTGTTTTTCTGCAAAAGAAACCTGAGGCTTCCGTCTTAGACTTTATCACACTGTAGATTCATAAATGTCAAGAAAAACATTGAAAATAATATTGTGCGAGTTTCAGTATTTAGAATTGTTTGGATCAACATGTTAATTTAGTGAATTTAGCTAAAACTGTGGCTGTGGCTCAGTTGGTGGAGTCAGTCGTCGCTTAACCGGAAGGTCGGGGTTTGATCCCCAGCTCCTGCAGCAACACGCCAAAGTGTCCTTGGGCAAGACACTGATCCCCAAATTGCTTCCGCTGCTGCTGCATCAGTGGCATGTAAAGGCGTCTGAATGGATTAGTGGGATCCTCTGCCATCAGTGTGTGAACGTGTAGGTGTGACCTGCAGTGTAAAACCACTTTGAGTAGTCAGAAGACTAAACAAGCGCTATATAAGCTAAAGTCCATGTGCCATTTACCATGAAAAAAACATGCTCTGATATTTATTATTTTAATGAAATAATTTTTACACACTATATATATAATTGTTAATTGTGTTTTTTTTCTTCAGAATAACCCTAGCTCGTGGGGAGAAATATAAAAACAGCTCTCAAAGGGGAGTTTGCTCCCATCGTTCACATGAAAGAGTCGGCACATAAAGCTGGCACATTTGGGACCGATATACATCACTAGGGACCACCTCCGATGGGCCTCAAAAGTTTGCTTCAAAACCCAAAGGTTGATGTCACTGGATACAGTCTAATGTTAACACAGTCAGAAAAAACAAAAGTAGTTTATAACTCCATCCCCCTCTCTCTATATTCTAACACTTATCTGCCCAAATTGTCTGTTCATGGGATATTTATTTATCACTTCCTCGTTGGCACAGTTTTGTAAACTGAGTTTTAATTATGCTGTTTGTCCTCCCTCACCCACCCAAGAGATGTCGAGGGTGAGAGCCAGAGACTTTATGCACCCATTCTTTTATTCATAATGTACTTACAGGGCGGATGTTTTCTGTTGGATTAGACAGCACCCTCCGGTCCCCTGCAGCTATCTGACACTGACAAGTTAATGCTGTGTTTTCTCTCTGCCTAGTTAGCATAAGAAAGAGGAATTCAGGCACGTCTCCCTGACAAAAACAAGCCTGCACTTGACCGTTGGTTAGAGTTTGTTGGCTGTCAGAGGCTCTGAAAGAGCTTTGATTTAATGCTTTTGCACAAAAAAAAAAAAACGTGATTACTGTTGATAGCTCTGCAGGAAAGCAGAGGGAAACAGGCGGATATTTTCTGGCAGTGCACGAGCCCCATCTACTGTCTCTGGCAGGAAAAGGCAGTGCCATTTATCTTCATCACAGACACACAGACAGGACTGTCTAGGAGCAGGAAAAGATTATTTTGGTGTCAGTTCGGTTTGAATGATACATTAATCAATAACTTATAAAAAGGGAACCATTTCCCTCTGGCTCTGTGACATGATTGTGAATCTTTTTCTTGTGCTGATGGAGAAAAATCACCCTGACGTGAGCTCTGCCACTCTCCGAATTATTGCAGCATCACCTGAACGTGCTGCAGCATGTTGTTGTGTTTATTTCTTCATAGTTTGCAGAGATGATAGTTTTAGCTTTCCAAGCACACCGTTCAGCAGGGCAACAAAAATGAGTGCTGTCAGATGGGGGCCCACTTAGGGAGGTTTCCTACCGTCATTGTAACATTTGCACATTTTGGGCCGCTGCTTTGAGGCCCCCTATTGGTCTGGCCTAGCAGTTGCCTGCTTTGCCTTTTGACAAGCAGCACCTCTGCCGATCAGACAGGCAAAGACTGACTGTACAATAAGCAGTGAGTGGTTTGAATTCCTGATCTTCAGGTACTGTAAACAACGACCTCTCAATCAATCCTCTTGCTCATGTTTTACCCAAATGATAATGATGGTAAACAAAAAGTGTAAAGTGTACAACATAGTCTTTAGTAGGACAAAAAATATGAATCAGTTGATGCTCGGGTGCATTTTCTATCCTGACTAATATGAGTGATGTTGTATTGTGAGACTTACAAACCAAACTAACCCAAAAACCAACAGTTAACTCCAAAGCCATTATGCCAGTGCTATTCAACTTTGACCTCAAGAGAACCACATAGGCGAACAGCGGGGTATTGTAAGTATTCAACAAAAATATATCATAGGAAAAAGGTTGAAGTGAGTGCTGCACTGGGTCAAAAAATGTAGAGGAATCAGGTGCTCTTCAAGAAAACAGGGGACAGAAGACAAATAGCTAATAAATAGTTGACCGTCCTGAAAACAAAGTTCGTAGTGTGGAAAGGCAGTCTTTTTTCAAAACTAGATTGTATTTTCCAAAAGAGGGAAATTTAGTAATCCGTAGTCCTCTTGGGATCATTTCTTCTCTCCAGTGGTCCGAGAGTGTGATGGCATGTAGTTCTAATTTCTTGTCCTTCTCCAGGAGTTTCCTCAAGTCATGGTAGGAGAAATGGGGTTTTGTGGTTTGTGATGAGGCTATATTGAACAGGGAGTCTTTGACAATGATGTCATCGCCTTGTTGGTGAAGAAGAACGTGTTGCTAGAAGTTTGTGTCATCTCAAGTCAACAAATCAGAAACAAGTGTAAAAAAAACGTGAAAAAAAGTCAAGACTACGTTGTCAGTAGAACGGAGATACTCACCAGACTTTGCCCAAAGTCATGGAAAAAAGAAAAAGGTTGAAGCGAGTGCTGCATTGGGTCAAAACATGTAGAGGAATCAGGTGCTCTTCAAGAACAGGGGACAAAAGTCAAATAGCTAATATATCGTATACTATGAACTTTGCTATCAGGACAATCAACTATTCATTAGCAATATAAAACAGGTTTAGTCAATTATTAATTAATCAAGATATTTGAGTATACAAATTCTACACATTGCATCCAATTTCTTGAACTCCAAATATCCAGATGGGCAGTTAATACAAAAGATAATCTGGAAGGGGGTATGCGCTTCTCTTTCCTTTTATAGTTTAAGGAGAAGGAGTTTCCACATCTTAATCCGTAGAAAATGACTTGATTTAATGGATAGTTGCTGCAGTGTTCAGTGTGATAAGCTGAATACACGATGTAATCACATCAACTCCCTCTCGCTAAATTAACTGCTTGTTCATGGAAGGAGGCAAAGCTTGAAAAAGCAGCTCATGATTATGAGGATGTATAACTGTGTGACATTGTAGGAGGCGTGAAGAGAGTGTATAACACTCCAATCTTCCATCATGCATCATCATGGTGAACAGATACCAAACTCGTTGGTGCAGCTCAGGATAGAGGAGTTATGAAATCCATGTAGATGTCAAAATCATGGACTTGGGGAGAAACGTCACAGATGTTCTTTTCTGTAATCTCTGAAATGAATGGTGCATCACGCACAAGAAGATGTTATTAAGATTATCATGTGTGCCCCAGGGAACGATGTACCACCTGGCGTTATCTCACAGGGAAGCAGATGTAAACAAAGCGATGACTGATGTGGTCCAGCGACCTGTTGTAATGTTGATCTGCAGATAGAGAGACAGAGAGCTGAAGGAGTATTGTTAAGAAAACAGTTCAGGAGGATCAGAGGGAAACTTTTGATGTCAGTTTTAATATCTGTTAACATACAGTATATTATGCTAGCTTGTGTTAGCCTGTCAAGGGCTATACAGTAATTGTCTCTCTGTGGCCGTGTCTCTCTTATTGGCTGCTGTATGAACGGTGTTTCTTTGACTCGAGGACATTTGGGTCTACGCTCTGACCTCTTAAAGTGAGTTTAGGTTATCCTACCCCATATCTTTTTCTTTTTTTAAACACACTGGTGTCATGAGTTTCTGGTTTAGTTAGTATCTTTATTTATCTGATACTGCCTCCTGTTTTATTTAGTATGGTCCTTCCCTTGTACTTGTTCTTGCTGTTAAAACCCTGGGTTCTTTGTCGGCCTTTGATGTTTCCTGTTTTAATTTGTATTTGAATAGTTCTTGTCCCCAGTGTTTTTTTGTCTTGCTTCCTCCATGTCTGTCCATGTTTGTCACACATTTGTCCAGTTACCTCCCAGTGTTTCCTGGTAGGTAAGACTTTTTTTTTAGATGGCTTTTTTAATTTCTCCTTTTGGAATTTTAATTTGGACTTTGTTACTTGGAAGACTTGCCTTTTTGTTTTATTAAACCTTTTCATTTAGTTCTGCATGTGAGTCGTCATTTTAGTGACTGACTAACGTCTGGATTTTGATTCTTCATGCAGCCTGCCACCTTATGTGGAACTAAGCTAATTGTCTCCATCTATAAAAATTGAAATATGACACCTTGTATTATAGCAGGAACTCTCACTGTCAGTAGACTTATTGAGAAATCTAGTGAATAAGATGCACTTTTTAATACCTTTTTACAAGTAAAGCTCTTGGAGAGCTATTTTTTATGGCGCTAATTTAATCCGTCCAAAGCGTTGTCATGAATGCACCATCTTGACTGCAGGTGCAACCATCACACACGACACGAGACCTGACACAACTGACAATTATCTTCCATTTATTGTGTAGTCAAAGCAGACGTTTTTGTCTCTCATTAGGTCATTATCATGCATTTAAAAAAAATTGTTGTGGTATCCTTGAAAAGTAAATAAACCTTGTGGAATGCTGGTTTGATTGAAAAGACTCCTCAATTATAGACAAAAAGTGACAAGCGCAGGTGGGTACCTTGAATCAAGTCAAATTTGTTGCAGGTTCTGTGCTTCACAACCAAAAACAATACCGTACGCTGAGAGCTCAAATACCGTACTGGTAGCTAGCAGGATTGCAAACTCCACATGGTGACAACAGAAAGAGCTACACAGCACATTGTGCAGGGTCTTAGTTCTGAATAACCTTAGCTTGTACCATGCATTGTGTTCCTGTTCCAAACTTACTTATTTAATAATTTGGTTTAATGCTTAATTATCAGACTAGCTGGAAACATTCAGGCAGCGATGATGAGTGTACAAGCATTTTTGGAGGTTATAATAATAGATATGTAAAGCCATCATATAACCAGGTGATCTGGACCCCAATCACTCTCCCCTCTCCGCATCAGAAATCAGGTATAAAGTGACTTGAAAATGATCTAGTCTGAGCCTCTCCTGAAAGAGTCTCCTGCAGCCTCCCGCTGTTAGAGAAGTTTAATAATGTGGAGACTATTAGCATCCATCAGGCCTGGGACAATACACATTATTTAAGCTTTCTGTCTCAGCTACATCTGCCTGTTTCTCTCTCTCTCTCTCTGGGGTCTATGACATACTTTCGTCATGCTTGAATCTACTTGAATCATTCCCTTTCTCTCCAGCCAGAAGAAGGAATAGATTGGTTGGCTCTTTATTTCCCCCCCAAATGCGAAGGGACAGATCATATAAACATAAATTGAGATGGAGCACTCAGTTATCCATCTTCTAGCTCTTAGATTCAGTTTGAACATCAGCTAATCAGACCCTGTGGATCCATCTTCAGAGGCATCCGGAGGCCTGTTAGCTCGTTGTGCCGGGGATTTCTCTGGTCTTCCTCAAGCTGAAAGTCTTTTCACTGTGCCCAAGTCCCCTCGTTCTACTTTTTTAACAAGCTGTCAGTTCAGTCTGAGTTCAGTGAGGACAGAATTTGTACCGTATCCACTTAGTGTAACATTATTAGCATGCCTCGATGGGCAATATGTGCAACTAAAGTGGTAGATTTTCTTTTTTTTTTATACAGAGCCAATTAAAGAGGAGAAGACTTGCCAAGAAGTACTCTGAATGTTAAAGAAGACTCTTTTTATCCTGTTTTCTGTTGGCCCCTGATTGTTCCAGAGGATGGTTCTGCCTTTGTAGGAAAATATATATTATAATGCTGAAACCCAAGCAAGACACTTAACCCTAAGTTGCTCTCACAAAAAAACCAATACAGTCTATGGGGAACTCGGTCAAAGCCACACAACTTCAGTCTGAGTGATATTACCTGAAATAAACAAACAAAAAAAGTTTTATGACATTTTTAAAACAGAGTTATCTGCTTTTGCAAATGAATTCATCTGTATGCATGTTATCTTCTACACAGGATATTTCTAATTAGCTCTATGATAGTACAGTATACTACTTAAAGATACAATTTGTAGATTCCGCCGCCAGGGGGCTCTCAATCAATACTTCAATAACAAAAGATGACGTGGAGGCTTGCAGGGAATCATGGGAGTTCTCTCTGCTACTCCCCCCCCCCCCCAATTCCTGCTTCCTTGTGTAGTGGTCTTTGACGTAACATCCGGGTGTCTCTTGGCAACGATAAACATATTCTCTATGTCATTATGGATTTCTCTGGCTTTGAGAACTGTTGGAAATATTTGAGGTAATGTGAGTACTCAACAAAAAATATATATAACATAGGTTTAGTCAATTTGTAATTAATTTTGATAATTTAACGTAAACATTGTCATAAAATTGTACATATTGTACGTTTAACCACAATTCATTTCAAACAGTCTCAAAGAAACCTTTGAAACATCACCATTTGACATCACATAACAGGCAGGGAATTAGAGGAAAACCTTCCTAACCAGGGATGAAGTGTATCTCAGTGTAAGTGATGCTACATATAAGAGTAAAGAGTTCGAAGGTAGTTTTGACCTCATCAATCAATCAATCAATCAATCTTTATTTGTATAGCGCCAATTCATAACAAGTGTTATCTCAAGACGCTTTACAAGAAGCAGGTAAAAGACCTTACTCTTTGTCTATTAATATTACAAAAGAGCAGGTAAAAAGACCATGCTCATTGTTTATGTTACAAAAAGAAGGTAAAAGACCTTACTTATTGCTATATAACAAGGACCCAGCTTAATCCATCATGAGCACTTTAGCAAAGCAGCAAAAGATACAGTGGTCAGAAAAAACTTCCTTATTAAAAGGCAGAAATCTTTGGCAGTGACACCCCGGCTCATGACGAAACAGCCTTCACAGCCTAGACTGCGCCGGGCTTGGAACGGGATAGGGGGAGATGGGATAAGATGCAGGAAGAGGGATAGGGAAAAAGGGAAAAAGGGGGGGGGGGGGGGGGGGGGGGGGTTGTTCAGGTGGGCCGTCCACCTACGATCCCGAAGGGAGGGGGGGGGGGGGTTGTTTTGGCAGGCCGTCCACCAACGATCCCGTGGAGCCTAAGAGGGCTCAGCAGGAGCAACAATCCCAAGGAACCTAAGAGAGCTCAGGAGCTCCCAGAAGAAGATGTGGTTAGTAACTGGGATTTAAAGGTAGTGACATGCAGTGATGTCATATGAATGCAGAGAGAGAGAGAGCAGGGGATAAGAGCTCAAGGTGCCAGTTCCCCCGGTAGTCTAAGCCTATAGCAGCATAACTATGAGCTGGTCTGTACCTGTGCCAGCCCTAACTATAAGATTTATCAAAAAGAAAAGTCTTAAGTCTATTCTTGAAAGTACATAGTGTGTCTGCCCCCCGGACCCCGACTGGTAGATGATTCCAGAGGAGCGGCGCCTGATAACTGAAGGCTCTACCTCCCATAGTACATTTAGAGACTGTAGGTACCACGAGCAGGCCTGCATTCTGGGAGCGTAATGTTCTCGAGATGTACTCATCTCTTTCTCAAACTCAGACCTCTTTGGTAAAAAAAACCTCAGTGTGTTTTTGACCCACCCATGACCCAGAACTTCCAAACTCAACACTTTTGTCACCCCTAATTCTAACTCTTTAAACATTTCTCCACCATTATCTTTGTCCGCTTGCTGTGAGCATGTTACTTTTACACACTACATGCATCCACCACATAATGTGGTAATGTTAAAAGGTCTTGGTCATTTCACATTTTAACAAGGTTTGTTGTGAAAGCTGATGACCCATAAACAGTGACCTTAATACTTCCTCCACACAAACCAGACACACCATGACAGCTCTGGTGTGGAACAACACCACAATTATAACTGCAGGTGTTTTTGTATACTACATACCTTACCCCTAATTATCCCTGATGTATTGCATTGTTGCACCCAGACTCCACTGCTCCCCTCAGACCTCCAGAGACTCTGTCAGCGAACAAACACATTAAACACGACTTTACAGAGTGTCTTAATGGTGTCCACAGTCACCTCTGTGGAGATACATGTCTGCCCTCCTGTGGCTGCAAACACACCTGCAGCTTCTTCTCTGCTGCTGCCCATGTAGCACACTTCACTCGGTCCTTGAGTACAGCCTTAATTGATGTTCTGGAAAAATGCAATACTTTACTTCAAATATACTTAAGTAATTGGAATGACAAAGACAAATGTTCGTAAGGACTTATGAATAATGATAGTAAATTGAAGTGGTTACTCGCATGTACATTCACCAATTGTTCACAATGAATACTCTGGCCTGCTGATATTAAATTGTTCCATCTCCGGCTTTTTGTGATTTCTTTGCTGTAGTCATCAGCTCATTCGAGGATTTCTAAGCCTCTTTGAAAACAGCACTCAAATGCATAGCTATTTTTTTTAAAGAAAGTTATCTGAGAGAAATCTTGGGCTTAGGTCTGAAAGCTGCCCAGTTTGTTGATGGGAAAGAAGCTAAATGATAGATTTCACTTTGTCATAATTGGGTGACATTATCTAAAAAAACAACAACTTATCACTGGTGGCGCAGTGGTTAGTGCACGCGCCCCATGTATGGAGTCTGTAGTCCTCCAAGCGTGCGCCGCAGGTTCGAATCCGACCTGTAGCTCCTTTCCCACATGTCATTTCCCACTCTCTCTCTCCCTGGTGTCCGAGTCTATCCACTGTACTATCTCTCCAAAAAAGGCACAAAAAGCCCCATAAAGATATAAATAAACAGACAACAAAGAATTACACATGGGAATAAATACTGATGTTAGGCAGCGTGACAATAAATTTACAGACAGACTGCGCACAAAATGACCAGTCCAAAAGGAAAAAGGATCAGTCCTAACGGAAAGATAACAAATCCATTAAAATTCCACACAAAATATATTTTTTTCATCCCTGATCAGACAGTTATCTGATTGTGGAGGTGACGATTTTAAATGATGATCAGTATTACAAGCTGTTAAAACATTTTTAAAAAAAGTCCTGATTGCAACAGAGAAAATTCACACTTCATGTGGTCAGCTTAGCGCAGCCTGGCCGACTTTCTATCTCCACTCTGACATGCAGCTGTGGCTCTGCGATGTTATCTTGTGATTTTTTTTTTCTTTTACTTGTTCACATTATATCGTTGGCTATTTTATACCTTTATTATGATAGGACAGCTAGTAAAAAGACAGAAAACATTGTAAAGGGAGAGTGGGGGATGACATGCAGCAGCAGGCAGAGGGTTGAATCAAATCCAGGACTGCTGCAGAGATGATTAAAGCATCTGCATGAAGAGCGCCAGTCAAAGACTAGAAATCGTGGTTACACTTTAAATTAAGGTCACAATATTCCCCATTAACTAGTTGCTTATTAGCATGCTAATGATTAGCATACAGGCTGCTTATTAGTCATTTTTAAGCACTCACCTTACTCTATATGACCACAGTCTTTAGCTCATAGGCCATTAACTAAGAGTTTGCCCTCAATGACCTTCCAATAACTGCTTATTGATAGTAAGTTAGGAAGTTGTCGATCATGGACATGATCTTATATGCTCTGCTTAGTATGGCCCTTATAAGGTAGAAGAAAGCAAAAGTATATTAAAACCATAATTGATGTACAACAACTTCCTACTTGCTATCAATAAGCAGTAATTAGGAAGGTACTGAGGGCAAACTCTTAGTTAATGACCTATATTAGCTATAGACTATGGTCATATAGAATAAGGTACTAATAAGCGCTAATGACTCATAAGCAGCCAGTATGCTACTACTTAGCATGCTTATGAGTAACTAGAAACTGGTGAATATTGTGACCTTAATTCAAAATGTTACTGAAATTGTAAATAATGAGTTATTATGCACAAGAATGAATACACCTCAAACATAGATGTTGATTTTCAAATGTCTGGTTCGTTGATTTGATGGACTGCTGCCCTCATAAAGTGACAGCTGTGGTTTTCTCTGCACAGATCTGGCTTCAGGATTCAAATTGAAGCTGCTGGTTTCATGAATTCTGTATTTAGTTTTTGAACAGAAGAAGGAACAGTTCCAGGGTCATACTGAAGGTATTATTTGCACATACAAAAAATGCATAGTGCTTTTATAGAAAAGAAAAGTGACTACTGACTTCCCAGCGAATAAATAGCGTACTTCCTATTTCCCAGATTTACGGCTCTGAAACTTTTGCTCTCTGAAATAATTTTTTCCATTTTCTTCAACACAATTGAGAAAGTCAGGGAGAGTCAGTTATTCTAATATTTGCTCTTTTTAATCTCCATCTCCTCCACATGCAGTAGGTTAAAAAGAATCTGGCAAATGGTTTACACATTTCTGTTATCATGAACGTTAGAGGGTTAATATAGACATTAAACTGATGATGTCTGATACTACTACTGTACAAAAACATCATTGAACAAACAGGCTCATCACTCAAGCTGTTTTTATGTGGATTTACCAAACTTTTTTTCCTAAGAGCCCCTCTACTTGTATCTAAGAAAAGTTGACGACTCACAAAACAAAGAGATACACTGCTGTCAAAAAAATTACCCTCAGTTTTGTTTTAATTGTTAAAATCCCACCAGAATAGTCTTACACACACTCTCTTAAAAAAAGAAACCATCCACCTTTCTTTTATTTGTATAAAATTGCAATCCCATGCAAGGAGAGAGAGAGAGAAGTCTTCTAGAAAGGGCCTCCTGTAAATTCACCAATCGAGGTGTGATGTCTTGTAAACAAAACAGAAGCTTCTTATGCCATTGTTAAATTTTCTTCTTTGACTCCTTGCTGCTGATGCTGTCCTGCACTCTTAGTTGAGATGTAATACTGTCAAGAGATCAGAAACACACAAAAAACAAAGCGGGAACACAACAAGAAATGAGGCTTGGCAGGTACATGTGCATATTTAGAAAAGAGAATGGAAGAAGTGCTGAGCAGTTTAAATAAGTAGGATACAATCCTCACCTCCACCAACTCCAGCGACCAGGTACAGCGTCATTATGTGGAAAACACTTCCGTCAAATCTAATTTTGACAACCTCAAAGCAGCCACAGCTCTGAGCCAGACCCCTATGACCCTGACCCACAAGTTGGGAACCAATGGGATAAAGTACAAAACAGAATGCGATTACTAAAATGTACCAGAAGTACCAGTTGGCACATTCTTGTTTGCAAGTACATTGATTACCCAGAGAAAGATTGATATATTCAAGTTATAAAGATATGATTACACTTTGATCTGACGGGGAATATGTTAGACTGACATTTGATAGGATTCAGAGAATTGCACAATAAAAAACATGCAAACAAAAAGGAAAATTAAAGAAGCTGTGTTTGCAGATCAAAGCAGTTGAAGACTTTAATGACTGTATTTTTTCACCCACAATTTAATAACTTAATATTCAAAAGTAAACTTAATCCCTGCAGAGTGGATGTATCTCACTGATTTTTTCATAGATGTGAGGCACTACATTGGGCAGATAGGATGAAATCATGATTACTCTTACTTAAATTTACAACTTTGAGTCTCAATTTCAACAAATTTCATTTGAATGCAACTGAATAATATATCCTATATTGGTACAGTGGAGCTAAAATCATTTTATAAATATCATTAAATGACTGTGAAAGTAAGGAAAGTCACACTGACATTGATTAGCCTCACAAAAGTAAAAAAAAAAAAAGGCATCTGTATTCAGTAGCCCTCAGAGCAGAGATCCACTCACTTAATCTCAAATTCTGAGCATGTTCTCCAGGCACCAAACGGCCTCCGCACCACATCAGCCCTGAGGCAGAACCCACCCACCCTAGATTACCTCTCCTCCACCCCTGAAAGCACCCATTCACTCTAGCTCCCATTCATTAGAGCACATCATACCACCCACGAGCCAGCCAGCCGGGTCTCTGAGAGGAGCCACACTGAGCTTCTCTTCTCTCAGGTATTAGAACGAGACTTCCCTCTGCAGAGGAACCGAGCAATTACATTACCCTATTCCTCACCTAATCTTCATCAGGACTTTTCCTCCACACGTTCCTATTCTTCTGACAGCATGACTATCTGCGTGTGGTGGGATTAAAAACCTCTGTGTGAACCTTTAAGGGCAGAAAGAGAATTGGAATTAACTGAGGTTCAGTATTATCAGCGTACATGCCATAGGTGGCTGCGAGTCCATCAGCCCTGAGGAGAACGACTTAATAAAAGCCTCATTAAGAGCACAGTCCGTTACTGATAAGGGTCCCCTGGAGACGCGCTAATTAAAAGCGAAGGGGGGCGCCAGAGTGGGCAAATTGGACACAGTCAGTGTAACTAAGTTTTTCGTGGGGAAACAAAAAGCTGGGCTAATCTGGCTGCCTCCTGTGTGAGGCTTTGTGTCTGCCCTGATGCACCTTACAGAGCGCCTCTGGTACGTCTGACTGCAGGCCATGTAAGACTTAAAAAAAAGGTGACTTTGCACAATGATCCTGCAGAATTAGATGTTCCATTGTGTGTGTGTATCAAAGGCACATGGGTGTGAATGTGCATGAGTGAAACTGTGTGTAAATGTAGCCGCCCACTTGGTGGCAGAAGAGCTCTACTGTACTGCAGACGATCAGCCCTGTGCTGGAATAAATAAAGGAAGACTTCTGCATTGGTGAAGTCAGAAGAAACAGGATATCAGTTGTAGATGTCACAGGTTCTGTGCAGATTGACGTACCCAGTCTGCTGTTTTCAGTCTGTCACAGAAGTTGATGTATTGCACAGGAAGACAATGAAATGCTCCTATTGGGATTTCATGACAAGATGTTTGAAAACCGAGGAGACGACGATGTACCTTAAATGACATCTTCTTTGCAGGGAGGTATTCCGTGTAATGTGGGTGTAAATGTCTGGATCATTGTTAATGTTATAGCTATTCAAATATTCCTTCAGGTGCTTTCAGAAGAGAGCTAACGACTGCCGCTAATTTGAAATGAGTGTAATAGCAAGCTCATTTTGGACTCCAGTGCAGGGAAGGGTTAAACGTGTTCCACCATTACTGGAAGCCAGCGGTAATCTGTGTCATACGTTAAAAGCATTATGATCATAGAGCAGAACCCATTAAAACCACAGTGAACAGGCAGGAGGAAATTACCAGGCTCATAGAAACAATGTCAGCCATCAAAACTCCCCATGTCCTCCCCTCATCTTCATGTTTTGGCACTTCAAAGTCATTCTTTGTTGTTTTGCAAACATAAAAAGCCCTACCTCAGTGGATTTTATGTTGTGGGATACAATGGTTCACAAATTGCTCTCAGCCTTGAGAGGAGAAGAATAAAAGACTGTGCAGCCCACGTGCATGTTGCATGTGCGTCTATTTGTAGACAAACATGCGTTCCTAATAGAACGGCTCGGGCAAGCAGAAAATAAATTTCCTGCTCTGTGCACTCGAGTTGTCTCCGGTTTCATCCTTATCCATTTCAATGCTGCTGTCATTGATAGTAAGGGCAAGGGCTGCTCATACACAAACCATTTCTCTTCCAGGAAGAATTGATTTAATGACAACATCCAGTAGCCGCAATCGATGGTGCAGAGGGAAATGTACATTATGAGGAAAGGAAGACAGATAATGGAGGATCACAAAGCCATTTCCATCACTCTAACTGGTCTCCTTGAACACTCCTCCCCTCTTTATTCCAAAAGTAGCCATGCAGCTGCACAAGCCAGAGTCTGAACTTGTCTCATTTCCTCCCACCAGTATATAAACGTCCCACTTGCTCCTCGCCCCCCCAGCAGAGTCACATCTGGGATCACAGCAGCTCTGGATGATGATCATTTCAGTTTACAGCCTCAACGTTTTACCCCATGCAGCTTTTCAGCTATCTGCTGTAACTGTGGCTATGGATGGATGCAAAGACATGCTATTGTTTTGTGGGGTTTTTTTTGCATTGCAGCAAATTTACAACCAAGCCAAGCTTACTATGTGTAAGATTCAGCGACTTGTTTAAAATTCCTGTCTACAATAGAAGTGACGAGTCTTTGTCCCTGTGCTATCTGGGTCTAAGAACCACATCCACAGTGAAAACATCTGATGAGCTGTCTCATCAAACAGAGGAGGGCTGATTCTTGTGACAGTGTAAAGATGCTTTGTGGGTCCCACACCCACCATGACATTGTTTCAAAACTAAAAAAGGCTTCCGTTGCTTTCATTAAAAAGAATGTCATTCTGTGGGGTTTTCATCTTTTTTTTCCACTTGCCCCAGACTTTATCATTTCTATTTTTCAAACCCTCAAAATGTTGCATATTGTTTCAAACATGTTTTTTTCTTCTTTTCTCCTTCTTGTATCAGAAGCTCTAGATATTGACAACAACTCCTGACATGTGCTTACTCCCAACTTGTCAAATACAGCAGCTTGGTCAGTGGCCCAGCGCTTCATCCTTCTATATAATTATAAACAGACTTTCAGGCCTTCACAGAGCAGATACACCAATTGTGAAAAATATTTGTATGTTTGAGAAAAAAAAGTCTGACAAGTACTACATGGGCTTAAGATGTTATTTGACTGATAACACGGGTCGAGGATTTCTCACCTCAGGCGGTGCAGCCTGAAGCTCAGGCCACATGTTGTGTGTAGTTATGGAGAGCAAACAAAAAACCGCTGAGGCTGAGCTCGGGCTCCTCAGCTCTAAGACATAGCTCGGAGCAAGGCCTGAATGAGCAATCACGGTAATCTTGGCATCTACTCTTAAACTGACAGGCAGCCACTTGTAATACCAGGATAACAGTAATGTGCTGCAGTTTGTTAAACTTCTAATCCCTAACATTTTCCAGTGTTAAGCCCCTATTATGAATTGATTTTTTTTCAGCATTGATTGTGCATTTCCCTATCTCCTCTCTGGGTTGTTTGGGAGTTTGCCTCTCCCATGTGGGACTCAAACTGCAGAGTTTCTTAAGATTCTTGTGAATATGGTTCTTGCAGTGTCGGAACACTTTCAATCATTTGTGCTGGATCATATTATTAACCCTTCATTTAAAATTTTGAAAAACGCAACCCCTTGTCCAGTAACTGACATATGCAGATTGTATATGCCAGCTGTGGGGTGAATGTCAGCTGTGCTAGTAAAACACTAACGCTCCCATTGCATATTAGTTTGTGGATTAATAACAAACCATTTCTTTATAAAGCCATCCTTAAGAGCATATTGATTAATATGCAGGACACTGAGGAGGATAGTCTCTGTTTAATGTCAAGGTGAGGAACGCTTCTCGGCTGGGAGTATTAACAAGATCAGTCCAAAAAGGAAAAGTCTGTTGGATGCGTGAGTTAACTTTAAGACAGTTGGTTGCCCCTGATGTAATTTTATGGTTTGTTAAAACCAAACAGCAATGTCGTGTGTTGAAAACATAAAACCCATGCAAGGAACAAAAATGTGCAGTTCCTCGAGTGGCCACTTGAGGCTGGCTGCCATAGCCAAGAAATCCCCAATAGGCCCCTATGTCCAAATATTTACTTTTACAGAAGAAATAAACATGTTTACAGCATGGTCCAACAAAGGAGACGTCACTGAGACTACGTCCAATGTTTTAAACAGTCGATGCTTTAACCCCTCACTGCCAATTTCCACATAATCCGTCTGTGCTGCATTCGGTCAGGGCCACAGTTTTGCTCTGTCGGGCGACGCGCGCCCTACCCTACTGGGTCCGTTTCTGGAGCCCGAGCGCAGCCACGATCAGCTGTAGACACGTCACAGGAGAACTACAAGATCACGCGGGAATAAAGAGAAAACGTTCAAACAACATGTTGCTTTGTCTTTCTGTGGTTGCTTTCTTAGTCATTCGGTACCTGTTTTAACTTGATAAAGTGATGGAAAATACAATCGGGAGTCCGTTTATTGTGTTTAATTTTAAAATAGACCAGACACTCGTGTGTTTCCTTGTCTGACATCATGTCCGGCTCGACCTTTGTTGTCCAGTTGGACGCATACTTGCTGCGGGCTACGTAGAAAATAGAGTTATTTGATATGAGCAGAGTAAAGTGGTGCTGCTGGCATTCTCTGCCGACAGCCCACAGCGCTTGCTGTGGAAACACAATTATTGAGTGGCAGCGTACGGCACTGTAGTGCGTGCCGCTCTCCTCCCCAAAAAAACTCATCCAGCTTTTGCTCATGGTTTAGCTGGCATTTTGCACCTTCAAAAACTGCACCACTCTTTGCTTTTTGTCTCGGTTATTTATTTTTTCATCTTCAATAAGTTCATTTTAAACAAGTTGTTGATTGGCCCTGGTGTTGTGTGTTTCCCTCTTTTTTTATCATGGCGACTACACAATTATTGACTTTTTTTTTCGCTTGTCCATTACATTCAAGCCAAACTAAATCCACTTTCATATAAAGTTGTAGCATGGCGACATTTAAAAATGATCAAGAGATTGATATATTTTATGCATGTTCTGATGGTCAGAGCTGTGATTCAAAGAAACCACACAGCAAGATTCCAAATTTACACCACAGCTAAAAGTCAGAGCCGTCCTTCTCAGTGGTCGAGCAAAGTGAACTCCACAGTGTGATGTTTCTGTTTGATGAGCGAGAAACGCTCCGACTACCAGACTGCCTGCAGTTCTCCTCCTGACGGTTTGTTTCTTGTTGGAAATGAATGACTTCTGGGTGGCGATCACTCACTGCGTGTAATGGCCCTTCAGGTGAGCCATCAGACTTTTCGCCCAGTGAGGCTGTAGCTCTCAGAGAATTGATAGCTCAGTGGGGACGATTACTTGCATCTTTTTAAAGAACAAAGGATAACTATATGTAATCAGCACTCCAGATTCAATTTCTTCCAAACAAAAATTGGATTTGAACGTTTCTTCATTTAAATAGACGTAATTGAAAGGCTTTCGCCGTCTTTTTAATATATAGTTACATCTGAGTGCCTGTCAGAATGCACAAAAACCCATCTTCGTGCTTTCAGCCTTAATAACCCCTAACAACACCCCGCTGCTTCATTATGTGTCACATAACAACTGAACTTTGGCTGTGCTGTCAGACGATGCAGAGCAACGCTCCAAACTTTTCTCAAGTCCTCCTGGCTACTTTAAAGCTGCTCTTGGCTGCTGCTGTTGTGTTTCCCTCCCCTTTATTCCCTCAGCACTGAGGAGCCCAGGTGTTGGCAGCGAGCAGATTGCGTGGCAGCAAAGTGATATTTTGATGACATGACAGTCAGCTCGCTTTCCCATTCTGCTGTGCGACGCAGCACTGTGGCCCGGCGCTCCGCTGGGACGGGTAGATCCATGGGTCTACACAGCTGGCATTGACTCCTGCCAACTCCGGAAGCTCTCTGTCACAGATGTTCATGCAGCCACCACACTGGCAGCGTCTGGCCCTTTGTATTGACCTTATTGACGAGCACAGCAGGCTTGAGATGAAAAATAGAGTGGCATCAGTGAACCTGTTAAAGGAATAAAACTGAAATTAAAGTAGATAAGTTTGTGAAAATATGAAGTAAAGAGAACAGCATCAACAAGAAATCCCCTAACACATAAGCATAATTATGTCAAGTGATAGTAGCCATGGCAACTGGACGTTGTCTGACCTTAAGTAAAGTAGAGTGAGTTTTTTTTTTTAATAAAATGGTCTTTCATGTGTATTTCACTGTGAGCATTGTGTCAAACTGTCCAACCTTCTAAATAAAGAAAAATAATCAGAAATTCGCCCCGTCTAACTGTCGATGACCTCCACCTGATGTAAATCCCCCAGTGCCAGACTTGTGGATGCCTGGTTTAAATAAGCTAACAGGGATAAGCCCTCTTTTTCTTGTACAATAAAGATCAGAAAGTTATTATTCGACTAACAGATTGTTCTCAATTCAACTAAAACTTCATAGTTACAACAAAAACTTGGAGCCTGAACTGTTGAGTCATACTATTTATTCACATGCAACACTATACAACAGGACAACAAGGCTATGTAGCACAGCTGATCATATGTGTTATGAACATTTTCATTTATTAGATTGCATGCGTCCATATAGGCGGTTTTACCATTAGGCAACGGTAGGCAATTTCTTGAGGCCTCAGGGTGTGAGGGATATAGTTGCGCCGGTTGCCATCCCTCTAAGGGTGGAAATCCACTACCAGATGTCATCTTCCTCGCCCCGCCCTTTTCCCTCTCCTTTGCTAATTCTGTGTCACTTTGCTGCTCCTGCTGCTCTCTCCCTCTTTCGCGTTCTCTCAGCGCTAAACCACTTACACCACATGCGCAACAGCACAAGCTACTAGAGGAGGAGAAGTTGCATTTGGAAGCGTACATTTACTTGTGACAAATCACAGCTGACTTCTTCTGATTGATCCAAATTAGTAGTAGTCTAAGGGTAAGAAGTTAGACCCTGAAATAATGTAATTTGAGAATGCTTTTATGCTATCTATTCTGACAGTCAGACAGTTATAGATGAAAAATAGAGAAGATGGATAAAAACAGAGAAGAGCGAGAAAGAGAGAGTGCAGCAGATGAGAGGTTAATAGTGTCAAAATGTCGTCTTATCCAAGCAAGCTGTAGTAAAGTAGATCTATGGGCTATAGACATTTAAAGAGTTCATTTGTGTATCATTTTTTGGATAAATGGCATGCAATAAATAAATACAAAATAATGATTTGTGGCATTGAACTTATACTACACCAATAAAGATCATATACATTTTTTAAGTGACACCTAGTCTAGAGACATGTTGAATATGATGTGCAAGAGGTAATGAGTGGTACTGGTGGTTGTGTGTGTGTGTGTGTGTGTGACAGAGAGACAGCGAGTGTGGGAGCATTTTTGCTGGTGTTTCTGTTTCAGTGGTGAGTATCTGAAATACACATAGATATGACTTCAACTTCCATCTGTGGGAGTGTCAAAGTAAACTTTATTGACAATCCTTAGGCTCTGTGACGATTGAAGTCAAACAGTGTGCTCTCAGGCTACGCCCAGTAATCGGGTCGTACAGTGTGAGCACATTCGTCGTGAGCTTTGGTCGTGCATCTTTAACGATTCAGACATACAATGTGAGCTGGCGTCACACCACGATTTGTATGCCCGGCACTAGTCTTTTTTGTGCACAATCAATGAAAAATAAATTAGATTAACATAAATTTATAAGATGACTCCTCAATTATTGATTGAGAATTAATGAAAGGATGTCTCAGAATCAGAACTATTTTACTAATCCCTGGTGGAAATGTGCTCTTTACAGTTACTCTTACACACTATAGCAGTAGAAATATAGGAATATAAAGCTATGTAGAAAAAGTGCAGAGAGCTGAAGACAATAAAGCAACTTGTGCAAAAGTATGCAGAATTAAACAGTAAGACATTACAGGAGTATTGCACAGTAGTTCCATTAATGCTCATTGTGTTAATGGACAGATTCTTATATAATATAATACAAATTATAATTAAAAACAAATATGTATGATAGAGAGTTCAGACACTCAGTGTGTGTTTGTTAAGTTGTTATTTTTTATTATATTTCTTTATTGAGCAGAAACATAATTGTAACGGTTAAACAGAGGAAGATGACATTTTGAATTATTCACTAAATAATTCCCCAAAATAAAGAGGGAAATCTAAATCAAACAGTTAAATCTAAATCAAACAGTTCAATCTAAATCAGACAGGCAAATCAAAATCAAAGAGGCAAATCAAAATCAAAGAGGCAAATCAAAATCAAAGAGGCAAATCGAAGTCAGACAGTTACATTTCAAAAATTGTCAACTGCCGTTTGAGGTAAAAGTAGTGCAACAAAAGTTCCTCATCTAACACTTTTTCTGAAGCTGTAGTATAATATGGAGCTAGGCCTAAATATTTCAGTATGATATGGATAAATCAAACTGTATTATCATTTTTAAAAAGTGTTGGTGGTAAACACACAGGCTTCCTTTTCAGCACTCAACTACCTTTGGATCACATCTCAAGCAGTAACTTTAAAGGCATGCAGGGTTGGTCATTTTGGTTGAAATTGTCTTTAGGTCCTGACTGACATTAATAACTCATGTGCTTCTGAAAAAGGAACGAAGAAAATCCATCATCTGTAGCAGCTGTAAGCTTGTAAAAACTTTGACCAATGTCTGCACTCGGTTCCATATTTATGATCCAATCATGCCTCCCTGTCTCCCTGCTCGTTCTCTACCCCATGCATGCACGAGCCCACACTCAAAGCATGAGCTGAGGTCCGCTTCTGAACCAGTGGTGCTTGTGCATGTAAGTGAGGGGCGTGGCTTTTGAGGGAGCACAGAGGGGAAGGGGTGGGTGCAGACGGAGCACTGAGAGAATGCTACTTTCAAAATCATGCTAGTTTTCAAAAATTACCAACCCTGCCTTTAATAGTCCTGTAATACAACATCAGAAGTACAAACAGAGAACATGTCTCTCTCTGTAGCAGCAGGGAGTCCTTGTTCCGTATCCCCTCATGTCTAGAAAATGTGTCTCTCACAGCATGCTGCTCATGATAATCACTTGACAATGAGAAGAGACTAATTTTAAAAATTTATCTGATAGTGTTGAGGTTACAAGATCAATTTTAAGTAAAACAGCTGTCATGTTGTCATGGTTTACAACTTGCTGTTTGTTTAAAAAGCGTACTGTTTGCTGGAGGAGATTTAAGAGGATCCACAGACACCATCCCTACCCCTACAGTCAACACCACTATTCCCCCTGCCACACTTACAGCCTCCAATCTCATATGCACAGACGCAGATGCAATTATTTTCACAGACATAGAGGTAAATGTCATCAGCACTCTGAGAAAGCCTCCACATTCTGTCACTTTTTTTTTTCTTTTTTTTTTCTTCACTTCCATGATTCCCTTTTTAACAATTAAGTCTGCTCTCAAGATTGTCTCCGGCAATTTCATTACAGTCAATTAGCCTGGAGAGACTGAGGGAGAGAGAGAGATGCAGACTACAAACATGCAGCTGAGCCTCTGCATATCAACCGCTGACAGCAGGAAGCATCGAGCAGGGGACTTATACTTTTCTCTAATAATGTTTGTGAGTCGCTCAGCGGAGACTGAGTGGACACCGCTTGGGCTTTGTGCCGACATGTATTCTATAAAGAAAGCGCTTGAGACACATATGTTGCTGAATGCAAAATGCAGCAATGAAACTCTTTCCTCTGATAGACATTGTAACACAAGCCTACATCAGCATTCAGGCATTCAGCAGGCAGCATCTCAGCTCAAGGAAGAATATTTTTAAAACATTTTTTTTTTTGGAGTCAAGTCTCGGTGATCTGTCAGCAGTGTATTATGAAGTGTAGAGGGAACATCTTCTTTCAACCTTTAATTTATTTTGAGATAAAGAGGCACTTCACAGCTTCGTTTCCAACTTGGCTGGTAAACAAAAGAAAAATACACCACAGAGAAAGAATACATTGAAGATGTTGAGGATGATGCTTTATTATGCTTGTGACAACACCTCCGGAGGGTATAGGAGAGAGACAACTCTTTGGGTACTGTATCTCGTCTGTTGTATGTTAGACCAGTAGTTCCCAAACTTTTTTCCTTGGAAAAGCAGACCCCCCCCCCCAAGACCAAAACTAGCAAAGAAAATACATTGCTGTCAAAATGTAACATACATTGAAATGTTTTTCAATGATAAAATCCCAACACAATAGGCCTACACCCACTTGTTCTGAGGATCCCCATGAGGTCCCATATTAATAATTATATTTTTACAGCAGGATTAAACATGTTTACATTCTGGAACGAAAAAAACAACAATTTGGCACCAATAGCTAATTTCTTTATTGGTACACACTGTACAGGCATTAATTGTTTTTATAGCACATTTGTATTTATGATAATTAGGCTAAATGTTCATAACAAGTGGCATGGCTGTTTGATTGACAGGTGGGCGTGTTGGAACTGTCTACCAGGATGTTTAAGGCCCGCCTCTTTGACTGTTTCTAGGTGGATTGAAAGAAAAGTGTAGAGCGCATTTCCATCATTGCGACCTCCATTGATGGGCTTCATAACACCTCTTTAGAAAACAACAGGTGACTTCAATGAGACTGTGTTCATGTTTTATACAGTCTTTGATTTGGCCTGTCTTTATTGTTACCTGCTGAGATTTTAAAGAAGAAAGGCCTTGTGGGTAATCTATGCATGTAACATAGATTGGCAGGATCTGTAGTTGCCCCCAACAACTTGGATGCAGGCCTATTATTTTCATCCATAGGAATCATGGAAAACCTACCATATGTCGTTAGACATATGACTGAAGTAGGTTCATTTTTGGGCTTTTTAATCCTTAATTTAGAGACAGGACAGTGGATAGTCAGAAATCAGGAAGAGAGAGAGTAGGAAATGACATGTAGAAAAGAAGCCACAGGTCGGATTCGAACCCTGGCCGCCCACTTGGAGGATTGCAGCCGTCATACATAAGGAGCATGCACTAACAAATATGCTACCGGTGCTACATAGCACCATCTTTTTAACTTCCAATGTAACATTTATAACAACAACTTGCAAAGCTTAATAACACATTTCAAAGGGAGTGATTATTAAATGATTAAATGGCTAATAACAATAATACAGTTTATAAGCTTTGTTATACAATGTTCTTCAAACAGATATGAGCAGCATTTTTTGGGCTTCGATTTGGTTTCATTAGAATTATTTTCAATTCTGAATCTATAAATTTCACTCAGCTGACTCGCATTGTTATAAAACCCATCCATATTAATGTTGTATTCTGCTGTTGTGTGCCATCTTTGTGTGGGACATATCATGTAACCAGGGCTTTCTCTCATGATATCATAACATATGGCTAAGAGGCAGTCCGTTAACTCTCCTGCAGCACATCAACCACGCCTCTAGGGGATCCACATGGGTTCTTTGGGAATAACCAACATATGCCTGACTTAGCACTTTACTGCAACATTAACTGTATTCTGTTTTTTTGTATCATGCTGCCTTTGCAGTGGATACACCCGCTGGTCCTAAAACAGTATCATGCTGGTCTTCTCTCTTTATGTAAGAGGCTCTTCTTTAGAAGTCAGCAGTAACTCTATGCATAGCGGCTTGAGGATTTATATATATACAAAAAAAGGAAAAAAGGGGGAAGTCTGGTATTTGTAAACCATTCATTCATTTCAACGTGGATAAGTAACAGTGCACATGTATAATTAGTTGGTTTCATATATTGCTGTGCTTCTAAATGGCATGCTTCCATATTTCTCAAGGAAGCTGTGGGTGGTAGACTGCTAAATCGCGCTGCTTTTCACCCACACTGCAAATAAAAGATAGCATATGGCCCTGAGAAGGTACTATAAACCAAATTTTTGGCAAAAAGCAATACTTTTTGGTTCTATTAACATACATGGATTTTCACTGCACGGTTCTCTGTGTGAACACAGCATCCCAAGAACAAGAATCGAGTTGCTCATTCTTTGTGTGCATATAAAGAAAAACAATGAGTTATTAGACTTGTGCCTTTTCTGCTATCTGATTACGATGCCTCATAGACAGGGGCATGTTCAGAGGGGTAGCCAGGATTGGTTTGGGTCTCCAGTTCAAATCTGATTGGCCACCCCATGAACCACAAATTATTCAACAATGATTGGCTATTTGTGTTGTCAGAGGTGGAACTTGTGTTAAAATCAACTATTTGGGCTGTGTTGCAACAAGCTGCCAGTTGCTTTATTTGCATTTAAATGCATCACATTTTGTTTTGTTCTTTAAATTATAGACATTTTTTTCCACACATCTATTGTAAAAGACAGACACGTAGGAGAGGAATGAGTCCCTAAAAAAAGCTCCTCCACACAGTCTACAGTAACTGTCAAAAATACATGAATTAGCATCATTTGGGTTCTGAAACACTGCCAGTAAATGTCTTTTTGCAAGGTATACATTGTGCATGAGCTTTCTTGAAATTGTTTATGTACTTAAAAATATGACTTTAGACCTGCATCTTTTTGAGTATGTAAGGTTAGGAATGTATTGTTGGCCACATATATGTCAGAGTTGAAGGGACAGAAGATGTAGAAAATGTTAAAAGGGGACATTCCAGATGTTGGTCAGATGTCTCCGTGTTGGTGTTCTGTTCAATGAGACAGCTTTTGTATGCTCTTTTCCTGGGCTGACTTTTAAACCAGCCTGATTGAAGCAATGTGGTCTGTGTGTGTGTCCAGCATCCCATCTCAGTCCAGACATATTTTCTATCAGAGTGCTTTAAGTACCAAGCTTGGAAGATTTATGTTGTAACTCTGTTGTGTTACTTTTAAAATAAAACAAAAAAAACTACAAACAAGAATATAACATTTGTATAATACTATATGTAGAAGTAGATATGACTAGTGGGGATACAAAGGGTAAATATATGTAAGTGTATGTGTGTTGGCGCACAAACTTTGGGGCGGCTGTGGATCAGTGGTAGAGTCGGTCGTCTCTCAACTTGAAGGTTGGTGGTTCATTCCCCAGCTCCAGCCACATGTCTGATGTGTCTTTGGGCAAGACACTTAACCCCAAGTTGCTCTTCGTTGAAGACTAGAAAAGAGCTATAAAAGGTCAAGTCCATTTGCCATTTGCAAACTTCATACGAGTCTGTCATTAGTCAGTGCCCTGGCTGGGCCACTCCAATTGAAAAAATCAGAACATGCCCCCTTTGGAGGTGTTGGGGCTACATCCAACTGGGATGAAACCACTGAGTAGACCCAGAGCTGGCTGGTGGGATTATATATCCTGTCTGACCTGGTAACACCTCAGAATTCTCCCAGAGTAGATGTAAAACATTGCTAGGGATAGGACATTTTGGCGAGCCTGCCAGTGTGACTCAACAATGGATAAGCGGAAAAAATATGGACAGATGGATGGATGGATATTTGAACAATATGAAATCAAGGAAGCTGATTATGTGCAACTACATTGAAAGCAGTGAGAATAACTATTTAATGTGGAAAAGCATGTCCTTCATAAGGGATGCAGATGTAGTGAATCATTCAGAGCCTTCAGTCTGATTTGATTAAAGTTTTCACAGCTAACACAAAAAGCAAGACAGTCTCAGGTCTCGCCAAAGGGTCACCTGAAGAGAAGATTTCCATGAAAATTGAATTGGCAGGGACTTTCAATGTGTTGGATGAGAATGATCTCACAACTTGGTGTGGAGCTCAACCTGTTAAAGACATATTTCTTAATGGAACTGTTTATAGGAACTGTAGCTGTGTGTTTGCATCAATCAGCAGTCTTGTTGTTGGCTCCTTTGACCCCTCTTAGCATTTCTGCAAAGGTGCCAGTTTGTTTCTCAGAAAAGAGACAAAAAGAGGAAAAAAGAGATGCGACTAGCTTCCCTCACCCACCACAATCACCATCACCCACTACAGTTCTCTTCATGAATATCCACAGTGTTCCGTGTTTCTTCTTCCTGTGCCCAGATAGATTATGCATCAAGTTTTTAATTGATCCCTCTGGGGGGAGGATTCTTGCAGTAAGGGGGAGTTTTAGGTACACAATGGTGTGAACCTCGATCCTGTGATTTCTAAGCAAACACAGCATTTTGAATACTTAGCTCCAGGCAGCATTAATTGGTTTTGCATAAATTCTTGTGCTTCCACACTAGAGAGACCTTGAGTGGAAGATGGGATGTTTTGCTCTTATTTGAGTTGTGTAATTGCGAGAGATGGAAACAAGTCATTGAGTGTTTTTAAGGGTGAGCTCTACAATCAACGCAACTGGTTTTTTGGAGCAACCCTGAGTGTTTGAAGTGTTTGCGATACACATGGATGGTAATGATTATTGAGCAATGAATAGGTTTTGAACTGTAGTAATTTAGTTTTTTTGTTTAACTATCACTCATTTGAAACAGCATGCCATTAATAAAAAGCCCCTTCCTCTAAAGATGTGGTGTTTAGCTAGCTTCTCTCTGAAAGTCCAGTTAAAGTTAAATGCCACATATAATCATCCTTTTCACTAAGTTTAAATAAGTTTCAGAGCTCCAGAAAAAAATGTCAATTGAGGTTCTTGCTCAAAATCTTTTCCGATCCTGTATTTGAGCATGCCTATAAACCCTTCTATTTTAGCCCTGCTCAGAACGGGCTGTTTCAATATAGCTTTAAATGCAAGTGAGCTGTGTTCGACCACACCCCTCTGGAAGGGGATGGGTGGCTTTGGCTTTCTCGCACCATGCCCAATTGTTTACAGTGAAAAGGCAGAGTGTCACCCGTCTGGGGGAGGGGTTACTGCCCTTTATGATATCATGAAGGGAAAAATCTACAAACGGGCTGTTTGAGCACACATTTTCTGAAAAGAGGAGCAGGCCAAAGACGGAGAGGATGGACTTTTCTCATAAATGGGGGGTTTGTAGACAAGCTAGGGACACATATTAGTGTTAGAAAAACATAGTAAAGTGTACTTTTCATAATATGTGACCTTTAAAATAGCAAGTTAACCTTACTGTTTCCACTACAAAGTCTATAAGGACATGCACATTTGGTCGACACATTTGGTATTTCAACATAAGAGTTCTACTCATGCAATAAAAATCCTTGAAGGGAGCTAAGATCATTTTATTTTTAAGCATAGGGCAGCTGAACAAACTGCAACAGTACTGTGCAAGTTTCTAAGGTCACCACTGGCCTTGTTTCAAGCAGTTATAACTATTTTTATTTATTACTCAGCCTCTTTATTAAGATACAAGCAGAAAAAAAGGAAATATACAAACTTAATTAAACACAGTTTTCACTTCAATGTGGCTTCTACGGGCAAAAGTCAGTATTAAGTGTGATTTCCCTTCGCACTGAGCACATCTTGAGCTCTTTTGGGGAGACTGTCTTGAAGATTTCTTAAGTAATCTTCTGGTTTATTATACGAGGCTTCTTTCAGCACTTTCAGAGTTCTTCTTTAGATTTGGGGTGTATTTTTTTCTTTCTTTCTCTGTCCAGAGGATTATACTGCCTCTATAATATTCAAGTCTAGTCTCTGAGGCAAGTCAATGACTTCCAGATCCCTATTGTATGCCTGGCACAAAGCGCACCAGAGTTTTCTTTCCTATTTTCCATCTGACACAGTATTCATTTTCTTGCTCAGCGCCACCGCTGTGTAAATAGAAAAAGAGCTTGAGCCCACGTTAGCGCCCATGGGTGTGTTTGTCTTAAAATGAGGTGTGGGCAGGAGCATATGGCATGTTGCTATCTTGCAGACACAGAAAGCACCTGCACCTTAGATCACCTGAAACCTAGTCTAAAGTCTGTGGCGCAGTATGTCCCTACTACTCAGACGTTGGTTGGACAGATACACATATAAACAAGTTCATAACGGACTTTCACTCTGCTTGTTTGACAAGTAGGGAGGCTCAGCAGAGCTGCCCAGTTAAATATGTTTTTTTTGCATTTACTGGTACATTAAAATAGAGGAAGGGGGGGGTTTATGGCAAAGGGCTGAGAGAAGCACTTACTCTGTTGCTGACTGTCTTATACATTCAGAAACACACTCACACGCTCTTATGCAACAGAGTTGGATCTAAGATAATTCTTTAACATAACTATGAGTGCCACCGACAAATGAGCCATACATATATTAGTACAGACCGTCAAGTGTCCATACCAGCAGAGAAAATACATTAATAGGATGTTAGAAAACATAGTTCAGTCAGACAACTAGCATTTGTATTGTTTAAAATATTTATTGCAGCAGAACATAGTTTATGTTTGGTGTCTGAGCTCCGACCTAATCACTCCTCAGAGTTTTAATTTACATGCAGAAATTTGAGGAGTGGTGGGATGATAACTTAAACCCCCCAGTCAGAGCCTACAGGTGGATGCCGGGGTGGTTCTGGGGCTGAGCAGAGTGCAGTACTGTTGCAGGTCAGAGCTGGCAATAAAAGAGCAGAGAGAGATATCGGAAATCTTGCAGCTTATAGACAGCTGATTGGAAGGAGTTGTTGTCAGCTGACTTTTTAGAATGATGCATGTCGAGTGTAAAATAGGTGCAGCTGGAGTTGACTGCCTGAACTAGCTCGCAGGCGTCGCCTCATATCCTGTCTGTTCCTCTCTGCAAGTGTGGATATGTTAATAATTAATGAGGTTACACACCTCATGCAGAAATGTTCACCACTTCTCTTTACATTTGGAAAAGCGCTGATTGTTTCTGATGTTGTAGGAAAGCTACAAAGAGATTTCAATCCACCATAAACATAATTCATTCAGTGTCCTGTGTGTGTTCTGTGTGTTTAAAGGCACATTGTAAGGAGGGAAATGAAATGATCAAGCTGGAGTTTGGTCCATTTAAGAATAAAGACTGAAATCAGCCTTGCAACTAACATTGCTGCAGGCACACCTGGCTCTTTAAGGGAAAGAGAGCCGACACTGATTGGTTTGATTCATGTCACACCTGAAACACAACTATGTATAATCAAGGGACTTAATCCAACCTCTTTGTGCTCTGCGCCTCATTCAGCGCCCAGATTGTCTGCGCTTAACTAGCAAAATGTAGAAGCCGGACACACCCCAAATCCCTAAGTGCCCACGTGCTCTCTCCATGTATTTTTACCCTGCATAAGAAGTGCGCCTGAGAACGTTGTCATGTTGAATCCAGTGCTTTCCACAAGGAATGGTATGATGAATTACAATGACATTGCCAAATAACAAATCTAATGGTGGCCTAAGATGTTTGCACAGTTCTGTGGGTTCGGTGAGTTTAGAGTGAGATTTTTGAACGTGATAAAACAGAAGAGAATTTGATGGATGTCTCATGTGAGAGAGCCTGTGTGTGTGGAAAAAGGTTTTTTCTTTCTGTGTGCATGTGTGTGTGCTGCCCTCCCTGAGCATGACTCATCATCGGAGCCTTTAAACTCTCCCTTTCCCTCCGGGCGATTAAATGTCCTCATCCCTTGTCCCTGGACTCTTTGAGAGCAGATGATCCTCATTAATGGTGCCCAGATGGAGGGCATGTGTCTTTGCAGCCTCTCCTGTCCTCACGCTGAGAAACCCAATCTGACAAATCCTCTTATAAAGATATCCCTCTCCCTCCATTCATCCCATCCTATCACATCCCAGACCACGTCCTCGCCAGACACCGATGCCTGACTCGTCCTTCCTTATTTGCACACTGCATTGATCAGGTGAGAGCAGCGGTGAAACTAGGACAGGTGGTGTGGATGACTTGTACTAAATGATAAATGTCCTTTTCCGAGAGTTTTCGCTGGGACCTGACACATAAAGTATTGCTATCACAGTTAATATCGTCTCGCTGGCATGCAGATGAAGGGTCAGGTTCCCCGTCCCATCAACTACAATAATTGAACTGTCGTCCTTACCACAGTTTTCATTTCTGCTCTTGAAATCCCCCTTTTTTTATATATATTTCATGAAATTTTCATCAGCTCAAGTGTGGAGTTATTTCCCGTCTTCATTTACTAGGCTAACTTGAACGCTGTCAAAGACTTCTCTGACAGCGAACAAGATCTACAGCCATGTTTTATCAGGTGAAATCTGTCTGTTGATGAAAGTGCAGTTCAAGAGAGATCAATGTGCTCAACCTCTAAATGTGAGCAAATGACAGCCCACATGTTTTTTTTTAACTCTCTTCCTGCCGTTTAAACCCAACTCTACTGCTCAGTTCTTGACGCCTGGCAGAGATCACAGCTGCTCTACATTGAGGACTCAGAGCATGGATGACACCACAAGGTAACTGATTCACTCGCTGCTGCTGCTGCTGCTGTGGTAGATCAATTTAGCGTGATAACATCATGATGCAAAGGCACAATCTGAATTCCTCTGGGAAATATTCTGTGTCAAGGAGTTATATTTGTGTTCAGCAGAAGCAGCTCTTCGTTCAGCTTGTACTACATGCTGTATTCCTGGGTAAATACATTTCTGGTGCCAGGTTTGCATAACTGTAGATTACTGTGATTCTGTGATTCATTAATTTGACAAAATGTGGATGCAAAGCTGAGGACTTGTTAATGCTACGGATGAGGGCTCTTTTGGTTGCAGCTTCATTTTTCAGTATTCCCTTTTAAACTTTCCAAACTGAATTATTTTGAAATGTCAATCAAGGTCAAACGTAAAAGGCTGCTGTTTCTACTGTCCATATGTGTACATATTATGTAGGATAGGTCTCTCTTTCCCAATGCTAAATGTGCAACCTCAACAAAAAAAACTCCTCATTCAAGCAACAGAGGAAAAAAATAAAGCATTAGGGGCTGCTGTGCCTGCTGGTCGGTCATCTTAACTGGAAGGTTGGGGTTACCATCCCCAGGTTCTGCAGCCACATGTCGAAGCCTTGGGCAAGATTGCTCCAGCTTCTTAGCATGCAAATAGGTGACTCGTGGGAGGTTGGGCACTTCAAGTATAGTCCAAGTCTATTTACCATTAACCATTTATTTGGTAGATTGCTGGACTCCAGCGGTCTACATAACCTAAGTGTTCTTAGGCAAACCACTGAACCCAGTGCCGCCTCCCTTCATGCAGAAAAGTGCTCGACAAAGGGCATCAACATCTACGGGGGGGGGCAACACATTTGCACAATTTGTTGCAAGAGTCATCAGGCTGGTGTTTCTGCAATATGACAAATATTACAACAGTAATAAACATCCAGGGTGTCCAACACAAGGACTTTACCTGAGCTTTACACCAAGGTATATTAATGGTTGCTTGTGGCCCTTGTCATAGCAGCCTCTGAGTTCAGTTATAGTGTGTATATGTGAAACAAGCACTTTGTGTGGTCCAAAGACTAGAAAAGCACTCAGTGCGGCACATTTATCATAGATCGGAGATGGGGACTTTCAAGTCATGCAAATGTGCCTTGAGACTTGACTTGGACTCGCCCATCAAACACTTAACTCAACTTAAGATTTGGGACTTGTGCACACATTTCTATTTAGCATTTCTGGCACATTAAAATTCCGAACAGAACTACACCCTGACAGGCCGCCCAAATATTCACCAACAAATGCACCATTTTTCTTTGTTTTTTAATCCTATAAGATCGCCATCCTCGATCAATAAACTAGTGAACAATGTCCCCTCGCTCTCTAACCCTAGTGACTGACAACCTGATTCACCTTGCAAAGCTCTGCAGGGTAACAGAGAGGGAGAGGTCTTTCAGTACGTCTCCTGTTAATGCAATGACTGAGGTGTGACGTCTCATGTTAACCTTCGACTACCAATATTTTGAAAGTATTGTGTCGCTGGTTGCTGCCAATGTCTTTCTGCTCTATTTTAGTTTTGGATCAATACACTGCGTCATTAACAAGCCTTCTCTACACATGGATTCAAGGCCATATCATTTAGTGGGGATGTGTCCACACCAATGATGAGCTACCACGGAATAGAAACATAACATCATAACATAAACTAACCTACTATTAACTTTGAGAGTATCTAACTGGCATGTCGTGACATATTTCCTATTGAAACGGGATAGAACCTATCACCAGATAGGAGGCGGGGCATAACGTTGGGATGAATTTGATAAGAACGTCAGCTCTGACAAAGCTTTTTACCCCCTGACTTTGACTTGCTGCTGCCCTCAAAGACTTGAGACTTCACTTGGACTTGCAAAAAGTGCCTATCTCATAGTCAGGGTATCACATGATAATGTGTTAATTTATTATGTTTTTGTACCGAGCCAATTTCACTCCACTCTACGTTTAGGAAATTTATAGTGACACAAGAATAAAAAGCAAGCTTTTATCCACAGATATGAACGTTTGCCAACAAAAGAGAAAGGCACAAGATCTTTCAAAAGTGTTTTGACTCTTGAAAAAGTGCTGCCAAATGTTTGGGCACAGAACAAAAGTTCATTTTTAAACGAGTCGTATTTCACCCTCAGTGCACATTCAGTGTGAGACTGTACAGAGAAAACAAACAAACAGGGAAATCAAGGTAAGCTTCAAAAACACATTTTCTTTCCTGATGTTCATGATGTTAGAATAAACCTCAGCACTTCACTTTACAAAAAAAAGCTTTATTAAAACTTGAATGTTTCAAAGCAATGTTTGGGAATTCGTTTTATTTTTACTGTCGAACTGTTTACTTGAAAAATCTGTGCTCTTTGATTACAACCTCCCCGGTTTAACAGAAAAGCTGATCACTATCAAAGTCCCGTTGTAATGTAATTTTAAAGGAACATTGAGGGACTGCAAATCCTTTAAAATTGGGTATCAATTAGTTCGGGGAAGAATTAAAGGAGTGAAGATAAATCCCACGTGTAAACGAGACACATGAAGACAGAAGAAGAGAGTAAACACTCACAAGAAGATATCTAGTCAGACTGTGCTTGACAGGTGCAACTTACTGGATGAACACAACAGCAAGGCATGTGAACCTCAATAGGTGGCAGTAGGCGCATTAACTTGGAGACGGGCAGACAGAAGGAGAGACGCTATAATTAAACAGAGAGAAATATGCTGTCATAAAAACATGTAATAAGTCATTTGAATGTCCGCAGGCAGCAGTTTTCTTGACATCCTCCAGCACTCTGCTTATATCCATTAATCCTCGGCCCTCAGCCTGAAAAAACATCCAGGATGCTTCAGCTGCCATCTGCTCAGACTGGCTAATAAAAGCAACAACATCAAACTGTTCAATTATACCTTTTTATGGTTATGATGGGAGACTGTAATTACGGCTGCAGACAGCCCTCCGGTGGACTCTCTCTTTATGCCTTTTTAATAACTCATCTTTTAGTCCTTTCTATATCCTTGTGGTGTCTTTTCTTCTCTTTCTTGAGGAATTGTGAGGAAATATAGGCCTTTTAAGTTTCTTTGTGTTTGTTTGGTTTTCGTGTTGAGATCATTAGTTCCAGATAAATGAAAAGAGACATTTTGGGCAATCACTTGATTTAGATGTTGATGTGAAGTCTAACAGTCCTGTCAGAAGTTTCTTCAAGCGAATATACTGAAAGGACTACATCCAAGAGAGATGTCAGAATGATAGATGCCCACAGTCCATCATTAAAAGACTTCAGAAGTTGGCTGGGTCCCAGGTCTGGGTGATGTGATGTCTCCATGGCGCCCAGCAGGCCCGGCCAAATTACCCCGGCAACAAGTCAGAGTGGAAGATGGATGCAGGCGTTGTGGCGCTCATAGTCATACAGAGCATACCGGTTGACTGAGAGGGGGTAGGGTTCAGTGGATGGGTGGTTGTGGTGGTGGTGGTGGTGGTGGTGGTGGTGGTGGGGGGGGGGGGGTTAGTCCAGGTCTGTGCTGCCCACAGCTTTTGTATGTCTGTCTCATTTCACAATTCATCAACCGAGCGTGACTGTCAGGCGAGCCTTCAGCTCCAGAGATCCATCAGGACCTGTCACCCAGCCATCACAACTGAGAGATGAGGCCCCGGCATTCGAATTCCATTAGCCCCATCAGCACCCGCTGTACGGCCAAGCACCCCAGTCAGCCAGCCAGCACCTTGTCCAGGACTTGAAAGAGATAATAAAACCGTATCTGCGAATCAGGAACAGCTCTCCTCTGCCTCCAACCACTGCCACTCCCTCAGTTTATAGCATTGATATTGGCAGGACAACATGGAGTACACAGATTGTCCAGTATAGTATGATAGTAAGCACCTAAGAGTCTGATCTGTCGTTGCTGTAGAACCAATACAAATAAGCTGAAATTATTATAATGTGGTCAAATCTTTTCTTTTTAAGTGAAATTCTGGCTGCATCTGTGGCTTGTATATGTCACATGCCTTTCATTCTCCCTCATTGCAGTTATAATAGTTTTACCTTTTCATTCTCAGTTTCTTCATTCTCAGTCATTAATGTGCACCAGTATTTGTTATTAAGGTTACACAGTCATTGTTAATAAGAAAGGACCACATATAGTTTATTTTGATCCTATATCTTGTATGAATATGTTGATTGCTCTATGATCTGTTGGTAATGTCTTGGGGTTCCCGTAGGGGTTATCTTGCTCTGCTTCCCCACCTAATACAGACCAGTGGAGATAATAGTCAAGTGTTTTCTTTGTTGCTTTCTCACTACTATTTTAAGGGAATTACTAGTGCTGTATAGTCAAGACCACACTAACCGAGACCAAGACATACCCGAGACCAGCATTCTTAGAGACCGAGACAAGACCAAGACATTTAGGGATCAAGACCAAGTCAACTGAGACAAGAGCAAGACCTTAAATATCACTAACAAATCATAATCTTGTGTGCATTGGGTGTGTCACTTACTTGGACTTTAAAGAGGACATATGATACCCCTTTTCCACCTTTTCAAACAGTCCCCTGTGGTCTAAATGAAACATCGGTGCTGTGCTTTGGTCAAAATATAACATGAATCAAGCACCAGCGGAGGTTTGGGACCCTGTATAAACCAGCTCTCTCAGAACGCTCCGTTTTGGTATGTGTGTCTCTTTAAATGCAATGAGCCCCCCCTGAATTTTCCCAGTGTGGACTTCACTCCTCTGTAGCAAGAATAAACGTGGCGGACCTGCACAAAAGTTTTGCTCTAGGCTGGGGTTGGAGTCCATGGGTGCAGGTAACAGCGGAGGGGAGTTTTTTTTTTTTTTTTTACCAGAATCCAAGTTGTGATGTCACAAGTTGAGAAAAATTTGAAACGGATAACTTTTCTCTGTGTTGTTAGACTTATGCAGACCACAAACAAAGGACTGGATGGGTTTATTTCACATTTTGTTGGTCGGTAGACCAGGTTACCCAAATATATGTTCAAAAACACTGTAAAAGTGGATTTTTCATAATATGTCCCCTTTAACACTGAAAAGGTTGCTGCTGTTACCAGGGGATAACAATGAATGAATTTAAGTTATTTGTTCTTTAAGAAAGAGAAATGTTCCTCCTGATCACAGTAATGACTTGGAAAAATAGCCTTGCAGTTGGCTGGTCTTAATTTTTGGGCAGCCCAGTCTTAGACAGAGACATGATAGAGTAAAAATGCTTTTGATTTGGAGATGACACAGTGACTTTCAAAATGGGTCTCAAGACTGATTTTGAGTACTGCAACACTAGTAAATACACAAACAGTATAAATTTGAGTACTAAAGTAGCAATATATTTTTCTTTTGTTACTGTGATGTCATATCAAAACAGTTGTGTGTGTTTTTTTCTGACTTACTGCAGAAAAAGTTTTAGGCTAAATCAGATGATGTGTAAGCTAGCGCCAGGAGACCCTGTAGCTGAGCGGCTATCATTAACTTCTGAGCATGCAGTTACGGCCACCAAATTCTAGTCACAGTTTCATTTGTGCGTTTGTAATGTGATATAAATGGTTCTTTTGCTCTTGGACAGTCCATATGACAACAGTGATAACTTGTAAAAATACAATTCATTATTCATGTGCTGTGAAATACTGTATTTTAGTAATACAAGATACACTGTGGTCTTGAGGCCTGTTAATGCATAAGCACGATGTACTTGTTTTTAACTAGTTGAGCACATGATGGCTGCACTCATTCCCTGCGACCATTCGGTGCATCGGCTGGGTACTTCCTCAAAAATGACAGTGGACATCTGATGCGGTATGCACATCATGACCGGTATGGGCAGTGTGAAGACAAACTGATACACCAAGTCCTTATGTATCGACATCTGAATGATGTGTCATTATCGCTGCACAGCCAGAAACATTCCTGCTGGGATAGATAAGTTCCATTCGAGAAGTTGATGTGGACAAGTGACCCTGTGACCTGGTGACTCTCAGCTCGATGCGTCCGTGGCTGCATTTGTTAAGACCAAACTCAAAAGACTGAATGCATTCCTTGGCAGACTTAAATCTGTTCAGAACATTTTTTATCAAATACAAGAATGTTCAAAGAATTTAAAAAATATCTGGCATCTTGCTGAGAAAGATAAAATAGACCTTCAAGTGACTTTGTCTTACATTTGACTTTGACCCACTTAATACTTCACTCTACTTTCTTTTCTACATTGACAGGACATGGATTCTAGTAAGTGTATATCCTCCCATTTAACCAACAATACCCAAAGTGACGGGATTATGCTTCGTCACGCTGCCTTCTCTCCTTCTCGTTCTTTTGCCAAACAATTTTATTTCCACAAAAACCCATGGTTTTCTTTAGAAGGAAAGAGAAGATGAACAATGTTGTCTCATCTCCAGCATTGGCATCATTGCCTTTCTCCTTAATCCTTCAGGCAGTCAATTTGCAGCCAGCGAAGTGTGAAACTCTGTAATGATAGGTTATTGACCCGTTTGCTGTTTGGCAACGAGGACAGAGGCAAGCTGAAAGGATAGTTCCTCTTCTTCCTTGTGACATTCAGATGGCTCTTTGGCACGGAGGGTAATCAAACAGAAATGTATAGTTTGATTTTCTGAAAATGGACCCACTAATATGGGAGAGTTATTGCCAACAGTACTCCTCTTTGGAATTATTTAATCTGATAGCATATTATAAATAAGAAAACTTGATTGCCTTCCAAAACATGAATATTAAGTGTCTTTGCCTGCACCATTGATCAGCTAGAAATATTCCAAATGTAGACTTCATAAGCTCTGATAACTTTTTGTAACTTGTGGCCAAGTTCTACCACTGCATGGTTTTAAGATTTAAGGTTTTCTCATTGTCTAATTATACAGTAGTAAGCTAATACTGTACATTTTCTTCCTAACCTTAATTTGCTCTCTCTCTCAACTGTGAGCATGATTCACAAAAGGCTCTGGCTTGTTAACCTATGCAAAAGGGTTAAATGCATCAACACTGTGCTGCACAGTGTCTCTGTCACAGGTACGTAGTTATGGAGAATGAACAGTTCTTAAGTACTTTGTGATATTAGTCTAATTTTCTATGGTCATTTTGTGTATGGCTTTCAACATTTCTTTTTAATTTTACATACTGTGTTAATCCCTGAGGGAATTCTCGTTTACACTCACACATAGGCCCAAACATACACATGCACAAACAGCATTAATGGAGAGATGTCAGAATGGGGCTGCTACATACTGCGACACAGGGTGCGCGCCAGAGCTGCTGGGGTTCGGTGCCTTGCTCAATGGGTAGTAGATTTACCCTCAAGGGCCCCTCGACAGTACTCAGGAAGTGACCTGGCACCTCTCCAGCTACCAGACCAACTTCCATTTTTTGTCCGCACCAGGACTGGAAGCGGCGACCCTCCGATTCCCAACCCAGGTCTCTCTGAAGAGATGGAGCTATTGTCTAACCCATTAACTTTAACATCCCTCTGCTTTTCGCTATACCACCACAGAAGTATTTCAGTAATTTATCCTGGTTGTCAACATGAAACAACTAAATTTACTTTTTTTTAAAGCACTTAAAGTCTGAAATGTAAAGTAATGAAATATCTGTTTTCAAGACTTTGCAAATACCATCATGCACAATGATTTAGTACTATAATTTACCTTTGTGGTTAGAGTTCCTCTTTACTTAAAAGTTTAAGGCTTTTAGCTATAAAGCAGGGGGTATAATTCTAGATACATAGGGCATCCTGACACCTGTTTACAGTAATTGCTTCCACTAAAACCAGCTGATGCACATTCAACCATATTAACATACGTCCATCTTGAGTTCTCGCCAATGAAATCCAACTTATTTTCAACAGAAGGAATTAAATCCAGGCTGTACTATCTGATCTTGAAGAAATTATATAATCTAGCCTTCCTAGAAAGCAGGTTCTTTTTGCCTCTCTCTGTTTTTCTCTCTCTTTCTCTCCCTCTGCTTCCCCATGAGGCTCTGCTGGTTATCTATCTTGACATGAGGGAGGGGAAGCCTGAGGGTAACGCTTGACAGGGAGTCCTCTCCATGATTCCCGGCAGCGCTCTCCATTCCCTCGCTGTCACTGCGGGGGAATGTAGGGCAGTCATAAAAGAATGCTGTCATGTCAGTGTCACAAACACTGTATGGAACCAAGACGTCCGGCACCAGGGCTGAATGTGAGCTGCAGAAAGGTGTTTCCTATGTGCGTGTGGGAGCCGTACGTCTGTGTGTGTGTATGTCAGTTTTAGTTTTCATACAGTTGGTCTAGGTCTAAAGTCCCAGCAACCTTATCAAAATAATGAAACTTATTTTCTTGAATACCAGGGAATGCATTCAAATGGGATTGTAATGTACAGTACATAAAGTGTCTGGAGAGTGTACTGACATTTGTCTACAGGGGCGGCTGTGGCTCAGTTGGTAGAGTTGGTCATCTCTCAACCAGAAGGTCCGGATATCGATCCCCTGCTCCTTCAGCCAAATGTCCGATGTGTCCTTGGGCAAGACACTTTACCCCAAGTTGCTCCTGATGTTCGTCCGTGCAGTGTAAATGTGTAAGAATGGGATTAGTTTCTTCTGATGGTCACTTTACATAGCAGCCTCTGCAGTGTGTAAATGGGTGTGAATGGGTAGGTGTGACCTGCGCAGTAAAAGTGCTTTGAGTAGTCAGAAGACTAGAAAAGCTCTATACAAGCTCAAGTCCATTCACCATTTATTTGTGTCTCTTATGTTAATGTTAGAGGAGAACAACACAATCCCACAATAATATGTTAAAAGGCAATGACCAAGGGGCAACCGCAGCTTCAACACGTGCATAAACGTCATCATCCCTGCCTGCTTGCTCTTGGTGAATTTTACTGAATATTTCCTGCTGCGTCCACACATCCAAATGATTTACTGTGTAAGGTTTACTAGGAGTCTGACAGGAACGATTTTGGATTAAGTTGGGTGGGGAATTTGGCTGCTTGTGTTTACACATTCAGCTCTCACAGAGATTTCATGAATTTGTGAAAACAGATATAGAGGATTATATTTCTAGCTTCAATCACCAGCCAGTTCAGAACAGAAGAAGCCTTTTGGATAAGAGGAAAAACGTCAACCAAGTCCAGCTGCCTTTCATTTTTTTTTGCACTAATCTGCAACAATTTGGATTTACTAGACCCAGACATGTTTTGTTTAGGCTAACTACTTGTCGAAGAAAAAAATAAATGGTATAGTTTCAAATAGTACACACAATTCCAAAATAATGAGGAGCTTAGGCAAAAATGGAACAATTTCCTACTGTACAGTACTGTAAATGTAGAGCTTTGTCTGGAGCCTAAGAACATCTTGACACGCTTGATGTTTTGCAGAGTTTTAATGTTTCAAGATTTCTGCATTGACTTGTTAAGAACAATGCCATCCTCTCCAGTGCAAAACTACACTAAATCCAAGTTGAAATCAACCACAATCAAGCTTTTATGTTAGATTTGTACAGGTGTATACCTGTACAAAGAAAGACATCAAATCTAATATGTTAGGGTCTGTTTGGGATCATTGGCAGCAGCTTAAGCCACAGTGTGCTTCACTGAGTTCAAAGAAAGACTCAGTGCTGATCCATCAATTCTAGTTTAAGAAATCGAGATGGAGACATCAACTCTCAAACAAACCACTTTAATGGTCAATAATCCTCGTATTTAGAATGAGTAGACGCTACCCTTAGCTCAGAGCTAACCAAGTGGCCCACAGTGCTGGTGGACCTTAAGGATTCATGAATACGATACTGCATGTGTTTGGTGATCACAGGCAGCTGCATTATTTGGCAGTCAGTGTTCAGTCCTCTGTTTCACAGTGTTCTTTGTTTCACCATTATATTTTTATTTGAAATCAAAATTCAGAGCACAACCGGCAAGAGGTTATTGATGATTTCCACTCTGGCTGGGGTCTGTGTCGACATGAGTAGATTCGGATTTACAGTTGGAGATTGTAATGAGGAGCTGTTATGTAAATGTTGAACAAAGGCAAGTTGCCTCAGGGCTCTTCCTTTCATGTAACAGGATGCTTTTACAGTAATTAGGGTCTAATGATGGAACAAAATGAACTGCTTTTGGCAAAACAGGAAAAAGAGCAAATGTCATGGAGTATTAATATGATAATCTGGTGGTTTTGGAAGGGAGAAATTAGACATTATCTGGATTACATAGCCAAAAACTCAATCACATGAGCACAACACATAATCATTCATAATCAAACGTTTGTACTGCAATGTATCAACATGTCAAGCAGCTTTTAATGCTCTGTAAACGTATTACAGGGAGCAGAAAAGTGGATAAGATCCTATATGTTCATATCATTTTCGATTATTTAAGATCCATAATATACGTGGCGGTAGGAAACATGAACACTTCAATGAAAAAAAAAACTGATTGTGTAAATGGTAAATGAACTTGAACTTGTATAGCGCTTTTCTAGTCTTCTGACTTCTCAAAGGGCTTTTACCCCTGACAGCAGGGGGCAACTTGACATTAAGGGTGTTGCCCAAGGGGACATCGGACATGTGACTGCAGGAGCAGGGGATCAAACCACCGACCTTCTGGTTGAGAGTCGAAGACTGTGGTTTATTTACAAGGCTGTACAGTATAGTGCACTATATTAGTATCAATGTTCCGTACCCTAGTACACTTGCGTATGTACACAATTGGATACAGCAGGTGGCAGTATGCACATAGTTGGTTTGCAAATCAGCCCGAAAGCAGAAAGCAGAAGAAGCAACCATGGCAACCACTCAAGGGCTGAGTCGTGCTGCAAGGATACAACAGTCCATCTTTTTGAAGCAACAAAAGTCATTTAGAATTACATCATATAGTGGTCCACTTCTTTGTTTGAGCAAGGTTTTATTCCCATCTCCCATGGACTGTGCCTGAGACCACCTCTTCAAATAGACCCGGGCACAGTACCCGAGTACGGTATGACTACAGTACGTTTGTGTTCAGACTGGTCCCCAATGTGAAACTACCCTCAGACACAGCCACAAAAGCTCATAGACAAAAGTTCAGAGACACATTTATTCAAAGGAACATTTTAATTTAATATTGTTAGTCACATGCTAAAAATGAAATGAAATTATATTACAAACTCTAGCTTCAAACCATTTTAATTGCTGCTTTTTTGCAGTGGCAAGCTCCTTTTTCCTTCAGGGCCTGACACTTGGTTTAATGAAGAGGTGATAAACCTCAGCATCTCATCCATCTGTCCTTACTCGTGTGCACTTAGTCCCTGTGACCTTTGCAGCTCCTGGAGTTGTTACTTAGTGCAGGTGACTTTGCTCCGCATGGCTGCCTTCATCTATCCTTTCCTGCAGCAGCAGCAGAAGCCCCTGATGACTCTCTAACATACAAGAGGTTCTTCATCTGCGAAAAGGCCGCCTGTGTTGCTATGCACCTTGAATTTATAATTATCTCACTGTCACCTTGACTTATCAACCTCCGTGCTGCAGATTGTCTTATAACCGTGTAGAGGGGGCTCTGTTCCATGTAAATGGGCTTCAGCTCTGAGTTTAGATGACAGAGGGTGAGGGTAGACCGGTATCTATCAGTGAAAAGCAGGAACATCAAATTACATAGTTACTGACTGTGGTGGGTGGGGAGGTGTGTGTGGTGCTTTCCTCTGCCCTGTGATGTATCAGGGATCGTAGCTTTACCACACTTCCTTCATGCTGATGACATTTTGTACTTTGATCTTTCCCAAAAGGCAACCTCTGGTGTTTAAAAATGAAACCACTGGGAAAGTGCAAAAAAAAAAAAAAATGCAGCTCCTTGAGTGTCCACTTGAGGCTGGCTCCAAAAAGCCAAGGAATCCGGATTAGGTCCAATTTAAACGTACAGTATGTAAAATCCGCCGCTAGGGGGCTCTCAATCAAAACAATAACAAAAGATGACAGCGAGGCTTGCGGTGTATCATGGTAGTAAAAATGAATGAACTCTGTGTTGAATCAATACATACGGGCGAAACTGACTTGAGAAAGACAATATGTGTACTGACGATGTATCCAAGTATAATTTACCTGATGTTTTTTATCACAGCAGCACATACAGCGACAGAACGGCAGCTACCAGTAGCAGCTAGCGCTAGTCTATGCAGCGGTCTTTGACGTAAGATCTGGTGTTTCCTTGACAACGATCAACATTTCCTGTCTATCATGGCGGCTCATCATGGCGGCCGCCTACAAGTCTATACAACTATACTACAACTATAAAATTACGGATTTCTCTGGCTTTGATATCTTTTGGAAATATTTGAGGTGATGTAAGTACTGAACTAAAAAATATATATAACATGGGTTTAGTCCATTTTTAATTGAAGTTAGATATTTGGTCTTAATAGCCAATAATGTATATAACTCATCTGTTTTTATTATATTAAGGCTTAGTTCACATATATTTGCATCATAAGGGGTTCAGCTGAGTTGACTGACAGGTGGGAATGTTGAAGCTGTTTGCTAGGAGGCCATTGTTTGGCATCATAAAAACTCCTCAGAAAACAAATGGGTGATGTCACTGGACATTGTCCATGTTTTATACAGCCTATGATCTCTTCAAAATAAACTTAAAACTCACCCCGTTATACAACCGATTCAGTAAAGAACTGCAAAGATGGGATGTAACAAATTACAAATACTTCCTTATTGTACTTAAGAAAAGTTTTCAGATAGCTGTAATTTGCTTGAGTATTAGTTTTAACACACGTGTCCATTCTTTTTCACTCCTTAAACCGTGAGCAGAGTTTCATCTTTCCTTTGAATGCATTTGTGTGGAATAATTTTTCATTTCTATTTTGCAACCACTGTGTTGCACTCCCAACTTCAGATCGATCTCACTCTAAATGGTTAGCACAATACACTAAACAGGAAAAAAAATCAATTTTTTTTAATCCATTAGTGTATGTATGACACTATTATAAAAGCAATGTAAGATGCATTGTATGTATCATAAGAGAAGGAAACTACTGGGTAGAAGAGGCGTCAAAGATGTGATGCAGGCGACCAACAGGGAGAACTTGAAGCAACTTTGATGAATGTGAAAGAGCTCATAATGACAGTGATATCATGGCACAGAAGCAGGCTAGGGGAGTAACAAGTAAACACTGGTACAGATATTATCATTATTGTTAAAGTCTTCTATGCATATTGGTATGCCTACATAATTTGATTGGAGGGTGCTATCCTATTTTTCAACTTTTCTCTTTTAGGCATAGAGTCCACTATGATAGTCACTGAGAATTGTGGCCGCTCTCTCCAAGTCCAAGAAGTCCATAATCCAGTTATGTGGTTAGGCTGTGGGTCACTGGTAGAGTCGGTCATCTCCCAAACGGAAGGTCGGGGTTCGATCCTGCAGCTCCTGCAGCTACATGTCCGACATCTTCTTGGGCAAGACACTTAACCCCAAGTTGTATGAATGTGTATGAACTCTTCATAGCAGCGTTAAAGCCCCTGTATGTAACTTCTCAGTTTTGGTGCGCTTTGGCGCCAACAGCAGGTCTCTGACCGAACTGCACTGTCGTAAAACGGTTACGTCTCCCCGTCTGACATAACGTGCATTTGTTGTCAAACAGACTTGGAAGCCGGTAAATACGCTGTGAGAAGTTGAAGAACCATGTCGACTGAAAAGGTACAGTAATATTACCAGATTTTGATCAAACCTAAACGCCTGCAGCCCGTTGTTTATTATGTGTAGGTGTATTCAACTGTTACCATGATATCTGTAGCCGTGGCTAACTGGCTACATGTAAACATGCTAGTTGTAGATCGGTTTGTAAGGTTACAAACTTTTATGAGACAACGTAAGATGGATATATTTATTTATATGTTTGCAAACCGGAGACATAACTTGTGATGACTTTCTGCTCCCGGTAAAGCTGCTAAACGTGAGACAACGATGACACCGGTAATGATGCAGCCTAACGTTACGACTCAGTCTGTTATAAATAATATCTGCAGGGATGTTTATTCTGCCATCTAATAGCTTTCCCGTTAGCAGTGAAACAGATCATGATACTGACTTGTTGGGCAATATTATAACTACTTTGCAACCATGTATATGTCATAAGTTGAGTTATAATGGTCTGTTTATGCGTTGCTAACTGTGTCCGAGGTTTATGTTTTTCAATATCAGTTTTCCTTTTATTCCAGGATTCAACCTCAACTTCATTTCTCCATCCGTGATGAGCAGGAGCCGGGGGGGGAGCATCGTCATGAATCAAAGCTGCTGCGTCTGGAAGATCAGAGAAGCTTTCTCAAGAGGACAGTACCCTGGCTTCAGGGTGCACTGCCTTGTGTCAAAATGTCTTATAGACGTAAATACCTGTTTTAGGGTAGCTTTCCGTATTTTTGTGCAATTTCAAGTTGAGTTTGTTGAGTTCACTAAAGTTATTTGTTTTGACCATTGTTTGCAAAATAAAACAGACATCTTTTCCTTACTCTGTTGTTATGATTGCATTTAGAAACTGTAATTGTTCTGAGCTAGTTATAGCAATTAGTAATTGTGTGCATTGCCCTCTGATTTTTAGTTCTGTCTTCTTATTTATATTTACATAATAACAAAAACTTTATCCAGGTTTCAAGATTCAAGAGATTGACATTGGGCAGAACGATCTCCCTGAGCGTTGTCATGCAGAATATACCAAAGGTAATAAGAAAACAGGAGAATATAATATGAAGGAAAAGCTACAGAGATCAAGATAAAATAGTTATTTATTAGAAAAACACTGATTTTACATATAAATACAATCAAAAGCACTTTTTGGCACTCATTTACACATTCAGCTGCTTGAGGGGGGGAGGGGGTTCTACACCATCCTGGAGCTTTGTTATGATGGACCTGGTCTCTGATGATGCACAGCTGTAGATACATGCAGGTAGGACGTTTAGGAGCAGGTTGTCCCTGTGAAATGTGAGTGAAGTTTAGCTCTGGGTGGTGTCTGTGCATCATCAGCACCAGACTCTGTCTTCTAGGAAGATTCTCTCTTTTCATCACTGGTCGTAGTCTGGTCTCTTTCAAGGCGTTCACACTCCAGCTCTTTGATTTTTATTGCAGCAACTTCAGAACCTTGGACAATAATATCATTTAGTATTAGAGTTGTTTCATATTTTCAAAACTGTATATGTATATATATTATTAGCTAACGATACTCCATGAAAACACACCTGTCGCGGTCTGCCTCTGGACTCTGGCAGGGATGGAGGTTGCGTTTGTTGCTGGAGATGATGCTGAGCTCCTCTTTAGAAAGCTGGAATAAAGTTTGAAGTCAGTATGTTAGTTTATACAGCTGTGCGGAGTATAGTAACGTTAGTTTCTATAGCAACATGAGGGCGAAACTTTTGACCAGCGAGAAAGTTTGCACTTAGCGCTGCTCAGATAAATAGCAACCGGAGCTAACGTAACAATATACTGTTTGTGTTATCATGCTACGGGCTGAACTTCTGCTGACATGGACCGACTTGGCATACGAACAACCGCTAACGGGTCGACATCTCGCCATGCATCAGTCAAAGCCTGCCCAAATAACTCCGACACATAGGTTAGCATGCTAGCGTTGCTAAATCAGAGGACCCTAACGTTATTCTGCTATTCTGGTCGTTATATGATAATGTCATCTACCTGTCGACATAGACTGAATGTTTTTGGTGAAACGACTCTATAACTATGATGCAAAGAAACAAGACACAAAGTTTGAAACAAGCTACTCACCAGTTACAAGCCCAGCGTCGGACTTGCAGCCCACTGTTTCTTGAAGCTCTCTCCAACGTGTAAAAGCCTGTCCAATATTTCCTCTGGTCCAGTCACGCTCACTTTTTGTCTTTGTATCTTCATCAGTCACCGTACTTTTGCTCTTAGCTAGTGGTGGGCGGATCGATCCAAATATCGATAGTATCGATACCAAGGTGAGTATTGGTATCGGATCGATACTAGCGTGATGAGATCGATACTCTTTGTATCTTCATCAGTCACCGTACTTTTGCTCTTAGCTAGTGGTGGGCGGATCGATCCAAATATCGATAGTATCGATACCAAGGTGAGTATTGGTATCGGATCGATACTAGCGTGATGAGATCGATACTTTTTGTATCTTCTATAAGTTCAGCTAATCACTCAGATTTCTTCACAGAGTTTGTGTGAGCGCAGCGTCTCTCTCAGTCCTCATGCGCAGCGCTCCTCTCTCTCAGTCCGCTCGCTCACTCAGGTCCACTAGGCCTCTCCCCTCCCCTCCCCTCCTCTCCCCCTCCCCCGCTGCCTGCCAGGCAGTCAGAGCAGAGACGGACTGGTGAGATGGCGGAGAGGATGAGGAGTGCTGTGTGGAGATATTTTACAGCATCAGACAGAGAAACTGCTAGCTGTGACATATGCAGTAAAGCTTTAAGAACCTGCGGTAACACTACAAACCTGTACAAGCACTTAAAAGCTGTACACCCAAACATAAATGCTGAGCTGCAAAGCAAACGGAGGGAGGAGGAGGGAGCTCCCCAAAAAGTATCGGTATCGGTATCGGCAATACTGGCCCTGTAATTACTTGGTATCGGATCGATACCAAAATTTGCAGTATCGCCCACCCCTACTCTTAGCCTCAGCCATTGTTTCAAACAGCACAGCAGGCTAACTAACTCGCCGCTTCATTGCGTGAACTCTGTTGACTACAGTAGTGCCGTAAAGCGGTGCGTACTTCTCGCGAGATAACCGCGTCCCGCGGTCGAATCTTACATACTGTGGTTTTCAGGCGAGAGGACCGCTATGCGGACGTAGGAGAGACAGCATTCTCTCCGCTGACATCTGTTGCGCCCTTAGATCGATAATAAAACGACATTTAATATAGGTGGAAAAGTTACATATTGTTGCTTTAACTATGTATGTATGTTTTCGCATTCCGATTTGCCAAATTTCCAAGTCAAGTATTTTCGTCTTTACAGAAAGCTAATGCCATAGCCCGTTGTGTAGCTGTTGACTCTGTATTTTTGTATTTTCCATCACATTTCTAAGTTTGCATAAATTAGGACTTTCATTAACACCTGTAAAACATCAATTTGTTGAGACCAGAATTTTTACACTTTTGGACAAGACCACAGCAAGCATGAGTGTACCAATCCCACCACAGCCATGCCAGTACAGTTAAGAAGTATTGGATCCATTTTTTTCTTTTTTTACTTTTGTGGTTTTGTGTGCAATATCGACCCTGTGTATAATCTTCATTTAGATGATTTTATATCTTACACAGTGGGGGACCAAATGCTTCAGTATTGTATCCCACTGCTCTGCAGTGAGAGGTAAGCTAATGTCTCATTCCCATTGTAATTGAAGGAGGTCATGCTGTCAGGGAGAGATAGGATTAATAACTAGGACATTGTTAGATCCAGGTACCATCCTTGAGAGTTTTTTTTATTTTTATCAGGATAGATCTCCGCTCTAAGTATTGTAAAAATGTCGAATCATTCAGGCCAAACTGTGCTTTTAACTTATAATAGCCCTGTTTTTAATCCAAAGCTAGACAATAATGGTTCAATAGTCTCCTAGATATGACGTGAGGTTCAATTAGTTTTGCAGAGAAACATTCAGTAGACATGACCTTCAGAAGGAAACATCTTTTAATGATCTGAGTACATTTCAATGTTTGTAATCGCTTCTTCTTTTGATCCGTAACTTCTGTAAATAAGTTGATTCAGAGTCTTCGCTAACACAAGCATGAGTACTTCTAATTCAGTAAAGTATACGAGTAGAAGAAATATAGATCAAGAATTCCAGCTCTGTAAATAAGACTCCTTCAGATTAGGAAAAAAAATAGAAAATATATTAAAATAGAAAAATAGCAGTTTTCATGAGGCGCCTACCCCCATATTGAGTGTTCTGTCTGAAATCAAGCCGCCTCACTGACTTTGAAGAAGCCCTGCAAGAATAAAATTGGCATGATTATGAAACACAACTGAGTGGTGTCACCTTGGGCTGACTTTGTTTGTCGATCGATTGCAGAGAGATTATCCGTGACTTCATATTTTTAATTGAGCACCACCGTGACCTCACTCACCCTGCTGGAAATGCCAAGAGCAGAGGAGAGAAAGAAATAAATTGGGCCAAGGTTATGGGAAAAAGGGACATGTATTTAGTGAATCGAGAATGTTGAGAGAATCTGTTCAATCCTCCTTGCAACTGCGAGTCATAAAAGATGGATGTTTTGTGTGCGACACCATAGAGCTTTGACAGCCAAACCTGGTTGTCTTGTCAAACAACGATTGCAGTGTCTTTTTCTGCTCTAAAGCTGGAAATAGAAAGCTCAGTGTCAGGTATCAGTAGCAGTACCAAGGGGTACAGGCGCTGCAGTTTATGCATTATTAATGTCGGGGAAAGAGAAGAAATCTTGTTATCTCTGTAACATGTGTGACCTCTCCTAGGATATTCACCCAATAATGACTACTGATGATGTGTACATCTGGGAAATTGAAATTCATTTTGATGCTTCACCACATGTATTCCAAATTATGGATGGACTAGATCTCCCAAATGCATCTTTCCTTCATTTAATACCTAGTTTGTTAAGCTCAGGTGGTTTCAGAGAAATGTCAAGCTGTCCAAAATGAGTTTATACATAAGTGTCATTACATGGAAGTGTAGCACATTTGATTCTGACAGGGAAATTGATTCACAATTTACCTGTCAACAATTATTTATTTTAAAAAGCCATTAATCCTCTTTGCATCCTCTCATACTTTCTAAGTCAAATATGACACACGTGCCAATAACTCATAATAATGTCTTTTTAATTGCACTGCCCTTGAACTGTCCCATCAGTTCTTTTCAAGCAGATAATCACAATATCAGTGATGGTGATACACTCATTACACATACACACTTAACATTATAATGGCTCATTTGGCTCTCATAATTTCCCATTTCCACAGAGATTGAGTGGATACCCCATGCAGTGAAATCTTTGTGTTACACGTCCTAACTGCCGCGAGCCAGTGCACATCTTTTCTATTATATAGCTAGTGGATGCACTAGAGCGGCAGGGGGCTGAAAAGACAATACCACAAGTCGTGACTCTGATCTTTTTCTGCTTATGATGAGATGCAAGGTTATAAAACTTGGACAAATTAGCATCAGGGTAATTTTTTCCTATTTGATTACCTCTCTGCTCACTGTGCTGTTGGGACCGAGGGGATTTTTGGGGCCGATACCATTCGAAATTGGGGGGGGGGGGGGGGATTGGAAAGCGATATATCGGCTGATATTTTTCTTAGATCTATATGTTCAATCTGTAGAGATTGATAGATATAGATGTGAGGTGCATATGTGAACAGCCAGGTCAGGAGAATATCCGGAGCAGTCCTCCTGAAGTGATCTAAATATTTTCAGGAGTGCATGTGAAAACGTCTTAACTCTAAAAACATGACTTTAATGGTAGACAAAGTGTGTCATTGTAAAAATGTCTTCCTTTATTTCTTTTACATTACATAAACACGTTTTTTATTTCTTATTTAGGCTGAATGCAGGGCTTGTTATTAAAATCAGCCCATTGTGTAAACAACGCCCTCTCACTCTTCATTACATCAATTCTATTCTTAATTTTTGGACCACAGAGCCTTCAGCGGATCTCATTCAATGAACTGTTGAAATTAACTGAATACTTTAATTTTCTAATTCTGAACTCTGGTAACCTTGAAAAAAAAATATTTTCTCAGAGCCATTCCCAAACGGCATATCGAGTTCTGGTGGGTTATTTAAAGTTATTAATTCTTTGAACCATTATCAGGCTTTCTCCCAGCTTTAATAATAGGGAAAGGTCCACAGGATCATAATCGTCTACCACACGAAGAATGGGATCCATTAAGAAACTGAATGGGAACATGTGGTGAGCCGGCTGAATGAGAACTGAAATGCATTAATTGAAATGATTCAAAAGGAGCGCTGGTACATTTTCACATTTGTAAAGGGAAATGAAATTAACAAAGGTCAATCAAATGCATACATGTAAACGGCACTCAAATTGAAAGTACGATTGTTCATGCACAGCTGTATTTCATTTTAGACTCCAACCCACTAACTGGAACTTTCCAGTTTCTTATATTAAATGCAGCCTGCAATAATGTTATACCCACATGTGAGCAGCTGCTTTTCCTTCAGTGGAGCTTCCAAAAGCCTGTATGAGAAGAGAAGAATGGACAGAATAATGGCCAAAATCTGCCCTCTTACGTCACTGACATAAAACAGGTAGACCTCAGACAGGGGTTTCCAAACCTGGCCATGCCAAGGATCCGCATACAGCTTTAGGCTCTGGACGAAACCCCCTCTTGCAAAATGTCCTAAATTCCTTGTACATTTAATTGCGAGAAAACCAAACATACCATTTTCACATATTACCTTGTCTTTATACCAATTAGTATTCCTGCTGTCCATTTCATACAATGTAATCTTTTGGAAACAGTGTTTAATATTCTGTCTGAACAAAAATCAACGGTAGTAAACGGAAACAATTTTTTTATCCTGTTTTGAATTCATTACCTTCAATATGTCTTATTCTGTTAATTCCTTCTTAACAATATAAAACAGTAATAGAAATATTGAACATATTAAGTTTTTTAGTCTCTTGATATTCATTCATTATATTCAGTGTGTCTTTCTCCTTTTGTAAACGTTCCCTGTCTTTTCTACTTCCTGATACATCACGGTCACCCATAGAGGCTGCTCGCTTCTGATTGGCTTGAGTAGTATCTGTACATTTTTTGAAGTGAAAGATTGGCATAGGAAAAAAAAACACATAGATTGTAATATGCAGTGATAACTGTTGGGGATGTTTTGTGAGTGGCTCTTAAGCTAGTCACACACAACATGATTTTCAAATCTTAACCGATTTTAAAAATGTGGAAGGCCACTGACATAAAAACAGTTTGGACTGATTTTTAGCATTATAATCCTCCAAACCCACACACCAACGACTCGGCCTGAGCAGGAGACCACACACCTGCCGTTTGTAGTAATAATTTCACAGACATGAGAGCTCGCAGACCTTGCGTGCTCAAACGTGATTTCAAAATAAAAACAAAAATGGAGGACGATCAACATTGTCAGCTGGATTTCGTGCTGTGTGTTCTGTTTTGCAGCGAAAAAACAGAAAACTAGAAAAACAATACGGATTACATTTCTGGCTAAGAAGACAGATTATGTGCAGTTTTATACAATTTGCCGCCAAAGCTGAGGATGAGTTATCAGACAGCGTAACATTTTGTTGGTAACACCTCCAAGTCTGCTCGCTCTGATAGAACACTAAATTTAACAATGGTCAACCATCATAAATGCAGCGTTTTAAGGGCCAGATGAGTTTGGTGTCTAAGCTGCAAAGCCACTGTGCAACCTCTGTAAAACTCGCTTTGCTATTAGCAGCTTTTGCACAGTGAGACAGAAGTTTTCTCCATCTGCTGAGGTTTGGAGCTACTTCACCCTGTGAGCTGACATCAGACATGGCAGTGCGAGGGTGGCTGTGCACCAGGCTTTGCTGGCCTGCACCCTCTGTATCTGTGAACATATCTGAGGGCAGATAGTTGGAAGAACACTCCTGGCCTGTTGTCCTGGCTCTCTCTCTCTCTCTTGTAGGAGTGTATGTGTGCCACTCAAGCCACAGTACAGCCAGGCAGAGCTAGATTCAAAGAAAAAACATTGTGTTTATTTGCCAAATGCTTTAGAAATATGCCTTTTCAAGATGGGCAATTATGTAGCCCGTGTATTTACAGTGCATGTTTGGCCCTGCAGCTCAATAAGTAAAGAGAATAATTATTCTACAAATATTCAGTGGAGACTTCCCTCCAATGCAGCTTTTCTCCAATTGCATTAACGCCCTGTGCTTCTTTCAATGCATTTTACTCCTAGTAACACATAGTGCTGTTAGTAGTGCGGCAATTGTTACAATTAAAGAAGTGAAAGTCTTAGAGATGTTTTTAATTAGGGAGATAATTTGTTTCAGTATCTGCATTGGGAGATAGCAGATGAGTATAGACCACACAGTTAATGTTTCCAATACCAGGAGGAGGAAAAATAATGGATGTTGCCTTGTTAAATGGAAGCAACTGCAGAGAAGCTCTCTCCTCTAAATCGAGTTCAGTGAGTCTCACGGAGGATTCGGGAAACCTGTGACCTGCAGTGTAGCCTGGTATTAAACTTGTATTAATCCCCCCCTCCCCCCCTCCCCTCCCTCAACATGTCTGCTTCTCTTCTGACCCTTTATAGTTGCCCAGGAAACACATACAGATGAAGAAGTATGAAATGATATTATGCCACCAACTCCTGGTAAAAGTATGTCTTTAAATGAATTTGTTCCTCCTGTATAGGACTTCAGCATGTTTTTTAATTTCCATGCAAAAACAGACCTTTTCCTCCAACTGTATATGTCTTTGAGGTCGCGTTCGATTTCACAAAGGCTGAATCTAAATTCCGCCTTTTGGTCGTTCTGTTCTTGCTTTTGCATGCGAGGATAAGGTATTGCTTTACTTTATGAAAAGGCATTAAGGGGTAGTGATCATCCAGCCCTAAAAAAAACTGAGATACAAACAAAGATTTCATATCCGGACGATATCTAGAGTGATGACAGACAATTAATTAAATCTATTGTGTATTCACCATATTCACACAGTTGCCATTTACCTCTGGGATAATGTTAAGGGAGAGAAGTCTCTAAGGGCGCACTCACACTAGGCAAAGTTGCCCCATACCGTGATGAAGCAGCATTGCCCCCACCTCCCCATTCTCCCGTGTCTTACCTTTTGTAAATAACGTAATACAGCACATGCATGGCTTTATGTGATCCTGAAGTGTGCATAGTTTCCAAGACAGGTAGACTCAAAAAAAAAGAAAAGGGACGCACGGTCCGTGTCTTCGCATCGGGGACCAGCACAGATAATATAACTGCATTTACTGACTTTGTGGCTTATTTTGAGTCCTTTTGGTCAGATACATCCGTTACACTCAGGGATTTCTAGGAAATGGAAGGCTGGGATCGAATATAGCCTACTTCAAGTTCACATTGTGTACCTGTGCTTGTGCTCTTGCGCGTGCACGAGCAACTGTACCATGGGGGTCAAACGTTCATGGGCACAGTACGGATTGCCTAGTGTGAGTGCAGCCTAAATGCTGTTGTTATGTTGTCCTGCTGTGAATCAGGCTACTTTTCTCTATGTATAAATATAGAACATTTTATAAACTGTCATTATTTGATCAATTTGATTGATAAGCAAAGCTAGCAATATATAGAACAATCAAGAAATATAGTTTATTAGCAGGCTGTTTTCTAATAATCATCACCTCCACAACAATATTAATGTAACAGCAATAAGGCAGTACAGTTACTCTACAATGAGAGGTAATGTCTACAATACAATATGAGGCTGGGGCGCCAGTGGACTAGTGGTTATGTTGCGCACCACATGTACAGAGGCTGTAGTCCTTGTCCCAGTGGCCTCGGGTTCTGCAATGTCACTCTCTCCTCCTGGCATTTCCTGTCTCTCTTCAGCTGTCCTGTCCAATAAAGGCTAAAATGGCCCAAACATATCTTCAAAAAAAAAAAAAATGAGTCAATGGGTCTTTAACTACTAAGTTCTTAAACAAAAATGAGAAGCAATATATTTTCTTGTTTTTAAGTACCAAAAATTGCAAGCAAACTCATGCATAATGTCTTAATTGCGCAAATACACCTGCAACATTATGGTATGCCAAACGTTGCCAATGTATTTGTGCAATTGTGACAGTGTCACTTCTGCTGTGACCTCCTTTTCTCTTTAAAGAGACATAAATGTAACTTTTGCAGCTTCATGAGACACCAAAGGGACTTGAGAAATGTCAGTAATAGCGGACTGACTATTGAAAAGCACAGGCTCTCTCTTTTGCTTGAAGCGCTTTGGGTTAAACTTATGACTTCAAATCGATAGTTTCTTTAAAATGTTGGTACTTAATGATAAGATTGATCATTAAAATACACATATTGTCTCATTTTTAAATCACTGGGTACGGAAAACTTTCGAAGGATTGAACACATTGACAACCTTACAAAAGGCTGGGACAGGGACGAGGTCAAAGTATCTAATGAGTACTCCATACTTGTCACATTTGCCTTTGAGAAAAGATGTCAGAGCTGACAGCAGGCACAGCTCCTTCTCAGAGCACAGGTGTCATGCGATGGGAAACCACAGCGATGCCTCGGGGGGCAGCCACGACTTTCTCCTATCTGACACACTCAGACCTAATTCCTCTTCTGCTTAACGAGCCACTTGATCATCCTGCCAACATGCGCCGCCAGATCAATTTCAGCAGGAGGAGAAGGGGGGGAAAAAAGGGTAACGTTTCTCCCTGCTGGAGATATTAGAGGCTGCTTATCAACAACGGCCAATAGAGCAAGACAGGCACTGCTGACCCCAGTGGCCCCCTAGTAATATGGTGGAGTCCAGTATGAAATGAGAGCTTGTTTCTGTTGGGGTTGGGGAGGGGTGTTGTTTTGTAACTGAGGAGGTTGTCACAAGCTATTTGGCTTTCATTTATGAACCATACACAATGTGCAGCAGTTGCATTTAGTCTTCCCCATCAGGCTTTGAAAGTCAGAGAAAATGATAACAATCAGAATCAGCTGTGTTGACCAGGTCTTTGTGCACTCACAAGGAGAATGACTCAATTTTAACAGTGCAAAAGAACAAAATGTATATGCAGCATGCATAGATTTGCCTTTGACTGTGATTTTTATGTGATAGATTCTGGTTGTAAATAATGGCAATACAAGCAACAATATGTAGTAATTTGGTGCACTTTTGCGCCCACTAAAGGTCTCTGCATGCAGCTGCACTGTCATTAAACACACGTAGTGCTATAACGCCTTCCTCTCTTAGACATCATCCATTTGTTGACAAGCAGAGTGTGAGAAGCTGGCAAATATGCGAGAAGCCAAAAAAAACGTGTAGACTGACACGGCACAGTAATATTACTGGATTGTGCAAAAATCTGCTAACTGCCTCGGCTTACTGTGCATGTCAGGTATGTGTATTCAACTGTTGCCATGGTGACAATAGGCTGTGACTAAATGGACACTTTGGAGAGGTTAATTTATTACATGCATGTTTAGAGGTTTGTAAGGTTCTCATCTTATAAACCTAACTTGAAGATCGACAAGGAAAGAGACAACTTTTTGGCATAAGAAGGATTTATTTATTTATTTGTATGCCAACCTGAGAAATAACTTGGGTTAGATTACTTTATGCACCGGATAATGAGGACAGAGCTAATGATGCATCCTAACATTACGTCACAATCTGTTGTGAATAATATCTGTAGGAATATGCTCCTTACTCAGTGACTCTCTTGCCACCGTCCTTTTCTGTCTCATATAGCCTCAGCCATTGTATCAAACAGTACCAAAACAGGCTAACTGGCTTCTTATTAGCTTGAGGCTGCTGTGTGAACAAGTGCAATAAAGCCATGCACTTCTAGCCCCCTGCAAAAATTACATTGTGCAGGAAATGGGCATTCTTTGGATGTGGGAGACATTCTCCCTGTTGAAAGTTATTTTGATCGACGCTCAAACTACTATTTTAAGGTGGAAAAATGTGTTGCTTCTAGCTATAATCTTAGTATTTTCATACATTGCTTCTCTCTGATAAACATACACTCATTCACAACAGGTCTTTTATTCACAACAAAGTTTGTGGCAAAATGTTGTGGCAGCATTTATGCCTTCAGCATTAAGGCCTTGAATACACTCTTTTTCAGCCTGAAGCCATTCTGCTGTTTAATGTAAATGGCCAGCCTTGACACAGGCTTTGCAGAAAGCACAGCAACGCAGATCAGCATTTACCTTCTTTTCTACAAAAACCAAGGTTAGCATCTCATTGGGAAGCGCTGTGATTTATCAGAATATAGTGGGAGGTCAGTGGGGACTCAGACGCTTTGTTTGAACTTTAAACACAGAGAAATGCATTAAGGTTTACCTGCTCCAGCTGGTTTGCAAGGATATAAAGATGGTCTCCTGAGATAACACTTTTGGCACTGCATCTGAAAAGGCATTTTTAATGAAGATTGATTTGCTCTGCTGGTATATCCAACATTCTCCTTCAATTTACCAGGCTGAAACTGTGCATGTGTGCAAGTCCCAAGTATTTGCCATTTAAGTTGGAGGCCCACCCGTGTTTGTCTCGTCAATTCTTGTTTGCTCTCTTAATTAACATGAAGAGGTAGGTAAGAATGAAGAGCTGCACGGGGATTAGTCTGGATCCATTTTGCATTACAGAACAGAAAGGAGATAAGTGAGACTGCAAATACAGTACTGAACAAATGTGCAGCACAATATGACACAGTTATTTATTAAGCTGCATTCAACAACAGCCTACTTCAGTACAATAGATTAGTTTTTCTATCAGTCTTGTAGTATAGATTCTCACATTGTCTTGCTGTAATGCTCATTTAACTAGTGGTGGAATAATATAATCTTTATTATAACACTATAAAATCTAGGGCTTACATTGGCCTTGACCATTTTGGCCACTGTATATTTGGTCTAATTGACTTGTTGCTACAAAATTGTTTTTTAATTGCATTAGAAAATTGCATTAGCTTGCAGCTGCGAAGCGGGGTCGAATGGCTGCACAGTGTAATGCAAAATGCATTCAGTCAATGTTTGTCCAGTATTAATACGACTAAAAGGCTTAGCATTAGAAAATGCTTCAGAAAAGGATATCTAAAGACACCGACCTTTTAACATAAACTTTATAAAACGTGGACATAGTCTCAGTGATGTCACACATTGGGGGAAGGCTGTGGCTCAGTTGGTAGAGTCGTAGTCTCTTAATCAGAACGTCGAGGGTTCGATCCCTAGCTCCTGCAGCAGCATGTCCAATGTGTCCTTGGGCAAGACACTTAACCCTGAATTGCTCCCGCTGCTTCGTCAGTTGCGTATGAATGGTATCAGTTACATCTGATCGGAACTTTACATAGCAACCTCTGCCATCAGTGTGTGAATGGGTAGGTGTGACATGCGTAAAAGCGCTTTGAGTAGTCTGAAGACTAGAAAAGTGCTATACAAGCTCAAGTCCATTTACCATTTACCATTTTTGAAGAGGTGTTATGAGGCCTAACGATGGTGGACGCCATATTGAAAATTATATCTCAACCACATTTTTGATCAATTTAGAGGTGAGATAGGCCTAGGCAACACACTTACCCATAAAGATGCAAATTTGTGAAAGATTCAATCCAAACAAATGAGTTATAAAACCCCTGTACAGTGTATACCATCAAAGAAATGAGCTATCAATAACACATTTGTTTGTGGCAAAAGCTATAACGTTTTTATTTCTGTTGTCAAAATGGCCATTTTAACATGAGACTTAATGGGGATTCCTTGACTTTTGGAGCCAGCCTCAAGTGGACACAAGAGGAACTGCATATTTTTGCAGGTGGCTTTAAAGGTCCCATATTATGCTTTTTCTGGTTTTATATGCTCTTTAGTGTGTTTTCCAGGTGTCTTGTGCATGTTTAGGCACATCTATGTGCAAAAATTCAAAGTCCACGGAAACATGGCTTCTCCTACGTCCTCCTGTTAGCAGTAGCAGTAGCTGCATGTAACCCTCGGTCCCTAGCCCCCCTCGTTGAAAATTGTCAGTGTGATATCACACTGCAATGATGTCACTGATCCAAGCCCATTGGCTCGTTGTGGCAAGCACAAGCTTATGCTGCACATTAGCTGCATTCCCAATATGGTAAAAGGGGCGTAACATTTCCGAGAATTGTCCGAACGACTGACCAATTACAACAGAGCAGATCGGCCAACCAATCAGGTCAGACTTGGGGACACACGTGGGGACCCTGATGTGGGCACTTCTGAGCGTAACAAACACAGGCAGATGAGACGGGCTGCATCGATCGTCAGTACATGAAAACAGACACTTTTTTCGACATTAGCGATTGTGAACGTACTTTAGTAGGCACGTACATTAGATATATGAACGCCAAAAAGGGCATAATATGGGATTTTTAAGTCAAGGGACTTTTTTTTGCCCTAACAAAAGGGTAAAACAAATGTTTATAGTGATACTTTGTTATGTTATTAGACATTATAAATGATAATTTGAGCTTGACAGTGGCATAAAACAAGCATTTTAAGTATTAAAAAAAGCATTTTAAGTATATGCATTGTGATTTGCATTGCAGCCATTGTAGCATCCTTCAGGCTGCCAGCTCATGCAATTCACCAGATCTTTTCCAACACTATTTGAACCTTTTGGTCGTTGAGACTCTAAAATGTGTGGAAAATAACTTATATAAAAATAAAATATTATCTGTGTTTAAGGAGATGAGTTGTTTTATCAGGACTACATATTCAAAGACTGCCGACAAGAAACTGAAACTAACAGACAGGGCATTGAAAATAATTTGAAACAATGCTAACTTGTTTAGACACATACAATGGTTAAATGCAGTGTACTGACACACCTTCTAAAAGTGTATAATAGCCTAACATGTCCAGTTGATGGCAACCTAACATTCCATGTCTATATCTGACATATATACCCCAAGGTAGGATTGCACATCTGAAAAAGACCATTTCTTTGGGAAAACTGCCACAATCTGCACTTAATAATTGAGCATTTGAATGCTTACGAAGTTCCCTTTCTCTCGTCCTTCTCAAGTGTCAGACCCATTTAAATCAATGTTATAACACACCCAAATTATTATGCTCCTTCTCTTTCTGTTCTGCATGACAGATATGACTGAAAAAAGAAACTGGCTGACGATAGCTTTTGTCATACACCATTCGCGCCACAATATGACCGCCAGAAAATAAAGTATCTTGTCAATCACTATGGGGAAAAAAAAGAAAAGGATACAATATACCTTTTTAATCCAATCATACTGAGCTGAAGTCTATATATGCCTTTGACTGACAAAAAGTAGAAGCATGAAGAGAAAATGGAATGTACAGCAAATGTATCCCACGTTGATGAATTCAAGGTTAGGGGACAAGAAGTACAACTCAAAGAAATTGCAGAGACACAAAGGCAGTGACTTTATCATCATTTATAACATTCCTCTCAACAAGAAATGCCTCTTTTTTTTTACAGTGATTATGCCATACATGACATTGAAAGATTACTTTTTTACACTGCAATTTACATGTCCCTTTATGGCGGCTGTGGCTCAGTGGCATAGTTGGTCATCTCTCAACCAGACGATCATGGGTTTAATCAATTGCAGCAGCCACATGTCCGATGTGTCCCTGGGCAAGACACCTAACCCCAAGTTGCTCCTGCTGCTTCATCGGTGGCGTATGCATGTGTATGAATGGATTAGTTAATACTGGAGGTCCCTTTACATAGCAACCTCTGCCTTCAGTGTGTAAATGGGTGTGAATGTGTAGGTTTGACATAAGGTGTAAAAGCGCTTTGAGTAGTCAGAAGACTAGAAAAGCCATCTTGGTTGTTGCATGAGAGCTCAATGGTCATTTTCCCTTTCATGGCAACCTTAACATTATAAGGACCTCTTTCTGTTAAAAGTGTAATTGATTATTTATATGGCAATGATATAAGTGTTATTATAAGGGTGAGCATATGCTTCATTTTCTTGTACTGTAAAGCTTCAAATAAAAGCTCATCCTAATTTAAGGTCCAGTCTCTTTTACCAGCCTGGTGTTGTTGCACATGTTGACAAATAAAGACAGGTCTCAATTAGATGCCCCTGTGTGTTTAATGCTGAAATAGTTTGCAGATGGTGCACCGATGGCCTAGCAGTTAGGTTGTGCCCCGTGTACAGAGGCTATGGTCCTCCAAGTGGGCGGCCCATGGTTCAAGTCCGACCTGCAGCTCCTTTCCCGCATGACATAGGCGACAGCCAACAACGAGACTCCGAAGCCCCCTGCAATAACACAGGCAGGCTTCATCCATTAATATGTATAATCTAAGGCTTTACACAACAACATACATTCTGATAGGTTAACACAGCTCCATAGGCCAGCACAGCACACTTTAGTATTTATATTGACGTGGATCTCTCTCTTTCTCTCTCTCTACCAGAGTGCAGCAGGATGGCATAGATGGGCTGATTTACAAATTAGTGACCTGTAATTTAATTTGTTTATCAAATGCAACATTTTGCACGCTGACATATTCTTTCTGTTAAATTCACAATTTTACAGTCTTCCTTATCTTCCACTAAATGTCCTTTATCTATTTGGGTCAAATCAAACTGAATGTGGTTCCTGCACACCCTATAGGAGTAAACATGTACCTCACATGTGCTTTATTGTATCATTGCAAGCATTTTCATTCATTTATTCCTCAGAATATTGAAGGACACAGCCACAGCCCACAGATATTTCTTTTTTTTTTACTTTGATTTTGCAGTCAATGCAAATTAACTATGACTGTCCTAAAATTACAAAACATGTTGTTTTTCCTTTGATTACATTCATTACATAAATAATACTGTCTTGAGAGAAATATGTACACATGCTCTGATGGTTGTGTAATCTCGACTCCTCCGAGACAGCCGTCCTTGTATGTTTAATGTGTTGGTAGGATGGAGGCTAATTAGGATATTTTTGTTTGTTTACTGTCTTATCACAACTCAATTCACAGGTTTAATTCGATACACAGAATGGCTTGCTACATCTTATGAGTGTAAAATAAAGTGAAGGGAAGTTGTTAGCAGCACTGTTGCTGATGTGTCAGGACTGTAATTATGGCGCTTTAACTTTGGCAGCACTCAGCTCTCGAAGGTCTATTGTGTCTGTATTGTTTCGTGTCTTCCAATAATTATACACCATGATGTCTAAACTTTGTTAGAGTGTGCTTTACTTTTAACCTTTTGGGAACTCAAAAGTCTCTTTTATATATCCAATTATGATCATTTTGACGCATTTTATTAAGTGTTTATTTGGTAAAGTGGACACTAATGGAATTTCCGAAAAATGTTTGAATTATAGATTTCGCTGTTAACAAAAACAATGAACTTCTTCTTAGCCTCTAACATGCTTTAGAGGCTAAGCCTTTAGGCTGTGTGCTGCTTGTGTGTATCTTGGCACATTTGTTTTAGGGCTTTTTGTGCCTTTATTGTTGAGACAGGACAGTGGATAGAGTCAGAAATCAGGGACAGACATCAGGGAATGACATACAGGAAAGGAGCCACATGTGGGATTCGAACTCTGGCCTGCCCACTTGGAGGACCATAGCCTCTGTAAATGGGGCGCGCACCCTATAACCTCTAGGCCACCGGTGCCGTGTTTTATGCTTTAAAAACCTTGTAAGAGGCCGAAATGTAACAACGACCCAAAATGTAATAAAAAAAATGTAATAAAACCAAAACTGTAATAACTGGTCGATAATGTAAAATAACGCTGAGCCTAAAACGTAATTACTTTTTGCCCAAAATGTAACAACTTGTTACAGCTATTACATTATGGAGCAGGCAAAATATGTTTCTCCTCATAGTGTAATAATTGTATTACATCAATGAGTCAATACTTTATGGATTAAAGGGTTTATGCTTCAATGTAGTGTATCATACACAAATGCCCCCGTATATATATTCACTGACTTGAACTGCTTCAATTTTAATAACACAATAGAAGAATGGGGCTTTGAACCTTTAGTTTATATATCTATATAAAGTCTGGTATTTATGTATGATTGCTGTTGCCCACATCATTTAGTGTCTCGTGTTCTCTATCTTAAAGTGATGAAAGTGAGAAGATAACACACAAGACATTAAGAGATCAATTATGGAGACATACAAATAATACACACATAGCAGTAGAATTTGAGTTTGATCTTAACGTGTTTAAAGCTTATACATTATTTTGTACTGATGATTGGAGAAATCCATGTTGATGCTTTGGCCACACTTTAATACCTGCTGCCTTCCCTTCAAAGCTCAGCTGACTGCTGCATGTCAGTGGCATGAAAGCTTCAGCGTCTATTGGCTATTACTCGTATAAACTAGCCAATCAGATAGTGTTGTGGGCGGGACATTAAGTGAGACTGAGTAGGAAGTGAAAACAGAGCGGATCGGTGTTCTTTACCAAAGAAAGACCAACGTGTGACTTGTTTTCTTCTAACTCAAACGTCTTTATTGGTATTAAAGTGTGGCCAAAGCATCAACATCGACTTCTCCAATCGTCAGTACAAAATAGTGTAGCCTATATTAAACACATTAAGATCAAACTCAAATTCTACTGCTGTGTGTGTTATTTGTATGTCTCCATAATTGATGTGTGTTATGTCTTGTGTGTTATCTTCTCACTTTCATCACTTTAAGAGAACAGAAGATTATAAATGACGTGGTCGATAGCAATCCTACATAAATACCATAGACTGTATATAGATATATAAACTAAAGGTCCAAAGTGTTACAGCCCCTTTCTTTCAGTGTTATTGAGATTAAAGCAGTTTAAGTCAGTGAATATATATACGGGGGCATTTGTGTATGATACTACACACTACTTTGAAGCATAAGCCCTTTAATCCATAAATGATTGACTCATTCTATGATGTAATACAATTATTACACTATTAGGAGAAACATATTTTGCCTGCTCCATAATGTAATAGCTAAAATGGCAAAAAGTGATTACGTTTTGGGCTCAGCATTATTTTACATTATCGACCAGTTATTACATTTCGGATTTTATTACATTTTTTTTGTAACATTTTGGGTCAGTGTTACATTTCGGGCTCATACAAGCCTCCCTGTATTTTTTGTAGTACCATCATAAAGTCGTGATTTCAGTTCATGCTATACTTTGCTTCATTGCCAAAAATCTGCTCAACAAACTCCAAACAGCATTTTCTGTTGATGTTGACACATGACCACAGAGCCACTGTCAAGAAGACTATTACTTTGTCAGTTTGTGAAGTCATGACATAGTTTCAATGGTTTTCCTTTCTTTTTTGGCAAATTACATCCTTTAAATGTTTCAAAACTTAGTTAAAAATTAGCTTTTTTTTGTTGGCCCAGTTCGGACCGGGGAATCTTCCTGTAGTACAGGGCAGGGGAAGGTCAAAGCTACAAATGCACACCCACACAAATACACACCCGCACCTACACTTGTTTATTTTAGGGCTTTTTATGCCTTTATTGTAGAGACAGGAGAGTGGATAGAGTTGGAATTCAGGGACAGAGAGAGTGGGGAATGACATGTGGGAAAGGAGCCAAAAGTTGGCTTCGAACCCGGGTTCCCGCTTCAAGGACTTCAGCCTCTGTACATGGGGCTTGTGAACTAAGCACTATAGGCCACCGGCCCCAAATTTCTTGGCACATCTAACCTAAAGACGAGTTATTTTTGAGCTCTAAATGGAGCTAAATTGTCAAAACGTATGGAGAACACAGAAAATCACTTGCAACGTGAGCACCGCTTTTACAACAAGCACCCCTTCAGAAAAGCGAAGGAGAAAATATTTGACCTAAGAGGCCAAATCCTCTTTGAGTTAGAGAGAACAGCTCTCTCAAGAAACACAATACTTAAAGAAAGAAGACGAAAGTTAAAAAGGAAAAAAAAAAAAATCGGATGTAGAAAAGACAGCCTTCCGCATTTAATGACAGAGAGAGAATGTCGACTTTGCTGCCCTTCTTTTCAGGCAGTGATCTGAAGACTATTAAGAGACGGCGGAGGACAGGAGCAGCAGCTATAGCATGAACTGTAACAGCCTGAGCAAACTCTTCACTGAGAAACTAGACTCCCCATTACTGGATCTTTCTCAGCACTTTGATTTCCTCTGGTTTAAAGGCCAGCCAGGTCAGTGAAACATATCCAAGCTGATTGAAAAGCACTCCAAATCTAACAGTATTGCAAAAGTTGGATTTGGAACTCTGATTCCCCTTTAAAGCTAAAAAGAAAAACATTTTAGATTTTGAGCACGCTTATGTTTAAAAAAAGCTTATTTGAGTCAGGCTTTGTCACTTCACAACAAAAACCAAAAAGGACACAATTTCTTTGTCAGTCAGATTACAAAGAGAAGCCACTACCATGTTTACACTTTTGTTTTCTCGGTCAGCACCACTTGGCAACCTCCTGTGTTGAAAAATGAAGCCAATCCAGAAGTGCAAAATTCTATAGATGGTCGAGTGTCCACTTGAGGCTGGCTGCAGAAGTACAGGAACTCACATACAGTACAAACCTCATTCATAAAAGCCAGTTTTTAGAAATTAACATGTTTACAGCCTAGTCCAAAACATAAAATAGGTCTGATTAGCACATGGCTCGATCAGCACACACGGGTGTACGGGGGATGAATTATTTGATAACTCATCTGTTTTAATTTCATGAAGGATAAGCGTTATTCACAATGAATTGATCTAATTGACAGGTGGGCACAGTGTAACGGTTTGTCAGGAGGCTTAACACCAGCCTCAGCTCCAGCTCCTAGCCTATCTTCATAGGTTGACTGAAAGTAAGGGTGAGACAGCATTTTTAGCATGATGAACGCCATCAACGGGCTTCCAAAGCCCCTGCAGTAACAGATGAATGACGTCACTCAGGCTTCGTCCATTAATATTTACAGTCTATGGCAGTATGCAGAAAGTGTCCCTGCTGACTGATTCTCTTCATCTGACTGCAGATTTTGTCCTTGTTTCTTGGCTTTACTCTTGTGTTTGATGTTTCATGGTCTGAAGTCAGTGATGTTTTTTCTTGGTTGTCCTCAATAAACCTACAGTATGTACAGTCCATACAAACATAAATACAGTACACAGCTTGCACCTTCCTTCTATCGAAGACCACCTACTGCTGCCTGAAGAGGGATACTTGAGGGAGGTATAACCTTTGAGATTATACCTTCAAGTAAAACAAGTATGTTCTTGTTCTGTAAAAACTCCACATGTGGTGAACATGTAAAGAGCCTGGTCTAAGCAAGCACCCAAAACCAGTGGCCCTACTGGAAAAAATTTGAACCTAAAATTGTTGTTTTTTGTAGCTGGTTGGTGGGTAGTTGGTTTGTTCTTTTGTGTTGTGGATTGAGACTTATTATTTCAAACACCAGTATTGGACCAGGTAAACCAACAACCAACAGTTGTTGCAGTGATGGAAACAGACAAACATACTGGTTCAGATGTTACGTATTCTACCCAAACTAAAAAGCCTTGGCATTTTTATAATAAGCTCCAAAATTAGAAACATGTTGAACTAGGGCAAATATTGGAGATGCTTTTTTTAAAAATGGAGAGAGATCAGAGCGCAGAAGGGTTTTTAAGACTAATGCAGAGCTGGCTAAACACTGAAGCTTCAATGTGCGCAACATGACAACCAGCGTGCGCATCGACTCTAGAGAGGAGTGGGTGGGGGGAGACAGCTGCTGTCTTCAATGTTTTGAATTTAGACTGCAGTACCACTTTTCAACACTAGGTGTCAGAGTTACATATTGCTCCTTTAAAATAACCAGTTGCAAGATTTGTTTGTAATTCTGAGAGAAAAGGTGACATGCACCATCATTCAATTAGATTAACTCACGCCTAAAACATACACATACGATATGAATACTCCAATAAGTACTTTCAATAAGTCTTATCTACCATAATTACAAAACTGACACACACTTAGAAACATAGTTTTTACAGTGAAGCTGCTGACTGCAGTAATAATGAGCTGATTGTGTTCCATGATTTATAGAAACTTCTGCTCTTCCATGTGTGACCTTTTTATTTAGGCAACACAACATTTCAAAACACATGCAGTCCTTTGTTGGAAATTTCCTGAATCAAGGGCGTTTGATTGTAATATTATTGTAATGAGTACATGCCAATAAATTATGCATTCTGTAAATTATAATGAATCACAAAGTCCTTGTCAATGACAACAACCTGTCACTGTTCTGTTGATTACTGCTGATGCTGCCTCACCGACTCGATTCTTTCATGGGATAAAAAACTCGACCTCGAACATATTTAAGCATTCAGTTTGCATGAAAACACCAAGGCAAAGCAATGTTTAATCAATGTCATGAACAGTTCACTTCATGAATGATTTAGAGACAGAGTGTCGGCCACATTTCATCCAGCTTATTAAATGAATGTAATATATTCTTTTTGTATCAAAGGATCAAGGTAGGAAACATTTTAAATGCCAGTTCTTTCCTTCTTTTTTTTAAGATAACACAGGAGGAGATTTCTTTCTTTAAGTCAGCAAGTACTTGCTGTGATGATCATACAGAATAAATCTCAGCTCCTCAAAGGCATATTATCCAGTACCCACAAATCTACTTTACACAACATCTTGACTTCTTATGATCTGTGCCGTGAATGCAGCTGGATTTATTTGTGTTAAGCTCAAAGCTGAAGGAGACCAGGGAATTTTTCAGTTCTGCTTGGTTTGGGATGCAGACGAGATTTAAGGTGCAGGAGCTCATCTTCTTCCCTAAACTGAGATCAATTTGAACAGACTCAGCCTTTATAAATACAACATAGATAAGATATCCTCAATAACTGTTTTTTTTCTTCTGGCCTGATTTTTTTAAAGTGCTTTGGGGCCAAAAATGTACTTCAATTCTTTCAGACATGAATGTCTTAAAAAAACGATGCAACTGTTTAATCGAAAGGTGATCTATCACCATAATGTTTTATATTACACTTGTTCTTATTCAGTTTCACTTTTCTTTCTATCTTGCTCCTCTTAATAGCCTTGACTTCAGTCCTTAACAACAGACATGCTATTTAACAGGCTAAATAAAAAGAAAATGGTATTTTCTCACAATGAAACAATGTCCTGACAAAAACTCTGCAAAGACTAAAATCTCAGCAATAGTTCGGTCTAACTTAATATAATATAAGCCAAACTTTACTGGCAAGTCCAGAGAAACATCTTGTTCAAGATACAGAAAGGTAAAAATAAAACCTGAATTGCTTGTGCAGTAATACAAAAAAAGGAATCTCCCAATGAGGCAGCAAAGTTCACTTTGGAAGTGTTTTAAAATGAGACGTATTAACTCTTTAAGAGTCCAAGACGTTTTGAAATAGGAGATTTATCTGGAATAGTCAGGTGGATATGGCCTATAATAAGTGTGATGAGAGATTTCTGACTAGAAATTAGACAAATACTTGGAAAGATTTGAGTTTGACTGTAAATAATGTTATTTAATTTGCTTTATTTGATATCAGCATATAATTGTAGCCTATGAATGGTGTCAAACATCTGAACCCCCCCCCCCCAGTCAGTCAGCCCGAGTGGCATAAAATCCTGCAACATCTTCAGTGGGGGAGACGACATAAAGCGAGTGTAAGAGACAATAATCTTTTTACACTAAGGACAATTGGACTCAAAATATATCACTACTCAAGGGTGCTGTGCAGTATGTAATGTGTCTATTCATAACCTGTATAATATATATATATCTTGTCTTATTGAAAAAAGGCGGCCATAGCCCAAGGTGAAGGATTGAGTGTAACATGAGCTGAGCGATGGTTAAATATTTAATAAAGTGTCTCCATAGTTTGTCTGAGAATTCCCAGTGTGCAGTGAAGAACATTTAACATTAGAGCCCAGCGTGCAGCTTTATGTGACCTCCACATGTTATTGCTCTGGGACCTGGAGATGCCAGCAGTCTCAGATGCTCCTATTCAGATTTTATCTGTTTGGCCAACAGAGAAATCAATATTGTTGTGATGCAGCGTCAGTTATTAATACAGTGTGGGATTATTCTACTGAAAGCAGCTAATAGATCAAAGGCCAAGGACGCCTCTGGTCAGCTGTTTAACAAAGTGATGAAAAGATACCTGTATCCAGACTGTATTTAGATACCACTGAACATACACACTTCCAGGAGGATGGGTGAGGAGTCAGTGGGGGTTGATGGGTGAGGGTTGGGGAGGGGCAGGTAAATCAAAAAGAGGGGGAGTGTGTGGATTTCCTAAACCAAACATGTTGTTCCAAGCCGTGTGTAATTCACCCAGCAGATGATGGGTTTTACAGCCGTTTCGCCTGTATTCTATCCAGTGGGGATCTGTAAATCTGTCAGGGAGCGAGTCAATTCCATTCCCCCTGCTGTAATCTCATTTGCCTCTGGTGCCAATGGTGCATCAAATGTCGTCGCTGGCTCCCGCCGTGGGTGCAGCGCCCGCCCGCCTGCCTGCCTGCCTGCCTGCCTCACCGCCAAGACGAGCCAGGGAGTAAATCCCACCTGTCCCACATGAGGTGCTCCATCAACCACAAAAAATTCATTATCCTGAAATGTTTTAAGGAGCTAATGGAATCCTTATCTTTATTTTTCACCGGACAAATTTAATTACATGCTGTAGAAAAGGTTCCCCCAGTTTATCAGCCCTACATGCATATCTGTCCTATTTTTATTCGCGGTGTCAGAGTGTTTGTGAGGCAGTTCCTGGGCTGATGTTTGTGTTTTACAGTAGTGACTGCCGATCACTGCATGAAATCTTTACTGCTGCATGAGGGCTGTGTCTGCTCTGTATAGGTTTATAAATAACCTGTATAAAATGAAGGCAGTTATACCCTCATCGTCCTTCACACCCTTAGGTAACATTATTTTGGATATCTGTGAATATCTATGGTAAGTTGCCTGGCCCAAACTAAAGGATATTTAAAATTGTTCCCCGGTGTTGAACATCTGAGAGACCTCAAACAAGAGGACGACAAAGAGCAATGATATGATAAAAAAAAAACACATTAACGGCTTTTAATCACGAACAACCAGAGTCCTAACCAAGTCCGCCCACAGTTGGGGATAAAGGGGAAAGCTTTCTTGGGCCCAGTTGCATGGGGATGGCCCATGGAGGATACCCAAACCTAATTTAAAACAAAAATGACCACATTTTCTTTTACTCCAAAACAATCACCATCACCTTAAAGCAACAAAAACACAAGTTGTATTTATTATTGATTGAGTAAGATGTACCCTGTTTGAAGTATAAACCCCTCTCCTTAAAGGTATATGAACAATTGTTACTGATGTAAGCGGGCCAAGAGTGAGCTAATTTTAGCCAGGAGGCTAGCACCAAAACAACTGATCGAATGCGCACACGTTGATTTACTGGGCCTTTAAGGGGCCCAGACATTTCTGTGGGCGGGCCTGATCCCAACTCTAAAGACTGGAAATCTTGCAAAATCTCTTGCAGTCAAACGCATCTTGAAAGTAAACAAACATGACAGCCAAAAGGCAGGGAGAATCTTTGATAGACTGTGGACTACTTTTTACTCGACAATTCACTAAGAGAAAAGTTGTGTACATGCAGCACAAGCTGGATTTCAGTCAAATGTTTTTGCCGCGGGGGGGGCGGAGCCGGACACCTAGCATGTGAGACGTGCTTTTCGGGGCTCCGTGGTTATGTGACAATTTTCATCTAAATTCAGTCTCTTGACAATATTTTTGGACACCGTGTGACTTTCTGCGTATTTAACTATCACTTTGGCAAACTTTTTTGGACTTTTCCTGCAACTTTTACCAGCTATGACCTCCACTAAACACAGAACCGATGCTGTTCGTGCTAGCCGCAGCAAAGCCTCTCAGTTGACTGAGCCACCGTCACCACCTGATGCTGCGGCTAGCACAGGTATGGCTAACAGCTCCGACCTACGGTCTCTACAGTCAATGCTGGACTCTCTGAAATATGATATATGTGGTAGAATCGACTCGTTGGCAACCGATCTGAGAGCTGAAATTAACTCGGTACGTACGGAGTTTAAAAGTGCCACGGAGCCGCTTCTGCTAAAGGTTAGCGAGCATGGGCAAACAATTGAAGAGTTGGAACAGACTGCTAGCGACCATAGCGACCAGCTCTCCTCACTTGCTTCTACGGTAAACATACTGAAAGCGGAGGTAAAATCCCTGACAGACAAGTGTGAGGATCTGGAGGGGAGATCGCGGAGGAATAACCTTCGGCTATTGGGGATTCCTGAGGGATCAGAGGGTCCGCGCCCAACAGAATTTATCGGCCAACTGTTAAAGGACCTGCTACACCTGGACGAGAAGCCCCTGCTAGACAGAGCCCACCGTGCCTTACGTGCCAAACCCAGAGAGGGGGAAGCGCCCCGACCGTTTATTATCAGGGTTCATTTCTTCCATATTCGCAATGAGATCCTACGCCGTGCCAGTGAAACATCCCGCGACACCTCTCTGTCTCTCCAGGGTAAAAAACTCTCAATTTTCCCAGACTATACCCCCGCTGTTTCAAAGAAGAGAGCTGCATTTGGAGGAGTGAAGCGTGAACTGCGAGCCTGTCCCGGTGTAAAGTTTGGTTTGATGTTTCCAGCGGTCCTGAGAATCACTCTGCAGAATGGTGCCTCCCACACATTTGACGACCCAGCCGCTGCTTCAGCCTTCATAGACAATAAACTCAAAAAAGTGGTCCCTTCTACAAGCCCTATATAGGGAAAACAACAGGTTTGTCACCGGTGTTCAGTTCATAATATGTCTCATTTAACCAGAGGACTGTTTATGTAAGTCATTACTCTGTCACATAACTCCAGCAGTTTGTAGTATGACTTTGTTTCAGCTACAGGAGTCGTTTAGGTGTGTGTTAATGTTAACTAGCAACTGTGGGGTGTGCGCGCGTCCAGGAGACGCATCAGCAGGGGCGGGAGGGGGGGGGGGTCTGTTCACAGTTCCTTTTGAGTGATGTTATTTGTGTTGTTTTGTATACAGCTTGGCCGCTGCACCTTCAAAAATTCTTTGAGGTATTTTGTATAATGCACTTTTTATTTTGGGACTTATCTAGCACCAGTCTATTTTTGCTAACAGGATTATTATTTATTTCCTTTATCTATCATATCCTTTCCACTTGATTTATGAGCCTACCTGGGGTTGCACAGCATACCAGAGGAGTGTTAAAATTTTCTAGTTGGAACTGCAAAGGCTTAAACCAGCCAATCAAGCGTAGTAAAATACTTGGACATCTTCAACATTTAGGAGTTCACATTGCTTTCCTCCAAGAAACCCATCTTAAGCCGGTTGACCATATCAGATTGCGGAGGAGGTGGGTCGGACAGGTGTACCACTCTTCATTTCAAAGTAGATCTAGAGGAGTAGCAATATTAATTCACAAGTCGGTTAATTTTGTTTGCTCAGACGTCTTTTCTGATCCTAATGGTAGATATGTACGAGTGACAGGGAAACTTTTTGGCTCTCCGGTGATCCTGCTTAATATTTATGGCCCTAACTGGGATAATGAACATTTTTTTAAAACAGTCTTTTGCTCTTTACCAGACCTATCCACAAACCATCTCATCCTAGGGGGAGACTTTAATTGCTGTCTTGACTCAAAATTAGACCGTTCGTCTACTAAAGAAGCATCCCTTTCAAGCTCAGCTAAGATAATTCAATCTTTTATGAAAGAATTTTCATTATCAGATCCTTGGCGCTTCCATAACCCATCCGGAAGGGCATTCTCTTTTTTCTCTCAGGTTCACCATACCTACACACGTATAGATTATTTCTTGATTGATAATCTGCTTATCCCAAAAGTATTGTCCTGTTCGTACGAACCTATTGTTATATCGGATCATGCTCCTGTCCTAATGGAGCTACAGATTACAGGATGTGATTATACCCGACCACCCTGGAGACTGAACGCTCGTCTTTTACCAAATGAAGATTTTGTGGCTTTTATCTCTCAGCAGATTGACTTCTTTTTAGAAATTAACAGAACTCCAGGAATTTCGGCCTCATTGTTATGGGAGTCTTTAAAGGCATATCTACGGGGAGAAATTATCTCTTACTGCGCTCACGAGTCTAAAACTAGAGGTAAGAGATTGGCAGACATATCTAAGCGGATAGCGCAGATTGATGAGGTCTACTCTACTGCTCCAACACCAGATTTATATAAAGAACGACTCCTACTTCAAGCAGAATTTGATGTCCTTTCTACCACTCGTGCAGAGGAACTCTTATTCAAATCGAGATGTACTTATTATGAACAGGGGGATAAAGCAAGTAAGCTTCTAGCCCACCAACTAAGACAGGAGTCGGCTTCACATCAAATTCCACAGATCCAAACTCCAACGGGTATAACCACAGATCCCAAAATAATTAACGAACGCTTTAAACAATTTTATGCCTCCCTTTATACTGCTGAACAATCCTTTGACCCTACAGCGTTTAACAGTTTCTTTGCCCCCCTTGTCATCCCTAAGATTAGTCCTGACCTTGCTGCAAGACTGGATGAGCCTATCTCTATAGAGGAGCTTGATAAAGCTGCACGTGCTATGCAGTCAGGTAAATGTCCGGGCCCAGACGGCTATCCTGTTGAGTTTTACAGGACTTTTTTCAGTAAGCTAGCACCACTCCTCATCGATATGTTTAATGAATCCTTACTCTCCCGCAACCTGCCACACACACTTACTCAGGCCACAATTTCTTTAATTCTAAAAAAGAAAAAGGATCCTCTGCTTTGTGGGAGCTACCGCCCCATTAGTTTACTACAGGTCGATTTGAAACTATTATCTAAATTGTTAGCTTTGCGTTTAGAGACTGCCTTACCCCACATAATTTCCCCTGACCAGACGGGTTTTATACAAAATAGGCACTCGTTTTCTAACATAAGACGCCTACTCAATGTCATGTACAATCCTTCCACTTCTTCAGTATCGGAGGCTGTGATTTCACTAGATGCAGAGAAGGCCTTTGACCGGGTAGAGTGGGGCTATCTTTTCCACACCTTAGAGAGATTTGGAGTTGGCAAAACTTTTATCAGCTGGGTGAAACTGCTCTACTCCTCCCCTTCTGCCTCTGTCAGAACTAATAACACCTACTCTGACTACTTCTCTCTTTTCCGCTCTACTCGTCAGGGCTGTAATTTAAGCCCACTCCTTTTTGCTATTGCAATTGAACCGCTGGCCATTTCACTTAGATCCAACCCTTGTATTACTGGTGTCTATAGATTTGGTGTTGAACAAAGAACCTCCCTATATGCCGATGATTTGCTTTTGTATGTATCTAATCTCTCTGTTTCTGTTCCAGCGGCCCTTGAGACTCTTAGTTCCTTTGGTAAGATTTCAGGCTATAAACTTAACCTGGAAAAGAGTGAACTCTTCCCTTTAAACGCGGAAGCTCGTAATTTTCCCCTGCATACTCTGCCTTTCAAAGTAACTCTGCTCGGCTTCACATATCTTGGTATTTACTTTACAGATAAATTTGAGGATCTGTTTAAATTAAACTTTTTACCACTGCTGGACAAATTACGAAAAGACTTCGATCGCTGGTCCCTACTGCCCTTGTCATTAACTGCACGGATAAATTCGGTCAAGATGAACGCTCTACCAAAACTCTCATACCTATTTCAATGTTTACCCATTTTTTTGACTCAATCATTTTTTCATAAAATTGACAGTCTGGTGTCAGAGTTCATCTGGAACAAGAAGGTCCCTAGACTTGGCAGAGTCTTGTTACAAAGGCCAAAATCTTTAGGAGGCCTGGCTCTGCCAAACTTCAGGTTTTACTACTGGGCAGCTAACTTCAGAGTCTTGCAGCACTGGGCCCAGTTTCATAATTCCCCCTCACCTTCAGCATGGTTAATCTTGGAGAATTCTTCTTCTAGTCCAGCTTCATTATCGGCTCTGGCACATGCTCCTTTAAATTTTCCCCTTTCTCTTTACTCTAAAAACATTATTGTTAAATCGACACTCAGGATTTGGAACCAGTTTAAACGTCATTTCGGCTTGCAGTCCTTTTCTCTATCGGCTCCAATCACAGCCAACCCGATTTTCCCCCCTTCTTTGATGGATGCTGGTTTTCTCTCCTGGTCCACCCTAGGTGTTACATCATTCAAAGACCTTTATATTGGTAATGTAGTAGCATCGTTTGAACAATTATCTGGAAAATATGCACTTTCTAAATCACAATTCTTTAGATACCTGCAAATCCGTAGTTTTCTCCGGAGTAGAAACCTAGATTTCCCCAACCTTCCAGACCCCACTCCTATAGATTCACTCCTGAAACCCTCTCTCTGTGTAAAGGGTACTATTTCCGTAATATATGCCCTTATCTTCTCACTGCGCCCCTCCTCGTTAGAAAATATTAAGATTAAGTGGGAGAAGGACCTGGGCGAAGATATTACTGATGACATGTGGGAGGTAATTTTGCGTAGAGTCCACTCCTCTTCATTTTGTGCTAGACACGGATTGATCCAATGTAAAGTTGTTCATCGTACACATTTTACCAAAGTCAAATTAGCAAAGATCTATGACAATATTGACCCCACCTGTGACAGGTGCCATCGAGCACCAGCAACATATAGTCACATGTTGTGGTCCTGCCCATCTCTATTTACATTTTGGACAGAAATCTTCCAAACGATTTCTAAAAGTTTAGAGGTTCCCGTCAGGCCATCTGCTATAACAGCTTGTTTTGGCATTCCCTCTTTTAACTTACAGCTTCCAAAATATAAAACTGATCTGGTGGCATTTGTGACACTCCTAGCAAGACGTCAAATTTTGCTGCGTTGGAAATCACCCACTCCTCCCTCTCACTGTGCATGTCTCAAAGATGTTTTGTATTTTATTAAAATGGAGAAGATAAGATGTGTAACAAAAGGTTCAGCGACTAGATTTCATAAAACTTGGGGCACTTTTTTCAAATATGTTAAGGGACTGCGTTCACTGGATGATTCATAAGGTGTGAAGGAACACCAGGGTTTGTGAATCTCTTTATTTTATCTGTTACATTTTATTTATTTATTTTTCTTGCTGAATGCTGTTGTATTGGTATTTCCTTCTTTTGTCTTTTATAGCCCCCTGGTGTGATGTGCTATATCTACCTCAATTACACATACTGTTTTTTTATTTCTTTTTGTAACTGGTTGTGCGGCCAAGCTTAGGTTGTGTTGGGTTTTAGTTGTTTCCTCTTCTTTGTTTTTCTCAGTTTTTTGATGTGTTTTTTTTTTTTTTTCTCTTTTTTTTTTTTTACTTAAAACTACTCTTATATTACTGGAAAACTCGTCAAAATGATTTGTGTGTTTCAAAACTCAATAAAAAAAGTTGTGGAAAAAAATGTTTTTGCCGCGGTTGTTGTGCTTCCTTCTTCAGCCATCTCGCTTCCCAATTGGCTATTGTTTCTTTTCACCTGACAGAGTGTGTGCTCAAGCTGTCCTGTGGGTTCCTCACACACAACAAGATTTAAAATCGTGGATATTTAACATGTCAGATATTTACGATAGAAGAGTTGCATACACAACGTCCTTTCAAGCAGATCAGTGTAAAATCCCTTTTAACATACCTGACTCCACAGGAAATTCTGACAAGGTAATCTTTAGAACCATCAAAACATTCTCAGACTCTGCTTACTTATTTTGGGATGGGGACATCCCAAAACTATTTTAATTATCTTGAAGTGTACCCTGACCTTATCCCTATTCTTTTCATGTCATCAATGGAATCTAATAATTTGCTTAAAGTAGCAATATGTAACTCTGACACCTAGCGTTTAAACTGGGTACTGTAGTCCAAATTCAAAACATTGAAGGGAGCTGTCTCGCCCCCCCTTCCCTAGAGTCGATGTGCAAGCAGGTCGCCATGGCGCAGACACTGACTCTTCAGTGATTAGCCAGCTCTTCATTGGTTTTGAAACATTTCTGCAATCTAATCTCTCTCCATTTTCAAAAGTATCTCCAATATTTGTCTTAGTTTTACCACATTTCTATGCTGTTGAGCTTGTTAGAAGATGCAGAGGCTTAAAACCAGTAATATCTGAACCAGTTTGCTTGCCCCCTTCCATCGCTGCAACACCTGTTGGTTTTTCCGCTTGCCTGGCAAACCGAAGGGTGTCCAAAACAGCTGCACCAGCATGTGTCCTTAATGTCTGATGGTATAGTTAGGTCATTTTATGATTAAATTCAGTAGATATCTTACATATTGGTCCTTCAACATTGATTATACTGTTAGCTGAGCTCAAATTAATCCATTAAAACATTTTAAGAGTCAAAACTTCATTTTTGTACTTGAGTCTATCTGTTTAATTATTCATGCTTTTGAGGCTTTGATCATAGGACTGTCTTTTTTAAAACTGCCTAAACAAGTGACACAATGTGACTCAAAAAGGAAAGATCAGCCATCATAAAAGATAGCTGCATCAAATGGTTGGTGTCAATATATTAATTTAATTTCTTCAGATGAAGTGTGAAAATAGTATTTAGCTGGTTAAATGTATGTAGATTTTTTTTAAGTATTGCTTCTTATCCAAATGTGTCTTCTAATAATGGTATGATACATATTTGACATCAGAAATGAAGTATTGTAATATGAAGCCACATGTCTTGTCTGCTTCCGCAGCTAATTTTGTGTTTCCATCACTAAAAAAAGAAATACAAAAATCTGCATATTTAGTCATTGATTCATGAGTTAAACGTACAGTTTGTAAAATCCGCCGCTAGGGGGCTCTCAATCATAACAATAACAAAAGATGACGTCTCTCCTTGCGGTGCATTATGGGAGTAAAAACGAAAGAATCAATACGAACGGGCAAAACCGACCTGAGAAAGACAATATGTGTACTGACGATGTATCCAAGTATAATTTACATGATGTTTTTTATCACAGCAGCACATACAGCAACAGAACGGCAGCTTTCAGTAGCAGCTAGCGCTAGCCTATGCCGCGGTCTTTGACGTATCCAGTGTTTCCTTGACAACGATCAACATTTCCTGTCTATCATGGCGGCTCATCATGGCGGCCGCCTACAAGACCCGTCACGTTACAACTATAAAATTACGGATTTCTCTGGCTTTGATAACTTTTGGAAATATTTGAGGTGATGTAAGTACTGAACTAAAAAATATATATAACATGGGTTTAGTCCATTTTTAATTTAAGTTAGATATTTTAATGTAAACATTAGCATGCAATTCTACATACTGTACCTTTAACAAGAAAAAGAAGGAGCTGATGCAGCATGTGTCACAAAATGTCAGTGATGAGACTGGCTGCTTTTACTTTGTGTTTCTTTCAGCATGACTTATGTATAACAAACTTGTGAACGATCACTTTGTAGTAAATGTTAAGGATTTTGTGTGTATGTGTGGGTGGCTGCATGTCATAAGCCATGGACAAGGAGTAAGAAGCCACGTGAGAGAGGCGAGTCAAACAGAATACTTACTGTCGTCACATTTTGTTAAGGGAATGATACTGCTGAGATATGTTTCTCGAGGAGAATACCTTTGATGACAGCTCTTTTAAAGTAGAGGCGGCAAATGTTAGCGCCGGAGCTCATTAAAGCCGAGCGCCTCTGTGCTCCACATTCGAGGGTCTCTGTGATTATGGGGCGAGATAAAGAAGAGGTGTTATTGTGGCCTCTCTCTGCAGAACATTTCCTACCACATAATTTAGGCTGCCATGTCGCCTCCAAATCCACTGAAAGTTAGTGCAAGGTAATAATTAAAGATAATTTCATCAAATTGTGCTGATGTAAGATAAAGCCTGTGAGTGTCAGAGGTTGTTATCAGGGTGAGTTATTTAAAAAAAAATACATCAGGATTATTACGCTCTTGTAGAATATTTTTATCTTCGTTCAGAATTAAATTAGTAACTGTGTTTTTCCATCTGTGCTCCTCATTTACTAACACTTGGCTAACATATTGTATGCTGTCAGACATTCAGAAGCAATAGGAGCAAGTGTTATAGACTTCATGTGTAATTAAAGGCAGAGTTGATAATTTTCGGAAAAACTAGCATGATTTTGAAAGTAGCATTCTCTCAGTGCTCCGTCTACACACACCCCCTCCCCTCTGTGCTCCCTCAAAAGCCACGCCCCTCACTTACATGCACAAGCGCCGTTGCTCCAGAAGCGGATTTCAGCTCATGCCTTGAGTGTGGGCTCGTGCATGCATGGGGTAGAGAACGAGCAGGGAGACAGGGAGGCATGATTGGTTTATAAAACTCGTAGAGTGTGCAGACATTGGTCAAAGTTTTTACAGGCTTACAACTGCTACAGATGACGGATTTTCTTTGTTTCTTTTTCAGAGCACATGAATTATTAATTTCTGTCAGGATCTAAAGACAGTTTCAACCAAAATCTTAAAAAGTGTATCTGGAGAAAATTACCAACCCTGCCTTTAAGTGAATTATGGGTTAACATGCGATACTGCTTCAGCCCCCCAAAAAAGGGATTTGGCATTGCTTTCAGGGTATGTCATGTTTAGGGCTGCCTTGTTTAGGTAATAGATGAAACTGTAAAAGTGTAACAGGTGGAATAAGCTGGTGCTGAATTCTTTTTTTTATCCCACTTAAATGGTATTTTCAGCCAACTATGTTAATTTGCACAGATGGCTTGTGAACACCCAAGGACACCACACAGCATGGATGAATTTAAAGCCCATTACAGATGACTAAAGAGAATACATTAAACGGGCTGAAAGCATTAAGATAGCTGCCTCGGATAACCATAAAGCTCTATGCTGAGTCAAAAGTAAAGAAGCCAATCAGCAGCGGAAGTGAATCAGGCAATAACTGTAGCTTTTGAATTGATCATTTTTAATAGAACTTGTGGCCTATACTTGATCTCTGCTCGGCTCTAGTTTATTTCTGACACTTCTCTGAGTAAACACGGATACAAGAGACTGTCTGGGGGACTTTGCCACACAACTTTGAACAATTTGCTTAAAAAAACTCCTTATATTTAACTTAAAGATTTCTGCTATAGCTTAGTACAAGATGCAAATATGTTTGTTAAAGGTGGAATATGTAGAATTTGTACACTAAAATGTCTAATTACCACTTCTTATCTAATAAAAAATGCACTAAGGCCGTGTTCACACTTGACTTCTTTTTTCATAAAAAAGCGCTGCCTTCAGCGCCTTTTGAGCGCTTTTATGCGAGTGTTCTGTAACCTTAACAATGGGATTTGCCTACGGCGCAACCGTGCCAGAGCGTATGGCCGGAGCACAACGTGTCAATATAGCACAGAAAATAACAAGCGGGACGGGAAGTCAGACACCGATACAACATTAAAACCTCTGGTTTATTTTCAGAATAAAACACACGTTTTGACGGTTCAGAAAAACGAAAAACGTGTGTTTGTTCATGTGTTTATAAGGTTAATATAGAGTTTTATACCACGTACATCGTATTATCTCCCGCTGTCGCGAGTGAATCTGTAAAATTACCGTGGGAATTCCTTTGTCTCTGCACGCCAGCTGTGCGGCTGTGCTCTCTGAGCTGCGGACTGAGAACGCAGCTGGGCGGTGTTAAGGGTGCACGGAGCTGTAATGGACCGGAGCGGACACGCAATTCACACCACATCTTTTTGGCTACTGGTAACTAGGGACGTAGGTTACTAGGGAAAGTAAACGCGCACCTACTCCACTGGTCCTTATTGGTCAGCTGTCGAAAAGTCGCTTGACATCACTCAGCACTTTTCTGAAAAGTTGAAATAATTCAACTGAAAAAGGCGTCGGGCGCAGCGCTTTTTGAAAAGGCGTCCGCTTTTTAAAAAGGCGTCGTCCTTTTTCCTTTTTCCATAAGGTTGAATGTAAAAAAGGCGCTGGCAGTTGAAAAAAGAAGTTAAGTGTGTACACGGCCTAAAGCGATGTTTTATGTATTTTTTGTTGAGTACTTACCATGTTAGACCTGACGTGTATCATTGCCATGGACACACTGGATGTTATGTTGAAGGCCACTGCATAAGGAAGTGGGGACTTCTACTAAAAGCAGTTGTACTGTTGCTGTTTGTGCTGCTGATACAAACGTCATCTATATTATACTTGGATACGTCGTTGGTAAACTTTTACTCTTCTTCAGGACTCTTTTCCCCCATTCGTTTTGACTATGGTCAACTCTGGCTTAACTTTTATCGGGGGGTGGGGGGGGTAGTGGCAGCGGCAGCAAAAATCACTCTCATGATAGCCTCGACATCATCTTTTGTTATTATTTTGATTGAGAGCCCCCTGGCAACAGAATTTACATCCTGTGAGTTATAGTAGTTAAAATGCTGTGGATTCCTATTTGTGTGCTTCTAATTCTGATAATTACAAAGAGCACATTTCTTGTATATGTTTAATAGCAGAGCTATCACTGAGAACTGGGCCCTCCTTTTATCAACGTTGGTTACTTTGTCAGAAAATGTCACCAAGCCATGTGTTGCCCTTTCTCTTGTTTTGGCTCCATTGATAACTTCTCCAAGCAATAAAACTCCACTTGCAATTTTAGAATTTAAATGTCAAGGAAGCAGGGGAGTCGTGCACAGAATCAATTTGCAAATAAGGTTTCAAGTTTTAATTTGAAGGTTATTTCCATTCAAATTGAAACACTCATTCTTTGTGTGAGCTTTCTGTTGATTTAACAATGGATGAACACAAGTTTACTTTGCAATATGAAAATTGGTCATCAGTTTGTGATTACAGCACAGAAGTAGGTGTTATTTCCATAAAAGAGTTCAAGCTTGTGGTTACAGCTGATTGAATGGGATAATAATAATAATAATGAAGAATGATAAACCAATTATCTATAACCTACATCAGAAAGGTTTTTGTATTGTGGTTGGTCAGTCCTTGAGTTACTGCCAGGTCTGAATCAAAGAATCGTAATTAGTGGATGTAGTATGTAAGTTTAAGCGAATGCAAAATTTCACTTAACCTGCATTTTTTCTAATGACAGCAAAGGGCAACTTCAGAGTAAAAAAAGAAAAAAAAAGATTTGTAAATTTGGTCACATCTTGCTCCTCTAAATAAGATATTGATAGCCAAACTTGGCACAAAAACTGTGATCCACAAACCAATGGATGAGGTCAGGTTGGCTATGTCCATTTCTTGTTTGAAGCCAATATTGAACAGATTGAAATGGCATTTTGTACAGACATTTCTGGTCCCTAGAGGATTAAACCTAGGCTGTTGCAACATTTTACAATATTTTAACTTTTCTTCTAGTGCTGCCAGAATATTCATATTTGTGATTTTGAATTACAAATGTGAGATACTTTAAAACGATTCTTTATTTATAGAGCACCATTTTAACATCGAGCAGTTCAAAGTGCTTCACAGACTTAAAAGCAAAGAGCATGTTCCACTCTATGTGCATTCAAAGATATGACATTGAGCAGACAAAATACATTAAAATATAAAACACATAAAAACACAATATGAAAAAGAAATAAAGAGTAGCTTATAGTGTTACAGTGCTCTGAAGTCACCAACTACAGAGTCATACCTTACCAACGGACACAGATTCCCCTAATGGTCTTGCTTATTTGAAAATGATTCTTATTGACAATCCACCCAAGAACGTCTTCCCGAGGATTTGGGCTTACACTTTGCTCCATCTGTGTACAGGAAAAAGCCCTAAGCTGCCCCAGTAACCCCCCTGCAGGGGTGCTGTGTAGGTTAAATCCTCCCAAAGTCTTTAGACCCAAACACTTAACCAATTGTAATTGAGATGCTTTTCTTTATTGAGCTACAATCAGTGTATTTTGTGTGTGTTTGGTTTTTCTTTGCAGTAATGAGCAAATTGAACTGCTTAGAAGTCATTGACATAATTTGTCAAAATGCATAAATCAAAATGAACCATTCAATTCATTCAGATAGCAAAAATATGTCAATTACAAAGTAGATTAAAAAAGGCATTAGTAAAAAAATGCAACTTAATAATTCAATAACAATAGGTAAGGAATTAACTTATGGGAAGACATCAGTAAATATACATATTTTAAGACCTGTCCTATTTTAAGGTCACATATTATCCTCCTTTTCAACATGTTCAATTAAGTCTTTGAAGTTTCTTGTTAAAAATCTACTCTGATCCTGTATTTGATCATGCCTATAAACCCCTCTATTGACCACGCCCCACTGGAAGGTGATCGGGCTTTCTGTTTACAGTGAGAAGGCAGACTCAGAGGGCAGAACAAACGACTGGCTGTGGGAGTGTCACCCACCTGAGGAAAGGGTTTACTGCCCTATGTGATGTCATGAAGGAAAAATCTCCAAACGGTCTGTTTTAGCACATATTTTCTGAAATATGGAGCAGGCAAAAGACGGAGAGGATGGACTTTCTCATAATTGGTGAGTTTGAAGACAAGCTAGGGACACGTATTGTATAAGTGTCCAAAAAACATGGTAAAGTGTATTTTGCATAATATGTGACCTTTAAAGATAATAAAGGTCCCTGGGGGATACCTGTTTTCTTCTTTTTTATAAGATTTACTTTGAGGCTTTTTTGTTTTTTATTGTAGAGATAGGACAGTGGAAAGAGTCAGAAATCAGGGACAAAAAGAGTGGGGAATGAAATGCAGGAAAGGAACACTGAGTCAGATTGGAACCCTGCCAGCCCACTTTGAGGACCATAGCCTCTGTAAGGACAATGCAAGTTGATTTATAAAGCACATTTCAACAACAAGGCAATTCAAAGTGCTTCACATGACATCAAAATCATCATGAAGGACTCACGTGAGATTTTCCCTGAATCCTGAAAAAGTCTTGACAGGATGTATATTTTTACGGTTGTATGCAAAACCTCCAACTGTTGGTAAACTATAACAACAGTTATCACAGTAAATGCCAAGTTCAGTCACACAATGTAAAACATGTAACTGAGTTGTGAGGCACTGAAACTTCCACCCTCAAGAAATCCCAACTCTTATCTCCATGTTTTTCACACATTGTTCGACATCATGAACCATTCGGTACATGGGGCGCACGCACTAACCACTAGGGTACCTGCGCTGTGTTTTAGACTTTAAAAGTCTCCTTGTATTTTTTGTAGTACCATCATAATGTCTTGATTTCAGTTCATGCAATACTTTGCTTCATTGCCAAAAAATCTGCTCATCAAACTCCGAACAGCATTTCCTGTTGATGTTAGCATTAAGTCTAAACACCCCACAGTGTCCCCAGATACATGCAGAGCCACTGTCAGGAAGGTAATTAGTTTTGTCAATTTGTAAAATCGTGACATCATTTCAACAGTTTTCCTTTCGTTTTTTGGCAAATTACATCCTTTAAATGTTTCAAAACTTAGTTGAAATGACCTTTTCTTTTGTCGGCCCAGTTCTGACCGGGGAATCTTCCTGTAGTACAGGGCAGGGGAAGGTCAAAGCTCCAAATGCACACCCACACAAATACACACCCGCTCACACACAAACCCATACACCCACTCACTCTTACAGACACATGCACACACACACACACACACACACACACACACACACACACACACACACACACACACACACACACACACACACTCACACTCACACACACTTGACAGTAGTAGTAGTACTACACACGTGCATACAAACTCGGCTGTCCTGAGGTGTCCAGGTGACCTTCACTGCTTGACTGAGCAGGAGGATTATTTCTGGGGGTGTTCACGGGGGCTTAAACGGTGACAGATGGCTGACGCAGCAAAAAGAGGGGGAGGGATGACAACCTTTAAATATTGTGGAGGGAGTATGACCCTCTCAACATTTACAGGAGCTGTGCTCTAGATTACAGCATGTTATAAATCTGGGGTCTTTTTTTAAGTGACCATTTTATCTTTACATATTTTATGCATAATTGTCCATAAAGCTCTATAGGCACATGATTACCTGGGGACCTCTGATAGTTTGTAAAACAGTGGTGGGCGTCTGTGTTTATATTCGCGAATCGAGCGTGTCTTTAATTCCAAGGCAAACTACCCACCATATTTCAGCCAACATAGAGGTCCTCTGATGATTTATCCAGTCCCAATCAGCATTTCATTCATTTGGGGTGGTACATTTTATTCAAGAAGGGCTCTGCAGCTTTTGCGAAGATAATAGAGGCTGCGTTGATTATAAACAATGGTTTAGACAGCACTATGTGGCAAATTCAGCTGGCTCATTTTCCTACACAACATGGAGACGGATTCGCAGAAAGAGCACACTCAAATCCATCAGAAGGATCAGATGTTTAAAAGTGATCAGAGGAAAGAATTTATAACATCAGGCTCAAATCTAAGGCCTTCATAGAGCTAACGCAGTGTTTCCTACTGAATGAAGCGGTATAGTCATTTCAAAATCAGAACTAAAATGCATTACTTCATTGTCATGACATCATTTATTCTTATTTGGTTAGTTATATTAATTGTACTTTTTCCCTTACTTATTTCAGTGTTTATTAACACATTTAATTTGACTTTAATTTGCTTAACTTAATTCCTTCCAGTTCTACTTTCCACACACACAGCGCTTTTATGCCCTGCCTTCTACCACTTCTCTCTGGCTGCATTTGTAAAAGGTAAATGGACTTGAACTTGTGTAGCACTTTTCTAGTCTTCTGACTACTCTAAGCGCTTTTACACCGCATGTCTCACCTACCCATTCACACACTGATGGCAGTGGTTCCTATAGTGACCATCAGAAGTAACTAATCCCAGTCACACACATTCATACACCGCCGACGAAGCAGTGGGAACAACTTGGGGTTAAGTGTCTTGCCCAAGGACACATCGGACATGTGGCTGCAGGAGCTGGGGGTCAAACCCTCAACATTCTGGTTGAGAGATGACCGACTCTACAAACGGAGCCACAGCCGTGTCAATATTCTTTAGCTGTACAATTTCATAAAGTCACTCAAACAACACAACTCTCATTTAGAAATGTGTCACTCAATTTTACTTTATCACAACAGCTGATTCTCTGATCATCTGCAGAGCTAATTTAGCGTTTTGGTACTGTCCGACGAGAGTGAGGGAGATCCTATACTATTTTATTGTAATGAATGGAGATCTAATACGGATAAAAGAAGGAAAATATAAAGTATTCTTTATGGGACACACTGGATAACAGTATGTGTACATTAGGGCATAGTCACCTGCAACACTGCACTTCAACATTCTTTATCAGAAATGTCAGGAAATTCGAGTACATTACAGACTTTTCTTATCCAGTGCGCCGTACCAGACACTGATATTGTGGGGTAATTTCCAAATTACAGGAGGTCCCCAGTGACTTCCTTATCCCGGGTGAATAGGGCCTAAGTTTAAATGACTTTGGCAGAAATTGTTAAAGCACATTAAAATGATGCCAAAACATGTCATAACACCCTTTCTTATGTAACAGACTTGCACAATCTAATAAGGAATTCCAATAAATGTACGGCCCATTTTATGCTTTAATGTGGGATAGTCCAAACTATTCTAAACATGACATCACATTCTAATTTTATTGACATTTAACACAACCTTTTTAGGAATTGGGGTTGCACATGGCCACTTTTGTTAAAAGTCTTGATAATTTCCTCGACAGTAATGTGTTGTCCCATATTTGTCTTTGATGATTTTACCCTGCAGCCCTGCAGAAGCAAAACTGGCAGCGGTGCCCATATTGACAAATTTAAAAGCATATAGGTCTGCTGACAAAGCTGCTGCATTTGAGGAGTGGGTGAGAAAGTGTCATTTGTAAGCTGAAAACCAAATACCACTTTGTCAGTAGCTATACTTGATGTGGTATCTTGTGTACTCGGTCAGATTGAAGTACATTGTTACATGAATACAAACTCTAAGTCAACTCTAGGTGTGGCAGTACTTTGTTGTTCACCCTTCGATGCAGAAGTGGGTCAAAAATGACCTGGTGATGTTGTTTTCTTACAATGGTTGTTGAATTATAAGTCGCTATTATTTAATATTCCAGGTTTTCCTCAAAAGCATGTTTCTGATATCTTCTCGTTTAGTTTTTTAACTTATCGCTTATACATTTTAAGAAACTGTAGATTTGTATTCCTTCCCCGAAGCTTCCATAAGTGGGTCAAAAATGACCTGCATGCTTTTCGTATGAGATATCAAACCTTTGATTCTCGTCCACTGTGGATATCACATAAATATTTACTGTAGACCACCAAGACAGTATCTAGAAGTGTCAACCCTCAGGAAGATCATTGTACACTGCAGGGTCATATACATGTCAGTATTATCTTCATTTTTTACCTCAAAGAATTTGATGTAATCAAATTGATATAAGTAAACATTACAACATTTATGTGTGTGTGCATATCAGCAGTGATGGTGTACAAAAGTAGGCTGTCTGTTATTATATATCAACTAAGACTGCTCTGTTTTGATTCTATGATACGTGTTATCCATAGTTAGGGGCATAGCTGACATGATTGACAGATGGGCGGGATGTAACGGTTTTTCAACAGACTTAAAACCCGCCTCAGCTCCAGCTCTCAGCCTGTCCTTAGGTTGACTGAAAGTTAGGCTGAGACAGGATTTCCAGCATGGCTGCTGCCGATGAGCCTCCGCAGCCCCCCTGCAGTAACAGTTGGCTGACGTCACTCAGGCTTCGTCCATTATTATTTACAGTCTATGGTATCAACACACTAGCTTTTTTTTAGAGTTAGCTTACACTTTTTAGCTAACTGAGGAGACGAGAAGGCTTCAAAAGCTTCTGCAAACACAGCCACTCACCTGCAAAAAATAAAGAGAGCAAATCTCAGTGACGGGAAAGTTTCACAAACCGACACATGATTGTGGACACACACACACACACACACACACACACACACACACACACACACACACACACACACACACACACACACACACGCACACACGAATGTTAGCATTTTTTACAACTGTTAATTACATTTTTTCCAATTACTCACACATGCGAAAAAGCAGAAAAAAACAAAAAAAACATTCCAACATTTAATCTTCTGGTGTGGACCAAAATATAATACTGAATACATTACAAGTGAGCATTGTTAACCAAGTGACAAAAAATGCATATAAACACATTGATTCTAATACGGGTCATTTTTGACCCTGTTATGGAAGTGTGTAGGGTCCAATCACTTGTGCATTGAAGTGTTTACAAAGTAAACAAGTACTATAATTTATAGGTACATGAATGGCTGTAAAAAGATCTTGCAGTGATAGCCATTGATTCAAGAAGCATGTTGATTTAAAGGCGCTTAACCAGGATACTTCGATTTTCATTAGCAACATAATGAGCACCCATGTCCAGCACTGATAAATAGTCAAATGTGCAGGAGGAAGCTCTGCTCTGACTTGCATCACAGCACATACTGTACTATTATTTCCTGGCAGAGAATCTGGCACACTTGCGTCTATTTCAGCACCGCCCCTTCCTCTCCTGCAGCCTGACAGGCCTCATCAACTAACAGGCAGTCTGAGGTAGGCGTTTAATCTCAATGACCCCTCTACCATGGCACGAGATGCAGGTAACACAGCAGTCTTAAGGTGGGAGGGAACAATTGATGGGTAACCGAGAAGTGTCCAGGGCTTTCTTCGTGCGTCTGTTTTCTCTTTGTGTCTCTGTATGTGCTTGTGTTTGTGTGTCTACCATCATCTTGTTCCCAGTTTGTCACATTCAGCCTGCTCTCCTTTTTTCAGCCAGTGTTCACAGAGGTTTGTAGAGTTTGTCACTGCAGTTTGGATGCATGTTCCCCCCCCCCTTCCCCATTTGTCACCAGTCTACCAAAAATATCTTTGCAACAGTTAAAGCTGGAGCAGATGAGACGACTCAGAATGCTGAGCCAAGCCGCAAGCCAGGCAGAAATGATTTCATGACCTTGACCTAGAGGTGTGCAGGTGCTGCAGCCCGCAAGCTGCCACTTATTTTTTACAGTGCTTGCATCCACCTTTACCAGCTGAGTCAAAAGCGACAGATAGCAAGCTGTGCAGAGCATGTCTCAGCAGTTAGTGACAGACGGAAAATAGATGACATTGCTGTTGCAGGGCATGAATGAGGTAGCATTCTTTCAAGAGTATATGAATTGCTGTGATGAAAATAATGTGTTACTGATAAATATGCATGCAGGACATGGGAATTGTAATTAGTTAACTAAGAAGAGTATGAATTGTTCAGGTGCTAACTATTGTTTAAGAAACAAGAAACACTTTCATGGAAAATCATCCATGGATAATTAAAATTCACAACTTCTAATTAAGTATAAACTGTAATACTAATTAATTTAAACAAATCTGTTTCAGGGGGATCTTAAGACCTCACTAGCCCCTCCTGCCTGCCCATCACCATCATCTATGCACAGCATTTAGCTTTGTCTTTTTTTCTCTTCTAATTTTCTCCATGTTGTTTTAAGAGAATAGAGCGCTGACTGTATATACATATGGACAACACAATGTACAAAAGTGAAGCCAAAATACCCCCTGTGATGGACGCTGACATATTGCATTGGACCCGCACACATGAGGGAAGAGAGACAGCCCCGCCCATTCTATATGTAAAGGCACAATGGTGTAGTTTCGTTGTAAGAGTACAATTCTAGGAGTACAAACGGACTTTCCAAACAAAAGTAAAGATTGACCGTTGGCTAAAAAAAGACAAACTGATAACTGAATCAACTTTGCATATAATCACTTGAATTATTGCAGAATCTTATTCTCAGATGTTTATTAGCACTTGTCTGATGCTCTCTTTGCCTCACAGACTCTTGTGGTTGAAACAGGATGGGGGCGGTGGGGAAGTGCTGAGGGATTAAGGGGGTGTCTACGAAGAGAGCATTGTTTGTGGCTTGTGTACTTTGAGAGTTCATAATTTCTCCTGTAACTGGACAGCAGGTTCAAGGGACGCCAGCCCAGTCTGCTGTTAATTACAGCAGAAGATAAACAATCGAATATATCATGTGAGAGGAAGGCATTAATAGCACACTGTGTTATAAGATCTGTGGTCAAGGTCAAAACACACACACAGCGCTGGCACAGCAGTATTAATCACTTTCAGCTTAAAGTGGTGCAAAAACAGTGAAATTAACAAGCGACAGTTTGAACTCGATGAGCTAGTCTGTCCAGCAACAAACAGGACTCCTCTACAGAGGAACTGACGACTAATTACATAATATATAGGCAGAGTGGCAAATGTATACAAAATACCTTCAAAATAAACCCAGTTGGATTTTAAATTAGAATCTCACTTTGAAGAACAATTTGTATAAAAGAAAGCAGCCAGAGTATTTTTCACACAAAAAGTTCAATAACATTTTCCTCTTGAATATTCATGAAAAGCCAGCCCCTGCCCAAAAACAGTGAAAAGTTTGTGTTGCCATGAGGCTTTGCATATTTCTTGGGTAAATGCATTATTACTCACGGTTAAGCTTCTTCTTCCCCTCTGTAGGGGCACTCGCAGAGGCTTGATTTAGTCAACAAAAAAAGAACAAAACCACATAATAATTAGATATGGGCACCTCTCTGCTGTAAGCTGACACTTTTATAAAGCCTTACTGAAAAAAAAAACTCCCGAAGAGCAGCATAAAATGTGTTTTTTAGAGTGCCTGCACAAGGGTAGGAAAGTGTGCGTGTGTCCTCGTGAAAAAATGCATGAGATGAATAAACAAACAAGTCAACACCCAGTGCCTTTAATAATTACCAAGCTGCTCTCCTAAGACGTCAGGTTTTAAAGTGCTTTCTTCTGTTCTATGCTGTTATATCTTATATTGCTTTGAACTCTGGGAATTAGAGTCTAATGCCAACAGAGTATCTGATTAGAATTAAACCTTCAAAATGATGAGTAAATCTAGTTTAAGAATCCGATCATTTTGCTAGTAAGACCATTTCTCAAGACTCTAGATGCATTGTCGATCATATCTGATTGACACTTGACTGACTCATCTACACAGCATGCATTGCTCCATCAGTTTAGTGTTGCTGTCAACTATATGTGTGAGTTGTCTGAGTCAGAATCAGGAATGAAACATACATTAAATCTGTCACTCAATTAGTGCTTTCACTCATGACCAATACACCTATATATTTCCCCAAATTTGAATCCTAGTAAGTAAATATTAAGTGAAAACTCACCGCTAGCGAGTGTGAGGGGGTGATGTTTGTATCCTGCGACCAATGTGAGCTCTGAGCACAAAATAAAACCCTAACAAAAAAGGCTTCTCTTTATGGTTGTGTTTTCTGTTCGCTGGTATGATCTTCTCCGCTCTTTTGTTGATCATTAAATTTGTCATCGAAGTCAATGAGCCACTAGCTATATTCAAAAATTGTCAACATAGCTGTGCGCTGTTGTTTTTTTCGCTTGTCCTTTGCATGTGTGATAACTGCTTTTGATGAGCACAAGAAAACATTGATATCTATCAAAGCTTGAAGATAGCATACACATTCAATATTAGCTTAGTGTTCTTGTGTAATCTTAGCAAGCACCTTATTATCTACGTCTAAACTTTCTAAGGCTGCAGTCCTTAATTCTTAGCCCTTTGATGATAACACTTGTTAAACATTAAGGACTAAACAGCGTCCGTATCAATTTTTCTATCGTAGGAAAACAGAATTTTAAAACATTTAAACAACAAACATCACTAGGCCTCTCAAACAATCACATCATTTGAATCATTGTTAATCACAGAATTTCTATAGTTAATCGCAATTCATCGATTTTTATGCTTTTATTTAGATTTGTTGTACTGTCTTAAGCTAAGAATACCTTACTTCCTGTTTGGATACAAACCCACTTTTATTTTGAGAAAAGGAAATAAGAAGCTTCTTGTAGATTGAAGGTTACACCACTTACACTATAAGGGGAAAAGGACAAGTTAGGGATTGAAAAGTAACTTAAAAGCAGCTAACAGGGAGAGGTATAATGTTTCATAGCTGAGATGTAGCCAAGGAGTCGCTGCAGTCAGTATTGTGACTTAGCTACAGGGTGCCTAAAGGGACAAAATAGCACGCGATTATAACAAATTAATGTGTTAATGTCAGACCTTAATCGCATCACTGTTAACGCAATAATGCTGACAGCCCTAGTTTACAGACACAATAACATCCCTGGTTTATTTGCTTGTTTGTTTGTATGTTTATTTTAATTTTAATTAGCTTCAGCATAAGCTAGAAGCTATTTTAATGGGGTCTGCAGTTTATATTGTGACAATATAATTTGTACATGTTACACCTTACACATACATCACATCTACAGCCAACTGAACATATCTTGTACAATTAGTTTAATTATTTGTTTATTTTGAGTTTATTGTTGATATTTAATGTTTTACCTTTGTACAAAGAGAGCACAGTCTACCGAAGTTAAATTCCTCGTGTGTTAAACATACCTGGCCAATAAAGCTGATTCTGATTCTGATTCTGAAATTACAGCTGACACAATAAACAAGTCAAAAGAAAACTGACAGTACAAAGGCTCCCACTGAATCTATAATATCTGCTCAGTTGCTCAGTTGGTAGAGTCACTCGTCATTCACTACCAGAAGGTTGGGTGTTCGATCCCCAGCTGCTGCAGCAACATGTCCGATGTGTCCTTGGGCAAGAAACTTAACCCCAAATTGCCCTAGCTGCTTCATCAGCTGCTCATGAAAATAGTTACTTCTGATGGACACTTTACATAGGGGTGTGAACGGGTAGGTGTGACCTGCGGTGTATAAACGCTTTGAGTTGTCCGAAAACTGGAACGGGCCATACAAGCTCAAGTCCATTTATCATTCACCATTTAAAAAAAAAAGCCAAGAGAACCATCACACCAGGGTTAAAATTAACTCTCAAGTATCTTTGTTGGTAATGCAACCGAAAGTTGAGATGATGTGTTTTTTGGATTCAGGTTGAATAAAACAACCTCCAACAGCAACACTGGTGTTTATCTGTTTTAAAGGATAGTTTTTTTTGCACAAATAGAAATGATTTTTATAGAATTGTGTAAGAAAACCATTAAGGAATATAATTATCAGTTTTCTAATATAAACCAAAATTACCAATAACCAATTAACTAGATCATTTGAAAGCTAAATGATATTTAGGTTTCTGGTGACTGACTTTGCTGTTGGTGGCAAGATTAAGTCGATTACATGCATATGCTGCTTTCTGATATGTAGCCTCCATTCCATTCAGACATTATATTGAGTGGGATGGTTTTCCTCTTTTGCCAGGTGAGGGTTTAGAGGTCAGGAAGTCATTGCTGCGGATGATGGAGAAAGTATCGTTGGCATCAAGGCATCAATCTCTTTATTAGAAAGTAATGGTCACTCTCTCTCGGGGATGTCTAACACCTTAGGGCCACTTCGGTATTGATTGTCTGAGCCCGCTGTGATTAAGATCTTGGCTTGGTCTCATTGAGTGCTGGGACGGGGGAGGGGGGTGGAGGTGGAGCATGAGCCTCCAGGCGCGACCGTCCTCTGATACGGTGCCAATTTGAAACCTCTCCCGGACCACGACCAGCCGGTTTTACAGCCACATAACAATAGAGCCTCTCCCACAGCTGCTTTCACCACTGTTTGTTCAGTCTTAATTATTGTTTTTCTCCAAGAGCCCAAATCCCGAGTCAAGTGCTTCCTGTCCACACATCTGCAAGTGCTCCAGCACAATTACTTAGACATGCAATCACATGCAGACAACGGGGACGTAGCTCAAAAACACATTCACATTGTCATTCTTTTCTCTCCATGCCCTCTTGAGATCCAATTACACTGAGCTTAATTCTACACAAGGAGAAATGTGTGTGCTCCGTGTGTGAGTGATTCATCGCACATTTCTAATCATTGAGGGAAATGTTCATCTTTTTACCACAATCACTTCCAGCCGACTTCCTCTCTGAGATCCTCCCGTTGTGTTGCCCTGCTGTTAGGTGATATTTCATCAACGCCAATGACAATGACCTCATTACCCTGCTTCCCTTGTGGACAAAGAGAGTCTTAAAGATGGAGGATGACCATCTGGAAGTCATCAAGCGGGATCACGGTGCAGAGCGGCAGAGATAACCGTTTAACTCACTGTCCAGAGCATCACCGTGATCCATTTCATGCACATCTGGCCTGTGGCTCTCAACTAAAGTGTAAATTACACAGTGAAGGTGTTGCAGGCTGCAGCTTGTCAGGGGCAGGTTTGTCCCTGTCATTTCCTCAGCACAAACTTCAAATGGAAGTTATTCCACTTTGCATTCATACTTTGTCAAGGCAACCAATGACGATGTCACCTATGCGCGGTTCTGCTGGCTTTATGATGATAAAGTGTTTGACAGAAATTGAAAAGGAACCTATGGTATAAATACATGCTGCTGCTATGTCCCTGAACAAGAATGGCAGTAGCAAGAAAGATGACATTTGTGATATATTATCCTAATTGAAAGGGTTGCATAAAAGGAGGAACAAGTTGATCTCTACTGCACAGACTGGCTTCATATGTGCAATATGTCAGCGCCGGTCACAAGTTGTTTTGACTTCATCTTTGCACAACTGGAGGAGCATGAGGTGCATTGTCTGTCTGTATATATACAGTTTATGCTTCTGACACATTGGGGTCTGTCTTTTAAAAAATCAATAAACTGTGAAAGCAGAGGTGTGTTGACCTGACCTACAGATGCACTGGGTCAAAAGCATATGAAAGGTCCATGAATCAATTTCTGCCACGATGCTTTACTCCTGTATTCTGAAGAGTTTGGCCAGCTCCTGCACATCCCTTTTTGCCATATGGACAAACTGGACTGAGTCCACATTTTCGCCCACCATCATGACTAGCCCTACAGCATGCACCTTCTCCACCACTGGCAGATGATGGAGATGAATGCAACAGGCCTGAAATCTTTAATGGCTTTTATATTAGCTGTTTTTGGAACAAGGATTGTTTATTCTTATTCCTTGCCCTTGGGTCAAATCAAATGCAGCCAAATGCAGCCAATGAGGGCCAGGAGCTTCCTTGGGTGTCTCTTAAAGATGATGGTGCTTCGGCTCCTCCACACTGAATGGTGCATTAGCGTTGCTTGTGTTGGTCGGGGTCAGTCTTAATGAAGCTGGCTCAGAAGGTGTGTTGCTGCTTTGCAAAGAAAATGGGATCTGGCACTTTATTTTTGCTAGATTTTGAGTTCTACCTATCATGGTATTAAGACCCTGCAATGCCTCCTCTGCAGACCCCTGATGAACCTCTCCATCTATTTCTGCCAGCTTAGTTTTGTGCTTCTGCTCCCTTTTCAGTTAAAACGCCTCAAACAATGAGACGCTCAATCTAAGGAACATCTCAGCACTGACTGAGAGACAGAGCACAAGTGTTTTAGTGAACATGTGATAACTTGAACTTGAACCATAAAAGTTTAAGCATTCTTATGTTCATGACTTTGCAGTCTGAAATCTATGAAGCAACTCTTTAAAACACCAGCTCCAGTTTCCCCTTTTTTTGCCATTAATGATGTAAGTCTTGTTTTTATTCTGTATTCTATTATGCACATACATTCTGATTTTCTCTCCCTCTCTTGCTTGTATTGATTGGAAACCTTTTTTTCTGGCATTCTTGCAATGAGAGCACCTCTGCATACATTAATAATGGGGAGTATTCAGTTAAATGCTGATAATGCTAAAACGTGTCTTTCACTTGTGGTAAGCCTTACTGATCTTCCATGATCTGGGTTTGATTGCTGCAAAACATTTTGTTTTGTTTTGCTGCTGTAGCATTCTTGTGTTTCTCCCGATTCTGCTTAACCCAAAAAACGTTGGTTTACCTCGAGGTATAGAGTTAAACTGTGTGTAAAGTAAGTGAGTAAATGTGTTTGTCCACACTTGGTAACATCATGAGACTGTCCACTCTGCTCCAGTGGAGTCGTTAGAGCGTAAGCAATTTGCCCAGTGGCTACTTTAAAGGATTTGAAGCAGGAGTGTCACTTACTGCCCTCCTCCAGCTTTTCCTGTGGTACTTTGATAAAACCACCCAATGAGGCCTGCATGGATACCATTAGTTTAGTAAGACATCATCATGTAGACGAGGTGTATTTTGTTTCCTCTTATGGTCTTTGTTTACCTCTTAATGAGTACTCCTTTACTTTAAGGTCAGCTAACATGACACTTCTTTTTAATGCAGCTGCATCATGTTTAAACCACAAATAGCTAAAGAAAATGCATTTACTGTTTAACAGTTTAGAACAGAGGTTCACAAGCTTTTCAGCTCGTGACCCCCAAAATAAGGTTTCGAGAGACTGGGAACCCCCACTGTCCCTTTAAGTGGTAAAGGCACATAATGTAGTGCACAGCCACACACAACCACTAATCCGCCTACAAACACTGCACACAGCCTAAAAAAACATACAAATATTTAATATAGTTATTTATGCTAAAAAAAAAGGCCAGAAGCAGAACACAAGTACATATACAAAACACAGTATTGAGTGGACATACAAAACTTAATAAATCTGTGATTCATTACCCAGCTTGTGTGTGTGCCGATGTGTGGGCAAGACAGTTAACCCCGAATTGCTCATCGGCGGTGTATGAATGTGTATGAATGGGATTAGTTACTTCTGATGGTTTTACTACATAGCAACCACTGCCATCAGTGTGTGAATGTGTAGGTGTGAATGTGTAGGTGTGACCTGCAGTGTCAAAGTGCTTTGAGTAGTCAGAAGACTAGAAAAGCACTAAATATGCTCAAGTCCATTTACCATTTACCATTTCTGCTGTCATATGCTGACTTACATTTTCGGTATTTTTACACATTCATTTAATTTTCATTTCACTTAATAATATGTTTTTTTTAACTACTTTTTGTGACTAATTATGGGTAATATATACGATTTTGAATTATTTTTCTCTTTTTAAAGCATCTCACGACCATCCTCTCATTGGCTCGTGACCCCCACTTTGGGAACCAATGGTTTAGAGGATAATTCATGTATTTTTTTAATGTCTTTCAGACTTAATTTAATTTAAATGCAAATCAGGATTAGTAAACTTTTAACTGCATAAATAAGTGTTTGTCAATATATTATCTACTGTAAACTCAATTGGATGACTCCTTACTCCTTTTAGATAGAAGGTTGCCAAAAACTGGACAATCAACCAAAACATTTGTTAGTGGCATCAGAAAAAGGAAACCGAATGAATATATCATCTGGATTGCATATTGTTTGATGTTGCAGATATGAGTCCATAACAATAAATACATTTTATTTTAAAAATTTAATAAATAATATAAATACATAATATATATATATATTTATGTATATATATGCATTTAAATGTATTTTTTTGTAATGGAAGATCACCTTCATTTTCCCCCAGGTAGAAAATTGGGCTTATTTTTTCCCATCACTTTTTGGGGCATTTTGCTGTTGTAGAAGGCAGGGCTAAAGAGAGACAGAAAATACAGAGCAGAGAGTGAGTAATGGCAATGGTTTGAACCAAAGTAGTGCTGCTGCAGTGAGAAGTTTAAGTCTCTGCGGCCTGCACATTTTTATTGTATTGTTGAGTCAGGTTTGTATCAGGTACTGATAGTTTGTGTATGTAAAGAAATGTCATTTTATTGTTTTTTTTTAATGTATAGTTGGTCATTTGTACACAATGTGATTTTAAGCAGAGGATGTGATGCTGTGTAGAAAAGGTATCTAAAAAGGTCCAATATGCAACTTTTGATCCGGTAGATCCGGCACACTTTAGCACCAGTCTCTCAGAACTAAACAAAGCTCCCTCAGCGCACCACCTCCCCTCCTCCGCCACCCCTCACTCAGTATTTTGACCAACTGCAACGGGTTAATCTCCATGCAGCCTAAAGTTGATTCCATTCTTATTTCACTGAAGTATATTAGACCAAACAATGTCTAGTCTTCGGTTCAATACAGCGCACCTCGGTGGGCCGGGTCGTCTCCACTGGTGGCAGGGCTAATGGCTGGAGAGGGAGGGGTCTATGTAAAAAAACAAAAAACAAAAACATGTCGGAAACCAGCTCAAGGTGAGCGAAATATAACCAAATTGAGTGAAACGCCTTTTGTCAGTGTGAACACAGATCTAAGAACAACAAGCCCAGAGGGAATTTGACTTCAGACTCTTTTTAGGAAGTCATCACTCAAAGATATATTCAGTGAGAGGATATTTGATATCTCCTGGATTCAGTCCCAATGAAATGGCACTTCAAGAGTATCCAACTGCCGTGTCGTGAGGTATTTCCAACTGAGACATGCTTGAACCAATCACAAGACAGACGGTGGGGCATACTGTAACATTGGGATGAATTTGATTTGATCATTAGCTTCGACAAAAAATGTTAATTGGTCCAAAAATTGGTTAACGCCCTTGCAGAATATGTCATCATACATTTGATACATTTATACAAAGAGAAAATACGCAGGTAACGTTTTTTTGAAAAATATTTGAAAATTTGGCAGATTCATCAAAATTTGACATGGGAATGCTGGATTAAAACTGAGAAAATGTATTTTTCATTTCACATGGACTTTAAAGTTTAGAATTCTGCACATTTGAGTATGAGTGATTGTCAGCAATTGAATTCACAGTTCTAATTTTAAATTGCCTTTTTTCTCTGTGCGTAGGATTCCCCGGCGAAGACTAAAATAAAAGTTTAATTGCCCTCCACACTAAGACTGCCATGCGTGCAGATGAAACAGAGTCCCTAATTTACTGACTTGCCTGGATATGTTAATCCGGATGGAGATAGAAAGTGATTGACTGAACAGAGATGTTTGAGATGGAGAACACTCAACGTCACCCCAGGAGGCTCTGCCTCACTCATTCATTTACTTGACAACTTCATTCATGTGAGCTGCAGAGGGAAGCAGAGCTGCAGCAGTGGCATTTATAGTCCGTGTGGAGGTGGAAGCTCTATTATGAGCTGCAGCGCTCCGAGCAAGTCGAGTGACGTGACTATAGCTTCCCGGGAATGTGTTGCCCGCAGGCTGGATGTTCTGTATGGCATCTCATTCTCTCCCGCTCAAGATCTGGACCATAAAATAGCTGCGATGCTGTCAGGCCTGAAGCACACCCACTTCATGTAGCCTCATCACTTATTGCTTAGGGCAAGGAGGGGGAATCTGGTGCACTAGAGTATCCATATCAGAGAAAGGGCTCCAGTGTCATACCCAGTAAAAGTAATACAAATGTACCCTTTTTAAGTATAAAAATAAAATTATGCTGTAAAAATGAACCAATATTAAGCGTCATGGTGATTTCAATTTATTGTGCATTCAATGTCAACATTATAACAGCGGTAAAACACCATCACAACACAGAGCCCTCAAGTCAGAAACAAAAACCAATTCAACTACACAGATTTTGCAGCCTGAGCATGGTGATATCGTTAATGTTGATGTGCTTGTGGGTATAAACATTCAGATATATGAAAGGCTGCAGATGAGGGGACGCATGCACCTAGTGAACACTTATGATATGGTATTTTATTGCAGCTGAGCAGCTGTGGCTCAGTAGCACAGTTGGTTGTCTTTCAGTCGGAGGGTTGGCGGTTTGATTCTAGCTCCTACAGTCCATATGTCCCATTGTCTTCTTGGCAAGACACTAAATGCCACAAAATTGCTTCTGGTGGCATATCCTGCGCCATGTGATTGTGTATGAATGGGACTAGTTACCGTACAATCCGTTGTATAAGACGCACTTTTAATACCAACTATCATATCAGAAGCAAACAGAATTGCAAACTCCACATTGTGAAATCAGTTTTTTTAGAAGCAGCACAGAAGCAGCACGTTGTCGGCTTTGCTGAACGCAATGGAAATCGTCATGCAGGAATACAGATTAAACTTTTTTGTTTTTATATGTATGTCCTATACCGGTGTTACCTATATTCTCGATATGCATCTGCCATCAGTGTGTGAATGTAACAAATAGTGTAAAACAGCTTTGAGAGCTCAGAAGACTAGAAAAGCACTATTAGGGTGCATTACATTAAGCATTTTATGGGTGGTTTTCTACAATTGCAAAAATTCAATATAACCTGTAGTATTCCTTTAAGGAGATTAGGGTCGAGGGATAAGAGGCAGAGTGGACTAGAGGATGAACCTTTTGCTGCATTTTCTTCCTACTTGTATATGTTGCTTCTTCCACCCTTAGATGAAAAATGAAGATACATCTGCTTACATCTGCCATTAATCATTTAAATTTACCAGGGAACTAATAGAGAACCAACGCAGACTCATTCAACCATTAGACTAACAATTTATTATTTAAAAGGACCCATGGATATCCTGGATACTGGTCCCAAAGATGGTGCACATTTAGTCAAAAATAGAATTGTAGATAAGCCTACAAGTATACTAACCTACACACACAATGGCTTCATTTTTAATTAAGTGCATTATACTGTTCACAATCCAGTCTTTGCCCAGATGAAATTGAATCCCTCAGAAGCCCTGACAGTCAGCCAGTGAATGCACATATTCAACATGTATGTTTGCCAGAGTGTCTCCTCTGTGCAGCTCTGCTCTCCTGCAGATGATCATAACACAAGCAGCTCCTTCTGTGCTGTGCAACTGAGCTTTTTTCCTTTGAAGTGACTATCTTATGTCCACATTTTAACCATATCTTTAGTGACTTGCACAGGTGTTCTTGGAAGGTCTTGACGCGTACAAAATAAACAAATGTCCAAAATGAAATTACTTTGTGAAGTTCCCGTTTGTTGTGATGTATGAAGAAGACAAACCGTGATGATGATATGTTGAGTTCTTGTTGCCAAGATTATAAATGTTTGTTGTTGTTTGTATTACGTTATGTTAACGTCCTTTTGTTTGTGGTCTGCACAAGTCTTACAACACAGAGAAAAATGCTCTGTTTCAAATTTGCTCTCCTTGTGACATCACAAGTGGGATTCTGGCAAAATAAATTCCCTTCCCTCCCCTGGTATCTCCACCCATGGACTCCACCCCCAGCCTAGAGGAAAACTTTTGCGCAGGTCCGCCATTTTTATTCTTGCTACAGAGGAGTGATGTCTACTGGGAAAACTCAGGGGGGTCTCATTGCATTTAAAGAGACACACACACCAAAACGGAGCGTTCTGAGAGAGCTGGTTTATATAGGGTCACAAACCTCCTCTGGTGCTTGATTCATGTTATATTTTGACCAAAGCACAGCACAGATGATTCATTTAGACGAGAGGGGACTGTTTGAAAAGGTGAAAAGGGGGTATAATATGTCCTCTTTAAACATACCACCTAACCAATTAACCCACACTATCAATTATTACCACCTAAGTAAATAAATAAACATATAAACCAGAAACATTGAAATACAATACATAAATACACACAGTAAATTGGCTCCTACAGTATCATTCTCCACAGTTTATAAAGACTTTTCCTTCATTGCTTCTCAAAACAAACAAAGTTTTTGCAGTATAAATACACATGAACAGCTTAGTAGAGTAATGAGAGTAAATATAATGTAGATGTTATCCACAGACTATCGCTGCAAACTAAATGTGACATGATTTCATATTTCCACTCTGCAGTTTAGAGAAGATGACTGCAGATGGAGAAATGAGCTCTATAGGCTTTGAAGTCGGAAAAGCCTCGAATACCATCCAGTAATGACTGCAGGTTGTCCTATTCAGATTTTCTTTAAATGGATTTTGACATTTATTGGCCAGGCAGAGCTTCTTGAGGCCTTTCAAACACAAATACAAATGACTAACCCACAGCCTTGGGAGTCAAACTAATTACAACTTATTAGCATTCCCAATGTGAGGATAATTCTAGCAGAAGATGACGAAACCTGGGTTTAAAGCAAAGTGTATTTCAGATTAGAGTGGCAGCCAAATGGACAGAAATGTGCAAATGGTAAAAAAAATGATATAGCTCCTGCCTTGCCTGCTCTGCCTATGGTTGTGTTTCTGGGGGCGGCTTTGGGGGGCCGGTTACGTGCCGCTCTGATGGCCTTTCTTTGGCCCCGCACTTCATTGCTGTGAAGGCTCTTGGCGGTTGGTGTTGCATTGTAACATTTTGGTTGCAGTTGATCATTATAGCACCTTTGTTGTATGCTCTCTGTGCAATATTGTATAAGAATATATTTTTAAAATACGGTATATATCATTATTTTCATGATTGCATTCTGTGGCCTAAGTTGTGGGTGGAAATTGTACTTTTGCCTTATAATCTTGTGTAAATCCAAATGGATTTGTGATTATTGCGTCTCATTATCTTTTAGTATGTGCCCTGTGGTATGATCCCTGTGCATTGTGAATGTGTGTGTGTGTGTGTGTGTGTGTGTGTGTGTGTGTGTGGGGAGCTTGATGTTAGTACGTTTTGCTTGTTATGTGTCTATAGGCTATGCATTTGTGTTCGTACATAGACTTGCAATGTTACTTTTCTTTTGCTTTCATTCTGAGTCTTCTTGAGTTATTGGGTTGTCCATTGCTTTGGCAATTGACTATTTGTATGCCTGTAAAATTGTTCTCCCCGTTTTGTCCTTTGTGTCACTATTTCACTTGTTTTGTTATCTCACGAATAAAGGGGGAAAAAAATGGTATAGCTAAAAAATGTCAGCAGTAAAATGTTTTGGATTGCAAGAGAAAAATTCTGCAGGGAAAAACATTTGGTCAGGAAAAGCAACAGTGAGTGATGGGATAATCTGAGCGGGAGTACTTACAGATGTAAGCACAGGACTGAATTAATACATGCTGGGGGTTCATCAGCTCAGTGGTCAAATGTCAGATGAGGCTTCAGTAGTTATGATAATTAAAATCAATTTAGTGATAATTAGTGAAAGGAGCCTCTCGCACCCTTCCATATTTTCTTCTATATCAAGTTGGACGACTAGAAATGCAGAAAATAAGTGTAGCCAGTTTACCATTATCGTCTTTAATTAATTCATTGTAACAGAATATTTTAGATTGCATGTGCAAAAAAAATAAAATAACTGCTGCTTTGGGAAAGCTTGTGAGGAGCTCTGGATTCAGTAAATATATGTTTCTAGTTACTAAAAGCAACACAGTAATCAAAAAGGTGCTCGAAACTTGGACATTTATGGTTGTATCTGAAAGCAAAGTTTTATCAAATGCAAAATTTGTGTTACAAAGATGGTGTATAATTTAGTAATCGACGACTTCTCTTGTGCATTACTAAAACTCTGCAAGAACAACCGTCTCTCTGTCTCTCTGCTTTCCCAGCAACATTTTGAAACACATCTTACAGCGTTTAAGAGTGTTTTTTTTTAAATTGGTTAAAGTTTCCAGTAGAAGATATAAGAGCTGTTGCTTTCAAAGGCATTCACAAGCAGGGAACACATCACCAACAAATGATTTGTATTCATTATATTTGAATTTTTTCTGTTGCTAATCTTCTTGCTATCATTTTGATAAAACTTCTTTGGAATCCGCTGTAGCGCCCGGGCACGAGAGAGAGAGGGACTGAGAGAAACAAAGCGAGAAAGAGACAGAGAGAGAGAAGGAGGTGGGGAGGGAGGGAGGGAGGGATGCAGAATGTGAGAGCAAAGAGGGAGGAGAAGGTTAGGTGTGAATTTATGCTGAAAGATGCATGGTTGAGGTGCAGTCCGGCTTCTGAAATGTTTCTATGAAGCATCACTTGTTAAAAAACTGAGTGCAACACACCCTGGATAGATTTTCTTATCTGACTTTACTTTTTCTTTTTTTACTTTTTTTAATCAACTCTTTAGGTCAATTCTGAGCCATGAACTTAAACTGAGTGACATTTTCAGCTCATGTCCATTCACGAACACAAGGCTATCAGCAGAATTGTTGCATGACTTACAAACAAAAGGCAGACCGTATTGCTACACAATGCAATGAAGTAACACATAAGTGAATCTAACAGAAACAAAGCTGCAGAATGCAGGAGGGACAGTTGGCCAAAGATCACTGACTGAATGAGTGCATACATTTATAGGCTTAACATATCCTATCTATCATTGGGGCATGAGTAAATGTGACTATAATCTTCTCTGTGTATCAAGTGGCAACCTCTGATTTTGAAAAAATGAAGCAAATGCGGAAGTGTTAAAAATGGCAATACCCTGAATGTCCACTTGAGGCTGGCTCAGAAAGCCAAGGAATGCACATTAACACCTATTTCAATTATTTATTTCTATTGCAAATATAAACACATTAACAGCCTGATAATGAAAAAACACACTGTCATTTTGCATAACTCATCTGTTTTGATTATATTAAGGCTTGGACCTTGGTCTCAAGACCATCGTCCACCTGCTTCAATTTAAAAAAATGTACCCTTCTTTTAATATAAAATGTGTTTATTGTTTACTTTGGGGTAAAGATCATTTTACCCTAAGTGTTTGCTTTTTTTAAGCTATATTTTGAGGCCTTTTTGCCTCTATCGAATGGGATAGTAGAGACAGGAAATGTATGGAGGAGAGAGATGACATGTAACAAAGGGCAGAGATTGGATTCGAACCCACAGACAATGGGATGAGGACTATAGCCATCGTACATTAGGAGTGCAACATAACCACTAGGCTATCGGTGCCTCACACTCAGTGGTTGTTAAAAGGTAATCAGAGAAATCAAGCAATGTGAGAACCGGGGAGCCTGCTACGTCTTGCATTCTGCAAACAACCAACAGATAGAAAAAGGGGAGTTTTATTTCAGTGCAAATGAAGAAAACTCAGCTTGTGTCCTCAGTCTGAAAAGGAATTAAATAGTAGAAAAAAAGGGATATATAAAATGTTATACAGGCAACGTTTGTGTAAACAAGGGAGCCAATGTCAGCCACACAGGGCTTATACTGCACATGCAAACATCTTGTCATTGTTACCATTACATGATGCTGAATCATGCAATAGAGATTTGAATAAACATTAATAAAGATATTGAATGTCAGCACCCCCAACAACACGACAGCTTGAGCTGTCTCTCTATTACTTTGCTGCTTGGATTTTATTGCTACTTACCGTAAAGAAGGGAATAAAGTCATGATTTGATTTCATGTGTTAGGATTACTATCATACAGTGATATGAACAAATTGTCCATCTGTGGTACCATGTCTGTGCAAGTTGCTTGTACATGTGTTAAAGCGTACATATAATACTAAAATTTAACAGAAAAATTCTGAAACACGGACGTCTTGAAAAGCCTCTGTAAAAAGAAATAAAGGTAAGCTATTGTGAGGAGTCTTTAGCTGGTTATGAAACAGAAATACTGACGCCTCTATATGACCACATACAAACAACAAACATACATCAGGATGAAAACTGATTATTTCTGTATGTTGTTCTTTTAAATGCATGTAAACGCTGGTGCAGGGTGGAAGTCAGATGAGGAGGTTAACAGCATGCTGCCAAAACACCTTTTTGTCACCTTTTCCATAGCACAATTCACAATGAGTAATATGTTAGACTGTTAAAAGACACACCATTAACACATGTACAGGACAAATTCAAACATGTTTTGTATCTTAATCACTTCAGAGTTCAACATTTTTGTTGGTTCATTCAGGGTCATTCTCCATTGCCTCATAGTTCTTGAATACAGGCTGACGATTAAGCAAACATTAAGCAAACATTAAACAAACACTAAGCAAACACATTAGGTTGTCTGCACTCTGTTGCACTTTGTTCACAGTTTCTCTAATCACTGCAATTTCACATTAACAGCTCAATATAATGTAAATGCACATTACAGCTGTGATCACTGTACTGCACATTGTACACCTACATCCGTAAAAAGAAACATTTATATTTCAGCTACACAGTTGAAATAGTAGTTTCAGTCATTGACTTTATTGGAGACTATATCCCCAGGTTTATATGTATTTCTATTAGTTCAGGTCTATTTTGCCTATTGTTTATTCTGTTGCTTTAATTGCTATTGCATCACCACCATTTTCTAAGTTTGGGATCAATAAAGTCCATCCATCCATCCATAATATAAAGAGATGGATAGCCTCATAATATTAGAATGAGTCATTTCTTTTCCACTGTAGGCTCAAATAAAAGCACTTTAAAGACTCATTTCCATTAACTAAATTATTAATATTAAGTGTTTCCTTTCTTCATGAGGGTTTTATAAAAATGTGAATCAACTTGCCCTCACCGCTTCCCTTACTGTCCGTCACTAACGTGTCCACGCGGAGAGCGCTCATAATATAAAGCACCTGCAGAGACGCAACTCATTGACAGCTGATGCAAATTGCGCGTCCCTCCTTTCTTTTGTATCGGGCTTTATCGACATGTTGTTCTTACTGTAGGCTGTTCAAGCGTTTGCAGGCTGCAGATAAGCACGTTAAGCACTTATCTGGAGGATTTATTGCTTCTTGTTTATGTTACAAAACTTCGGGGGAGAAGAGACACCAGCAGCCACCGCCACACCGTCAGACACGCGGGATTCTTTTTTCCTTTTCTTTATTGAAAACAGTAAACAGTGGAGGTTTTACAGTGCAGGAGATAGGCAGACAGGGTCGAGTGTCTCCCCTCCCCTGCGCACCGCGCCACTACCTGGCGAGAAGATTTGGATTAAGACTAATGAACTGGGGGGTAAATAATCTCCACGGGACAGTTCACTGGACACAACACGACTCATTGTCTCGCTCTGGGATTCTTTTGTACACCTTTTTTATATTTTACGGATAAAGACGATGTCTGTTCGAGGACACTTGGTGGCTTTTTTCAAATGCACAGTTATTCTCTCTCTGAGGATGTTGCTTCTTCTGCCTGCAGGGTTGCCTGTCCGCAGCCAAGGGGATTCTCAATCCGACAACAAAGTGATGGACAATATCACCGTCCGACAAGGAGAGACCGTCTTTCTCAGGTGAGTTGATTTTTTTTAAAAACATTCTCCTGCTCCCGCTGCTGTTTCTTTTTATTTATTTATTTTTATTCCCTGCGTTGCTGCCTGCAGGTTTGAAGTGTTGGGGGAAAATAACAGAAACATGATTTAAGTGTGCTGTCTGTTTGAATCACGCTCCCGCCGTTGAATAAAAGGGGGGATTTCAGAGGATTAGTATCTGGAAAACACTCAAACCAGAAGCGATACTCTGCTAATCTGTAGCAGCTGTTAACCACAGATTTAGCGGTTTTAATTGTTGTGTGACAGTGCAGAACGGAAAGTAGAGGAGTCAAAAAAAGTGTGTTTCGAGGACTGTTTTTGCTCTCCCCCTCTCCTTCTGCTGAGGGCTGAGACATGGTGTGAGAGGTGAAAAAACTAAAACAAAAAAGCTTCAATAAACGCGCTGTATATTGTGCGCGCAAAAAATGGATTGATCCGTTATTCCCGAAGACAAGAGATTGTCTGCGCTGACCTTTCCCCTCCTCTGCGCCCTCAGAGGCTTACTGGAAACAGGGGGATTTGTGTTGCTTTCAAGTGCAGTGGGAATGTCCTGTATGACATAAGCAGTAATCACAGTGGCTAAAGGAAGGGGATTTTCTTTGATTGCACAGTTGACATGTCCTGTGTGGGAGGCAGAGGGCACGAGGAGCATTGTTAGCACTAGTTGGTTAAAATGTCGTTGCACTGCAGGTGATTCTCATAACAGTTGGGGTTAGTTTGAAAGGAGTGAGCGTCTGTACGAGGCCATCTCCATGACACCTTGTCTGACATTTTATCCAGTAATGCCCAGTATTTTCACTTGATGGATTTGAGGTCACAGTACAATCTTCCTGGTCAACATACTGCAAAAATACCCCATTGATGGAAAGGCTGGGGTCACAATCTAACCAGACCTTTTCAAAATCCTGTGGTCAAATTCGGCTTTAATGTTGTTTGTAAATTTGTCAAGACTTTTGATTATTTTTTATGCAACGGGTAAAATCTGAAACAATCTCTGTATTTTTATGATAAAGTATCAAAAGTATAAAAACTACTGATCTTCAGTCATATTTTTACAGAAAGCACCCACAAGAGAAAGAGGGAGCACTGTTGAAATTGCTCAAATACAATGGCAACGTTGCCATTGCCAATTTAGGCAGTGTGCAGGAGTTTACTTGCAATTTTTGTTCATTAAGAACAGAAATTACTCAGTGTCGGGTGAGTTGTATTTTTTGTACTGTGACATCATACAGTTAACAATATTTGACTTTTTTTTACTCTGGTAGTGAGACAACTTTAGTTCAAACCTTACTTTCTTCAGCTGAGTAAAAACATTTCCTTGTGAGTGATTTCAGGAATGATCTTTTCAGCTTATAAATGGCCTTGCATAAAATATGATGAACTACTGTGAGGGCTTTGGTTTGTGTCAATTGTTGCGCCCCCTGTGGACAAAGTGGTACGTCTTTTTTGTCCGGTACACATGTAGGTAGTATTTTCTAAAAAAAGAAAAACAAAACCATAGCCTACTTTCTTTTAAAGAAAGAACATTTTGATCAAGTAGATGTCGCCCTTGAGCACCGGCATTTAACCAAAACAAACTGCTGTTTGCTGCCTCCGCTCTCCTCCAGCGGCACACCTGCAACCCCTCTCCACTCGCGTTCGCAAGAAGGAGTGATGAATTAGAACGCACCGCAATTAAGCACCATTAAGCGCAAGCAGCGGACAAAATTTTAATTTGCTCGAGCTGCATTGCCTGTGGTCTGCATTATTGTGTTAGCAGGCTAATGTTAGCACACTTTGGTTAACTCTTAGCTTCATATTGCACATAAATTGACATGGAATAGCCGTGATCTAAAGACACTTACGTGATATCCAAGTAAGCAGTGAGTATGTTATTCTTCTTTTCTCTAGTCCTTGACTGAAACAGCTTTATACACAAGGCCGTCCCGTCCATGTAAACATGATGAATACACGGCTCTGACAACAGTACAGCTGTAGGGACTCAAACTTCTCACTTATTGTAGACAGTCATGACTCAGAGAGACATTTACAGAGGATATACTTGATTTCTGTTGAATATATGTGTAAAATGTTGCACATTCTTTGTTTAAAAGTCAAATGGATCACTCTCTGTGAATAGCATATATTCTTTGGAAAATATAAATGTAGGCTGTTTCTGCAGCTTGCTGAAAATCGTCTCATCCCACACCTACCCAATGCCAACAGATTGAGGCATTACATTTTACTTTATAGAAAGAGTCAGTCCTGTTGCTGACTGTCTTGTTTGTATTGTTAAAGCATAACTCTTGTTTAGCAACATGCATGTTTACACATAGGTGTTATATCTTCAGATATCATTAATAAGATTCAAACACTTCATCTTAAATTGAGCTGACTTTAATGCAACAACTTCTGCACATTACAACCTAGCTCACATGTGGTTGAACAGCCCCTCTCTAGGAGCACTCTACACTCAGGTTAACAGTGCTAGCACTTCGGTCCTCCTTGCATTTTAACATCCCCATTCCTATGCTTGATGTAGGTACACATTTCTCCGGTCAATTTGGCAATCTAACTCGACATAGCCTACATTTACACATCAGGAGAGCAGGCCAATTAACTACAGCCAGTCTATGGCTACAGCCCTGGCTAGTGTCTTGCGGGTGCGTTGCAGTTTGAGCCTAATTTGCCTGGCATCGAGGGCCAGCACACAGAATTATTAAGAATCTGTTAAACCGACCAGTAGTTGTGGTGCTGACTAGCGAGGGTGATGACTTTTTAACTGTTTAGCCAACTATGCATACAAATTAAAAAGGAAATAAAAGTCCCACATTTCAACATGATATCCCTCAATATTTGTCTATGGGTAACCATTTCTCCCTCACACCAAGGCTGCCCATGAGGGGAAAGGGTAAAGCTTTCTGGGGCCCAGTTGCATGGGAATGGCCCATGGAGGTTAGCAAAAATCTTAATGTTACGCAACAATGACCACATTTTATTTTACACTTAAATATTAACCATCACATCTTAAAGCAACAAACACACACATGTTATTTACTATTGCTCCAGTAAAATGTAAGCCCCCCTCTTCTTAAAATGATATGAGCCCTTTTTCTATTGTGTAATGTAACCGGTGTAAGCGGGCCCAGAGGGAGCTTATGTTAGCCAGGAGGCTAGCGCTACCACTACTGATTGAATACCTTGATTTAAATCATATCCTCGGAGGGCCCATTGACTGGGCCTTTCAGGGGACCAGCTATTTCTGCAGGTTGGCCTGCCTCACACTGCCTCCTAGTATTCCAAAGTTTGAGAAGGAAACTCTTCAAAGCTGTTCTCTCACATGGAGCCTCATTAAACATTATTTCTAGCCAGATGCTCTCAATAATTAGGGGTTTCATTCTTCATTTTAGCTTTTGACTTTAAGGCCGTGCAATTCAGTTTTTTTATTGAACTTTTTTAAAATGATATGCCATGTAATACGTTTTCTCTTTGTACTATTGGTATGGCAATATTCAGAGATGAATGTATACTCCTCTTTTAATCTGTTTTACCCTGAGGCACAGTGAGTGTATATAATATACAGTATATCCCTGAGATCAAACAAACAAACAATCAAACAACAGGTTTTAAATCAATAACTATGATGTAAATCATGTCAACAGTTCTGTTCAATCAGACGTCCTAACTGAAGCCGTACTAAAGCAGCATTTTCTAATTGAGACGTGTGGGATATGCTGACATTATACTGTATTACGGCCAAATTCCACCAGATGCGTGTTCGGTCCGTCTCCGCTCCGTTCCGGCAGCGGAGCTGATACGTTTCACTTTATTCAATGTGTGTGCTTCCACTGGGTCCGCTGCGCTGCGTCTCAGCTCCGTCTCAGCTCCGGCAGTCCGGAGCCCTCCGGAGCTGATATGCAAGACTTCTATTTTCGCCGGATGCCGGAGCACGACGCATCAATTCAACACACAAAAGAACAAGCGGGAAGGGAAGTCAGACACCGATACAACATTAAAACATCCGGTTTATTTTCAGAATAAAAGACTTTGTTTTAACGGTTAAGAAAAACGACTGTATGTGTGTTTGTTTATGTGTTTATAAGGTTTATATAGAGTTTAATACCATGTACATTGTATTATCTCGCGCTGTCGGGAGTTAATCTTTAAAATATCGCGGGAATTCCTTTGTCTCTGCACCCCAGCTGACCGGCTGTGCTCTGCGTGCTGCGGACGGAGCACGCAGCCGGTGGGTATTGAAGGACGGGGGAGCACAGAGCCGTCACGCACCGGAGCGGACACGCAATGCACACGGATCTGGTGGAAATTTGGCGTTAGAAAGCATGCTTTGAATATCTACTACAATGATCTATTGAATTACATTTAGCAGATTCTTTTTTCCCCCAAAGAGACATACATTGTAGAGTAAGTGCAACATAAACAAGGAGCTAAACAGAAGGAAACAACGTCAGTAAGTGCCAACAAACGGCTGCAAGTCCGATCAGGCACAGGGGCTGACAGGCAGAGCACAGAGGCAATGAACACAAGGGGTGCAAGTACATTATGTTTTCATCGTCAACAACAGCTTCATCAACTTGATACCATCCTCATCATGAATATTCAACATTAACAACATCCTAAATTACATCATCATACCATCAACAGTTGTATCAATATCATTCATTGAGTAGGTGTTGATGGAATAGCTGGGTCTAAGATATATTAATATATGTAACACAGTGAGAATGTATGTCTCATGTTGGCTGTTATTGTGCATCTCACAACCTGTAGCTGCTAACATTCAGACCTAAACAAACCAACGGTCCGGCAGTTTGAGTGGCTGGGGTTAACCACAGCATGTACAGCTGAATTTAAGCATGAATATCAGTACAATATTCTTTTTGATTAGCCGTGTAAACAGTTTAGTAGGACTGTTATCTGGGTGTGGAGTTATAAAGATATTGAGGGTAGACTAAGGGCGCACTCACACTAGGCAATCCGTACCGTGCCCTAGCATGCTTCACCCACTCACGTTTGACTAGTGTAAGTGCTCCGACCCGTGCCCTGGCACGCTTGGAAGAGGTGTGCTACCTCAAAGTCAGTAACATAGCTGTCATGTTCTCTGTGTTCTCCGATGTGCGGACGTTCGCATCCCTTTAATTTTTTTTATTTTTTCCCAAGTCCGTCTGTCTTGTAAACTAAGCACGCTTCATAATTACGTAAAGACATTCATGTGTTGTGTTACGACGTTATGTAATTGAGGTAACCGTGCTCAGGCCTGGTTAGTCCCGGAGCAATGTGAGTGCAGGCCAGCGGGGGAAATGGGGAGGGGGGACAATCGTGCTTAAGCACGGTACAGGACAATCAATCAATCAATCAATCAATCAATCAATCAATCCATCCATCCATCCATCCATCCATCCATCCATCCATCCATCCATCCATCCATCCATCCATCCATCCATCCATCCATCCATCCATCCATCCATCCATCCATCCATCCATCCATCCATCTTTCATTGTATAGCGCCAATTCATAGCAAGTGTTATCTCGTGACACTTTACAAAAAGCAGGTAAAAGACCTTACTCGTTGCTATAAAAGACCCAGCATTAATCCATCATGAGCACAGCACTTTAGCAAAAGTTACAGTGGCAAGAAAAAATGTCCTTTTAAGAGGCAGAAATCTTTGGCAAATCCAGGCTCATGATGAACAACCATCTACCGAAACTGTGCCGGGCTTGAAAATGAGATGGGGGGAGATGGGATAAGTTGCAGGACAACTTTGCCTAGTGTGAGTGTGCCCTTCATAACTTAAAGAGGAAGTGACCTGGAGGTGTTTACCTGAAGGAAGAGGAGAGTCAAACTTTTGGGATTAAAAGTTGATTTATCCCCACTCTCACTTCGCAATCTGTCCAATGTAGTAAGAATGAGAGGTGTTAGACCTCCACTGCTGGCTGTTATTATGTAATTAGTCTCTGCTTGCCCATGTTGACGGCAGACTGGAGAGGAAGGGTAGGCTTTCTTTACTTTACTGAACCAACAGAGAAGAGGGGAGGAAAAGAGAGCATTTACAGAAAGAACCACAGTGTCTGTCGCAGATTTGTGTTAGCTGCTGAGCTGAACACAAACACAGACACACACAGTCAGGCACAGTTAAAGCCTGCCCCTTCTAACTATAGGAGCTAATTCTGTGATCTGTCTAGTGACCTAAATCCATGTAATGTAATTAGTAGCTTTCTAGCGATCCTGCTAATGCTATAGCTAACCTAAACATCAAGTTAAGATTCTTGCGAAGTCTGTTGGTTTCATATCAATGCAGAAGCCTTCATTTGAACTTACTGCAAAGAAATCTCCTGTCTCACTTTGACAATACTGTGTAGGAGCTCTCTGACTTTGGTTTTTGTGTTGCCTGGGACGACAGGTGTGCATGTCAGTGCAGGTGAAGTCCTCTCTGTATTTACAAAGAACAAAGAAGATCAGATTCAACAGAGGGAGAGAGTGCAACTTCAGTATCTGCTTAGGATTTCACCCTACATTTTCACAGCTAATATTTGTTTTCTGCTGCAGGTAATCTTCAAAATCCTCATATAAATGTATATTAAATGTTAAATAATCTCCATATAACAGCATGCTAACCTTGATAAAAACCTCCATGAGGCTGATGACGTTGTATTTTTTCAAGAGGTTTAATCGTTTCAATATATTGTTTGTCTGTAGCTGATAGGATTTTATCAGTGAAATCATTAATGGTTGTTCAATGTGAACTTTGAATCAGGGACTGTACAAAAAATAGAAGTAGTCTCAGTGACGTCACTCTTTGGTTTCTTGAAGAGGGGTTATAAAGCAGAAAGATGGCAGATGCAATAATGTTAAATGCTATCTCATCCTATCTTTCAATCAATCTAGAAAAAGTCTTCCTGGAAAACATCTACCACACGTCCAACCATATGTCAACTCAGCCATGCCCCTAGTTATGTGTATGCCAAACTTTTAAAGGCCTTTCAGATAGGATGCGGTGTATGCTGGGCTCGCTGTGGGGTAGTGCGCAGAGCAGGGGAGGAGCACACACATGCATAAATCAACTGTGCAAGTTGCTAGGTGTCAGAAACGATAGTCGGGTAAATAGCTCTGGAAAGTAGCTTCTGCCATTGCATAATGTATTTGTTTATTATTAAGATGAGAGCCCTGGCCTTTCTTCTACTGAGGAGGAGGAGACAAGCAGCAAAGACGATGAGGTTGTGTATTCTTGAAATCCTTAGAGCACGCCAGGATTTGGGGGAGTTTAGGCTAGTCCAGGAGCTGCAGCTCTATAATGACCGCTTCACCAGCACGACACTCATCATTCTACTGCTTTTTTAAACAACTCTGGTACGCCCAAACTGTAACAGATGTCCCGCTAGAGTTCAGGAAAGTGAGACACCGTTTGTTGTGATCTGATCTTCCCTCCTATTGGATATGCCGAGGTGTTGTCAGGGAGCGCTGTGCTCAAGTTCAAAATGTTTTAACTGGGGCGCTGTTAGCCTATTGGTTAGTGCATGCGCCCCATGTGCTGAGACTGTAAGTGATGCTGTCCAAGCGGGCGGCCTGGGTTCGAATCCGACCTGAGGCTCCTTTCCGGCATGTTATTCCCCACTCTCTCTCTCCTCGATTTCTGACTCTATCCACTGTCCTGTCTCACAATAAAAGGCATTAAAAGCCCAAAAATAAACAACATTTTAACTTTTGCGCAGATTGCAAGAACGGCAAGCACAACCTTGCGCTGCGCTCAGCTCAGCTGCACCGCACCGCATCCTATCTGAAGACCCTTTCGGCATAATATGTCCATAACGGACTTAATATCAGATCGTTATTGAGGTTCAACATGTAAAACAGTTAGTGATGTATTTAACTGACAAGTGATTCTGGTTCCAACTAGGTTGTCAAAGTTTAATCATCTAGTTGTGCACAGCTGATGACGTGAATCGTCAATTTTTAGGGAAAGTCCTTTTGTATTGTATCCATTTTTCAGATTCGACATTGCAAAGTACCTGCTGTTAGGTCTTCACAGACATGCTGTGATGACATCATGGGGTCTGCCCCAGTGATGACACACATCTTTTAAAGTGGCATTAAAAATAAGAATAGGCCATCATAGTCAGTGTGTAAGGTTGTTTCAAAATAAAGGGATTTATTTGGAACACTCCTCTCTTAAGGGAGACTTTTTATATTTATTAGAAAATCATATTAAAGGGAACGATTATATTGTCACATTTTAGTTTCAAAGTTCAAGAGTCACCACAGTAGACTCTTGTTGAAGTACTTGATTGTTCCACTTCAGCTCTGTACTCCTGACTTTCACGGACAACACACTGCCATCTTTTTAATTACAACCTGCGAGTGCTGCAGCGCTGGTCAGAGACCTCACCACCGAACGGCCAATATAATACAATGTGTAACCCAGAATAACAAAAAGAGCTTGTAATGTCAAAACACATTTTCATTTAGCTTCAAGAGCCTTTTAAATGTTTCACGTCAGTGGACTGTGTTGTCTCTGTGACGTGTTGTTGTGTCCATCTTGTACCATCTCAAATGGTTCTGTTTGAATGTTCCTTTAACTCTGCCTGCCTCAGGAATTGCCTCTTCTGGGATAAATAAAGTTTTTTTTAACTGAATCGAGTTATTACTCCCCCGTGCAGCCGTGCACCTGGTCAATTGGAGAGGCGAGTCTGAACTTGCTATGATGTGCATCATCCTGCGGGCTGAGCAGTGATGGCTGTTTCGTTCTGAAATTGATTCACACATTATGTGGTCATGCTTTGCTTTCATCTTGTTGGTGAGTGCACACTCATACAGACACATGGGTTGAAAAGGCTTTTGAATCTAAAGCGCGTGCTAGATACTCAACTTGTAATAGGGTCCAGCTGTGTGTAGCGGCTGCTTAAAAATAAATTCAATTTTCTTCAGACCATAAAGTCTGACTTTTTTTTTTTTTTTTACGGAAGAGATGTAGACAACGGATTACTGCTGCATCTGTTGAAAATAGTAAAATAAGGAGGAATCAGAGGTTTGAACTTCCATATACTGGTGTATAAAATACTGTTCAATATAAAATACTTCTGTTACCGCTGCAACAAAAATAATGAATCAATCAATGAATATATAATCCTACCCAGACAAGAAAAGATGATTTCCCTTTTTCTGCCTATAAAGAGTCACTCAACACAGAACAAAACTGCCGACTTATTGTAAGTAGTACTAAAAGGCATCAAGGAATTTTTATTTTTTTCCCCAGAAATCAATAGACAGTCTGACATGATGCAAAAATCACAATAACCCCCCTCAATCTTCTTTCAAAATCTTCTGGCAGTTTGTGTTTTTTTTTCCTCTCTATCTGCTGAGAGTCTGCCCACTGCCTGTTTTTGAACCCCTTTTGTACTAATTGGACCTGTTTGGGACATGACTGGGTGTCAATCATTGGGCAGTCAGGTTGTAATGGAGCTTGCAGGTGTGACAGAGGTCAGAGTTTGCTTTGACCTATGTCACACACCAGGCCACACACAGCTTGTGCCAACGATGGAGCGTGGCTTCAACTGCATACAAACAACTTCTGGGACATTCCTGCAGGGTGTGTGTGTGTGTGTGTGTGCGTGCGTGTGTGCGTGCGTGCGTGCGTGCGTGCGTGCGTGCGTGCGTGTGTTTGGAGGTCTTTAATTTCTGAATGTTTCCCAGTTATTACAGTCTATTTAAAGAACTAAATAATATCTTATTTGTCAGATTATCTTCTATGTTCTCAAAGCGCCACCCAATGTCTACACTATCTCTACTTTTCTCTGACCACCATTGGTCTCTCTCTCTCTCTCTCTCTCTCTCTCTCTCTCTCTCTCTCTCTCTCTCTCTCTCTCTCTTGCTCTTGCTCTCTCTCTCTTGCTCTTCTCTCTCTCTCTTGCTTGCTGCAGCTTTTTGTTGAACATTTGATTTTGGATGATCCAGTCGGTTTGATCCGCCTGCTTGTCAGACAGTCACGCCAGAACAGACTCTGATGAGCTTTTCTTCAGTATTCAGAGGAAACTCTCTTTTTTATTTCTTTGTTAATGCTGACTTCCTGGGTTCTAGATTCAGTGAACGTTTACTATGTAAAAGACTAAAATCACCCCAGTTCTTTTTATTTCAACCTCTTAAATATTCAGCCTGCATGATATGAGTAAATGTGCAATGTGCAATAACATTATTCAATATTGCCATCACAATATAAAATGCAATAAATAAACAAAACATTTAAGAGAAAAAAGCTACAATAAGTTACTAATAACTTCTTCATATTTTACACAACCCCTGTGTTTGGAACTTTTCCCTCCTGAATCCTTAATAAATCAAAAAGTATTTTTTTGATCGTTTAATTTGCATTGACTGATAGCTTAGCTTTAGCTTGATCTGACTGCATTAAAATGGTGTAAGCATGGACATTATACCCATGTAAACATGTAATGTAATGTATGCAGAGTGAGACAGATTCTTGTAAACGTAAAATATTTGTCCTAATGTTTTGCGACAAATTTAGGTTTTTGCAATGTGTTCATACAGCAAATGATCTTATTGAGATATGGTTTAAATTGCTTTTAACTATGGTCCGACCGATATGGAATATTTGGGGCCAATACTGATACCGATATTGGGAAGAGAAAAAAATCAGATAACGATATATCGGCCGATATCTTTCTTAGATCTACGTTCGATCTGTAGAGATATACATACTGTATTTTATTGCGTTAAAATGCAATTATCCAACACTTGTGGAAAAGATACACAGTAAGAGACAAGATGTTCACTCAACTGGAAAGTAACTGCGCATGTGCTTGAATCACGCTTGACACTCTGGAGGGTGATAATAGTTGTTATGATCCATATAGCACAATCTGCTGGTGAAAGAGAACTGCTAGTTTAATACAACAATAATCAAATGAAATGTTATTTTACTGGTGAATAAATCTAGTAATATCAGCGCATATCTGTGATAAGTAAGCAGATGCATATAGTCACTGGACCGATCGCGCTGTACTTATAACTGTGCAGCGAAGAGATAGCAGATGTTTAATTGAAGCAGGTAGTCTCACCTTCTATCAGCAAGCTGAGCCAGTGTGTGTCACCTTCACAGTCTCTGTGAAATGTGGATATATTGCACTCATAAGACAGTAAGGATGTTACAGACAGTTGTCATCCTCGCCTGCTGCGTTCTTTGCTAACAAGCTCCCCATCGCCTTTTTTTTTGACAAAGGTGAGAATGGTTTCACACTTTGAACTGAAGAAAGTTAGAGCTGCAACTCTCCTCCTTTTAGTGCAGATAATTTATGAACAAAATGTGTTATCAGGTGCTCATCATGTTATCTCAGCCCCCAAGTCTGTCTTTTGCTCTTACTGTGGAGGTACAGCATCACTACATATTTATAGATAAAACAATTGTATACGAGTTCAGTGATGTGAGATATTTTCAAAATGGATAATCGGATCCTGAGCATGTTCAATTTGTAATCACGCTGTCATTTTCAGGATAAAACCTTAAACAAAATGCATGTGGATTCTTTTTTGTTGATAACAAAAACAGAAAACAGAAGCAGACTGTCTGCAGAAGATTACTTTTTTTTCATTGAATCACCAAATTGCAGTTTGATTGCAGACACAGCTAGACATGGAGGGAGGGATGTGTGATAAGGGGAGACAGTCTGTGAAACAAGCCCAGCTCAGTCATTCCAACACCACAGGAAAGATAAAGTATCTTCTATAAGTAACTTTACATTTTAGAAATATAATGCTGTGGACCTGCCAGCATTTTGCCAGCATTGTATTTTCACACTAAACTACACTAACACTGGTATAATTGTAACCTTGTGTGTGATATTTCTCAGACAGTCAGAGCTCTGGATGCAGACTGCTGACGTGTGGACACAGCAGTGTGTCACTAGGGGTGGGAAAAAATATCGATATGGCAATATATCATCGTCCCGATTCATGTGATACAATTATTGTAACACTGTTGTCTAGTATCAATATTTTTATTCAATAATATGGCAGTCGAGGCAGATTTGACTCACCACATCACCACTGCTTGACTTCTCACTGTTGCGCTTCTCACTAAAATGAGGGTGACATGAACTGATGTTAATTGACAAAAGGAGAAAGTGACGATTGAATAAAAAAAGAAGAAGAAACAGACAGGTGGTTGATGTCTAACAGCGGTGAAAAGAAGTTAAGAGATGCACTGATGAGAGGTGAAACTGACACTAAATTGCACCCCCCGCCGCCTCCTCCAGTCTGACAGGGATAGTCTCCCGCTGTGAGGTGCACATGTGAACAGCCAGGTCGGGAGAATATCCGGAGATTTCTTCTATTATCTAGATATTTTCAGGGGTGTTTATGTGAAGACGGCTCATCTGTCCCAAACCAAGTCCTCAGTGACTTTCATAATAATGAAATAAATAGGTTGAAAAGATCCAGCAAATGCACTTACATGCACGTGCATGTAAGCAGTTGGTGTATTTTCATTTTTATTTAACCTTATATTTTGTGTCTATATTTTTGGAATTCCTTGCACTGTCTTTGCTGCTCCTTATTTTTGTCTGTCCTGCTACTACTCTATGTGCCTTTGGATTGTCCACTGGGGACAAATAATTTTTTTTGAATTGAATTGTGTATAAATCATAGAAACTGAAAGAGGTCTCTTTGAAACAAACCTTGTAGAATAAAAAAAATCAGCACAACAATCAATTGAAACATGCAAGGACACATGGATTAGGCTTTGTCTCTTTATTGGAGGATCTATTTTCTTTGGCGCTCCCATTCATGGCCTATTGTCAGTCAGGTATTCTTAATACAATGGATGTTTTTTCTTCCATCTTACATGCAATGGGATTCTAAATCACTACACGGCCTTTGAGGACAGCAGTTAGTGCATAACAGTTTAATGAAAGTTTCTTTGGAAGCAATAAAGAGCAGCATTTATATGAATTCTGTGCAGAGAAGGGTTGGATTGCGCTTTTTGTCCAACTCTTTAAATGTACCTTGACATATTGGCAGCACTGCTTTACATAGAAAAGACTATAGCTGGGCTAAATAAGGAGCGCATTAATTTCCCAAGGCTCTGTCGGCTAAAATGGACTTAAAAAGAGCCGTGCTGCCTTCTCCTGAGACTGCGATTAATAAATGTCACCGCGGTGGCCGAGGTGGACTGACAACCTCCTGAGACGCTTATCTACCGGCACAGCCCGTGCTGGTCTCAGAGCAGCATCATGTTAACATTTATTCCTTTGTCTCCTAGCTGTCTGATGAATGCATTCAGGTGAAATGTTTCAGGGATGAGGCTCTGTACAAATCAGGGGGAAGCTTTTACTTGCTTTGAATTTAAGTCTGCATGTAGAAATGTTTGCTCGACACGTGTGAATCACTCTCTGCTTTCAGCTCAGCTGGTGCATCAATGTTATGAATAGACCTATCAGCACCCGACACTCTGCTGTCAGCTGTGAAGAGTTTTCAATGTTAGGAGTTCCAAGTAGCAGACAGTCATTTTATTCCTCATATGCCATGGGCTAAGATTGGAAAGCTGATAATTTGATTTCACAGAGGGATGCTAACCATTCTCTCTGTAATTCCATTTGCTTTCACCTTGCTTGCTCTGCCTGGGCTGCCATCCATCAGCAACACGTTTTCACTTATTGTTTTTCTGTCTCTGCGAGTGCTTTCTTCATCAAAATAAAAAGGCTCGTACAGTGAGAATGGCAGAGATTTTGGAGCAGTTTTATTTCGCTGTTATCTTAATGTATTTACCCCATCAGGTAACACTTTAAAATAAGGTCACAATATTCACCATTAGCTAGCTGCTTATTAGCATGCTAATTAGTAGAACACTGGCTGCGTATAAGTCAAACAATAAACACAACTTACATTAACAACACATTTGAAAACACAACACAAAGAACAGACATTAAAAGGGGACCGTTAAAGAGTCGTGTCAGGAGTCGCTCTGGCAGAATAGCGCCCCCTAGTTCATCTTAGCATCTCGTTCCGTTGTTAGTACGGTATTCTACATGACAATAGTCTATAGCTAGTAGTCCATTAAAGAAGAGTTTGCCCTCAATATCTTCCAAATTTACTGCTTATTGATTTTGAGTTAGGAAGTTGTTGAACATATATAATGATCTTAATATGCATTGCTTAGTTTGGCCCTTATAAGGTAGATGTAAGCAAGAGCAAGATTTTCCTAACTTACTATCAATAAGCAGTAATAGGAGGGTATTGAACTCTTCGTTACTAGCCTATTAGCTACAGACTATGGTCATATTGAATAAGGTAGTAATTAGCGCTTAATAATGAATAACAAGCAGCCAGTATGCTACTAATTAGCATGCTAATGAGCAACTACTTTAAGATAAAAAGGCTCTCAATCAATAGTACAATAACAACAGGTGTCGTCGAGGCTAGCGGGGAATCATGGGAGTTCTCTCTGCTACCCCAGTGAAACCGATCTCAGCGTTGACCGCAGTCAAGACGAACGTGCGAAACAGACCTGAGGAAGAGAATATCTTTACTGACGAAGTTTAAATTAGAAAACGTTTTTATCACAGCAGCACATACATCAACAGTAAGGCAGCTTTCAGTAGTAATTCACGCTTCCTTATGTAGAGGTCTTTGATGTAACACCCTGTGTTTCCACGGCAATGATAAACATTCTGTCTGTAATGGCGTCCTATTACAACTATAAAATGAATGATTTCTCTGGCTTTGAGAACTGTTGGAAATATTTGAGTTCATGTTAATACTCAACAAAAAATATGTAACATAGGTTTAGTACATTTTTAATTCATTAGTGTAAACGTTTTGCTTGAAAGATGTCTGTTTTCAGAGGGGTTAATGTTGACCATAGTTTGACACCTTTGGCAAACTACCGGTTGAACACCTTTGAATTTTGTTTGTCCTTTATTTGTCACACTGACCTTACATACAGCGATGCTTGGAAAATAACAAAGACAAGAATCATTTATAGCACTTTCAGTCATTAAAAATCTAAATGAAGTGGTGTTTCAATTTGATATTGCTTGTTTCCTTTGATGGATTTCGAGTCAATGGATTGATTGAAACATGATTTTGATGATAGCAGAGTCGTCATTTGAATCCCGTGGAACAGATACTACACTCTAAAAAATCAAGCAAGGGGGCAGTAAATTCAGCTTAAATAAATACGCAATTTCAATATAAACATTTAAGTTTGCAGGATCTATTTGTTTAACTAAGTAACCAACTTGATTCATCTGGGTAAGCCAACTTGAAAATAAGTTTAAAAAACAGACTCATTTTCTTGAGTAATTTGAATTCATAATAGTGCATCAGCTCAACACGTAACAAATATTAAGTTGGTTCAGCTGAAATAATCTTCTGAAACCGAAAATTTAGAAGAGAGTGGGCGTGGCTATTCAAGGAGCAGACGAGAGACTCCACATGCAGCTAGTTTGGAAAGTCGAGGCACTTATGTCTTCTTGCTTGCTCAGAACTACTAAGTTGGAATTTAATCTTTTGCACTTTGGAATTTCATCTTTTCTACTTCGGAACTTCGTCTTTTGCACTTTGGAACAGCTGAAAAAACCTCTGTCGGGTCTCTGTCTGGTGGACCGTTAGCCTACCATGAGGCTGCCCGTGCCGCTCGAAAGGTAAGCCCTCGGACCACCATTTTTGTAGTTAGCTAGCATTAGAAGCAACATCTATCGATTGTTGACGGATTTATTTTGACTGGTTTATTGTTGAGCAGTGTTTAGAACGTTTTCACCGAATCCTTTTCACAATGAACTGGTGCTGTAAAATTTGCAAATATGAAACTCCCAGAAAGACTGAGCTTTTAAAACACTACAGGCTTCGACATGTGCATTGTGGGCAATTTATGCCTTGTCTCTATTGGGACTGCTATTGCTCTTTCAAAACATGGGCCAGCCTTAAATCACACATGACAAGAAGTCATTCATCTTATCAAACAGCAAAAGTGAATGAAATCTTGTCTTTTCAATGTCCATGTTGTACCCTAAACTCCATCACCACAGAGAGGGAGTACTTTGAGCATATTGGCCGTCATTTAAAAAAACATGAAACTATTTTTTTTATTTGTTCCAGAAAAAAGTCAGAAATAATCCCTTATATTTTGTTTTCCAGTGGCCCTAATACTCTTCTGTACGTTTGCCTTTCACTATGTTAAAACAAGAAACAAGTGCCAAACCAGTATCTGTTTTTTGTGGCTTTGGCGGCAGGCACCATCAACAGGACATTGTGTGTACATATAGGCTAAGTCTCCGAAATGTTGACTGGCAGTCAATCGACACCATTTACAGGACATTTCATGTATTTTTTCTTTGTGTAGAGGAATTGAGTGTGCCAGCTTGATGATTATAAATACTGATATTTGTTTCTGATATTCTTGCTTTCAGGATTCTGAGAGCCAAACTGGAGATCTTGAGAAGCGGGTAATGAAGATCCTCGTCACCAAAGGAACTACAGCATCTGAGCCAGCCAGTGCAACCATCATCATAGAGGGCACAGAAGTCCTGCAGGGGTTGGATGTGCCAAGGGCCTATGCTTTTCTGATGGGCCTCATCTATGCCCTCAATCTGAGCTACCCCCGAGAGCTGAAGTACACTTGTGAGGTATTTCAGAAGGTGTTCCTGAAAGTAGACAGTCAGAAAAGCAGCCCAAAAGTCACATCGCCAAAGCAGAAGCTGCTAGGAAACCCCTATGAACCTCATAGCTGAAAATCAAAAATGGACACCTCTCATTTGTGCTGTGATGGACTTGCTGTTCAAGTTGTTCTTCCTAGTTTATGCAGTGAAATGTCATTCAGCCCACATCTGAGATGGTTGCTGCTCATGTTATTTGGGTCTTTGAAGTTGATTGTCATGTCTGGAGAGCTGGAATATTGGTGAGTGTATTGTTTTCAGCTGAATGTTTACCGTTTTCGAAGGTGCTATATTTGCCCTCAATTTGGATGGATAACCATAAAGGCATAGTTCATTAGTTTGCCAAAATGTAGAAATGTTCTTCTACCTCAGTAAGAGTCACAGTCGTTTTAAGTCACTGACTCAACTTGTTAATGATTGTTCTCTGAATCTAGAGCTGTTTAACCTGTTTAATCCTGTTTAATTTAAACAAATCCAAAAATATTTTCCATATCACATACTGTATGTACAGTATCTTTTCATTTTATAATTAAGTTAAAGAGAAGTTTTATCCTCGGCCATTTTGAGTAAAGGGATACTGCATAGGCCTAGTCTAATTTGAAATATAAAATAAATAAATAACATTTATGCAACATATAACACCCAGGCACACTACATACACACTAACTCTACATACACACATAATAGCACACTGTGCATACTACACACAGTGACACATACACACACACACTAAACATGCTACTGACCAAAATGGCAGTATCAAGATCATTAAAAAAATTTAAATGTAAATTAAACAGCTCTAAAATTGGAGAACTATCAGTAGCAAGTTTTTGATTGTACTGTTTTTAATATTTGCACTGAATTTGCACTTAAAGTGTTTATAAAATTAACTGTTTTAATTGTGAATTGTGGTTGTTGTTTATTATTTCCCCCAACTTGAGTAAAATGAGTTGCATATACTATAAATAATATGTTTACTTTTTGCATGGACATTTTTGAGTAGAAAATGCTTATGTATACATTTATAACAACTTAAATTTTAATGATGAGATAACAACATTTCAAAGAATATTGATTAATTAATTAAGTAAATACGACTCAGTTTATCTTTACGATATATAAAAAAACCATGGTCAATCTACTTAATTTTGTGTTGTACCTAAAACATATATCAAGTACAACCAATGTGAAAATTCAATAATATATACAAAAAAAACAATTAGATTCAACTTGATATAGCTTTTTATTTATAAGGCTATTTAAGTTGGCCTTGTTATGCTGGACTAGTACTGATTACTCAATTAACAGTGAAGTTAGGACAACTTAAAAAGATCCATGCAAAAAGTAAACATACCTTTTTAAGTAAACTCATTACATTATTTTTTAGAGTGTAGTTCTAAAGTCATATTTCATGTATTTAGTGATGGTTAAGGCCAGACTGTACACCTAATTGGTTTATAATGAGGTCATCATTAAGGGTGTAATTTTCTCACTCAAGCGAGCTGAAAAGGTCTCATTTCAGTTTGATTTCCACAGTCAGACTTGTTTAATTTAGCACGCAGCAGGCAGAAAACTGCTGGGTCATGTCAGGTTCTGCAGTCATACTTTTCATCAACAGATCTTAATAGAAAATAGACCCAGGAGACTTTCTCTGCTGATGTACTTCCTGACATTAACTTGAGCAGATGCTCTGGGAGAGAGCTTGGCCTACATAGCGCCTCTGTATTGTTGTTGAGAATAATCCCATATCTCCAGTGGATTAAAGATTGAGGACTTGCTGAACTGTGGAACAGTAGCAGCTCGTCATCATTCATCTCTGAAAAATATGTATTTTTCCCTCTCTCTCTCTAGGTCTCCCCTCTAACTTGTTCTGCTTTGAAGTGATTTAATTCCGCCTTGAATGCTGTCCAGGAAATTACAAAACCACTGTAATGAAGTGTGGCTGATTGGACAAGTGCCCTTGTGTGAACATTCATTTTTTCGGCTATCCAGGAATTTGGAATTGAGTACCAGCCAGGTTGAATTGCTCAAATGGGTTTTTCTAGTCTTAACCTCCAGCAATTTGAAGCTTTCTGGTACCAATCATGTAAGTTCATAATCAGCTGAAGGGGCTGTTGCCCATTAAACCAAACTGAAGCTGACATTCTAGCCATTTCAAGAAGCTCAAGCAGGAAATTGCAGGGGAAAGTCGCATAATATTTTTCACTTTTGACTCTTTGTCTCAAAGTTTTTCAACCACATATGTAAGGTGGCTAACAAGAACAAACATGCAACAAACCCTCAAAAGATTTCCACTGATAGAAACAGGTTGCACATTCTGGAAGAATGCAATTTAAAATAAAAAAAACGACAAAACAAAAAATTCAATCAGCCTAGAAACACGCTCCAAATATTTAAAAAAAGTGCTGCACTAACCCAGAACCAATAATAGCAGCGACAGCAACACGCTGAGCACAAATAAACAAGTCAACAAACACACATACCAAGAACACACAGACTAAAGAAAAAACGCTGCAAAACAAGCCATCACAACAGAAGTGCTCAAGGCCTGTAGGAATGCAGTGATTCATTTATTTGTACTTATCGAGAACAGTGGAAAAAATTATGTTTTTGCTACATGTCAGTCTGATTTTGGGTGAAACTGGATCATCAGGAACTGCACTATTTGCTCATATGCTTACTTTTTCAACACCAGAGGTTTCTGCTAGACTCTTAATAATTGGGTTCTTTGGCGTTTACTTCTTTATGTAGCAGGGGATTCATATGTGCAGCTTTTGTTGTTGTTTTGTTGCACATGTTTGATAGTTCCATTTGTGTTGAACATTGCATTTGTTTTGAAATGTGCAGAATTAATTAGAGTTGGGAAAAATATCGATATATGTAAAAATCAAGATTCTTCTGTTTTAAGATTTAAAATCGGTTCATAACTTCCAAAAATCGATTTTTTTTATTTTTTTGGGCTAATCAGTCACTCCCTGCTAAGTGCTAAGGCTAGATCTTTAACTCAGTAGAATGCCAAATAGAGCAACAAGAAATTCAGCCAGTCTCACGGATGACTTTGAATCCATGAATCCAGAATCGTTTTGAAAATCGATTCTGAATCGAAAATCGATTCTGAATCGAATCATGACCCCAAGAATCGAAATCGAATCGTGAGACACCCAAAGATACCCAGCCCTAGAATTAATGATGAATTTGCAGCCATTGGACTTTAAATTTATTTGTCAAAGTCTTACATCCATTTTTTTTTCTGACAATATTTATCCTGGCTATGGAAGTGTATTGCATTGATGTGGGGGAGAAATATTCTGCCTGGTTTCTTAATATTACGAGATAAAATTACATTATATAAAAAAAAGATCACAATATATTAAGACTTAAAAGATAGAGGGTTAATAAATTATGCATTGCGGCAGGCAGAGGTGGAAGGAAGATCAAAAGGCAATGATGACACGGGTTATTGATTTGATTGTGTTTTATTTCCATCTTGGTTTAAAGCATTGGGATATATTAGCGTCTTTGAGTAATGTGGATGGCATTCTCATGAGCTTGTAGACTTTGTGCAGGCATTGGAAGATCAATGTTGTTCAGACGGAAAGCACACTCTGACCTCTTTGACATAGCGTAAGTCCTTCAGGATCAGTTAAATACATATGGTATGCTTCACGGATATAAATTCATGCATCTGAACTGCATTCAAGCTGGCTACGTGGTGTGTCAAGATACTATCAGGCATTTACTGAAAATTACGGAAGCGTATTGCGCCTCCTCATCGCCACCACCCCAACACAGGGGCAGATCTGTTTTGTGATCTTTTCTAGTATAACAACATATTTTCTCGTTATAACGCTATCTCTCCTCAACTTACGTAACCACATGTTGATGTGGTGTGGTCATAGAGTAATTTACATAGCAGAGAAAAATGGCATGTTATGATGTCTTACATTTAAGGTGGTACTCTCATACAGCAAGTAAACTGTTCCACTTTAAGGAGAGCATTCTGATGAGCTATTCAAGTGATTTTAGCCTGTCTGGAATAGAGTCTGGCCCTATAGTGTTCAGAAGTGTTCAATATTAAATAAAAGCCAGACTGAAAATAAGAAAGGTAAAGGGAAGAGAGGAGGAGATAGGTGGGGAGAGGTGGAGAGCTCAGGATTATGAGCTTAAAAAGATTCTCAGCTCCACCTCCCCGTCAGCGCCAAGATATCAATACTGCAGGACACCATGCTCATACACATATACTCACAAACACACAGACGCACACACGCTGTCTCCCAACACAGGGATTAGTTATGGATATAGCACTCCATTGCTTTAGTGGACCAGACTCAGGCACAGTGCAATAAACAGAACTGCCACTGAGGTCATAAAATCCACAAAGGTCTTTAAAAAGATGAACAAGCAAAAATGTAATAGAGATTTTGAACAAAAGTCTAAAACACTGTAAGAGTCCAACATTAATCAAGGGATACAAGTGAAAGTGTTTTCCTGAGCCTTCAGCATGGAGTTAATACAAAATGAAAGATCGACTTGAATACATTTAGTTTCAACTTTTTCCGGGACAACACTGAAAACGCACTATTAGCTTTTTAAGAGAATTGCGATTGGCTTTGAGGAAATGATAACAAAAATACATCTCAGGAAATTAATAGTAAGTTGAAAAATCCATACATCCTGCCTTAGCACAGCTTGCAAAGAACACAAACTGTGTTTGTGTCTGCTTCAACAAACACAGCGTCAAACTGAATATAGGAAGCATCAGGGATGAGGTGAAATCAGGTCAAAACCATTATTCTGCCCTCTATACACTACCACTCACAAATAGTGCTGGAAATCATGCTCAAAAACATTCCCCTATCAAAACACATCAGTAGAACTGAGTATGAAGCTTGTATTTAATTGATAGTTAGATTCAAGATCTCGCTCACTTCTTTGTTCAGATGTGTCCCTGTTAATTTTTGACATAAATATTTCAAGGTTAAGTTGTTTTTCTTCACAAAGTAAAGCCAGAAATCTATCAAAGTAGTATTTTATGAAATGCCCTAAGTGATTAATGGTGTCAGTACTGAAACTCAGGAGTCTGCAGTATAGCGGAGCCAGACTTTTTTTGACTGGGGTGGCCAAACAGGGCCAATGACTTCTGCAGGGGTGGCCGTAAGTGTGAAGTGCGCACACACATACAGATGAATTGCATTTTTTTAACCCTTTATATCTCCACTAATCATATTTACTTTCACCACTCACATAAAAGTACCAAATTAATTCTATATAACAGTGTCTATTTTTTTACGTAAAAAAGGTACCACTATAAAATCTTCTTAATTCTAGGAAGAATGTGCAACTTATTGATCCAGTAGATGTTGCCCTTGAGGTCCAGCATGAAACCTAAACAAAAAACAAACTGCTGTTTGGTGACACCTCCGCTATTCTGAAGGCTCTGCTCTCCTCCAGCGGCACACCTCCAACCCCCCTTCCCCTCGCATTTGCACAAAGGACTTATCAATTAGAACGCACCATAATTAAGCACCGTTAAGCGCATTCTTTGCTCGAGCTTGTGCCTGCATTGTTGTGTTAGCGGGCTAATGTTAGCACGCTTTGGTTAACTCATAGCTTCATATTGCACATAAATTGACCGTGATCTAAACACACTTACTTGACATCCAAATAATCAGTGAGTAGGCTGTGTTATTCTTCTTTTCTCTAGTCCTTGACTAAAACATATTTATACCAAGGCCGTCCCGTTAATGTATACATGATGTTAACACGGCTCTGACAACTATACAGCTGACGGGACTCACACTTCTCACTCATTCTAAACAGTCATGACTCAAAGAGACATTTACAGAGGATATACTTGATTTGTGCTGTATTCATGTGTAAAATGTTGCACATTCTGCCCTTAAGTACAGTAAGCTACTCCAAAAGAATGTGTATGACCAAAGTCATAACATAATGAAATGTGCTTCTAACCTGTTGTGACAGAGACCAAAAAGTTGATTTAATCATGAATTTCACCTCTGACGATGCAGATAGTAGTTCAGGATTTCGGGGGTGGCCATGGCATTCCCATTGGCTTCGCCCCTGGGTGTGTGTCATTTTATGATGAAGCAGTAACCTATTCAGAAAAGTGCTTTCAAGTACATTGTATTAGAAACTTAACTAAAGAGGGTGAGATGAAGTTTTTTTTCTTTAAAATTTCAGTTTAAATAAGCATTGTGATCATTGCATTGCAACAATATTAAATTAATATGTTCCTTTGGATACATGTGTGTTTGATGATCAGCACCCACTTATGTATTGAAGTTTTTGTTTATATCCAGTCTGAATCAAACAACCAATCAGGGTTATCTTGCATGTAACCAGCCAATCACAGCGATTCTGTGAGGATAATATTTGAATGCATGGCAACAGTTAAGTTTCAGACGAGCATGTGTACTTTTCATGTTGCATACTGCCACTTTAAACTTGTTTGAATGTTTACATTTGCTAATGAGGCCACTCCCGCTAGAGGATTTAAGGTGCATTCACGTGGTGTCGGACACATCGGTAAAACGACGTTCTGTGTTGTAAAATGCACATGAAACACCTGCTCAAGTCAGAACAACAACACGAAAAAATCGGAAAAGAATTACTGTAGACGCCCGACTTAACGTCAGAACTGCATCAAATGTGGGACAAAATATGTTTTGTTAATGTTAACATACTTTTTATCCATGCACGTATTGCACATCAACTTTTTGCTCAAATATAACTTTTGACAGCTTTTCACTGATCTTCGTCGTAGCATCCACTTTTTTGTGCTGTTATGACAACACTGAAGTCTGAAGTCGTGAACACACTGAAGTCGGAAGAATAATTTCCCAACTCGGAAACTTGGACCACCCGAGCAGCACCTGAATGCAGCATTATTTACAGACATTTACTACAACACATACGACCGTTTCCTCAACTGATTCCGAGATTTCTTCCAGAAGGAATTGGCATCTTGGAAATTCCTGGCAGAAAACAGACTCTATGTCTGTGTCCATAGGCAAACAGTGACAGCACCAATACCACCAGTCCGCCCCTGTCAGCAGCAGCCATGGCTCGCTGCTATATTGCAGCTGGTAGAAAGAGCCACGAACATCCGATTCGAGCACAAGACCTTCAAAATCCCCTTCATCCATATCAGTTTGAAGTTGAAACATACTTTTTTCGCCATTCTCGGTTCTTATCAGCTTTCTCCATAAGGTCTGTTAGCATAGCTTCCTAGCAATATGGCGGACGTTAAGTTTTGATTCTGGCAGTGAGGTCCCGCCCACTGATCTGTAATAGGTCTGTAGCTTCAGTGGTCGAAAATATGATGAACTAGCTATGTAGTTTCACCCCTGCTAACCAAAACAGCCTCCGATGATGCAAAATGACGATTTTTGCTTCATCGGAGGCTCCTTTTCAGGCAAAGAAATAAGGAGCTTTCTCATCTCAGGGCAAAATGAGGGCCAGATACACGACCATTCAAAAATACTACCAGGTTTCTAATGATACAAAGCTTAATGCAAATGGGTGAAGTATCCCTTTAAAGATGAGCTTTGAGTTTTTAAGAATGAGAGCTTTGGAAAGATATGTGTTATAACTCTCTAAAAACCAAGTGCACATTTCGGGATACATTGACTGCTGACCAGAATGGGATTCATTTTTAGCCACAACTTATCCATTTAATTTCAGTGTAGAAATATTTAAGTGCACCATCTGCCTTTCTGACTTTCCCTCATGGTTCAAACTTGCATAAATCAGAGTTTGAAGCCGAAAATAATATACATTTAGGAAATAAAATGTCTGACAGATACTTTGTAAAATGATCTGCCAGATGCATACTGTATATCCTTGCATCTGTGAAGGTTCAATAAAACATGTCAGTGGATGACAAATCACAGTATCAGTAATAAACATACACTATAGCTGCAGGATCAGCTATAGTGATTGTTTAGAACAAATGAGTGATCGAATGAGCGCGTCCCATTGATGTGACTACCTTACTCCTGTTTTCACTCAGATGCCAGCTGGTATTTAGGAAGCAAACAAACTGCTTTATTTATTTCTCAGCAGTAATTGTGCCCAACAAACTTCTCCTCTGGCTAAAATAAGTTTTTACCGACTTTACACTTCAAAGTAGAGAGACGAGCACAGAGAAGTTGGAACAGGCAGAGCTCCGGGCTACAGCACCCTTCACGGCTGATCAGAACTGTGTGTGTGTGTGTGTGTGTGTGTGCGTGTGTGTGTGTGTGTGTGTGTGTGTGTGTGTGTGTGTCTGTGTCTGTGTTACCTATTCTTTGATTGCGTGTTAATGTGCTGGTGGATATATCTCTATGTTTACGTACGTGACCTCAGCAAGTGAGGAAATGCATTTTTTTCTATCCTCCCTACTGCGAGTGATTAGTCAAAGACTGCACGTGAGACTGTTCAGTGCAGGTAATATTAGAACTACCGATTTACACCCTGGTTACATCCAAGTATAGTCTAGGTGTAGATGTCTGACCTTTTTCTTATTGCAGTTGGCTGTAAAATTAAAGAAAACTTTATTCTTAGAATAATTTGTTATGTATTTGTCTTACTTTTTTTCTCATTGTTAAGACAAAAGCTTGGCCCTCTCATCATCCTCCTAATATAATCTACCATGGGGGCGGGGGTCTCCTGATGAAGTATTTATAAGGCTTTCGTGGAAACACATCCCCTTGCAGTGAGCATCCTTTCTATATGAGCGCTCCCTGTTTAATATTAGCCTATAAGGTCAGTGGAGAAATTGGATGTGTTGAACTGAGTGTGTTCTGCTGAGGGTTATGGGTGACAGGACGAGAGGACGAGAGGATGGGAGGGTGTGTGCCGTGGGGAGGGGAGCAAGGTCAACAACAGGTACTTAGTGTTATTTACTGTCATAAAACAGCAAGATTTATTTGACAGGTAATTTAACTATGGGTGCATTAACATGTAATACAGTCAGCGTACTAAATCACACTTGTTCACGTGGGAGGAATGCTCGGAAACACGGCTGTGTGGGTTTATCAGAGAAATGTTATTGCGAGTGCAGCAGGGATAAAACTGAGGATTTTTCAAAACAAGTGTTCGAGCCGCTGCTGGGAGATAACTATTTGTACTCCCCATAGGCTGAGTCCTTTTGGTTTTTGTCATATGACACCTTCAGCTAAACATCTGTCTGACCCAAAACAATTAGTTCTTAACGAAAAAAGCTGTACATCTGACTTATTGCATCCTCATTTGCTCTCTCTAGTCACAGTCTTCTAACCCCATGAAGGCAAAGATTAATGAAAGAACAAGAGAACTAAAAAGAATGTACTGAGGAACAGAAAACATAATGACGCAGTTTCATTAAGTGCAAGGAGATTGCACTGGTCGCACGGTGGTTGCGTGTCGGAGGATATTAACGTCATCACCCCCTCCTACTCGCCTGTGGTGAATTTTCCTGACTATTACCTGCTGTGTTCTCGCCAAGCGGCAACTTCCAGTGCTGAAAAATTAAGCCAATGGAGAATTGCAAAAAACCTGCAGGTCCTGGAGTGTCCACTTGAGGCTGTCTGCAAAAGCCCCGGAACTCACACACACACACCTGTAACAGATTTGTACAGCAGAAATAAACGTGTTTTTTGTTTTATAACTCATCTGTTTGGATGATATTAAGGCTTAGAGTTATTCATTCAATTACGTGCCTGGCTGACCTAACTGACAGGCGGGCAAGTTATAGCTGCTTGTCAGGAGGCTTAAGGCCCCCCTCAGCTCCACCTCTTTGAGACGGCAACCAATAGGCTTCCAAAGTTTGCTTCAGAATCCAATGATTGACATCACTGAGACTACTTCCATGTTTATATACAGTCTATGGTCCTCACATGCCTCATCTTGACTTTTTAATTTACGAGGGGGCTGTTGGTGAAATTGGTGAAAAATTCTCCCATAAGTGTTCACACAAGCAGCTCACCCCGAAAATATCTGGACATTTTCAGGAGTTTCGTTTTAGTGTGAACGCACAACAGTATTCCACTAATGACCTTCCTCATGTCTCGTAAAACAACAATGCAAAATAAAACAAGATACGCACATCCCTCAGTGGGAGCTGGATCCAAAAAACACAAATAGGTAAAGAGAAGCAAAACAAGATACTTACACCAAGAAGCTCCCGTTTGAAGGATTTATTAACAAGTGACATTTGGAGCCAACATGCTTTTCCTTAGACTGGTAAAACAAAAAAATGCGTATTTTGATTTCCTTTTCCTCCACAAATTGTGTTTTATTAAAGAAGACAACATACTGAGTGCTTTTAACAGGTAACTTCTCTCATGTCTCCTGTTACCTGTTCCATTAAATATGTGAGATTTGGTGTCCTCCATGAATAATAACTTTAAATGGCCGTTATGGTTAATGTTTTGTGTGTTGCTTAATACTCAGTGAAAAAAATAATCTGAAAATGTTCTTTTTCCTCAGTGAATCGACTGTTCCTAAATGCCAAGCTTTTTGCAGATGCATCTTGTATTAGGCTTTACAAGGCCCTGGGTGCCTTATTATAATTCAGACAGTTCATAAGTCGATGATTTCTTTCCGAGCTGTGAGTTAGTCCGCAACAAGAATACGCTGTATTCCTCCTGGGTGTCCCTGCCCCATTAACCAAATAGAGAGGCGATGCTGGGAATCTTCAGGAGGACAAAGTGAAATCAGGCGGTATTCAAAGCAGATTATCTTCCCCAGAGAAGCAGTTCACCTCACTTTCCTAAAGTGCTCAGAAGTCTGATTCTATAGAGGGAGAATAGATCTACTGTAACAGAGATTAGGAAATTCCTCATGGTTAATGCACTAGAGAGCTGCTCACCGACACTTTTCCTCACAGGATCTCTCACATGTTTTAGGGCATCTATAGCACATGGTAACAGTCCACCTATGCAGTTTAACAGCTGCAGCCACTCTCTGTTTATCCAGAGGGATATGAAATTAATTACAAAGTCCTAAGGAGCAACATTTAGTTCAGATCGCTTCCTTGAAAAATGCTTTTTGTTATCTTGTAAAGTACAAAATGTGGCTGCAATGGAAAGGAAATGATGTTCTGTTGCTTACTTGCTCGCTCGCTGAATAAATTCCTCCATTTGGTTAAATAGCAGTGATGGAACTTCAGACAGTGAGACAGTAATCAGTCATGTTTTTAATTTTTTCTGAGCGCTTAAGGCAAACTAAGATTCCTCCAAAGCTCTGTAACAAAGCCCCGCCATCACTCTGCCTTTTTACTTTTACAATAAGCCCTGCAAAGGTGTTATATTGGTATCCAAGTCTGTGCTTTTTGCAGGGGATAGTGTTTAGTGAGCAGGCTGTCGTGGAATGGAACCCTGACGGTGTGACCAGGACCCTGACCCAAAGCTGAGGGGTCTTGCTCACTCATTACCCAGCTACTTACTTAGGAAATCAAACATTTGAAACACAATATTGATTTAAAAATGATGAACTTCTTCCACTTCACAAATAGTAAGTTGGAATACAGTTAGAGCTGAGTCCATAGCAAAAGTGAACTCTGTAGCTGTCATACAGTGAGATAAAGTAGCTTTCATTGCTTACATTAAACTGAATATTTCCACTGATGGTGAAGTGAGACTATAGGTCACAGATCTGTATGACCCAGCTCAGCATGTGGTTGTCTTTTTCTGTGCCGTCACGTGTGAGTCTTTTCAGCAGCCTTTCAGCACCACCATATACCATGCAACGTTTGTTTGTGCGTTTACTTCAGGTGCCATCTTCGATTCTGCCATAGTGAACAGTTTTTACGTCTTTTATCCGCTTTTCACCGCTGTTATCCTCTCTTTTCTCCTTTTCCCACGCTAAACAGACTGACGTCAAATTAACTGGACCGCGTGCCTAGCAACCGTGTGCTTTTCTTAGTTAAGGTGTTTTCTTCTTAACAACGGTGATCTGTCGGGGGATAGAAGACTGTTGCTATGTTTAATTGGCCAATCAGAATCAAGTATCTCACACAGCCAGGTAATACATTTCCTTATGGTGTTGCAGAAGCAGCACAGACACAACTTGTAATCAAACAGTGTGAGCTTCACAAACACACAAACATGTTACAGTGAGATCCATTCTCCTCTGTTACTACATCCAAATTCACAATAAGAGTCATAACTACTTGGTAGGTGCTAAACTGAAAAAGTTTCATAAACAATCTAATAACATTCTTCATAGAAAACTGAACCATAATTTCCTCTATCAAACTTGCAAGTCGCAGTCCTTAACATTGGGTCGGCATGTATCTTTGTGTCTTTTCACTGCAATGCAACAATAAATGGATTTTTATTGAAGGGGAGGAATACAACAGTATGTGCAAAACTGCATAAATGAAGGTACAAGTTACCGGTTTCTGCTCACAAGTTTTTCAACAAATACTGCCCTTATTCCTGCTCAGTCCTGTAGCTTTGATAATTAATAAAACACATTTTAACATTTGGTGGCACTGAAAGTGTCTGTGATTCAGTGCTTGACAACAGAAAGACACTTGAAATGCCAAATACAGGATGATACATGTTGATAGAAGCTCTGTGGCATGCAGCTCTTCATATTTATAATTAATATATTAATATTTGATATTGTCTGCAGGGTTGATCAGGGACTAGCTCAGTGTCTTTGTCTGTGCTGTCTCCCATAATGCATTCCGATTTACCACTTTTGCATGCTGGGCTGATTGCGAGGTGCGTCCTCTAAGACCCGTTCCATAGTTTGACAGCCTGTCAATGTCAATGGAGAGGAAGCATGTCTCTGATGGCTGTACCTGTCTGTCTGTCAGTTTGTGTGTGTGTGTGTGTGTGTGTGTGTGTGTGTGTGTGTGTGTGTGTGTGTGTGTGTGTGTGTGTGTGTGTGTGTGTGTGTGTGTGTGTGTGTGATATAGACAGAGACCTAGCATGGGAAAAGCTAACTTTGACATATAGTTTCTGGTGTTTGTCAGCAGTCCCTTCAATGCAATCTGTGAGTGCAAAAATAATCCAGGGTAATATTTTTATCCAAATTCAAGTTTGTCATTTTGCACTAAAGATGTTCTGCAGTCACCCTGTACCGGCCAAATTACAGCAGATAAATTATTTCAAACAAAATACAGCAGCAACATTTGAGAGGGAGTCTTTTTCTTTTCCTCCCAGGGCAACTTTCACTTGATTGCAACACACTGTACTTGATTGCAACATGAGCAGTAAAATAACTGTGACATGATTTAAAATGTACTCACATCCACACAGATCTGAAGTGTGGATCTGAAGGAGGGTGATTAAATTCAATAACTGGAATAAAGTGTGAACATGTTATTTTTTTTATGTTATTTAATATGTTGTCCAGTGTAGGGAATATAAATGTGACTGCACACCAAAAACTGTTGATATCAGAAGGGGGAATAATGGATGATAAACTGCTATAGCAAAAGTTACCCCCCTAACTTATTTGAATTATGTGTAATATTATAGGACTGCAGAGTGATTTATAGGACTGCAGAGTGATTTCAAACAACAGTGTCTTGGCCCCTGCTGTCCACTCGTTTTATGGTTTGTTACATTACTTACTTATGTCATCAACTTCACAAGTTTTGCATTGGGCTAAATTTTTAATGGAGTCTGCTGCAAGCCCATGTCAAGCAGAACATACTACATCGACCTGGACAGGATGTCAGACAAAGGAATGCACAGAGCATCTGGTCAATTTCAAAATAAAACACACTATATAGTAGGGCTGGGAATCTAAGGGTACCTCACGATACGATACGATACGCAATACATGGCTCACGATAACGATAATATCTCGATATGGCGATACTGCGATTATCGATATATTGCTCTTAATAACCTACTATATATCTGTGTGTTTATAAGGTTCAAACAAAAACAAACCAAAAAATGAATTTTATAGTTTATATTTTGCAGCATAATTTAACAGTACAACAAACGGCAATAGTGCAAAAACAATGACACTTAAATGCATCATAACTTACTGTAAACAGGATTTATTTTTAGGTGTCTGACAAACAGTGACACTATTTTAAACTCATTCAGAAAACAAGACATCTCATGTCTCTTAAGTAGATCAAATCTATTAAGTAGAAACATAACAAAAATAAATATTTAGCATTTGAATAGAAAAATCAACATTTCTCTTTTAAACAGATAGGCCTAAACATTTATCATAACATGTGAATAAACACTAAATGCACCAAAATTAGCATTTTCTATGTTTACAGAGTTGAACATGAGCTGTAACCTTACAGTAGACAAAGCAGTTTTCCTCAAACCTGAGTGAACTGAAACCTGGACATTTTTATATGTGCATGTTTTTCTTCAGAAAAAGCAGCTGGTCAGCATGCTCAGATGTAAGTGCACTTCTTGAAGCACTGATTATGTCACCAGCAGTTGAGAAGACTCTTTCTGCTGATACACTCGTTCCAGGGACACATAAATGTCTTTGTGATAGCTTGGAAAGAAGAGGGTACACGTGCTCTTGTGTCTTCCACCACAACAGTGGATCCTCGGTCAGTGGCAAAGAAGGAGCATCTTGATATTGTTTAATCTCCCTTTCTGCAATGGATGTTGCTGGTATTGACACACCAGATGTACTCTTCTTGAAGGTCTGACCCAGCAGGACAACAAGTGCAGACTTTCTTTTCTTTGGGCTCTTTGCAGTCAAGTCATTATTGTCATCCTCAGAGTGAGACACCTCCTCAACCCCTCCTTCACTCTCCCCCTCCCTCTGTGTTTGCCCCTGTGCCTCTAGTGTATCTTCCCTCAAAGCAGCAGCCTTGGACAGTAGTTTTGCATAAGTGTCTTGCATTTCTTGAGGTGACAGAAAGAGCAAAGATTTAAATCTAGGATCTAGAGCTGATGAGATGTTTAGAAGATCTTTTTCCTCCACAGACTTGTATCTCTTTGACAGATCTTGATGGAGGGCTCCTTTAATTTCTCGAACCAGAGGTGAATCTCCAATAGAGCTTGTTGTGTCACTAAGAAGTTGAGCATGAAGTGGGGCGATGATTGAAATGGTGGGACTCTTCTCCTCACACATGATGTGTGTTGCCACAAGCATTGGCTTCAGCGCTTCAACCATCTCTTCTGCACTTGAGATGTCTGTCTCTACCAGTGCACAGTCACATTCTTTCTTACCTTTAAGAAAACAAGCAGAAATAAACATTAATGCACGTAATTCCATTTTTTAAAATGTATTTATTAGTTCATTACCTCAGATTGATAAGTTAAATTACATATAAAAAAGGTACTGAAGGATTATGAAATATCAAACAATCTTACCTCAGGAGATAAGAGGGAAGCACAGATGGCTGGCTGTTGCTCAAGAAACCTGGAGACCATCTCGTAGGCACTATTCCAACGAACAGGCATGTCAGTGATGAGCTTGTGCAGGGGTAGTCCAAGGAGTCTCTGATTCTTTTTCAGTGCTTCTGCCCCTACTGTGCTTCTGTGAAAGAAGGTAGAGATCCTCCTAACCTTGGCTAGTAGCCTGGCGACAGCATTTACTTTAAGGGCCCGTTGTGATGCAAGGTTTAATACATGGGCAAAACACCGTACATGCTGGTAGCCTGTTAGCTCCACCGCTACGCTCATGTTTGCAGCATTATCGGTAACAACCACTGGCTCCTTAGCGGCAAGTCTCCACTCTTCCACTGCTCTCTTAAGTTCTTCTGAAATGTGTGCACCGGTGTGAGTTTGGTGCATTACCCTGGTTTGCAGTACATACGACTTAATTTCCCAGTCGTTGTTTACAAAGTGCACAGTGATTGTCATGTAAGACTCCGTGGCCCTCGATGTCCATCCGTCACAAGTAAGCCCCACTCTCTCCGCAGATTCGAGTGCACTCTCCACTTTAGCTTTGGCCTCCTGGTAAAGCGCTGGAACAGTTTTTTCAGTGAAATGTTTACGGCTGGGTATTTCGTACCTCGGCTCAAGTACCCTCATCATGAAGCGAAACCCTTCATTCTCCACAACGCTGTACGGACGAAGGTCCTTACAAATATACACTGAAATGGCATGTGTAATTGTCGTTGCCCTGGGTGAATTAAAAGGCAACTTTGCCTGAAAAAAAGAGTTAACACTTGGCTGTGTCGACGAGCTAGTAGGCACTGTTTTCTCCGTGAGCTCAGGGTGGTGGCGAACGAGGTGGCTGTACATGTTGTCGTTCCGCCCGTGTATCGTATTTTCGTGAGACACTTCTTACATACTGCAAAGTCCTTATCCAGCTTTGTCCCATCCACACTGTAAAAGCCAAAGTGAGTCCACACTTTTGATTTAAACGACGCCGGTGCATCTTTCAGATTACCTCCAACTCTCGAGTCCGCCATATTACCGCCGTTGTTTGTTTTTTCTTCTTCTGTGACTTCTGCCCAATTTTCAGCCACTCGCGCGAGGAGCGCCCCCTGGATGACATGTAAAACGGTGACTAGACTCAATAAGGACGGAGGCATGATGAAAGAAGTTTATATAGCGGCTATGCTTTGATAATAACTTTAGAAAAAACCGATACGCGGCGAGAGCGCATCGATTATCCATCTTAACATTAAACTACAACTTGTAGTTCTCCTGTTAACCTGTGAACTCGTTTGTACAGCTGCTAAATACGGCATTCAAAAATATTCAAGTGCCTGACATAAGAATCAATATTTTCATATTTCTCCATACCATGTCTTGAAAATGATTTTAAAAAAATCCTAAAATATGTTTAAAATTGGCACTATACAAATAAAGACTGATTGATTTTCAAACCAAGGCTAGTACATGAAAAAGCAAGGGAACTGCGGTAAAACAACATACTGTAAGCAGAGGGTGAACAGAGGGAGAGACATTATCAAGAACAAAGCAATTAATTAGACAAATGTCCCAAGGTAGTAACAGACTGGCAAACATAAAACCACCACGTCCACACCTCAGCACAAGGTGTCAGATTAATTCTTCAATATACAGCCAAAGGGTACATTATATGTGTCCTCTCTGCTCTGCCCTCAGACACACCTAAAGCTCTTATAGCCACCACACAGCACACTTTGCTCACTCTCTGGTTGTGAAAAACTGTTGTCATGCACTTTGACATTTTATACTGAGGTCCAAGGTTTCCTTTACTGTGAGTTGAGAGAGAGACAAAGAGAGACTGAGTCAACTGAGTTACTAAGTGGTTTCTTTTTTCTCTTGACTGATATGTAGAGAGTTGGCTGGGGGCTGCACACCATAGACAGTATAAAACATGGACATAGTTTCAGTACCCAATGGTTTCTAAAGTGGAGTTCTGAAGCCCAACGATTGAGGTTGCCAAATTAAAGATGCTGTCTCAAGCTAACTTTTGGTCAACCTATAGCAACAGGAAAAAAAGTGAAGCTGAGGCAGGCCTTAAGCCGTCTGTCAAACTTCTACAATGAGCCCGTCAATTAACTCAACCATGCCCCTATTTATCCATAACTCTTCGCCTTAATCGAAAAAGATGAGTTATTAACATATTCATCCCCCTCAACATTGTATACCAGTAGAGAAAAGAGCTCTTCAGACCCAAAATGATTTTTGTAACACGTGTTTCTGCTGTAAAACAGGGCAATTTAATATGGGTGTCGTTAATAATGGGATTTTAAGGGCTTTTGCAGCTAGCCCCAAGTGGACATTCGAGGAAATGCAGTTTTTGCACTTCTGCATTGGCTTCATATTTCAACACTGGAGGTTTCCGCTTATGCACACTATCCAAAGTTTGATGTCAATTAAATTCCTGAAGCCACTAAATTCATTAGAAAATTAGAAAATGCATGCCTTTTTGTGTTGTCTCAAAAGACGTATTACGTTGAATATAGGAGTTTATCAAAGTGTGAAACTCTGATATTGTGAAAACACTAGGCCTGGGCGGTATTACGGTTTACCACGGTATTTAGAAATCCTGACGGTATGACTTTTAATACCGGCGAAAATACAAATACTATTTTTTTCTGTGAAACTGAATCAAATGTATAGAGGTGAGGGGTTGTAGTGCACAGCATGCGCCAGCAGGGGTCAGCTCCCATGTAGACCCCCGTTACCGTGGCCCCTATTACTGCAGAGCTGATAGCTCTGGAAAGGTAACCGGCTAACATCAGAGTGAGGGAGACTTTGTCACATCTTTTCTTCCTCACGAGGTCATAATCATGCATTTACAGAAAACGGGGGTATATTGTTCCGTAAATAAACCTTGTCGAGTGCTCTTTTGATTGAAAGAGTCCTATATTAAAGTTAAAGAGTGACCAGCGGAGTCGGGCTGCGCAACTCGCAAGCGAGCTGGTCTGTGCCTCTGCTTCACAATTTTCACTGCAGCTCAACTACCGTACTGTAGCTAGTAGGAGTGCAAACTCCCGAAAGTGAAAACAAACGGCTGCACAGAAAGTGCACGTTGTTGACGTTACTGAACACAATAGAAATTGTCACGCAGAAAGACAGTTTAAACTTTTTTTCCCTCTCTGCGATACCTTCAAAAACAAGGTGCGTCTTACACCGTTGCGACTTATATTCTGGATTTTACGGTAAATTAAACTCACCTGCCATTGTTGTGATATGTGGACTGTAAAAACCTCTGCATCTGTGTTTAAGTGCAGCATCTGAGCGAATCTTCAGCACAGCTGGAAACACAGTCACACCACAACGCTCCTAAATAAAAACAATGTAGATAGCTTATCCTCTTGGCAATAAACCTCGATGATTAGAGTGAGCAATTCCATTATATTATTTGAAACAGAAGTTGTAGGTGTCCTTAATTGATTTAAAAGCAAAATAGAAAATGACATTAATTTATGAGAACAGGAAAGTTAGCGAAAGCAAAACCTGCTTATGAACTGTGAATGTGATCGCTACAACAACGGAAGTTATTTTTTTATCTAAAAAAAAAAAATCAATCAAATGTTTTTTTTTTCAAATACCGTCATATACCGTATACCGCAGTAAAATGGCAAGACAGTATGGTATTATGTAAAAACGGATACCGCCAAAGCCTAGAAAACACCACTGTATGCATACTTATCATGAAGATGGGAGAATTTCAAAATGTCTGCTTGGGTCTCATGATTTTTTTCTGACATTGAGTAGTTGCCTGCAACAGTGAGATTGTTGTAAAAGTAATGTTTTGTAAGGTCAGCATTAATGACCCCCAAAGCACTTCTGAACATGTTGACACTGTGCAGATAAGGCCTTTCGATCTGTGATTCTTTGTTGTGAGGGCAGTAAAGGGAACAGTGGACAAGCTTAAAAAAAAATCAATGTACGCATTTCCACATCACAGAAGAAATTGAGACATGACTTAGCACCCTGAGTGTCTGATGAAGATGATGGCGAGGCCTTAGCTGCCCCAGCAGAATGCTTCTAATCAGGATGCCCTCACCGATTACACATGACGTCCTCTTCCTTATCACCTTGTGATAAAAGTCATTCTTTGTTCTCCAATCACTGCTAGATCATCTCGCTTCTGCAAACTCTGCACTCTCTCTCATTTGCTGCATTAACAGTTCATTACATCAATCTGTGCGCCTCCAGAACTCTACTGAGGAAATGTATTATAAACAAAAAAACTGCTGACACTGCAATTATTTACTTTTTTTTTTTTCTGTTTCGAGTTTGACGTCAAATATGATTTATGGAGAATTCACACAGTGAACAGAAAATATGCATTGTGTTCAAAGAGCAGAAAGTATCAAGCATGATTTTAGCTGATCTGAGCCTCTTTTTATTGTATTGAGGTCACCATTCCACATAATGGATAAGCAGCAATAATCAAACACCTGATTTATCGGTGTGGTCAGAAACAGTGTGTTTTGTTTCCTGCTGGTCTAATAGTTATTTTACATATTAGAGTAAAATCCTTATAGATATAGAGAGCTGGCTGTAGAGGCAGAGGAGCGTTTAAATAAAACTAAACTTTAATAAAACTAGCGTCAAACGATCTCCAGCAAAGACTTCCTTGTCCATGTGGCGTTTACGTCTGCAATGTAAAGGCTATCATTTCTGGTCCATTACATTGTGGATTAGTGCCTGTTCATCTGTTTAGTCTCACTTCAATTGTTAACTCTACAGCGGTTTCACTCTAGCTCACTTCAGCAGTATGAGCCTAAAAAAGAAATTGATTCTCTTGTGATTAACCTGAGATTAACAGGAATTAAGTTTCCCGAAACAACAACTTCTTTCCCTGAAAAAGCACAGACTGCTTGAATTTCTGTTACCACAACAAACCACACATCAAATTATGTTAGTCATTTTATTTGACCAACATAAAAACTGCAAAGAGGCTGCATGATGGTGCAGCGGTTAGCGCTGTTTCCGCAAAGCGAGGATATTCCTGGTTTGAATCCCTGTCGGACAGGAGTTTCTCTGAGTGGAGTTTGCATGTTCTCCCTGTGCATGCGTGGGTTCTCTCTGGGTCTTCCAGCCTCCTCCCACAGTCCAAAGACATGCTCGTTAATTGGTGACTCTAAAGTTGTCCATAGGTGTGAATGTGAGTTGTCTGTCTCTATACGTCAGCCCTGCGATTGACTGGCGAACAGTTCAGGGTGTACCCTGCCTCTCGCCCAAGGAGAGCTGGGATCAGCTCTAGCCCCCTGCGACCCCGAACGGGAAAAGCGGTATAGATAATGGATGGTTGGAATGGCTGTAAAAACTGCAAAGAGTTTCAGCTTTGTGACGGACTTGTGACAGCTAGCAGCATCCTTTGGCAAAACCCTTATAAGGGTGCACATGCTGTACGCAATCAGTGGCGATGATGTTTATTTTTAATTGGTCCTCATCAGTTGAAGTTCTGACTTTTACAAATGTATCATCATAAACTTATCTTTCATATCATTTCTGGGCCTCCTCCTTCTAATGAGATTTAGAAAGTAAAGACTCGGTTCATGTTCTCTGTGACCTACTCATGATGACGTAATGCTAGACTTCTCATGTTATAAAAAATAATAATAAAGTAAATCAGTTTGATGTGCAGGCTAGTCACTGTGGACGGAGGCACTGTAATGTCACATTCATCATCATTATCCTCAGACATGACTCACATTTGTCCATTTCTTCTTTTGACTCAGAGAGCTGCTCAAACAGGGTTAGAGTCAGCTTCAGACTTCTACTCTGTCATTATAACATTGAAGAAAAAGTACAATGTCAACCTAAATCAGCCTTCAGTTCCAAATGCACGTACATTTAGAATTGAAGTCATTGATCCTTAAAAACATGCTTCGACATATTTTTCTTCCAAAGTTGCAATAGGAATTTTGAGCTTACTTTATTTCACATGTATTTTTGTGTGTCAAAAGTTTTAGGACTTGAGGTTTTTATTTTGTATTTTTTTCCTTTGGTATCCAAGAACCCTGGCTTCCATCTTAGACATGGAATTAAACTTCAGTAAGCCTTTTGACCCTCTTGAGTTATAAGTCAGAGCAGATCATCCTCATCCTGATGCCAAAATAGTTTGGTAATGTGTTTGTGTTCCCTTTTAAACGACTGCAAATCTCTTTTAACTGGATGACAGTTCAGTTTCCAGAGCTAAAGCCGCACATCACGCCCACTTTAGCATGCTTACATTGGGCTCTTTGTCTAAACTGTTGGTACATTGACCGTTTACCACTGAGTATGTGAAGACCAGATCAAAACATTCTACAGATTCAACAGCTGCTGCTTCTCCTGTTTGTATGTCAGAGTGTCAGAGATGAAGAATGTGTGAATTCTGTTTTTTTTCCCGTTTATCATTTCTTTAAATACAAATACAGCCTTAAAATGTGTGTTTGAAACACTGACATTTTGCCAGCCAGATGGTACACGCCACTAAATTTGCACTGTTCTTCTTTGCCACTTTAAATCATTGGTGTGAATGGAACTGATGGTATTTCTCACTTCCACTTTTACTAATCTGATTGGACTACAGCCTTCTTAACCAATAATAGGTCAGTCTGAAACTGTCATGAGTAGGGATGGGCTTTTCAAGCAAAAATACCCTTCAATAATTAATGGCACTTATTTGATGATTATTTTAAGACCCCCCCCCCCAGCCCACTCCATGCCAGCACACAAACACACGCCCACATGAGGACAGAGAGAGAGAGAGAGAGAGACCAGTTTACTTTTTCTCTGCAGTTCACGTTTGTCTCCTGATTGAATAGACATTTCAGAAAGCACCTTATTTCACACAGCCTATTAACACCCACTGTGCAGGTTAGCGCCGAGTGCTTCTTTTTGTTAGGAAGCTTTTCTGACGACTTGTGTGCACACTTCCAGCTCTGTCTTCTAAACACTCCTTGTCTCTTCTTCAACACCAGTCTGGATGTATGTTTTAAGTGCACTGTAGCCTGAAAGAGCTGATGCTTAAGTTGAAGTTTGACAGTCTGTAGTATGGTTTGACAACAACAGCTCTTCTGTTCACTTCAATGACTCAGCCTCGGAGACAATTTCAGCACTAAATTACACGGTGACATTTCAAACAGTAACAGACAAGGTGATGCACGTTTACTGCTCGACAACACAGCAATTAAAATGAATTTAAACTGATACTGTCATTGAGCGCCGGTGTCTGGTTAAGTCTGAATGACTATTGAATCACAACATTTTCAGAGCAATATCCTTAATTTGCACATTAGTGTTCAAACTCCTATCTAAATTTCAGCATTTTATGCCATAGTGTCTGTTTAAAAACCCAGCGGTGCATAACACTGATGAAGCAGCCAGAGAGATAATCAAATAATTATAAATGAGAAACGTTCTGCTTCATTATGCTTCCCTTTGAAAAACTCGCTGCCTCGTTTTTCCATGACAAATGCAGATTATGTTCTGTCCAAGGCTACAGGTTGTTTCATGTATATTGAGCTTTGATTATGCCGCAGACGGCAGAGGGGTTTATAATTTAATTTCCTGCACAGACATGAGCCAGTGTTTTGATTTGTATTCAGACACTCGCAGCGTAGGGACAGAAAAAAAAAAAGCCTTTCCTAATAGTGTGTCCACATCTGACATTTACCAGTGATGCAGACAGAACACTGAGGACAGATGAAAATCTCTGAAGTTTATTTGCCCGCTCAGAGTCTGGACATGTCTGACATAAACACAGAAGACGCTGCAAGTCATAGCAGCTCAACAAACATAATGACAGTATAATCCTCTGGGGGTTAATTTGGTTTGAGACTGAGCCGGAGAGTCGGACAGTTTATTTAACCTTTTTATGCAAGTTTCACTTTTTTTTTCTTTCAAATAAAACACAATTTAAATTGTGTATGAAGTAGGGCCCGACCGATATGGGATTTTTGGGGCCTATATCGACGTCGATATTGGGGAAGGAAAAAAATCAGATACCAATATATCAGCTGATATCTTTCTTAGATCTATGTTCTATCTGTAGAGATTAGATTTACACTTTTATTGCGTTGATCACTCAAATGCAGTTATCAGACACTTGTGGAAGAGGTAGACATTTTAACTTAGACAAGATGGTCACTCAACTGGAAAGTAACTGCACATGTACGTGCGTTACCGCTTGACACTCTGGAGGGTGATAATGCTTGTTATAATCCATATAGCAAACTCTGCTGGTGAAAGAGAACTGCTAGTGTAATACATGACATGCTATTTGACTGGTAAATAAATCTAGTAATAACGGTGCATATCTGCAATAAAATTAGCTGATACAGATAATCCCTGGATATGCTAATACCGGCCGATATTAGCGGCAGGCCGATTAATCGGTCGGGCTCTAGTATGAAGTACACGTAAACTAACCTCTCATTAGAAAGGTGCTGAAACCTGATACAAAAAAATCATTTTATTACAGGCTATGCAATGGGATTGAGTGGGAAATAACTAATAACCCATGATTCATGTAATTATTCTATTATACATTTATATCTTGAAAACATTTTGTATGGGTGACATAAGTCGTTATCTGTTTCCTATGGTAACTAAAAACTGCTGTGTTTTTTTTTAGCCTGGCAGATTAAGCTCCATGCATTACGTATTGTCAGAGTTCAGTCTTCTATCTGCTGGCAGCTGAGCTAACGTTACATAAGCTTATATTATGTTACCCCAGAGACAAAGGAATAGTAGCTGGAGATTGTTGAACACATAATCCTGCTCACATTGATGTAAAAGAACAAACCATTAAAGCTGAAGCATGGATACTAAATTCTCTCCCCCCAAAGAATTGTTGAGGTTTCCCTTTCTTTAGTTACGACGTCAAAGGTTTTATGATGACGTAGGTAGGCTGGTGGGGACTGCTGTAATCTCACAGAGGGAGATTGATGTTCGCACAATCCAGTTTAAATGATGCACAAATTAAACAAAGCATAATAACTAAAGCATAGCCTGCACAACTTACATAACCATATTATGAAGATTGAAGGGATATGAAGCATTTGAAGATATTCCAAGAAAAGACATCAAAGTGGGCAAAAATACCAGTTCAGGCACTGTATGAAATTATCAATTTATTCCAAATTATTTAGAGATAGGACAGCAGACGGAGTCAGAAATCAGGGACAGAGAGAGCACGGAATGACATGCAGGAAATGATCCACAGGCTGGACCCTAACCCAGGCTGCCTGCCCAGAGACCCCCAGCCTCCATACCAGTCGCGCACCAGCTCATCCAGACTTCCTTCAGAATTTTACCAGAGGGCTGAAAGTAAAATTTCCACATAAGTCCCGATGAGTCAGATAAGTTTTGCATTCACACATGCACGTTTTCAGGAAATGTAAAAAAGATTTGAGCAAGTAGATCTGCAGATGTAGGCTTTATAGTATGATCATGCATAAAAGAGGCAGCAGATATTTTCTCGGCTAGTTGCATGCAGGTTTGAGGACGTTGTAAACAAACAAAAAGCAGGTAGTTTCAAGTCATCTGATGGATCTTTATAGCAAAATTTCAAAAATACAAAAAATGACTAACACAGATTGACAGCTGCACAGGATGCTATTAACAATATTATTTGCTGTGCATTTCAAGCATGCCACTTCCAATAACAAACAGCACAGTGATGCATACATATACATAGCAACACCACAAATAGGACTGTCCAGGCCACAACAGCAAAGACAATTTATAAAGAGAGGGGTTCTAAATCAGGACTGATACGTTTTGTGAATGCTGTAGGAATGGACTGGGTGTAATGATTGGCAGGGGCAATCCAGCAGTGTAATAAGCGGCAGCTGAAAACAGGATTTGCAGCTCCCAGAAAAAATTGTGTAAGACGGCTATCAGGGATAATTTTTGTAATTTCGCGTGACCGCTCCAAAGCTTCTTTTTTTATGTAAGAGAGACAGGAGGTTAATGAAAAAGTCCTAATCTTTTCCCTGTATAATTGAAAGAGCGGAGGTATCACTTCTAATAAAGTATGATAATGGAGGCCCGGACACACAGCTGAGTCCCGGATGACCTTCTCATCTCGCTGTTTTTATCAGCTGCACTGTGCTTAAGGTTAAGACATCCTTGCAGCAGAGGGAACAGCTCCACCCTCCACACTTATTGGCCTTTGAGCAGAGCTGCAGAAATCTGTGAGTCACCCCAGGCTTCACTGAGTATTACTGACATGAACTCCCAAGAAATTAAAATGGTAATACTCTGTATATGTCATACTTCATTTTGCAGTTCTCAGTTACCGCCTCTTGAGGTTTTGGCGCCCTCAGACTCCTTGCATGTAGCAGGTTGTGTCCTTGTGAAGTCAACACAATGTGAAAAGATGAAAAAAAAAATTGACATTTCCTAAAATTAAGCTTTATTACACAAATCACTACACAATTTTTTTTAACAATGTTTTATAAAAACTCTTAAAGGTACAATATGTAAAACTGTATTTGAATTTTTACACTAAAATATGTAAATTGTTTAAAAATGGACTAAACCTATTATACTGTATATTTTGCTTGAGTACTTACATTAGCTTACATTATTCCAACTGTAATCCAAACCAGATAAATCCTGAATTTCATAGTTGTAGCGGTACGTGCCTTATCGCGGCGGCTGCCATTAGTGGTATGACAGATACAACATGTTTGTTGTTGCCGTGGAAACACTTGATGTTATGTCAAAGAACGCTACATAAGGAAAGCGGGGTTTGCAATTGAAAGCTGCCGTACTGCTGTATGTGCTGCTGTGATAAACATGTCATGGTGAGCTGGCCTGTAAACATATTCTCTTCCTCATATCGGTTACATCAGTTCGTCTTGACTACGATCAACTCAGAGTTTGTTTTCATCGGGGGTAGGGGTGGAGTCGCGGATAGAATCACTCTCATGATTCCCTGCCAGTCCGAATGTCATTGTTAGTTATTGTTTTGATTGAGAGCCCCCTGGTGGAGGAACTTACATACTGTGCGTTTAAAACATGACTTCTTACTAGCTGTGACCGACTAGCTTTCAAAAAAGGTAAACTTTGTGGGGACACCATCAGCTGTCACGAGTGGGTCTGAGACTTCCTTGTTCAAGCACTGAAATTTTTGTCTCACCTTTTGCCCCAAAAGGTACAGTGAGCTGCAACCCAGCTTTAATGTTTTTCTTTTAATATTTCTTATAATCTTATATTGAGATTTTTGCCTCGATCGTATGGTATGTAGCTGCTATAGAACACTGAAAGCACACTTAAAATGTGGTATTCTTGTTAATATACTGTACAATGTGTTGAGTAATTGAATCCACTAAATGGTAAATGGACTTGAGCTTATATTGCGATTGACTAGTCTTCTGACTACTCAGAGCTCTTTAACACCACAGATCACACCTACCCATTCACAACTGTTCACACATTGATTGCAAAAAAAGCGTCCATCAGTATTAAATAATGCCATTTATACACATTCATACGCCACGGACGAAGCAGCGGGAACAACATGGGGTTAAGAGTCTTGCCCAAGGACACATTAGACATGTAGCTGAAAATCAAAGCCCCCACCTTCCCCTACTGACTCTACCACTGAGCCACAGCCCCCACTCAGTCTGAGGTCACTGAAGTTAATCTGTCAATTGTTGGTGTTGATATTTTATCATCTGAGCAACATCTGTAGGTCTTTCTGAGCTTTCAACACATCACTATGGATACAGCACAACACAGAAGAACCATACATTCACAACAACATCCATTATGGTCTTATTTCATGGCTGTAATAGTAGATCTTTATCCTGCCATTATCCAGTTCACTGGATAAAAACATTGTGTATATGATAGCAAAAGGGAAAAAATACATTACAATGATATCAAATTGTTTCATCTGGGTTATCATATTTTGCAGACTTCAGTGGTCAAACTATATTTCTCACAACAGCCTTAAAGTCCATATCAACTTTGCTGCAGCTGTGACTTTTAAAAGTTTAAATAACAGTTGAGCAAAGCACAAAAAAAGTTGAAATAGCCTCAGAAAATGAAGCTATCTTAAGCACTGTTGAGCATTATCGTTGTTCACAGAGAACACTCAAGTCAGGCAGAATTATCTAGAAACGAACAACTGCAGGGTTTGTTTCTTTAAGCTACAGCGACTGATAGACATAATGGGAAACACATTTGCAGCATTTTACCATAAATGATAAGAAGAAATAATCCATCGTTCCAAATAATTATTGTTATGACCAGCTTGTGTAGGCCATAACATTCAATGGAGGTCCACACAGTCAACTTGCTTCTAAGGTATAGTTTATTCCATACAACACCAAAACACAATGGCAGAGAGTAGTTCGTCTAGACTGTCCAGAGGAAGAGAGAGCCAAAAAGCTGTGGCAGCACTGAGTTTGCATACACAGACATGTGAATGCATATACTATTGCACAGGGTTAGCATACATTAAAGTGTTTATGTACGCAGTATTGCACTGGGGTAAATCACATGTGTGTATGTATGTAAAAGAGGATGGTTAAACATGATCACATAACTGGTTTGTTCTGAGACACAATTTCAGATGACCCTTAAAAGTGGCAAAGCTTGGACATTCCCTGACTGAGAGTGGTAGGCTGTTCCATAATGTGCTTACTTTGAACGACAAAACATTTTGACCAAGGGGAACATCGCACCTCTGGTGGTTCTAGATGAAGAGATAGTTTTCTGTTTGATGTAGTCATTTAGAGGGGGTGGAGCCTGCCGGTTAAGAATTTTTACATCATACATGCAGTTTTTAATTTTTGGAAGTTGTCAGAGCTTAATAGCTTGTACTTTAGAAGGATGTTACAATGGTGATACGAGAGGGGTTTCTTATCTAATATTTTTAACCCTTTTTTATACAGAGATTCAGCAGTTTTCAAGGTTGCTGCTTCAGCAAGAGACCAACTGGTTATACAGTAGTCGATTTTAGAGAATATCATGGAGTGAAGGTACACCAAGGCAGCACAATCAGTCAGGGACGTCCTGATTTGTTTGAAATTGTACAGGTTAAATTTGACCGTATTTCACTTTTTTTTTTACATGGCTCTTGAAAGAGAGTGAAGAATCCAGGATGACCCCCAGGTACTTCATTAGCAAGCTGTAGTTCTTCCCCTCCTAAGAATACATGTGGGCGTGAGATCTTTTCTGGACGCTTTGAGAACATCATGCACACAGTTTTGTTAGTATTCAGTCGGAGACAGGAATTTGTGAGCCAGTCCTGAATGTGGGTCATTGCTGATGTGAGAATTTTGGAAGCTTCTTTGGTATTTTTTGCAGAGGTAAAAATTACTGCATCATCTGCATACATTTGAACATTGACATTTGGACACACATTAGGGAGATCATTGATAAATAGAGAAAATGAAATAGGCCCAAGTATTGACCCTTGTGGGACCCCCACTGGACACTCAAGGTAAGGAAACTTGACTCTGTTAACGGAGACACATTGCTTTCTGTTTGATAGATAGGATTTTATCCAATTAATAGCTTGGTCAGAGAAGTTAAAGTGAGTCAATTTAGCAAGTAGAACCTGAATATCAACAGTGTCAAATGCCCTTTTTAAATCTAAAAACAGCCTCAACTACCTTTGGCATTTCCAATAATGTTAATAAAAAAATCAGCTTTTGTCTTCCGCATTGCCTGGGTAACTTTATTTCTTGCTGATGCAAAATTCTGTCGGTCTACAGTCAGACCAGAACACAGGGATTTTTTAAGAAGCTGATCTCTTATCTTCATTAATTGGATACAGTCTGCATTGGGCCAAGGTAAGGAGTTTTTTTTTTTTTCTTTTTTTCTCTGGCAAGCTCTCCTGGAGAAGGTCGCCATAACCTCTTTAAGTTTGGATATCATATAGTTTGCACTGTTATTGGTTTCCTCGTATGAGAGTAATTCATCCCAATCAAGGTCTTTTAGGGTATTTTCTAGGTGCTGTTGCTGGCTCTTTGGTATAAAATAAAAACATGATTCATGATTAGATTTATTGGTATGTGTGTTAGAGAAACGAAGCTTGATGAGCTTTCTAGAGAAGAAGATGGAATTAAGGTCTGATAGTCCAGTCAAGAAGTTATACATCTTGGTAATTCTTTCTGGTTTGTTTGTGAACAGTAAATCAGTTCTTGTTTGGGAACTGCTTGTGACTCTTGTTGGTTGTTCTATTAGTTGGGAGAAGTTAAAATAGTCTGTGATGGATTTAAGGTTTTTTCGATCTCTCTTATCATCCCAGTTTACATTAAAATCACCAATTAGTATGATCTCCTTTTTATGATTACACAAATTAAGCAGAGCTTTAAGCTGGTCATAGAAATCTGCCTTTGCAGTGGGTTTTCTATACAGGCATATATAAATAAATACTCATGTATATTTCCCATGTTAATGCAAGCTCTCAGTATAGGTATTCTGTGGTTTCCTTTCTTTAGGTATAGCCAATTCATTAAATATAACTGAAATAACTCTACCTTAGTATGTTCATCACGTTTTAAATTATGGGTTTGTTTTGTCCTGACAGCCTTATCTGGTTTACTTTACGTCTTTGATGCATATATTGACTCGACTTTTGGCTCCTTGACTTAAAAACACTCACTTCACAACTGGTGTTAGTTTATGTGTGGCACTAGAAACAGTGGTTAGTGTGCACGCTCCATGTACGGAGGCTTAAAGAGGACATATTATGAAAAATCCACTTTGGCAGTGTTTTTGAACATATATTTGGGTAACCTGGGTGTCTATCGACCCACAAAATTTGAACTAAACCCATCCAGTCCTTTGTTTGTGGTCTGCATAAGTCTTTCAACACAGAGAAAAATGCTCCGTTTCAAATTTTCTCAACTTGTGACATCACAAGTTGGATTGTGGTGAAAAAATACCATCACTTCCCCTGGTATCTCCACCCATTGACTCCACCCCCAGCCTAGAGCAAAACTTTTGCACAGTTCTGTCATTTTTATTCTCACTACAGGGAAGTGATGTCTACTGGGAAACCTCAGGGGGGGCTCATTGCATTTAAAGAGACAAACACACCAAAATGGAGCGTTCTGAGAGAGCTGGTTTATACAGGGTCACAAACCTCTTCTGGTGCTTGATTCATGTTATATTTTGACCAAAGCACAGCACAGATGATTCATTTAGACCAGTGATTCTTAACCATGGGGCCGCGGCCCACACTTGGGCTGCGAGCGCCACCTAGAGGGCCGCAAAAAACTTTCTGTTTTACACCTGTGGGCCGCGGGACCGCATAGGTTATAAAATTGACCAGAGATATTACTGTTATCCATCAGATGCTCAGTTACAATACCGCTTCCCACCACTTGGTGGCGGTAATGCGTTAGTCAGTTGTTTAACAAGCTCCAATAAGCAGAAGAAGACACTCGGTGAGCCGTTAGCCTGTAGTGAAAGTCTATGAGAGAAAGTGATGGAGAAGTATTTTAAAAGAAAAAATGAAGATGAAAGTGGTGCCAAACCCCCCAAAAGGCAAACAGTTTGTGCAGGAACAATCCGGATCTCATTAAGTACGGATTTGTGAACGGAGGTAACAAGGCAACTCCGAGAGCCCAGTGTGTTGATTAATTCGCAGATTATAAAGCTATATTTTCGTTTGCACTTTATTTCAATTTCATTTACAGTTTATTTATTTATTTATTTAATATGAAACTGTTATTGATTTGAATGTATTTATTTTATCACCACATGATTTTATTTATCAAATTTCCTATTTTTATCACCAATGTTTTTAAAGTGTCCCTCCTTTTTTACTGTAGTAAAATCTAATTCTAAGTTATTTTTTGTGTTTTTGTGTTAATAAGCCTGACGTTAGCCTTGTTCCATGAATTGTTGGCCTGTTCGGCATCTTGTTGTATGTAGAGGTTTACATACACATGACAAATAAATGTCTTTGTGATGATCACATTGTATAATGTAATTTATTTCACAAGCTTTTAGCTTGTTAAACTGTAAATGGATTTGATTTAGTTATTGAATACGAATCAAACCAAGAGTGAGGTCAATTATTATACTAATACAGTGTTAATATTTGAATGGGCCCTAGGCCACTTTGTGCTGGAAAAGTTGGGCCCCGAGGTCAAAAAGGTTAAGAACCCCTGATTTAGACCACAGGGCACTGTTTGAAAAGGTGAAAAAGGGCTATAATATGTCCTCTTTAAGTCCTCAAAGCCACCAGCTTGTGTTTGAATCCGACCTGTGACTCCTTTCCCCATGATTTCCCTGATTTCCAACTCTACCCACTATCCTATCTCTACAATAAAGCCACACAAATCCCAAAACTAAATATTTAAAATAACACACACAAAAGTGCGCTCACAGTCGGCAAACCGTATCGAGCCAAAGCACATTTGACCCCAAAAGTCCTGTCCAGTTTGACTAGTGTGAGTGCTCCGTTCCGTGCTTAAGCACGATACACTTCCTTGGCCCTGGCACAGATGGGAGAGGTGTGCTTCGCAACGGTAAAGCTGCCCCTGCAGGAGCACAAGCATGGCCACACACCATGAAAATGAAATATAATTGATCCCCAACTACCATTATGGAGTAATTCCAGAGTGTTATGGCTGTATCTGACCTAAGTGACCCAAAATGATCTGTTTTCTTCTCCGAAGTGCAGACACAGACCGCTGTCTTGTAAACTAAGCACGCAAGTCTACCAAACCTTCCAACTCATTCACAATCTTACTAATAAAACCTTCACAATTAAGCAAAGCGGCACATACCTCGCTCCGCTGGCCAAGGGTGCAAAGCTTTCAGCACTGGACACAGGTATCAAGTTCTTCATAAACCCCCCAAACGAACCTTTACACTAATACCAAAACACAACATACAGTATCTGTTTGAGTGTCACGTTTGGAATAAACAAACAAAATGAAAATGGCATACAAGTAAGCCGTGCTGCATACTGTGATCTCTGCTCGACTTCTCCTGCTTGCGGTGTGACAAGCCTGGCGTGTGTAAGTGCTAAAAACTGTTATGCTAATTCTGGGGCATGCAGCTCCACATGCAATGAACAGCTCTCATTATGTAAAATACAAGTAGATGCCATGCATACAGGTTTAAAGCCGTGGCTTATTTGCAGCCCCTATCCCTTGCTAGGCTTTAAGGGTTAAAACGGGAGTATAAGACTTAAAGAAATACAGACAATGTTCGTTATGTTGTGTAGTGAGCCACCTATGTACATTTTATATTGGGTTGCCACGCAGTAGCTTTTTGTGGCTAAGAGGCATTTTTAATGTGAAACCCTATTTAAAAAAATGTATGTGGCTGTATGTGCTACCTCTACTGGCTGGCTGCACCTGACTGACACCTTTGCAAATGTGTTTCTGTATTTTGGTTTTAAAATTGTGAATATAATCTCCGTGGACTGAGGTGGTTTTCTGTACAAGAGAAGGAGCCGAGGCCAGAGGGAAACATATATTAATTTTCAACAGTTATTAAAAACAGGATGATAGAATCAGCATCTAGTTAACCTCCAGTTCAGTCTTCACACCCACAGTACGAGGCTGTGTGCCTTCTGTTTTGATACGGCCTTTGTATGATGTAACCCCCTCGACTCGCTTTTCTTTGCATTGTTGGACCTTATCGTTCCCCCTGTGAAATGTGCCCAACATGTGCTGCTGTTTTAATTTCAAGCTTATTAAAAAAGGAGGGATGGCACAGAGAGGGAAGTATTAAAGGGTAGAATTAGCATTTGGAGACATTCCTCTGTGAAATGACTGCCGACGAGGACGGCTGAAGTTACCTTGAGCGTGCACCGTGTCAGGCAGAACCACTGTGTTTACTTGTTACAACAGAGACACTCATCACTCACTGTGAATGCCTGGTAATCATTGCAAAATTAGTCAAGCTACTGATTTTAAACTGTAACGGTGGGGGAAAAAAAAGTAAAGGATAGCTAATTACTCTGAAAGGAGTTGCAGAAGCAGTATGAGCCCTAAAGCTACCATATATTACTTAAATAGAATGATTTGTACAATTTTGAAATTGGGGGGAATCGGTTTCTTTGTCGAGCTCACATGGGCAGGAAGTATCACACGACCAGCTGTGCGTGCTAATGCACTTGGCAAACTACTTTGAAAAGAGCTGTGCTTCAGCGTATTGGCACTACTTTCAGGAAGTGAGTTTAGAGAGTATGAGCCAGCCTTGGGGCATGTTGTTCACACACTGTTTTTTTGTATTATTCTTCTGCATGTTTGATGCTTTAATGACTCTTTGAATTCCACTTTTCTCAAGTGCCTCATTACAGGATGTGCACATGGTCGTATTCAAACGCTTGCCAACATTTATTATAGACAGTATGTTTGCCAATTAATCATTTATATGAAGCAAGACAATTACATATTCCTTATTCTTCGTACATGGAGACCTGAAATTTAGTTTTAAACAAAGAGATGAGATTTTAGTCATATTGTCCACATGCCCTGCTGCTCTTGTTATTTAATCAGAGCATCCATAAATTAAAGACAGGGTTTTACATCTCAGATGCCAACAAACTTACAGCACCACCATTTCTATTTAATAAATTTAAAATAAATAAATATTTAAGTCACAAGGAGAGCAAATTTGAAAAGGAGCATTGTGTTAAAAGACTTATGCAGACCACAAACGAAGGACTGGATGGGTTTATTTCACATTTTGTGGGTCGGTAGACACTCAGGTTACCCAAATATATTTTCAAAAACACTGTAAAAGTGGATTTTTCATATGTCCCCTTTAAAGTGTTTAGGTTGAATTACTAGGCGGCTGTAGCTCAGTTGATAGAGTCGGTCATCTCTCAACTGGAAGGTTGGGGGTTCGATGCTGCGTCGGAGGCATGTGAATGTATATGAATGGGAACAGTTTATACTGATGGGCACTTTACACAACAACCTCTGCCATCAGTGTGTGAATGGGTAGGTGTGACATGCGGTGTAAAAGCTTTGAGTAGCTCAAGTCCATATACCATTTATCAAGTTCATTTAATGATAATATAATGTTATTTTTTTCCTTTAAATAAGGCCACATGGATACTATCTTACAAAAGACCTTTTTGAAACTTTTGCTTAGAATAAGAGAAGGATTTAAATCAAATCCTAAATCAAATAAACACATGTAGAGCACAGATTGGGAAAATCTCTTTAAATAAACAGAGGTGCAGCCTGTTTTCATTCAGCTGCTTGAAAAGTGCATTACAAGTGGCTCTGACATGTTAATCATCAGCCAGAATCCTTAAAAAACACCAATGCACGCATATGTGGATCACCGCATGGAAAGAGTGGGCCATCCTTCAGGGCCTGGAAAGTGCCAAAGCACGTGGTAATCTCTGTGGCTGTTTCACTCGTGAAAGCAATTGGGGTTTAAATGCGCTTCCCAGACTGTTTGTTATTAATATGTTTTGGTGTCTCGAACTTCACGTCATGGCACCGTTTCACCTGCTGCATAATATCGGTTGTGCTATTTGTGTTTTTCATAATTTTCACTATATTTGCACTCTGTTTTTGACTTGACTGTTTTCTGTTCACCTCAAAAACAACCAAGCAGCAACCAGGTCTTATTGGTAAGTGTCTTAATCGGCACATACTGTACAGGGGGTTAATTTTTTAACAACTCTTCCGTTTTGAATTTATGAAAGATAGGAGTTGTTCATGATTAAGCTGACCTGAATAACGGGTGTAACTGTTTGAATGGAGGCTTAAGGCCCGCCCCAGCTCGAGCTCTTTGCCTGTTGGCAGTTTGACTGAAAGTTACGTTGAGACAGCATGTCCAGCATGGTGACCACCACTGATGGGCTTCTAAAGCTATTGCATCGTGCAGCATTCAACGCCCGCTGTCTATACACTACATCTGTTAAAGATGTATTTCTCTGCTCTGTGAATTTCCTAAACCCAACCATTTATTTAGATTCAAAGATCATTTGTAGTCAGCTCTCTTATATGTTTAGAATGTGGACTGCAGTACCCGTTTTAAACGCTAGGTGTCAGAGTTACATATTGCTCCTTTAATAGTTCATAAAACATTTTTTTTTTTTTTACTCATAGAACATATTAAACATTGCAACACTGATTAGTGACACTTGTACACTTGTTTTGTTTCTTAAACGACATAAGGGGTCTGTTCAGTAATTCCAAAGCTCCTGAGAAATAGTATAAAAAGCCAAGTAAGGGTTTCTATGATATTCCAGCATTAAATATCTAAGCCATGATCTCTTAACTTAGAAAACCCCAGATGGTGAGCTGTATGGGTTTGGACAGTGAATAATATGAGGCTTTTTAACTACATATGAGAACTGACTCTTCACTGAGTGTGATATTAATCTTTTAAATGCTCTGGAGAATCCCTGAGGGACAATGAACAGAAGGAACTGTAGTGTTCATACGTTGTGTCAGTACAGATCATCAAATGAGCTCTGACAGTCTGCATTCACCACCTCACTCAGACTGTTCCTTTCACAAAGCTAAAGCGATGGATGAGGAATATCTAACTCCTTAAATGGCCCTTACATCGAGGATGAAGAGTGTGTTTAAAAGATAAGGCAGTTCCATCAATAACACAATCTACCAACATGACTTTGGAGAGGATTCTAAGACATAGTGTGCAGGTTGGTTACAGTGTGCGTTAATCTTTAGCAAAAACACAAGAAAGTTAATAATGTTGGCTTTTCTTTACTGGTGTCAATTAACACCTAGGGCCTGTGTCCATTAAAGGCGCTTTTTTTTTTTCCGCTGGCAGCACCCATTTTCAAAACAAAAGCAAAGCAGTTCTGCCCCTCGTTTTTTGTCGCTACGCTCACAGCGCACTCAGGTAAAAACAGTTCAACTTTTTGAACACCGCAGCGCTCTTCAATGTCGGTCCCCCTGACTGATCAATCAAAGTCACAGGAGAGAAACTAATCTGACTCAGTTTTTAAGAATGGACAATTTCCAGGTCTAGAGCTGCTGCTAATGCCAGGACAGGATTCCTTTACATTGTTTTTTTTATAGATTTATTTTGGGGCTTTTGCCTTTCATTTGAAAGAACAGTGGATGGAGTAGGAAATTGGAGTGAGAGAGTGGGCAATGACATGCGGGAAAGCAGCCAATGGTCAGACTCATACCCAGGCTGCCCACTTGGAGGACTAAAGCTTCTGTACATGGGGTGCCACCTAACCACTAGGCCATCTGCACCCCATTTGGTGGCTTTTTATCCAAATCTAGAAGCTGTTTGTTTTAAAGAGTAAAGGATATGTGTGTGAAAATAGTATAATTTTGGTTATCACTGCAATTCATGCAACTATTCTTATTATTAATCCCCAGCTATGAGCTGCAGGATTAAAATGTGCAGCAGCAATTATGTCTATTATCAGTTTCTGTCAAGACTGCACGTTGTATTCGACATGGTCTTTGTTTTTGTGCCCACTTGAGTGTTCTGATGTAATATGTAAATACATTTTCACATTTTGAAAGATTAACTTGTAGACACAACACTTCTCCTGCTTTACTAATAAGTTGATTATATATATTAGGTGTTAATATCTGGATCAGCACTGGCGTCCTTCAAAATCTGCAAAGAAATCATTGTGCACAGTGAAACTCAGACTGAGACCAACATTTGTCAGTCAAACTATGACTGTCTTTTGCAAATTTGATAATTCAGAAATTGGAAAAATAGTGCATCCAGGGTTTAATTTGTGTCCCTTGTTACACCCTATATTAAGTTCACAATTTCTGTTGCTTCTTAGTTTGTTCTTTGAGGCATTCATGGGCCAAAAAAAGTGTTGTTCAACTAAAAAACCCAACGGATGTTAATCACATACTGTCATTTTTTGAACCATAGTTTATTCATTTATAGAATGGAAATGCTGCATGCTGCACTCAAAAAGGAGCAAGAAAAACACCGCTTTCAAAAGTGTTCCAAATATTTCCCAGCCATAAATCAGAAATTTTGTATAGTCATGGAATACTGCCCTATACTTTATCTGTCACTGAAATGGATGTTCAGCCCCACTGTGTACATGTTAAATTGCTTGTGTGGGAGAATAAATCAAAGCCCTATTCAGGACCTCTCAAGAAGCTTTAATTTGTCAGGCTGCATGGGCTTTTGATTGCTGCCTCGAATGTGTTCGCTGTGGGTGTATGGCATGTTTTTTTTTGTATGTGTATCTTTTAAGCTGAGTCAAATCATGTTCTTTTAATCAAAATGTCAATGCTATGGTGGCATATTTAGCATACCTGTTTGGGAGAAAATGCAGTGATAAGCAGACCAACATAGCTTTGGAAAAAGGGGAAACTTTAGGACTTTAAAATGGGACCTATTTCTGCTCACTCATTGTCTCACATGCTGTTATAACTCTGTTTTCATATTTAACACTGCCAAGTTTGAAATAATGAGGCAGAAGTACTTCCTCAGGATTCAAAAGCTCAGGCTTCAGACCCCACATCTTTCTGACTTATGCTCCTTTATACTGTCATCTGCTGCAGGCACAGCTGCCCAGGATGTGCTCACACTTCCACCTGCTCAATCAGTCTGGGAAGTTTTCCTTCCAATCTGTTCAGGACTACTCTTAAAGTACCAATACGTGCTCACAGAGGTTGCAAGCACTACTGGGTGCTGCTAATGTTGCAGCAGGTTCCCTGAAAGCTTGCCAAAAAGAAACAAATATAAGAGAGGGGCTTTAAAATGAATAGTTCTAACAATGTGAAGTGTGAATGTGTGAGGGACTTTACAAAAAAAATTGTAAGTTTGATGGCCACAGGCAGGAATGACCTCCTGTGACTTTCTGTGGTGCATCGTGGGGGAATCACGATGCACTACTGAATGTGCTCCTGTGTCTGACCAGCACATCGTGGAGTGGGTGGTAGACATTGTCCAAGATGACACGCAATTTAGACAGCATCCTCCTCTCTGACGTCACTGGCCTTAGGGATCAGTTTGTGAAATCTGTGGAGTCCGCTACCCTCAGCCTGCTGCCCCAGCACACAGCGGCAATCAGGAAAGCACTGGCCAACACAGACTCATAGAACATCCTCAGCATCGTCCTGCAGATGTTAAAGGACCTCAGCCTCCTCAGGAAGTATAGGGGCGGCTCAGGCCCTTTGTAGACGGCCTAGGTGTTCTTTGAACGGTTTAATGTATTGTCCAGATGTACTCCCAGAATCTTCCACAATGTCCAAATTGACCCCCTGGATGTAGATAGGGGTTACCGGTGCTTTTGCCCTCCTCAGATCCACTACCAGTTCCTTGGTCTTTTTCACATTGAGCTGGAGATGGTTCTTCTCACACCATGTGATAAAGTCGCCCACAGCCCTGTACTCAGCCTCCTCACCCTTGCTGATGGGCTTATACTGAAAGGCTGCAGCTGCACAGATGGCAAAAAAAGATAAAAAGAAGATTTTTTTTAAACTGGTAATCATGTAAAGATACTCTTATAGAATCACAGAAGAACAGATGGAGATTAGTACAATACATCCTCTTTAAGTTGGTTATAAGTGATTAAGGGAGTTTAATTTAACAATAGGACGGTCAGGAATGAAGCATGGCTGCTGAACTGACACAGAACACTGGGTGGTAAGGCAGAACAAAAAGATCTGTCAGCAGCAACACACCGTATTTCACTTTGAAGTAACCTAGGTAGATCACATGCTTTTAAATACACTTAACAGAAGGTCAGAGGAAGGACAAAGTGAACATATAAAAATCACCTGTTGTCAAGAAGCTACTTATCATCTTCTTTTCGGGTAATATAAAACGTCTGCCATTCAACATCGAAAGTCTGAAGGTAGCAGCAACAGGAGATTTTAGTTCACTTACCATGATTGAGCGCCATCTATTATAGCCCATTTTGCTTTTGCTGATGTGAGAAAAATAGTGGGGAGGGGATCGATTCACTAAAGTATCTGGATTTTCTTTATCTGACCATTCTTATTTTTCCCCATCCCTCTCTAGGACAAGAGAAAATAGAAGTCACTGTATTCCTGTGATATTCTGTTAGTCTACCATTTTCGTGGTGTTGTGTTTTGTGTTCACTTCCTGTTTTACTTTGTAATGTGCTGCTTTTGTATAATATCTAGTCTGACTTCCTGCCATTGTTCTTGTCCCAACATGCCTGTGTCTCATCTGCAATTAATCTGACCTGTATATATACCCCTGTGTTTCCACCAGCCCTCTGGCAGATTGTCATTGTCTACTTAGTGTTTCATGATGTCCTGCCTTGTTTTCCTTGCTTTTGCTTGCCTGGTTTTGAACTTTGTTTGGATTTATTTTGGATTTTGCCCTTGTTGGATTTTTCTGCCCTTGCTGACAGCCTCTCTGTGTATGACCTATGGACGTTTTAACATTTTTTTGTGTCCTAGACTTTCCTCTGCATCTGAGTGGGGTTTTGAATTGTTACAATTCCTTGTTTATTAAAAGCACAGAGTCTTTCAGTTTATTAATAAAGCTATAACTCTGTCATCCTGTCTGTCTGACTGATCCGACATGTCAAGCATATTTAAGCGTCTTTGAGCACCGTGTAAAGCGCTCTATAAATAAAATGTATTATTATTATTATTATTATCATTGAAAATTGATAAATGGGAATATTAGCCGTCTGTTGTTTCATAGAACCTTAAAGAAGATAACCTGTGGCAGGGTTGTTGTCATATTGTTGTGACCAAGTAGGATAGCTAGCTAATTAGCTTTATTGGATAGTACAGGCAAAGAGAGACAGGGAATGCTGGGAGGAGAGAGTTGTCGACGACATGCAGCAAAGAGCCGTGTTCAAATTCCAACCCCTGGCCCCTGCGACAAGGAATGTAGCCTCTGTTTATGGGGTGCACAACATAACCGCAAGGCTATCTTGTGCCCCGAACATTCAATTATTTTTAAGGAAAGACTTTTAAACATCAGCCATCATCCAGTGAACCACGGGGATTTGTTTCATGTTAGTGAATGTAGTGGTAGCAAAAGGCTGTTGAAGTGAATGTTGATCAATATTTGCCTGCTAGTGCTAGCCACGGTTAGCTTGCACGCTACATAAGTCCATTTATCTTGTTCCAGAGTTGTTTCCAATGAAGAGAGAGTGAAATCAGCAGTGTGTGGGTACTGTAAAAGGCACCCTCTGCACACAGCGTCTTTTAAGAGCGTTCAGAGTGGTTGTTTAGTGTTTATTCAGCCGCTCTAAGTGCTGCTACTGAAGCATCTCAGCCCGGACTGCTCAGCAAAGTGCTGAATGTTACTACTCTAGGCAACCAATCATAAACTAGATGGGGCGGCAAAAAAACCCCAAACAGATGCCTGTCAGATGATCATCATGACTTTGTGGGAACAGATGGTCTGGATGTTGCAGCTGAGTGTTTGATAGATCGGGAAAAAAAACAAATAGATGATGGAAAATCAAAGACTGACGGACATGTGATGTGCATTGTTTTGGAAATGTTCATGATTTTATTCTGTCTTTTCTATTTTATGATTTTGACTTTTTCTTGTTGTTTAAAAAGGAAAAAAGAAAGTTGCAATAATCGATACTATCGAATCACAATACTTGTTGTAACAAGAGCATATTTTCCTGCCCTAGCAGAAAACCTTCCTGGAGTTGAAGTTATCCGACCCATACTTCTAGAAGAAGGCATCCTAGATTGTAATATACAAGATTTCACTCTAATACCTTGACATAATTTAAATCCCTAATTACCACAACTTTGAATGCTGTAAGACACGTGTTTACAGATGTTTCTGGGGATACCAGTCGTGTTGCATAAAACTGAAATTACTAATAATGCTACCTTGATATGTCTTCATGTACAATTTTATATTCGGTTCATTGGTTTAGTGCACCAGCAACCACAAGTTAATTACGTCTTAATTTAATCCCACAATCAGGCCACGGCAAGTAGGATGTATCAGAATGGATGTTAGAGCTGTGTTTACCACAAGACTAAAGGGTAGTGATTCAATTTTGAGCATGGAGGGGGAACGTCTGGAATAATAAAAGCCATTAAGGAGCTCATAAACACGACAACTTATGAGCACCAGTTCCATCTTTTGGTAATCTGCATTGCCAGGGAAAACAGAAATTCCTGCACAGCTTAATATCAGTGTTTCTAAAATGTGTTGTGATTTTCAGGGGAGCTATATTCCCTGAGAAACAATGTAATATTGAGTCAAACTATGCTTTTATAGGGCACATATGGTTCTATCAGATAAATGTGTGGCTGGCAGTGTTAGGTCGAATAGAGAAATAGTTACACTGTGTGCGTTCACAGTGTACAGCACCAGATCTCCTCAATGGGAGACTGTAGAAGGCTCCTGGGTTGCATATCAATAAGGGCATCAGTAATGCAATATTTTAAGTGCGGGTTGTAAAATATCTGTCTCTGGCTGTCTCTTCCCTCTAGGTCTCTTCTCTCTCTCCCTCTCTCTTTATCTTATTTAACAGCTGCTATCAGCTGCCACGCCGTCGTTACACAACCACCTCATAAAAAAATAAAGCAGACGTCTCTCAAATAACCAGACGAGCAGAGAAATATCACTGCGTAGGTTCACGTTGGCATCTGAGCTACACACTACTCCTTTCTACGGTTACACTCTGCATTATAAAAGATGTTGCACTTCTGTAGAAATCTGTATTTCATGCCTTGGAATGTGTACGGTTCGACATATTCTGTTATTTTTCACTGAGATCTTTGCAGTGCATCACAGAACATGAGTTAATTTGATTTTGAAGTTGTCATTTTCCGTTAGACGCTGGTGGGATTCGTGTACGAGAGCTGCGGAAAATCCACTTAATCTCCAAAAATGATAGTTGTCAAGGGGTGCATTTTAAGATGAGCTCAAGTGTCCCAGAGGAAATTAAGGGTTCCAAATTTAGATGACCTTGGACACGCCTATTTTGTTTATTCATTTCATTTCCTCTTTTGTCTGTTCAATTTGTTAACCTGAGGCGGCTCTTCCATTTTTCCAATTCATTCATTTTTCTTTCATTCTGTTTGCTTCAGCTAGTAATGCTGACTATTTTGTGTAGTGATACAAAAAACATACCCTTCCATCCATTATCTATAGCCCTTTTTCCCAGCTGCCATTGGGGCGAGAGGCGGGGTACACCCTGGACTGTTCGCCAATCAATCACAGGGCTGACATGATACAAAAAAACACTGATAATAAAACTTCATTAACAAGAGGAAGGAAAGGATACCATGATGCAGACATGGTAACAGGAACAGACAAGGACAGAAACAGGACAAGTTGGATGAAGAAAAAAAAAACATACTAAATAGTTAATAAACCAAAACAAAGAAATCTGGTGACATTGAAGGCCTACTATGGGATTTCCAGGCCAAAACAAGTGCTCACACCTCCTTTCCCCGCTCCCCTCCTTCCTCCACAACCCCCCCTTACTGTTGCTGTTAGCAAATTTCTGTGAGACAAAGACAGCAGAAGACGAGTGTTAATAAACATCAGAAAAGAAGATTCAGCTATCAATTTAAAGTGACGATAAACATCTCACAGTGGATTTGGTTGTTATCTACTTTTTTGTTTTGGAGAGGGAATATATGATTTTTTTTGTTTTCCTTCTATTGTATTCCTGTGGTGACGCTCCGTATTAATGCCCCTAGACACAGTCGATATTCCTCCAGGTGGTTGCAGGGCTAACGGTTGGAGAGGGAGGGGCTCAGAAAAAAAAGGACATAATGAAACAGGTTTGAGCCACTCTGTGACACATACACGAGCTGAAGGAAGCACCGTCCTGTCAGTGTGAACACAGCACTGAGAACAAATCCAGAGAGTTTGGCTTCACTCTCTTTTTCAAAAGTCATGACTCAACGATTTATTTACATGTGGTGTATTTTATTTTTGCTTTGATAATATTCAGAATTGTGCATATTATAGCTACCTTTAAATACTAGTGCAAAGTTGAAAAGCACTCAAACTAGGAAGAGGGGTCTGTTCTACGAAGCAGGATTTAAAGTTATTCAGGTAACTTCAGGGTTCACTCTGGGTTTTCTGTACTATGAAGGTGGTTCACTCTGATGGTGATTTTTTTCCCTTAGTTTGTCACGGAAGTGTCCTTATGAGCCACCATTCATGTGGTGTTGCACACATCGAAGAAACGAGTTTCCTCGTTGTAAAATGCACATGAACGCCTGCTCTAGTTGGAACAACATCTCAGAAACTCAGGAAAGAATTAGGTGCCTGACTTGCTGACTTGACGTCATGTTTGTCATCACATGGGGGCAAAATACGTTTTGAGATATACTTTTGATCAATTCACTTATTGCACATCGACTTTTTGCTCAAATATAACTTGTAAAAAAGAAATGCACATATCTTCATAGCATCCACGCTGTTTGCTGTTAGTCTTTCCAAACTGACTGCATTTGAACACACTGAAGTCGGAAGAACGACTTCCCAGACGCGAAAATTGGGGCCATCCGAGGAGCAACTGAATGCAGCAAATAAACCAAAAGCAGAGTATTCACTAAGGTGTGGAATACTTTAGCGTTGCTGCCAGCAGAAAATGGACTCAAACATCCACCCCTGCAGACCCTTGTTTTCAGTCTTGACCTCTTGGGCTTATATAAACCTTCAAAAATGACTGAAAAAAATCACGGCTGTCAAGCTGTCAAGGCTGCATTTTGACACTGCCAGAAAAATAGTTGTATGTGCCGAGATGCACATTTTCATGCTGCAGCATTGCATGTAAATTCCTCTGCAGAGTTTACCCTCGCTGGAGAGAAGATGTAATAACAGTAATTGCAGTGACAGGGGCGGTTGTGTTTTATGTTGACATTCTGGATCTTTTAAAGAGCCTCCTTCAGACGGCATAGACACTTTGATTAGTGTGATGTAGATTGATATAAAATCCTAAAAGTAAAAACCAAACATTACCTTGTGTTTTGACCTTCACTTTAATCGCTGGTTGTTGCAAACAGTCATCAATTCAGATGCATCCAGCTGCTCCAACACCTTACCAGAGGAGTCCTGGCTTGTTTTCAAATTTGACCTCTTAATGTGGGTATCAGTTTATTCATCTAAACAAAGTAACAGTGTTTAAGCTGTTCTGTTCCAAGCTGTAATCTTTTGAAGGTTATTTTGGTTTTGTAGTTCATCCAATGGAGATATCTGCCTCACCTCGACGTCATGCTGGCTGAAGGCTTCCCCACCCATTATCATGTTTGTGAAGAGGTTTCTCCATACCCTTTCACTTGGCCCTACTTTCCCTACACTTACTGCAGCCAGCAGAGTAATTAGGCTGAGTGAGGCCACCTGTGTCTAATTGGACACAGAGTGGCGCCTTAAGTTTGTGTAGTGTTTTTTGTTTGACCTAAATAGGTAGAATAAAACAGGTTTCATTTCTATTATTGGTCTATATGTCTATTACTCTTTATTAATTCACATATTGCACATCAACTTTTTGCTCAAATATAACTTTTAACAGTTTCATTTCACTGATCTTCTTCATAGCATCAACGCTTTTTTGTGCTATTGTTACAACATTCCGACTTTCCGAACTGAAACCACATGTACACACTGAAGTCGGAAGAACGAATTCCAAACTTGCTGTGACGCTGTGTTTTCTTTCAATATATTTAGTCAGGTTGCTTTCTATAAATTTACCCGGGGATGTTGTTTTTTGCTCTTTTGTGCATTTTTGGTTAATAAATCCACCACTTTATTTTTGCAAAGATTTCTGCCACCTGAGCAGGGGTGTGTTCAGACTTTTTGGACAGGGGTGACCCAACTGGGGTCCTGACTTGTGCAGGGTTGGCCTGAATTTTGTGTGCACACAGACAAATAAAGCCCATTTATTGACCCCTTCTGTCTGCACTAATCACATCGACTTTTAGGTAACACAAGACAATGACATTATATACATCTTCGAAGCTTCATTCTTAAAAAATTAACGTTCAAATTCTCAATTTAAAGTATTTTTTAAAATCGCAAACAAACATCTGCACACTGAAAACTATGATCTGCTCAAAAAAGATGCCAAGGAATGTATTGATATAAATTATGATTGTTTGGATCATGTTGAATTGAGTCAAGAGTCTTTGTTTTTAGACAAAAATACATTTGGGACTGAACTTGGCATTTTGAAGTAAGATTTAAGCCTTAATCTTACGGAAATCCTAAGTACTGGATTTCAATCCTAAGTATTGGATTGTCTGGTTTGGCGTACAACCATAAAAATACGCATCCTGCAAAGACGTTTACAGGTTCAGGGAAAATCTCACTTGAGTCTGTCAAACACAAGTACGGGGTCTGAAAGTAGTAAAAATGCCAAGGAATGTCCTCCAAAATTTCCAAAATTTCTATTGTCAAGAGTTTTTATTCTCTGTTTTTTAATTGTCTTTTAATTCTTGCATTTTATTTCACTTTATTGTATGACATGTTATGATGTGAAGCACTTTGAGTCTGCCTTGTGTATGAAAAGCACTATACAAATAAACTGGCCTTGCCTTGCCTTGCCTTGCCTGATGTATCACAGCCTGAATAATGGATTTATACATTAGTCCCACCTCTGGCAAGACAAATGACCAATCATAGTTAAGACATTTGGGGTGGCACCTGGGGTGGCCAATAAGATTACAAGGGGGGCCCATGCCACCCCTGGCCACCCCTCTGCTCCTGAGCAATTCTTCTACAAGAAGATCTTTTTACTCACCACCAGTGCCGAACAGCCACACTTCAATCCCATTTTTCATGTAGACATAAAACCTGTACTGCTACAATGTGCAAACATCAAATACCTTAATATCATTGAGGCAGACTGATTCTTTAAAAAACAGAAGAAAGTACCTCTTTTCATGTAAGGAGAGATTTTCTGATATTGTCAGCTGTCCAATGTTTTCTGAACTTCAATTTTAAAAACTTCTCTCACAGACAAATTAGGATATCTCTTTTAAGATTTATAACACATTATCCTCAGTGAGTAGCAATGAGAAGGATCAGTCATTTTCTCTCTTGAACTGAATGATTCATCCACACTAAATGGATGAAAAACATTCAAAATGATCTATTCTTTTTAATGGGGAGACATTCCTTTTCTCTGTTGTCTTCTTGGGCCGCTTTGTTAAATGAGTTTTGCACCTCTGAGGTTGACGGGGAAAAAGGGAAACTAGTGAAAAGAAGCAGCTGAGCTAAAAAAAAAAGATGTCCCTGTGCAATATATGAAGCAAATCACTTGCAAGTAGTGCCACATTACAACACTAAAGGATATACAGTATGTCTGTAATGTGAAGAGTGTGACGGGTTTACCTGGGAGAAAGCTTCACACTGTGTTTCTCAGTGACTGAAATTCATTTAAAAGCTCTACTGAAACAAAAGCTTTGTAATTTCTGGCTTTTGTCGACATGCAGTTACCAAAGTAAGCTGAACCATAAAGCTCCCTCTGTAAGCTGCTCTGTGGTCAGCCATTGTTCAATCTGAACATAAAGAGTGAAGTGAGGAGGACTTCATCACTGGCTGTGGGGTCTAACTGAGGAAACAACTAAAGCTGTGTTTGAAATGATACACTTTTGTCTTATTTTTGTCGTTCATGGACTTGGACTTACTATTAGCTTAGACTGTGCAGATTCAATGGATGAGAAATATTTAAAGGTGCTTCAAAAAGACAGCAGTAATACAGACACAAGGACTGGTGGACTATTGCAGAGGTTTGCGGGTTAATAAGAGGCTTTCTTTAAGCCTGGTTTCTTGTGAGTTTTCCTAGTGTTTCGACCATTGTATGTTGTTTTTCTATGCCCCATTATTTGATAGGATGGTGGCTAGAGTCCAAATTTTGAGAAAGAGCGGGGAATGACATGCAGGAAGGGAGCCACGGGTCGAACTCCGTCATCCTCCGTATATGGGTATAACTTAACCACTCTGCCATTCAGGCATCCCCCCATTCCCCATCCAGTTTTTGACTTTTCCTTTTGCCTGTCCCTTTGGATTTGTGATTTTTTGTGTACCCACCTGGCCTGATTAAACACGTTGATGTTCCACCTGCTCTTGTTTTGAACTGTGCTTTCAGTCCATTATTTGGTTTTCCACTATCAGAGACTCTCTATCTGTTAGCACCAAACTGACGGCAGCAATAGCAGACATTTGTTCAGTCTTACTTTAATAGTCCCTGAATGACATCCCCTTCACTGGAGATATCTCGTCCTTCACCATCCTGCTGTTGGTGAAAGGCTTCTTGTGCTTGTTAGGATGTACACCACTTTAAATTATGCCACCATTGCCGTGTTTGCCTCCTTTGAAAGTTGGGTGAATAGAGAATGCTATTTTTTTTTAGGGTTGCTTTAAGCTCAATCACCTTTTTCGATCGTAGCCTGTTGCCGGGAGTCCTGAGAAGTTAGCGCAGACTTGATTGTCATGGTGCCCAATGTTGCTTATGTTGTCGATTGAAACACTGGACCCAAAGATGAAGCACACATCCTTATGAAAAAACTATGTATCTATGGACATGATATGTTTTCTGCTTTCTCTTTGCATGGACCGTCATACATTTTGCTAAACCGTTACTGCTACGTTCCTGGGACTGGTTTCGGTTCAGGCGTAACAAACTTTACCGAAGCATTATCATCTATTTATGGACAGCTGATTGGCCTTTTCTATTAATTTGTATTGTGGTGAATGGGACATCTGTGCATCAAATGGGAAGACACTTTCAAGGTGCATTTATGGTCGTCAAATTCTTTGGACACAGTTTGTGAACGTCTGGGCAAGCTACTGATAAACGGACCGGTAGTTCGCGAACGACGTGTTGTTGCCCCCTGTAAATAAATAACCGTCACATAACTTTGCATTTAGGATTGTTGGCAGCTTCAAATGTGTTTTTTAGGTATAGAGCTGTTAGGTCAGAATGGGTAGACAAATCAGCAGGATTGGTCGACAGAACAGAAAGAAAAGCTGGAAAAGATGATCGACCGTCATGGTACACGGAAGATGTTAATTAATGATGATTACAAAAAAATAGGCTAATGTAGTATTTCTTTACAGGAACAAAATAATAATGTAATGAAAGTTTCTGGATCTGTTATCTTGATACATTTGTTTCAATGCACATAAAGTCTTCAGTATCAGAATTTAACAATACTGGATTTTTTTTTCAGAATCTGTTCTGGATCTTGCGGATGATTAGTGTGCTGATGACATCCTTTTTTCCCCCCTCTGCTCACTTTGATGCACATTATCAGCTCTCTGCACACTAAAGCCCACTAAATTGTTCCCATCTCCAACTCGATGGCCGGAACAACAGCTCTCTCTTTATGGGAGGAGCCAATGACCCCGAGGCTCTGAGTGTAACCTGCCGCAATATCGTAATCAATCCCTCACAGTGATAGCCCGGCCCCGGGGGCATGAGGAATATGGAGTTCAGATAAAAATTGGCTCTAACTTAGCAGAGGAAGAACCAAAAAAAAAAAGCACAATAACAAATGGGTCACCTCTCAAAGGGCAAAGCATTGGCATATTGAAAACAGATCAAGAAATTAGTCATGTTTACAATATAAATGATACTGCCAATTGTCAGGCTTCTTCTGCCAAAGTGATTCATGAAGGAGCAGCTGCTGCCCTGCTGCAGGTTAAATGAGTAACACCAGCAGCTAGCAATCAAAAAAACACTTGGGATTTGCATTATTCTAGTGTAACAGTGGTGCAGGAATCAAATGTAGGTTTCAATAAACTACAATACTTTTGTCTTTGCAACCCCGGTGTCAACTTTGGCAAGATCATTTTTAGCATTCCTTTTAAGGAACACAGAAATTGAAGAAAGGTTTCAGCAAACAGACACAAAGCAGGAGCTTGTCTAAATCAATTCATCCTGACAAATGCATGAAAGCAAAAATAAGGGTTGTAATACCACTTATATAGACTGTACTTAGGATAACATGACTTTTGGTAGCATCCTATGCAGACATATTTGTAATTCTCCATCTCATTGAGATGCACAGTGATGAAATGTTGGAGTCAACGAGTCAATCAGAATTGTAAATGAGGTCTATGTGTAACATGTTAGTCTGTCTCTAGTTAAGATACAGAATCACAGTCTCCTCAGTCCACTTAAAATACATTTTATGTTCTTTTAAATCTTGATACTTTTATATCATTTAGTTGATTTTCAAAGATACTCCAATACAAGATCAAGTTTCAGAAGGATACTAAGACCATTTGCAATGCCAATACAAGCTTTGTCCCCCTTATGGGTAAACTGATCTGAGCCGTAACTCTCCAGCATCAAGTGACAATGAACTCAGCAGGAGTGATTTAAAACATAATTATTTTCAGTATGCTACAAAACTGAATCAGGCAGACACAGGGAAGGTACAGTACCAGCATTGACTAATCGCACATGTCTGGAAAGGTGCAAGGTCTGATTTTCTAAGTAGTTTAAGGCTTATATGAGACTTTCAGAGCAGATTTTCAAATCATAAATGCTCTCTTCAGAAACACATTTTCTTGACCTCAGCTCCCCCTCATCCCTCCTGTCTCCACACTTTCCCCACCCCTCCCATCCTGTTTTACTAGCAGGATTCTGTAAGGCAGAGACAGTAGCAGACGAGTGCTATCTGAATACACTATTCTGCGATCAAGTTTAAATAATGATATTCATCTCAAAATGGATTTGGTCGTTATATGTTTGTCTTTTTAGGCCAAAGAAGGTCTTTTCTGCGGTTTGAAAAGTCTGTTTATTATGCCTCTACAAACATTGTCCTTCAGTGGGCGGTGCTATCTCTCTTCCCCCACATGGTGGCAGGGCTAACACTTCGGACAGGGAGGAGTTCACCTGTAAGAAACATGTATGAATCATTGAGCCTCTGAGTGAAACAAGCTGAATGAAGCGCTGTCCCGTCAACGTGAACACAGAACCAAAACAACCGAAACAAGAAATCCAGAGGGAGTTTGACCTACTCTCTTTTAAGGAACTCATTATTCCACGATATATTAACATAGGGTATATTTGATTTTTGTTATACAGTATAAATATTATACCTTTAAAGGGGACTCTGGTGTTTTGAATACTGTCTTTTTTTAACAAATGTTTGGGTCCAAAACAAAAAAGAGTACAACATGTCTAAAATATGTTCCAGTAGATCGCTTCACAAAGAAGCCCAATCCAGTTAGCAGGATAAAGGATAAAGGCCCCCGATCAAAGTACGTCCACTAACAGTCCTTGTTGTGGTACTCATGTTGTTACTAAAACATGCATTGCAGTAATAATTCCAACCAGGATATAGCATTTTTGGTAAAAAGTAAGTACTGTTGAGCTAAACCTTTAAAACACCGGTCACACATAATATAACCAACTGACTGACATAGGTAGAGGAGAGCCAACAACTTCTGCAAAATTTGGTCTTTTGGTCAAGGTCTTGCGATTGCTTTGAAAGAGTGAATTTCATGATTTAAAAAAATATATGTTTCTGTAGTAATTATTGTGTCTCTGAATAACAATTGGGGCCCATCAGTGGCAAAACCAAGAACTATTTCTTTTTTTCCAGACCCAGGAGAACTATACAATTTAGTTGCAGCCATAAAAACAGTCTGGTGGCTGCCAGCTGGAGCGATCTGCAGGAGAAATTCCAAAAAACTGACTGATACTATGTTGGACCTAGTAATGCTTATCTTTAAAAGAGAGAAAAAAAACATAGTGTGCACACTTCCAAACAAATTGAATACAGGTGCAGCACAAATATAGAAACTGCAGAAATAAGAGGTCTGCACACTGTTTAACTCCCAATGAGCAACTTTATTAAGGGCAACATTTTTTTCAGGCTTGAAGTAGCTCATTAGAAGCTGAAAAGTGTGCAGACATGTCTTTTTTTTTTCTGCATTTTTTCTCACTTTCTTGGTATAATAAGCCTGCCTCTTTAAAATTGTGTAATTACAAAATGACCATTTGCAAATGGACAGCCCTAAGCTCTGTGAAGGTACTGACATTTGAGGCATGATATCATATGCTTTACTCATGGTGACTTCCATTGTTAGTTTCTTTCTGGCTTTTTCTCCTGACACGCACCAATTGTCACTGCATTTGTTTCCATCTTTTACAGATAAGGCAACAAATAAACTGAATTCATTTCTTTGTGTGTCTGCTGTTGCCTGAAAAGCTTCCTGCTGCCTGTCCCTGCAGCTGTCTGCTGTCCTTTGATTCCCCATAATAAAGGAACACGCTGGTGTGAGACAGATAAATGCACAGACTCACACTCACACCCATCATGCCATGTTTATTCTCGGGGACTTTTGTTTACCCGCCCCAGATTCCATTGCTTTTGTCCCTCCGGCTTTTAGGTCCACTTAAGTCTGAATCGATGCTCATCAGCAGGGGCCAGGGGTGACTGTAAAGGCCTGACAATTGTGCACTATTGATTAGCATCCTCCCAGACTAATTTAAACTGCATATGGCATTATCAATACGCTGTACGGAGGCAGATTGTGTGTTAGTATTCAGTAAGCAGCAGTGGTAGGCGGTGCAGAGTGAGAGGCAGCTGAAGGATGGGTAATTACAACAGAGACTTGTGGAATCCCTGACTGTACGCTTGCCAGCAGCCCTTTTGTTTGCCTGTTTTTATGTTTGTTTGAACTCTTCTTCCGTAATGGACTGTGTGCTAATGAGGTCATGATGAAAAACATTAGGATGAATTGAGACCAGCAGTATTTATTAAAGCTCTATTTTAATCTCAGGGATAATTCTGTCTTTGTTAAAATATTTGTTGAGGAGCTGAAGGTGATTGAAAACTCAAGAAAAAACAAACACAAACCTCACTTTTTATTCATGCAAAGGTACCCTTTATGAAAGACTGTGCAACATTTTTATTTGGATGTTATGCCAGTGTCTTTAGATCACGGTCATTCTGTGTCAATTTATGTGCAATGTGAAGCTATGAGCTAGCTAAAGTGTGCTAACATTAGCCTGCTAACACAACAATGCAGGCCACAGGCAATTGCAGCTCGAGCAAAAGACAATTTTTTCCGCTGCTTGCGCTTAACGGTGCCTAATTATGGCGCGTTCTAATTCATAACTCTTTCATGCGAGCGTGAGATGAGAGGGGTTGGAGGTGTGCTGCTAGAGGAGAGCGGAGGCTTCAGAATAGCGGAGGTGTCGTCAAACAGCAGCTTGTTTTGGTTTCATGCTGGTGCCCAACGGCGACATCTACTGGATCAAAAAGTGGCACATTCTTCCTTTAGAATATGTGTCACCTGATGAGCTAATGCAGTGGTTCCCAAAGTGGGCCGTGGGCGCAATGACAGGGGGGGCGCGAAAGTTTTGGGGGAAAAGACGAAGAAGAAGAAAAAATCCAAACAATGCACTACAGTTGTGTGATACCTATGTGAGGTATGTTTTTCGGCAGTTCGGCAGATCAAAGCTAGACATTGAGAATGAACTGAGAGTGGCTGTCTCACAGCTGCAGCCCAGGCTGGAGAAGATCTGTAGCACAAAACAAGCACACACAAGTCACTGAAATTCTTGCAGGACCGGGAGAATGGAGCTTGAAAGAAGATTTTCATTAAGTTTTTCAAAAGGAGCTGTTTACTTTCAGATCCACCTAGCGTTTTTTCCGGACAGAAAAGTGCTGGCTGTGTGGTCGGGAGCGTTTGCATGAAGCGGTTGTTCGCTGAGAAGAAAAGCGCTGCACGTCCGTCTCTATGACAACAGTGTGTTGACAACGGCCGCTGTATAACCGACACGTCTCCGTTACTTTTTACTTCATGTTTTATATGTGAGATCGCTTTTTACCCCAGCAAAGAGGATGCGGGTACAAGACCCGATCCGTAGGAGGCTAAAATACGGGGAATATCATACATTTGGAAAAGAGCGCCGGTGACATCAACAGCGCCTTTCTGAAAAGTTGAAAGATTTTCATCTTGAGCGCGCAGAGCAGCCGCACAAAAATGGCAGAGCGCTTGTTGAAAAGACGCTGGGCGCTGCGCTTTTCATCCAGACGGCCGCTTTCTGCTGAAAACGCTCTCTACCCATTGAACACAAAATTAAAAAAAGACGCTGGCGCTGAGAAAAAAACGCTAGATGGACACGGGGCCTTATTACTGCTGCATCTTAAAAAAGTGTTCAGTTGAATGTTGCAGTTATACTCTTTATTGCTACTTTAGAATTGGCTTGATATTTGTTTTAAGTTTAATCTTCACACATTGATGCTGCCATTCTTTTTCTGTTTTGGCAAATCTCAGATAAATTCTAGAAATACAGATATTTGACTGCAAAGGATGTTATTGTCAGTATTTTTTGTATACACACACACACACACACACACACACACACACACACACACACACACACACACACACACACACAAAATGTATTTGGTAACGTGTGGGGGGGGGCCCAAAGCCATTTTTATGTTGAAGGGGGGGCCCGGCAAAAAAAGTTTGGGAACCACTGAGCTAATGCAACATCCCACAACTTAAAACAGAGTCTTGTTGCCATTTAAAAAAACAACAACAACAACAAAACAAGAGGGCCTGCAAATACGATGTTTTCCTAATGGCATTTAAGGGCCCCCCCCCACACGTTACCAAATACATTTTGTGTGTGTGTGTGTGTGTGTGTGTGTGTGTGTGTGTGTGTGTGTGTGTGTGTGTGTGTGTGTGTGTGTGTGTGTGTGTGTGTGTGTGTGTGTGTGTGTGTGTGTGTGTGTGTGTGTGTGTGTGTGTGTGTGTGCATTGTTTTGCTAAAATTACAGCAAACACTCTCAGGAGGTTAATCTATTCCATAACAATCTGTGTCATGTTATAGAAAGGTCCTTAGCAATAAAAACAGTTAACAGTTTGGCATTTCGTTCATCATGCTGTTTCATCATGACACTAGTTGTTGTAACTTAAACAATTATTGTATAATTTACCCCAAACTTCAGATTTAATATGGGTCCCTTCACTGAAGATATCTACGTCTTGTCAACATTCAGTCAAAGTTACAAGACGACTGGCAAGAGGGCAAAGCGTTTTAGTTAAAGAAACACACTCCGTATTTGAAAGTGGGTGTGCCTTGTGTGATGGCACCCACTGGTTTCTTAACTCCACTTATGAAGCCTGAGGCTAAACAGTTTGGACATTCCCACCTTGTTTGCAACGCCAATATTTTGAGAGAGAGCGGATATGGAAAGCAACATCTCTATCATGCCTGACAAGTGTTTCCCACACATAGACCACACTCAGATGTGCCGCCTAAGTATGTTACCCGGCCTTTGTTTTAGAATCAGAATCAGAAATGTTTTTCATTGCCAAGTAAATTCACACATACAAGGAATTTGACTTGGTGTTATTATGTAAAACAATTAGCATAGGACAGAGCTGTAGAACAGCAGTGCTCCTGCTGACACAAAGCAACGTGCACCTACCCACTGAGGCCAACATCCATCTTGGTGATCCATATAATAGTCATTGTGCGAGATCAAGAGGGAGACGGGGGAGAGAGAGGAGAGGGGTCTGCTAGTACGCAAACGGATACTTTGCGATAGGCATCAGTAGGCCTCCACTCACTGGATCACTGAGTGATAACAGAATCATTTCAAAACACTGTTATTGTTTTTTTAGCGTACTGCTGATGAATCTGATGAAACACAAAAAAAACAAGAAACTTAGAAAAAGTGTTACTTTCAACACGATGCCAGCAATAAGAAAGGTAGAGGACATACAGAAACAAGGAGAGTAAGAGGAATCATTGGAATAAAAATCAGAGCAGCAGAAAATACTGAATATTTTAGCGATTTTTTTCTTCCTCCTCTGTGTTCTGTGACACAGATAGGATGATATCATATTAATATTCCACTTTCTGTCAGCAGTCATGCCCTCGTGCATTCCTTCTGCCGTGAAGGACATACACTGTGCTACTTAAAACTGAGTCGCTGACCTTTGCCCTTTTGTCTTCTGGGCTGCAGTGATTTTAAACGGAAATCAGTCGGCCTTGGATAGATTCCTGCAAAACCCTCTGACCCTAAACCTGACCTGTTCGAGGGAATTAAGATGTCAGATATGCAAAAAAACTAAAGCTTCATCTGGTGAATACATCTTCTAACCAGTTTAATGAAAGTCAGTGTGATGAGCTGAAGATATATGTTTGTGTCTGCAGAATAATGGGGCCATGAACTTCTCACATCACCTTTTAAAGATTGCCAGTGCCTCAGTCTTATTACACTGTGTGCTTTTTAGTGCTTTACAGACAAAGAATCTGTGCAACAGACACTTTTTATTTTTATGAGTCAAACTGGAGTAATTCATTGTTTTAAAATGTTGTCACAAAAAATCCTCATATTTTGCTAGGCCAATAAGACCACGGGGGAAGAAGTTGCTGCCACCCAAGAGTTCTGATCCCTTTAACCACCAGAATTCTAGCGCCCCTCCAAGAGGGGGGTGTTTTGGCCTTTTTGCCTTTATCAGATAGGACAGCTGAAAGATAAAGGAAATGTTGGGAGGAGAGAGTGTGGGAGGAGAGAGGGTGGGATGACATGCAACAAAAGGAGGAGGTCTGATTTGAACCCATGTCCGCTGCGATGAGGACTATAGCCTTTGTACAAGGCGTGTGTGACATTACTGCAAGGCTATATCTGATATCCCTATAATGCATTTCTGATGAAGTGACAAGCATAATGGGCAACCTTGGCAATGTTTCATGTCAACTTACAATGTTTTTCATGTTTGTTAGGTTGTTTTGCACATTGTATTTTTTACTGCTGCTTCTTGTCTCCTGTTAAAAAGGACGATTGGCTTAAATACAATCTACAAGATTAAATAACGAGTTCTTGCTACAATTGGAAAAACAGACAAAAACATTCCAGAACATACACAAAAAACTAGTGCAGACATAACTGCAGATAATAACAGATACTTTAGCGAAGAAACAAACCAATGGGAAAAGGCCGGATCAGCACCTAGGAGAGCTCCGTGACACTACGGCACACACTTTGGGCAAAAGCTCTCAAGCCCTTAATGTGCACTTCCTGCACCATTACGTTTTTTACTTATTTTTATACGTCGATATTTGTGTTTTCAAAAAAATTGGAATTGAAAATGTATGTTTTGGTGGGCTTTGACAGAGATTTGCAATAGTTCTACCTGTATCTGTAGATGCTGCATCGGGCAGTGTGGCTGTGATATTGTCAGCTGGTGTTTTCACTGAAGAGATTTACTTTAGTGTTCAGGAAAGAGGTTCCACACTTTGGAGTATATTTAATGTTCTACTCCTAATGATGAAGTCTGAGCTCCTGCAGAGTCCAGTGTGACTTATGGCACGGCGTCAGGTCTCTCTGTTGAGATAGTTTATCAAGCTTCATTACAGTTTCTTATTCATTGTTGGTGAGGATGATTTTAAATACTGTTGATAGCTTATGCTAATCATATCATCAAGATGTAGGTGTTTGTAGAACATATTCATAGTTTGGCTGCGCTATGACTTTAGTCTTGTCAATGCTAGTCCTGCACTTCCTCATTGCCAACGACATCGATCAACGTTTTCACACCTGACTGAAAGTTTTGGTTAAAGATAAAATCAGTCAAGTAATCTGTTGTCCAGACGATGTTCAACACATATTGGCCCAGACAGTGTGTCTGTGGTGTAGACTGTCTCATTTATGTTTGAAAAGGCTTTGTATTGATGTGGAGCGCTGCAGCTGTTTTATGTTTCGCTGTCCACTAGCTATGGTGCTGAACTACTTCTTAATCGATACTGAGCTGGCATGCGCTGTCCTTGGTGCTGAAAACTTTGAAAGTGGAAAGATTGGCAGCCTATTTCCTTTTTTTTCCGTTCAATACAAACTTGACACAGTACCTCCAGTGTTTGTTCGTTTTATCACATGCTTTCTTCGCCTTATGACTTTCAATTTGTTTTAATGATAGGACAAATTAAACAAAGACAATGATTTATACTATGTTTGTAAAGTCCTTTGTTGTCTCATTTAAGTGTAACAGTCAGATTAGTGTGTGTTATCAGCACTTTGTTTCTCCTTTAGCGCTGAGAGACTGTAAAACATTTTTTTTTACTTGTTTCTTATGGAGGTTTAAAATTCAGCTGTTTTTCAAACTCAATTTTATGATCAATTGGAATGGTAATTCCTAAAAACATAGTTTTTTTCTTCTTTATTGTGTCGAGTAATAGATTTGGCAGAATCTTGAACTTCGATACGATACTAAAATCGGAATAATATCGAAAAATGACCTTTTGGGCACCCAAAACTGGTTAATTTTGTTATTTTTGATTTCCATCTTGTACATTAGGAAGGTCAGTGAGCGCATACCAAAAGTAGACAATAAAATGCTTCCTCTGAATTATCATTAATAATCTAGAGGAAGGGTATGCAGTGATTCTGCTCTGTATTTTCTAATTGTCTTATTAAGAGCAATGTATGGGCGTCATCGTTTGTGCAATAATGTGAAGCTCACAGCTAACAGGTCACAGGTCATGGACATTGATATCTCTCTCTCTGTCTGCAACATACACTAACATAACATGTACATCTTAATGAGACACTTGGAGTGAGCAAATCCTCTGTATATCATCCGGTGAATGAGAGCAGTGGGGAGTGTAGCGGCTGTGAGAGAGGGTGGAGCAGGGACACACACAGCGGGCAGGAAGGAGCGCAACTTCAGCTGCAATCACACAAAATCCTGCACCTTCCTGCAGGTGTGTGTGGACGTATCATCGTCTTTCTAGGTTCTTACGAGTGAAGCTGCTGAGAAACAATTTGAAAAATATCCTCTTATTTCATCACAGCTTTGTTTTCATTAGTTGTCCTCCCGTTCTTTACGTAATCTCAATGTCGATCGACCACGGCTGCTCTCTATTTCTCTCTCTCTCTCTGAGGTCCATGCCAATCCCCAATCCTATTTATACCCCTAAAACTCATAGAACCTAAAGGTAATTGACGTTCTCTCTAGCTGTGCTTTATGTTTTGTTTTGCTTCATTTGACGAGGCCTAGCCTACCCCCTTCAGCTACTACATATACACCTGTAACATCAAGTAGCCATCAATAAATGCAGTAAGAAAAAGGCCTTATCTATTATAGTTTTTTTAAGAACAATTTAAAGAAGTTAATATGACAATCAGCCCCACATGAGCACATGCAGGGGTTCTGTTCACGCCTTCCCCTTAGACAGACCCATTTTTGACCTCATATAGAGATTTTTAAAGCCAAGAAACTTTTCAAGGCCAGAGATTTAGCAGTGGAGTTAGTTAACCTTGTCCAGAGTCAGTCCATTCCCTCTCTTCCGCGCTAGCCTTAAGTGATGGGCCTCTCATAGCAGCCAATTAGGCCGTGTCACTTCTGGAGGTGTGCAGACCCCCAGTTTGATAGATCGTGCACCAGAAGCATGTGGAGGGAAAGGCAGCCAAGCATGCTCTTAGGTCAGCCCCATCCAACATACCCCAACCCCCAGTAGAAGTCAGCCAAGGCTGCGTGATCAATGGGGAGGAAACTGTGTGGCTATTATTTATAGGATCACAAGGCCATTAGACCCAACTATCCACTTAGCCTTTGCCACTGACTGTTTCTGTGTGCCAGACTAGAGAGAATCCGAGATTGAGTACAGCTACCCAGCCTATATTGCAGGAATCATTCCTTTCATTTATCTCCATCCACAGTAAATTTACTCCAGGCTCCAGTGCTTATGATACAGCAGACCCACAAGAATTTGGTGGCAGGGAATAGCGAACCATTTTCAAACCACACACTGTGATGTAGAACCAGCATTTTCATGTCGAGAGAAAATTTAGAACACACGTGGCCCATGCTTACAAGCTCGTTTGCTGTGATTTGACCTGACATTTATATCTCTTTTTCTTTGCGATAACAGTTTTACATCACTGTACTTCTAAATCTAAATGAATCATAAGAACACAGTTTCATGAACTATGACCCTGGGGGGGGGGTGGGGGCAGTTGCCCCCATCAAACAAGCCTGAGATGTTGAATTCTCTCTCTGTTTTTAAAAGTCTCTGCATTCAGTTCTCAGTACTTTATAGCTTGTATGTGAGTCTGTTAGGTTTGTAGTTCTGTTTGACTCTTTCAGCGCAGAGTTGCTACTGAACCCCCCCCACACTCACACACATACACACACACACACACACACACACACACACACACACACACACACACACACACACACACACACACACATTTCCTGATATGGCTGTTTCATAATAAAAGCATTTTACAGCATAATAACTAGGGCGTTTTATTGTGAAGAATGTGTTCTGATAAATAAAATGTGTCTAATCATTGAATTATTGAGCTTTAGCACAGCTACCGTAAGCAGTGAGTAACTTTAAGTATTTACAAACACACGGTTCTGTCAATTACACTCTGTTATGCTACTTATAGTTACGCACCCACTGGAAGGCTGAGCAATCGGTGCCTTGTGTGTGTGCACCATAACAAAACATGTGTGTTTAAACTGGCTATACCAGTATATAGATATATTAAAAGGAATATAGTCAGTGGATGGATGTAATATTACCAACACTTGCGTCAGTCTTTCTTTTTAATATGGTAAATGGACTTGAGCTTATATAGCGCTTCTCTAGTCTTCTGACTGCTCGAACGATTTTTTCGACTACATGTCACACCTACCCATTCACACCCGTTCACACACTGATGGTAGTGGTTGCTATGTAGGGAGACCATCAGATGTAACTTATCCCATTCATACGCCGCCGACGTAGCAGCGGGAGCAATTCGGGGGTTAAGTGTCTCACATCGGACATGTTGCTGCAGCAGCTGGCAGAACTTCCGGTTGAGAGACGACGACTCTACCACTGAGCCACAGCCGCCATATATACTGAATGTGTTTATTACTCTTCCATTAGACAGTCCGTATCAGAATACATTTTATTTCATGTCCTCTTAGACTTTGAACTTAATCTCTCTGCTATATTTGTAGTCTTGGTGTTTGTGTTATATTTTCTTTTCATATATATCACCAGACATATAGTTTGGAAGCTGGATTATGTTACTTAAAGACAGTACAAGAAGTCCATGATCCAGGTTCTTTTTAGAAAGTGTATTATCATGTTGCACTAATTAGCAGGTAACAGTGTCTGCACTCACTATGCCTGACTGCTAAGCTTGTCAAGGGTTTCTTTTACATTGATTTATTAATGTGAGTCGGGATTGTTGTTGGCTTTTCCTTGGTGAGAAAGATAGTGGGCCATACTGATGAGAAGACTGATCAATGAAGTTTCCTGTTTTATTTTTTCCACCAGCTGATCACCTTCCCACATAATGACACACTCTTTATATCATGGCTCGGTCTTCCCCCTCTGGTTGAAGTTAACACCTGCTAATACATGTCGTCATTTAAAAGGGACAAAAGTCACATTAAATAATTGGCTTTTCTATGTTTTATGCTTTCTCCTCTCCTGTCCTTTGTCTGTATAAAAGCAACCTAAGTGAAGTTCAAAGGGGGCTATGTGATCCACTATGAGGAAGGGTTCTAGTAGTAGTCTTGTTTTTACACACAGGAATGTGTGATTCAACGTAGCCTACAATTATTTTGTCTCGGTCTCTTCTTGGAATCGAAAGTATCTTTACTCTGTCTTGTCTCGGTCTCAAACTGGGCAAACTCTGGTTTTAAATCAATACCGGTAAAGACCACCACTGACAAGCTATTTTTCCACCTCATTACTGTGATTAGAAGGAAAATGTCTCTTTTTTAAAAAGAACAAATAACTTCAATTCATTCATAAATTGTTTTTTATCCCCCGGTTACGGCTGCAACCTCCCCGGTTTTACGGTCTTATTGAGTGACAAGCCAGCTGCACACAAGATGATGATTTTTTATTGATATTTATGGTCTTGGTCTTGTCTCAGTCTCACCTTGCCTTGGTCTTGAGTCTGTCTAGAACCCAAAATGTCTTGGTGTAGTCTCGGTCTCCGAGCACTCTGGTGTCTGGTATGTCTTGGTCTTGGTTAGTTTGGTCTTGACTACAACACTATTTCATATCCTTAAAAAGTCTTTAAAAAGTCTTAAAGATGTCTTAAAACATCTTTTTTTTGTAATTACACTATCTAGTTGGTGTTTCATGATTTTTTGTCATTCTTTTTTGTTGTAGTGCTTGTTCAAGTGACAATTTACGGAAGTTATGGCAGCTTACTGTATACGGCAGTGTATTAAATACACATTCACCAACAGTGACCAAACAGAGAAGGAGAAGAAGATGGGGAAATGCAAGTTCAAAGATATTTGGCTTAAAAATGCAAAATACAGGGAAGCCATTGAATCCCAAGATTCAAAAAGCAGCGATGCTCCAAGCTGCAAAAATGGTGTTTTAATTTCTTTGTCTGGGTCTCTTAAAGGTCTTAAAGTCTATAATTTTTTTTCAAGTCCACAGTTGTACTACTTTAAAAAAGATCTATATGTTATCCATATAATATTTCAGTGTAATATTACCTGGAGTGATGGTGAAGCACACATTAGTGCGCAGCACACAGAAGAAGGTTAGTAAGATAAGGCCAATAAAACGGACTACATGACCCCCTGAAGGACATCTTAAGGCTATAAGCTTGTCCAACTCTTCTCTTCTCCTTCTGAAAAAAAAGATTGTTTGTTATAGGCCGATGGATCATTTCCTCTCTGTGTTCCTAATGGCCCTTTTTAATTATTTATGATGATTGAACCCAGGCTGCAGTCTCAACGAGGGCTCATATCCGACGTTTTCTTTGTTCTTTCCTTCTCAGACCACCGCAGAAGATCAATAAGTCTTCTGAGTGCATTTTTAAGTGCAACATGATGTCACAGAAAATAACACAAGAAAGTTTAGTTTGTAAGTTAGCAAGAAACCAAAAGTCAATACAAGTCCCATACAGGTTTTGTGATTCAAAGCCATTTAAAACCAATAGTACTGCCTGGTAAATTGTCTAAACACCGTTTGCAGATAAGGGGGTAGCATCCTTTGAAGAACCCCGCCTTCGTAGCCTGCGCAGACCGCTCAGACTGAACTGAAATGAGACGTTCTGGACTGCAGAGGATTTTCTGTTTGCGTCCCCAACTGTGGCACCCTATCCTTTCGTTACTAATCGCTGCTTCTGTTGCCTAGCAAGCTTAGCTTAACAGCTGCACGAAAACTAGTAAACATAACCAACGTCACATAACTTAACCCTTTTATTTTGAAGGTTATGTAATGTTTCAAGGCCCCTTTTGTTTCATAAATCCCCTGCTTTTGACTTTAAAAGGTGCTTTGTCTGGTTATATAAGGTCAATTTGTGGGTAATTGGGATGCCAGTGGTGCAGTGGCTAGAGCTGTTGCCTCACAGTGAAGAGGTTCCTGGTTAGAATCCCAGTCGGACAGGGCCTCTCTGTGTGAAGTTTGCATGTTCTCCATGTGCATGGGCGGCTGTGGCTCAGTCAGTCGTCTCTCAACTGAAAGGTTGGGGGTTCTATCCCTAGCTCGTGCAGCGACATGTCCGATTTGTCCTTGGGCAAGACACTTAACCCCTAATTGCTCCCGCTTTTTCGGCAGTGGCGTATGAATGGGATTAGTTACTTCTGATGGACAATTTTCATAACAACCTCTGCCATCAGTGTGAATGGGTAGGTGTGACATGCGGTGTAAATGTACTTTAAGTAGTCAGAAGACTAGAAAATGTGTACCCCGCCTCTCCATCAATAAAAACTGGGATCAGCTCCAGTCCCCAGTGCCCCAGAACGGGAAAAGCGGTGCAGATAATGGAAGAACGTGGGTAATTGTTCGCAAGATAGGGTCGCCTTAGGGTGCTTCATTGTGGTAATTTTGAAGTGTGTTGCCACTGATCAAGCCGCTGTAATTGTACAGTGAGTGAGAACGGACAGACTCACACATTTTTCCCCTTTCGTGTTTTCACAAAAGTCTGATATGAACAGAAGATCACGACCGGATTTTTCAGTTCTTTTAGTGAATACACATTGAGCTGAGGATGAAACTGTGCAGTCACAAGAAGCCACAGTTGAGCTAAATGAAATCTGGCGTGTGGTTTTGATGGATGACCCCGACCATGAGGAACATGTGAAGGTCCAACATGCCCCAGCAGGACACGTGAGCTGCTTTAGTTTCATCCAGCTACATTACCGTCCTTGAACTATGTGACTTAATAAGTTGATAAAAGGCTGGTGGATATTATTTTCAAAAAAAGGCACCTTCATTTGTTCCTGTCTCTTCAGCGTGTCCACAGTCCGATGATTTGGAGCTGAAGCATTAATCAATCTGACACTGGGGTTTGCTACGGTGAAACGAGTGTATGCTCAGATTCAGGCCATAGCAGTTTATTTTATAAATCATTTACAGTTTCAGTCATTTTTTTATTTTTTTGTATTTTCAAGGTTTTTAATGGCCCTATTTATGCATGTTTAGCTGGAAGCATCGGTCATGAGTTGTGTCCCAGAAGGGAAAAAAAGATATATTTATTTTGTTGATTTACGTGATGAAACTGAAGCAAACACTCTGCTGCTGGGAGTCGTTACAGTCTTTAAGTAAAATACCTCAGCAATAAAACTGTCACTACGTTCTGTAGTTTTTAGTTATAAATATGGTAGACAGCTTATATGGGTAACTGGACAAATAGCCTATTTTGAAAGTGAAAAAATAAATGTATCATAACTAAGATTTGTAGCAATGAAGAGCCAATGTATGTAAGGAGTTTTGGTTTTTAAAGGTATAGAACACTTTCAATTTTTGTCATTACTCTAATTTGTTGATTAACTTATTTGGTGTGGGATGTGTGAAAAGCAATAAAAACACTCCTAATTAAAAGCCAGATTAAAAAGACAGGTCTTCAGTTTACGTTTAAAAACACCCAGAGAGCTTTCTGTTTTGATGCCACAGTTTGGGGGCATAAAAACAGAAAGCGCTCTCCCCGGTGCTCGTGTGGGTCACATGAGGGACTTTTAAAAGAGAAGCATTCGAGGACCTGAGTGAGCGGGTTGGAACATAAAAGGAAATAAGATCTGCGATGTATGGAGGAGCAAGGTCGTGCAAAGCTTTAAAAACAATTAAAAGAACTTTAAAATCAACTCTAAAAGAAACAGGGAGCCAGTGCAGAGTTTTTAAAAGTGGAGTTACGTGGTCATGTTTGTTTTTTCTTGTGAGGACTCTGGCTGCAGCGTTCTGAGCAAGTTGCAGTTTTTTTCAAAGATTTTTTTGGCAAGCCAGTGAAAAGGGAATTACAATAATCAATAGGACTGGTGATAAAAGCATGAATTAGAATTTCTGCATCTTTCTGTAATAAAAAAGGGTCTTACTTTTGCTATGTTTCTTAGATGAAAGAAAGATGTGCTTATGACTTTGTTAAAATGAGGATTAAAATTTAAATCATTATCTAAAACAACTCCCAAGTTTGTAATATGTGTCCTGATCTGCTTGTTAAAACTAGCGAGCTGTGTTTGTAGTTTCTCCCTTTTAGCTTTGGCTCTGATTAAAATAATTTCTGTTTTGTCCTCGTTAAGTTTTAAAAAGTTCTTGCTCAACCATACATTAAGATCCCAGAAGCAGGCAATGACAGATTGAAGTGCATTGGGGTCATCGGGGGAGACGTAAATATATAATTGAGTGTCATCGGCATAAAAATGGTAGTTGATGTTGTGCTGTGTTATGATGTTTCCAAGTTGAAAAATGCATAGTGAAAAAAAAATAGGTCCAAGAATGCTTCCTTGAGGGACACCATAATTAAAACCAAGTTTCTCTGACACACAAGCACCGAGGCTGACATAAAACTGTCTGTTAAAAAGATATGAGCTGAACCAGACCAGGTCTAAAAGAAGGAGGACTGCCACATTGTTTTTATCTACAATCATTCTGATGTCATTTACTACTTTAAGTTGGGCAGTCTCTGTGCTGTGATATGTTCTATAGCCGGATTGTAGTATATCTAAAATATTGTTGTCAGTTAAATGAACGAGCAGTTGATTAAAAAACATTTTCTCTAAAATTTTTCTTAAAAAAGGGTAAATTAGATATTGGCCTGTATAGCTGTTAAGCTCACAGGGGTCAAGATTGTTTTTTTTGAGGAGAGGTTTCACTATGGAGGTTTTAAAAGCTGTGGGGAAAATGCCTCAACTAAGAGAGGTGTTAATAATCCTTGTAACTTCTTGCGAGAGAATGTGAAAACAGGATTTGAACAATTTTGTTGGAAACGGATCCATCGCACACGAGGAAGACTTCATCAAGTTGCCCACCTCACCAATGGCATTTTGGGTCATCACCACAAAGGATGACATTGTTCCTGGAAGCCAATGTGAGGGTAGATCCCAGGGAGTATGGCCAGTTGGAATTAAAATGTTATTTCTGATAGAGACTACCTTTTCATTAAAAAAGTCGGCAAATTCTTCACATTTTAGAGTTGTGTTCATTTCTGTACCTATTGGTGAAGGATTTAAAATTATGTTAATGGTTGAAAAAAGCACTTTGGGATTATTTTGATTATCTAAAATGAGCTTAGAGAAATGGGCTTGTCTCTCCTTCCTGAATGCATTATTGTAAATAAAAACTTGATCTTTAAAAATGTTAAAATGAACATGTAATTTGCTCTTCCTCCATCGTCTCTCAGATCTCCGACAGTTTCTTTTCATTTGGCAGACAGCAGCAGTTTTCCATGGGGGTTTGTGGGCTGATTGCTTTTTGTGTGTGAGAGGGAGCCATTGGGTCTAGTAGTGTTGATCTCAGTTTATCATTAAAATCTTTAACTTGGTTATCAAGTGAGCTGGGTGTGGATGGAGGGAGAGTGTTTACCAAACCTGAACATTTTTCAATAACATCATCATTAATGTTCCATTTCACAACAACAGTTTCATTTTTGCTAACAGTAGCAGAAAGGGTAGTGTTAAAAAAGATACAAAAAATAGTCAGAGACGGGTACTTGAGTTATGGAGGAGATATCAATATCAATGCCTTTCAAAATGACTAGATCCAGAGTACTTCCATGAATGTGCGTGGGACTGTGAACGTGCTGAGTGAGATTAAAAGATGCCAATAGATCAATAAATCCAAGGCCCTGATATCAGAGGGGTTCTTGACATGAAAATTAAAATCACCAAGTAAAATAATATTATCATAACTGGTAAGAACAATAGACATTAAATCATAAAACTCCGTTAAAAAGTTGGTGTTGTGTTTTGGGAGGCGGTACACGGTAATGGTTGTGATCTGATAAGCATGGCTAAGTACTCAAAGGTTTGAAAATTACCAAACAAGCATGATGTGCAGTTAAAACAACTAGAGAAAAGATTAGCGATCCCACCTCCTCTTGTTGTATACTGTTGAACACTTTGCATAACATCCTCTGCTGCTGTGGCTCAGGTGGTTCGATCCCCAGCTCCTGCAGCAATATGTCCGATGTGTCCTTGGGCAAGACACTCAACCCTGAATTGCTCCAGCTGCTTCGTCGACATATGAATGTGTATGAATAGTTACTCCTGATGGTCTCACTACATAGCAACCTCTGCCATCTGTGTGTTAATGTGTGTGAATGAGTAGGTGTGTCCTGCGGTGTAAAAGCGCTACACTAAAAGTAGTCAGAAGACTTCCATTTAGCATCCATTTCATGGATGGTAAGCACAAGTCCAGATTCCTACTGATACGCATACATGCTTTAGTGGGTGTGCAGGGTAAAGAGATCGCTAGAGATCGATCATTCAAGTTTTTCTTAAACAACCTGAAAGTCTGATTAACCTTGTACATTTTCAAAAGCAAGCCATCTTCATACTAACACACTGGGTTCTCAAGGGTTTTCAGTTCACGAGAGAAAATTGATGTGTTGATGTAATTAAATGTCATGAACATTAAGGGTTTGTTTATTTAAAATGTGCTGTTGAGGGAAGTATTTTGATTCACTGTGGGATCAACATTTGATGAATTCATAATCTGGCAGTGCTGTTTGTGGAGGACAGTTAGAAGATGACATGGTTTCAATTGAGCTAAAAGAATGTGAAGAAGATGAGTTTCATAAGTTTTTCATTTTTTTAACAGTAACTCTGATGGGCATTAAGACTACCAAAAGCCTCTTGGCCATATCTGGAAGTTGGAAAGCTTGAACACATACCAAAGACTTGGACTTACAGTAGACAGACGCTATAGGGCTTTTATCAAGACTTTAGCCATAATGTCAGTATACTACTATTTGCATTTGAATGGAAATATATATTTTTTTTTTCATTTATTGGTAAGCAGATTTTCTTCTAGGAATAGAGAAAAAATATTGGCAAAAACAAGAAAAATTGGCAACAGAGATTTCATTTTTTGTAGCATTACTGATGGTCTGTAAGCTAATTAGTGTTGACAGAAGGTGACTTTCTGACTCATTTGAAGTGTTTGACGTTCAAAGGCTATTCAGGGTGAAATAGACATACTTCTGTGGGTGTCTTCCAAGTGAAAAGGAAAAACAAACTGTATTTCAGTCAGACAACTCAGTTTGTATTTGTTTAAAATACAGTATGTATTGCAGAAGAACACATTTTCTGTTTGGCGTCTAGGCTCCGACCGAATCACTTCTCACAGTTTTAATTTACATGCAGAAATTTAAGGAGTGATGGGATGATATCTTAAACCCCCCGGTCGGAGCCTATAGGTGGATTCCGGGGATGGTTGGGATGAGCAAGAGTGCAGTACTGGTGCAGGTCAGAGCTGGCAATGAAAGAGCAGAGGGAGAGACCCGAAATCTTGCAGCTTAAATGTTCGATGCACGTGGATAATGAGACATGTCTAGTGGTAAAACAGTGCAGCTCGAGTTGACTGCCTGAACTAGCTCACAGGCGTCGCCTCATAAGTGGACACAAAAAAACAAACTGAAAGCAGTTAAGTTCAGATGGAGATGCCTTTGGTTAAAAAAGAAAGGCTCATGAAAAGATCGAACCTTGTCCTTAATCTAGGTATGACATGAGAAAAACTTGATTTCACCAATAAGATTCCTTCTGCAAGGTGCTGCATGTCCAGTAATGTGGTTTGTAATCCTCATTTCACAGAGACATACGTATGTGCAAGATCTAACATATAAAGTAACAAACAAGGCTTTACTATGGTAACCAAGGGGCCACTACGTTGAGTTGTGATAGTTTTAAATTAGCATATAGCGGATATGATTCGTGCCCCATGTACAGAGGCTATAGTCCTCATCGCAGCGGCCGTGGGTTGGAATCCAACCTCGGCCCTTTTGTTGCATGTCTGACCCCTACTCTCTCCTCCTGGCATTTCCTATCTCTCTTCAGCTGTCCTACCCAGTAAAGAAAAAAAAAACCCAGCCCAAACCATCACTTAAAAAAAGAGGTTTTAATGATGCTGTGACAGTGGGATTCATTTTAATGACCACCTTGTATTCTGTGGCTTAGAACATGACATCCAAAACCTCTATGTAAACTCCCCAGCCTGCTTTAGATCTTTTTCGCAGGGAATTTTACAAAAAGCAGAAAGGGGAGGGTGCAAAACAAAACAAACGGAAAGAGGGGCTATAAAAAATAAAACTATGAAAAGAACATCACACTATAAAACATAATTGTGAAGTTACATACAAATGTTGTGTAATGCAAACAAAGAACAATGACAGACAAGTGTAACCCTGTTACAATAAGATGGAGACATACTTACATGCAGCAACATTTCAGATTTTTTTTATAGCCTCCTTAAATCTAAATAAGCCACATTCATGCATTGAACATTTTCTGTAGTGAAATGCACTCTCTTTAGAAAAAGTGTATTCTTCTGTTTGGGAGGTACTGGAAAAAATCTGAGTACTGACTTGCTGCAGTAATTCTTGGATTAGATAAATAATGTTGAAAAGCTGTTGCATGGGGATTTAAAAAGGACATTTAATGGATAACACCGTGTCCTAACAGCACGCCAGCGTTAGATATTGCGTTGCATTGCGCATGATGGCACGCTCGCTGTCCACACTGCATCTGCTAAATATTTCATTCTCTGCTCTGTGAATTTCAGTTTCCCCTTGCAAACATTATAACATCTAGTGCTTTTGTTTTGAAGGTGGACTAATGGATTTGTGGTGTATTGTATTGACCAGCTGTTGACTCTAATCCCAACACTCAGAAGCCAGTCAATAAAAGGCTCACAGTGAGCCTAATGAAGTTTTGTCTCCGGTGTTGACACAATCAAATCTCAACATTTCAATCATGGATGCAGATATTATTTATACACCGTTATCTCCACTTTGTACAACAGGCTAAAAAGCCCTGTTGAGTGAGAAGAAAGTGCTGCATCGCACTGCATTGCTCGTGGGCAGTGAGGACACTCCGATAGGAAACAATAAAACTAAGCTGATTTTTTCGCTGACGCCCGCTCGTGTGCTGTTAGGACACGCTGCAATAGATTCCTCTTTTCTTACTTTTTCAATGCATATACATCTATTACCATAGCAACCCATGTCATCTGGCTCTTGTTGTTACTTCGGACAGATGTTTTTTTGCAGTTACAACAACCATAACGTGTTAGTTTGTGAACTCCTCATGAGAGGAAATTCTGAAGAAGCTTCTACAGAAATGAAAAAAACATCTTATAAAAACTTCTGACTGAGAAACTTTGCTGTAGAACTTAAAAGATATACTTGAACTTGCTGCTGTAAAACAAACTAAAGATTATAGAAAATGTATTGTATTGTGTATATTATTGCTGTGATCTTAGTTTAGGTGGTTTAGTCTCCTGAAGTTATATAATAAAGAAAGTTCCTTGATTAAAGGAAAAAGTTGATCCTTTTGAGACCTCAGAGTAAGTGGGGGAATCAAAGAAAGCATGAAGGTCTTTTGAAAAGTTATAAATGTCTACTTAAGGTTCTATTAATGTAAATGAATTCGCTGAAGTATGTTTTTCTTGGTGGCCCTCGTCAAAAGCTTCACATTTATGAGTAATAAGTTCTTAGTTCGACGAGGCCAAACTACCCTATAGATAAAATCACAGCCTATTGCAAGAGTGGGATAATACACGAACGGAATGATTCTTGCTCATTGGCAGGCTGCTCCTCGAATCTATGGAGACTGAAAAATCTCTAGCAAATTCCGGCTATTAGCAAACCTAATACCTTACATGAACCCCTTTAATTTTTCTGTCGTCTAGTTGCAGCAGGGGGAATGGTGGAGCAGAAGTCCTCCGCTCCGTGGTGTCTGATTTATTGCATTTGCTGTACGCTGTGCAAAAACGTTTATACAAGACAAGTGGAAGTGAGTGCTTCAGCAAATTTGGCCTGATGTGTGGGGCTGTGAGAGCGTGCATATTATTCACAGGGGTACTTTTATCCCGGCTTTGCTTTGTGTCCAGCCCAATTAAGCCAAGCTCATACACTTTCTCAGACACTGAGCCTCGATTATCATCAGAGGAGCAGCTGGCCTCGTCCCAACTGCATTCTCTCTTTTAGCTTTGTGAAAAACAGAGGGTGGTGGGAGTGGTGGTGGTCCAACTGGCCTATTTTTCGTGTGTCAGTTCGGGACACAGTGGGAAACACTGGTTGCCTGTGTTTGTGGGTATTTTTTGGCCATGTCAATTGCTCTGAGCCTGCTAAAACTCCTTCTGGGACAAATCTTTAGACTCCCAAAACAAGTGTTTCCTCCTCCTATTTAAGGGTCCCCCCGGAGGACGACAACAAGCTAAATCTGGCCCTGCCACATGACCCAAGAACGACCTCTCCGAGCTGTGGGGAGATAAACTAGAGCAGCAAGTGTGGTCATGGACAAATTATGAGACAAAGGGCCCCTGGGCATGAATGGATGCCTTTAAGCAATGTTCTATACACACCCACCACCCTCATTTCCCGGGCTGCTGCTGCTTTCAAAATCATCAAAAATGGAGGTTATTTTCAGGTCATAACAAGTTTGCTTGCTGTTGAGATCACTGGAATGACACGCAATAAGCTCAACTTCCTAACCTAAAATCACTGGAGCAGGATTCTTTGATTTCCAATAATACAACTGTTCACAGATTAGAATCAGATTTATTGGTAAGAAGGTTAAAGGTAGGGTCAGTAGCATTTTTCGTTGCAGCTTGTCAACACAACATTCAAACTGGGCCCCTCCTCCTTGGCTGAAGCGCACACTAACTGCAGCTAACTAAAGAGATGACAATATTTGCCCAATACTTTTCTGTAACTGTGCCTCCATTGTTTATTATGCTCACAGTGGCCCTCACTTATCAAACGTACGTACGACAGAAAAATGGGTGTACGGTCATTTCCACGCAAAGTTCGGCACTTATCAATTTGGACGTGAGCGGATGGTACGCTCAAATCCCACGCCAGGTCTCAGCTCGTGTACGCACGTTTTCAACCCAGTGTGGACTTGCGGTGCAGCGAATCTGTCTGAGATCATACTGCAGTGCCTATTAGGTCATACAGATAGAGGTTCACAGATGTATTGTTAGATAAGATATTAAGGAGTCTAAAATGTATTTTACATTACGCTACACCTCAAACGATCTCTGTAGGCCACATTGCTTTTTGAATATTGTTGAGCAGCGCGAGCTGTCAGGTGATTTCTGTAGTTGTGTGTTATATTTGATGAATGGATGTTTTTTAAATCGATTTAAAGATTAGAGAGGCTGCTTTCAGTGTCCTAATTACATGTTAAACGTTCCCATGCGCACAGGAATATCACTGCCGAAAATACTGAGCCAGATTGAAACAGAAAAACTAAAAAAAGTTACTTTAAAAGGACAGAAAAACCTCCAGAGGAAACAAAATAAAACGTTAAGCCTCTGAAATAGGAGATATTTAAGAATACAGAACATTAGATCATATCTAATCGGTATGTCCGGAGATTTAAATAATCAATAATACGCTGATGTGCCACATGCGTAATTGCGCACAGCAGACGCACTTACTGTAGACAGACTACATATAGAAATCTGGGGATGTCAAACGGAGTCAGGACCTTCTTAGGCTTCCTAGGCTATATGTAAGTGTTACATACACATTACACAGCGTTTGATCCAACACTTTATTCATTTGATTCAGGACGTTTCAGGTTTTAATTCATCTCTTATAAAGTTTCGTTAATGGCGAGCAGGAAGCCTGTTAGTGCAGCCGACGTTATCCGACACAGATGCAGGTTCGCCTGTGCCACTTGTGTCTGATATTGAGGCTGAACCGATGAAAGAAGCCACTCGCTCCTCAGTCTGGGATCATTTCAGGCTGGCTGGCCTCCTCCGGTCCGGGAGCTGCTTCTTTTAAGAGCCGCAAAACTTTAGCGAGCTATGGTCTGACCACGTTTTTTTAAACTGAAAGTAAAACATTTTGATTATATTATAGCCTAGATTATGTACTTTAAATATCACGGATGTTTACATTAATTATTAAAAACTCCGTTGGAGTTCGGTTGTCCACACCAACGCTGTTGAGATTTCCTTGCAGACGTATTTCTTCTGACGCCCTTTAATTCTACATGTCAGGCTGCCTAACAACACAATGTTATTGCTCTTTACTTCTCTTTGTTATGGTGTCACTCAGGTCATATCTCCTTTCTCTTTTTTACCGTATTACGTATCTCCATGCCATAAACTCTGGGGGCGAGGACAGCTGAACCGTGAATATATAGGGGCGTGGTATTTAAATGACGATCGTTTCTAGCCGCCACACTTATCAACACCCGGTCATACGTACGCTGTAATCAGCCAGACACGCACGTTTCATAAGTCCCACGTGGACCCTGTCGTACGATGATTTCTACACCCAAATCTGCGCTGGTTTCTACACCAGATTGATAAGTGAGGGCCAGTGTGTCTACGAATACAGGGTTGCTCTAAACGTTTGTGTACGCTAAGCCTACTCACTTTGCGTAAATATTGGTTGAAATGGAAATGATTCCCCACACTCTGATCTTTCAAGAGCATGACGACAGGCTTGTCTGAAATTAAAAGGGCATGTCTTCATCTGTTGAAAGGTGGGCCCACATCAGGAGACTTCGTGAGAGCTTTTATTGGCTCCAGCTGAGGTCTGGCAATATTACCTGTAATATGAGGGTGCAGGAAAAATTATTACTTGAAAAGAAAAAAATCCCGCACACTATTCATGCTAAGCATCACCACTTGACAAAGGTTTAGGGACTGAAACGTTGGGATTTTTCTAATAAATTTGGTGATGCTTAGCAAGAGTGTGAAGGACTTTTTCTTTTCAAGTAATAGTTTGTCGCCCTACGCACCTACCTTATGAGATAGTTGGATGTGCGAACACCTCCTTAAAAAACGGTGCAGGAAGAATAAAATCTGCACTACCACACAATGAAGGTTATAATCTTACATGCATGCTCTGGTTGGATGTGGACACTTTATTTTTTTCATTGCATCAGCAGAGCCTGGGGATGGAAGGAGAAAAGTCATTGTGAAATGTTGATACTCTGTCAATACCTGAATGTCAAGGCTTATAAGCCATTGCACACTGTGGCAGTATGATAAGGAAAAACACTGGAGATCATTTCTTATAAATCATCACGATTTCAACATAATAAAGCATTCACAGAAATGTCCCCACTTGCCCCGCTAATAATCCGACAAGCGAGTCATAAATTGAGTAGGTGGAAATAGTTTGATTTGTTTGTCTGCTGTTGAATAATTTGTAAGTACATCTCATCAAAAAAAGATTAACACATTGTACTGTAGACTATTAAAGTGATTCTTCACTGATTGTACATGTTGGTCATGGTGAGTGCTAATCAGTTTTTGACTGTTGTTTACTGTCTTCTTTTACTTGAAGGGGGCTTTAAAATCTTGATAAAACAAGGTGATGCATGAGTGACAACATGATGATCAGTGTGCTTTTAGGTCAATTTCTAACAGAAGACCAGACAGTTCTCTGTTTTTGAGAAACTGGGTTGTTTACAACAGAGAAGTAAAGGTTCCTCAAAATACATGACATTGTTTTTTTGTCCTCACCCCTAGCTTCCGAGATGAGAGGAAGGAGGTTGAGTTGTTTTTAATCCTTTTCACGGATAAGCGGTTGGGGTGTGGAGGGGTTACTGGGTCGTGTGAGTAAGTGCATGAGTCGTTTGTGTGTCTGTGGTTGTGATTCTGTGTGGGTCTTGGTCTAAACTGGTTTCAGTAGACATGCTTGTTGACATATGTAATTGTGTTGTGTGTTCTTACCAAACGTCTGTATGTGTAAGCTGTGAATCCCATCTAGTCTAAGTGCAAATCCTTGTCCATGTGAGCAAAAATGCTGGTCACACGGGTGGGTGTCCTCACCTGTGGTCGGGTCTAGGTTGTTCTGGTGATCTCTGGTGTCCCAGTGGACCTCCAGTGTCCTGTTGTGATGCGTCTGTTACCAGTTGCAATCCTTGGAAAAAACTCAGAAAAAGCTCCAGGTGGTAAGAGCCATTGCTTGTGGTGTTATTACTCCGGCCTGAGTGCGGCTGAGGAGGCCTGCAGGCATGGTCCTCCCCTAACCCCCTAAACTGGATGATTTGAATAATGAAGATGATTAAAGTACAACGAGGGTTTTTGTGCCATTAGACAATGTTACAATCAGAATGTAACACAGGATCAGTTGGCATGAATGGTTACATGAGATATAGAGACTGAAACAATTTAATTTGTCAGACTAAAAAAATATTGCTTTTGACATTGGGCTCTCCTAATATCATACACTTGGAGCCAGAATCTAGTGGTCAGTTGAGGAACTGCACATCTACATTGGCTTTATTTTTCAGCCCTGGAGTTACCAGGCAGAGAAAGGAAAGTGAAAGGCTTTGTCTGTGTTGCTATAATGATTATTTTTTAAGCAGTGGTGGAAAGTCACAAGATAAATTTACTTGAGTTCTGTACTTAAGTACCTGAAGTAGTATTTGTATTATTTTTTTAGGGGGGAATTTTATTACTCCACTACATTCGAAAGACAAATATTGTACTTTAGTCACTACTTTTGCTCTGAAGTCAGCTAATATATTTCCTCTCTAAAATCTGATCTGAAAGACAACAAAGTAGAAATGTAGTGCTGTGTTTGTCTAAGTGGTGATGCCGTACCTGTACGTTGCACGTCTCCACGGTTAAACACAGAGCAAACGTCACTCAGATCGGGATGTTCATTTAGTGGTGGTATAGATGGCTACGGCAGAGAAGGATGACGATCCCCCACCTTGACCATCCATGTGCATATCTTAAGCCCCTGTTTGAGATTTGAACATTTTCTCACTCTATTAAGCCTGGCTGACATGTTCCCTGCTCATCATGTATGGTTATTGTTACTATTGTTTTGAAGCTGCAAATCTGGGAATCTGTAGCGTGTGAGTTTTAAAAAATGTTAATAATGCTTTATAAAGTATCACAATGTAGCAGATATACACATTCTGCACATGGTGTAGCCTACATTATTTTTAAGAGCAAGTACTCCAGTACTTTAACTCAAGTCATAATTTTGACTGAGCAATTTCACTTATTGGAGTAATATTTGACCAGACATATCTATACTTTGACTCCAGTAATGAAGTTGTGTTTTTAAGTGCATGTACACTTCATCAGTTAGGCCAGTTAGACATGGTTTACATATGCAGACCATGTCCAAACTTCTTTCCCACACTATGTGTTGTTCTGATGCGCTCTTATTCAGCAGCAGTGAGAGGTTTACTCGAATGCTAGACACATTAATTATCCCTGGGAGTTTTCAAGCTAGCTTCTGTCTTTACTTTATTGGCAGTGTTATATAAGGGCTTTGAGTATTGAACTCTTAATCGACACAGTAGCTCATTCCCCTGTCAACAGTTCTCAAAGAAGTTGGACAATAAAGATAGGAACTACAAGGTCATATACAAGCTGAGGGTATGGTAGATTTGTTGGCAGCAATAATGAACTTTCAGAGCACTTGTTCCATGTATTTACTCTTTATATCAATCAATCAACCTTTATTTGAATAGCACCAATTCATAACACATGTTAACTTAAGACACTTCACAAAAGAGCAGATTCAAGTAAATGATATGATGAAGAGGTCTTTACCAGCTTGTAGCATGTTGGTTACGCTACATTTAAAAAGGATTACATCAAATTAACAGAAGCATAAGAAATGTGTCGTTTCTAGAAGTCCATCTTGTATTTGTATAAAAGGACCGACCAAACACAAACGTAAGTTTAAATATGATAATTATAAATGTGGAAGACATTCAACAATTAACAAAGAGAACAATGTCAATATACACTCACACAAATAGAGTTCAGTTCATTCCTACCACACTTGTAGGATGAAGTTAGTCCAGTGGCTTGCTTAGCCTGCCATGTTGGTCATTCTTGATGAGTTGATACAAAAAAAAAAAACCTGACCGCTGAGTGCTGAATCGTTTTACTAAGTTTTTTGTCTAGGTCAGACACCATCACCAACACCGATCTGCTATGCTGTGTGGGTGTGAGTGGGAGAAGGAAGAAGGAAGTGACCTTGTGAGCCTGGATGTGTATGATTAGTGGGTTGAGCTCTGATTGGTTGATAGATTTAGCGTAGTTAATGTGAGATTATGGAGAGTTATAAAACATAGGGAAATGATTAAATAAAGGTCACACTTCAGAGGCAGGAAGGCTGCTAAATTATTTAAAGAACCTGAGTTACATGCTCTTTTTGTTAAACACACAGAACGTAAATTCTGCCGCCAGGGGGCTCTCTATCAAAACAATAACAAAAAGACGACGTTTAGGCTGGCTGGATATCATGGTAGTTCTCTCTGCTTACCCCCCCCCCACCCCTCGTGAAAACGAACTCCGAGGTGACCGTAGTCAATACATACGGGCAAAACCGACATGAGGGAGAGAATATGTTTACCTATGAGCTAAAGTGACCAAGTATTATTTACATGAGGTTTTTGTCACAGCAGCACAAACAGCAACAGTACGGCAGCTTTCAGGAGCAGTCCCCGCTTCCTTATGCAGCAGTCTTTGACGGAACATCCGGTGTTTCCTTGGCAACGATAAACATGTCATGTCTGTCATGACAACTCTGTAACGGCGGCCGCCACGACAAGACACGTCCCGTAACAACTATAGACTTAAGGATTTATCTTGCTTTGAAGATATATACATTATAGGTTTAGTTTAGATATTTTAATGTGAACATTGTAATAAGATTCTACATATTGTACCTTTAAGTGTCTTGAGATAAAATTGGTTATGAATTGGTGCTATACAAATAAAGATTGATTGATTCATCGATTGATTGATAATGTTTTGCAAATTAAAGATAGCTGAAAATGTAGCCTTGTTCACAGAATAGTCTCTTTTACTTCCAGCCTCTTTTGTCGATCACTCCTTTAAACTGAGCTGACGACAGAAACTCACAACAAATCTTTTCTAACTGGCAGCACAGGAGAGAGCAGCAGTCGTGCAAATGGCTCAGCGGTTACAAGCAAGTGATGTTGTGATGATGAGTTGACTGTTTGACAAAGTAATGCTTCCTGGGAGATGTCCAAGCTTATATATATTATAACTACTTATTGCTCTCAAGGGTAGCTGCTCTTCATCCTGATGCTTCCACTAAGCCAAGGAGAAATGTATTTTACTCAGCCTCTGCTGCTCTTAAAGTGGAATTACCACTCAGTTTAAGAGTTCATATAAGTTATTCTGATGGGCTGTGATGGTTAAGTTAATAAGTTTTGGCACATTTAGATGAAATAACAGTAATGCAAGTCTGAGGCCGTGTTTGAATGCACGGAGGGGGATAGCTATTGGCTCTGTATTTTAGGCCCACCCATGAGAGTCAATTAAAGCTGTAATATGTGACTTTTTCTTTATTGATGTCTATGTTAGCGCTGTGGTGTGACACTGTCCTCCTCATCTGTTCAGCCGCTCAAGCTATCTCTCCGTATTCTAAATGTCAAGGTCATTATGTGTTTTCTCATCACAAAACCAATTTTGGCGCTGCAAAAATGTAAAATATGACAGATGGGGAAAATGGCCTACTTTATGTTCAAACATTTTATGAGCAGATTGATTTGTTTTGAATCAAGCAGCTACATAAATAAGCAATCCGAGAATTCATGCTTTTGAGACTGTCAATTCAAGCAGTAGCTGTGAATTGGCACCAATACTTGTTTTCATAGGGTACTGTCGTAACATATTGCTGTGACAGGACATTAAACATGGGACATGGCTCTCCAAAGTAATCCAAATAATTAAAGTTGAATGTACCGGGTGACGTTTGTGGTGTAGAATAATCAATAGGTGGTGCTATGACTATGCCTGAATATAATCATGTTTAGGGCTTAAGGTTGGGACTCCTCTTCTCTGAGTTGTTTTTTGGGACGATTGGAGACGTTATGTTTGAGATACAGTAACTTCCTCCTTAATGGCAATACATCAAAATTCATCGTCCACCAAGGCTACAAGTTGACTAGGACAAGTTTGAAAAATCAAGAGACCACCTCCAGTATTTAAAAATGAAGCCAATTTGGACATGCAACAGCTGCAATCCCTTAAACTTCCACTTCAGGCTAACTTCAAAAGCCGAGGAATCCTCATGAGGTCCCATATTAGAATGCCCTTTTTATAAATAATTATTTTTGGCTTTTCGTGTCTTTATCGTAAAGGCAGTACAGTGGATAGAGTTGGAAACCAAGGATTCTAACCAGGGCCACCTTCTTCAAGGACTTAACCCTTAAGGCACAGAAACTAACCACACGGCCACCAGCGCCCCAGAATGCCCTTTTTTATAGCAGGAATGAACATCCTTACAGCATTGTTCAATAAACTGTTTGGATATCAATAGCTTATTTCTTCAGTTTCAAAAACTGTACAGGAGGTGAATTTTATTTTTTGTATAGTTCATCCATTTTCTTTTATTGTGAAGGCTAAGAGTTTTCATAATTTGCATATTTAGAGGCGTGTCTGTGTTGCTCGACAGGTTGGTGCATTGTAGCTGTTTGTTTAAGACGGCCTCAGCTCTGACTCTTTTTCCCGTTTCTAGATTGATTGAAAGTAAGGATGAGTTAGCATTTCCAATATGATGCCTGCCAAGCTGGGATTAAAATAAATGGCTTTTCAGAAACCAATGGAAGACATCATTTAGACCACGTCCACCTCTGTAGCAGGGATAAGCTAATGTGTTGCACATCTGTAATAACTGGTTTTATATTGTTTCATGTATTGTCTGTGCAGTAATTTGCCAGTATCCGAGACAAATTTCTCCCTAGGGAGACGAATAAAGAAACCTTGACCTTGATGTATCTATTCGAGAAAAAACAATATTTGAAACAAAAACAAAACGGAGGACCTTTTGTTGGATTTAGGTTTTGGGTTGAGCTTTTTTGTAGCTCTGGACATGATGCAAATACCTACCAAAATGCATAAAAGCGGTAGGTTCTGCTTGGTGTGCTTGTCAATACTTTTAGGGGGCGCTATGGAGCCATTCTGCAAGTAACAATTTTTTGCGACTCATCTCAATTAAACATTTTTACCACTTCCAATGCATTGCAAAGTTTCATCAGTTGTGCATGCGAAGCACCTCAAAATGTGATTTGCTAAAGCAAGCTTTGGGAAATACAAATTAGATGATTATAAAAGTCCATGATTTAGTAGATGGATAGTCTGTTGTGACAATATACGCAGTTTCATTACTATGTAAGTCATTTTCCTTAATTTAGTTAACTCAGAGACTAATGTAAAAAAGTAAATACTTTCTTTTTTTCTTACACCTGGCTGACTGAAGAGGACCTCTCCGGCAGAGACCAAAAAAATTGTTATTGATTGTCATTTGTCCTTCTCTCCATCTCGACCATGACGATGCAGTTCTGCCGTGTGGAAGGTCCTTTAGATACCCGCAGTCTAAAACAAAAGCATCCTCATTCACCTCCTGAGCCAACACTCAGCTAAAGAGACTGGAGATAAGCCAGGGACAATCTATGAAATGTATCTCACATTGCATGACCTTCACACGGTGTCTTCGATACAATTTACTCAAGCCTATAGCTGCATTAATACATACAGTATAGAACCTTATACTATTACTCTCAGCTCTGTTTATAAAAAAACAAAGTAGGGGTGAAACGGTTCACAGGGGTCATGGTTCGTACCTCGGTTTTGGGGTCACGGTTCGTTACAAATTTGGTTCAACTGGAAAAAAAGCAAGAAAAACTCCTGAATGCAAATTTCCCAAGTATCTGTTATTGTTTTCTTTGTAAAGCTTGTTTTTTAAGCTTGAAAAAGAAAAAAGAAAGGAAAGTACTCACTGTTGTGGTCCAATCTCATGTATCGACTTTTGACTTTTGATCAACTTATTTTTCATGGTATTAGAAGAACACGTCTCATTTAAGATATGAATAGAAAATCTGGTGGTTCTCAAGCTGGTCTGCCTGGAACCTGAGTGATGTAATGTCATGATTAAAATCATTGAAACGTACTTCTATTGGGTAATCCATATCAATTCTCCTCATGCAGCTCTTATACCCACTCATTCTTTGCTTTCGTGGATGTATTTTTTTTTTCTTTTACCAACATAGAATAACCCCCAAGGACATTCAATCATGTAAATGACATGAGAAGATTAACGTGTGATGACATCATTGATCAAATACTTATTTCCAGTATGACGCCTAGTAAAGTGATTACCTTTGACCATAGTGTTACACTGAGCACATCCTCTGCATTTGTAACAACTACATAGAAATATTTAACAAGGCCTGTGTACTCTTTACCCTGTATTAGTGTTTGCCTGTACAAGTTTATTTCTAAAGTTTACATCCTCTCCTGTAGACTATTCACGGTGATTCCTTTAAATTCAGTAGATATTGCCGGGTCTGAGGATAAATAGCCAGTGTTTTTTAAAATAACTGAGCCAGGTCTGGTACAGTTGGGTGAATAGAGTGTGCTGAACATGATGTTTTTTTTTTCTTTTACTGCAAAATAATAGTTGCAGTGATCTGAGGGTGCATTCACACCTAAGCCGTTTGGTCCATTTGAAACGATAGTTAGTTTGGTTTGGGGTCGTGTGAATGCTGAAACAAACTCTGGTCCACTTAAAAAACAGGGGTTTTGCTTTGCTTCCAAGTGCACCAGAGTTTGGTTCACCTTAGGTGAGAACGCATCCTGGACCAAATGAAGGAAGTAAACCAAAATGCAGTGCATTGTGGGTTGAATTTGACCGTTTGTAACAAAGTCAAATAGGTTCCCCGAACATGGCTAGCGTTAGCATTGCTAACAACACCAGCCTCCAGTCACACTTGCAGGTTAACGTTCACATGCCTGTGCTAAATGTGAACATCGCTCTGGTCGATATGCCAGTTTAACCTGACACAGCAGACATATAGCTCTATCTCCATCTTATAGATGAAAATACTGCCAAACTGGGCCGCGCTTACGGGATGCCATTCTTCCGCTGTCTTGTTTTTTACTTTTCGGACATAGTGCAGCATTAGGCTGATGGCAGCAGCCACTGACCAGAGCTACAGCCCCGACTAGTGGCGTATGTCTACAGTACACAGCATTAAACAGGTTTTGGTGCACGTGACAAAGTGCAGTCTGAAAGCCAACTAATCTAAATGAAAAATGCCACAATGTTACATTGTCACCCCCGAATCGCACCGAGTCCACAGGTATTGTCAAATTGAAGAGGTCTGAGGATAGTTTTGCATTGTTTTATAAAACAGTTGTGTATATACAGTATGTATCCATGATGGATTAGGCCTCATTAATGGTAATTTGCTTTGGCAACATTACATTGTATGCATTCAGGCCAATGAAGCCACTTGAATATGACAGGGTTTTGGAGCATGTCCTGGTACTTAGCGCTGCTTTCACACAAAGTCTAAATGCAGAAAATCCCTCTTGGATACATTTGCAACCACATCCATTAGCCAGCCTTCATGGTTTACCCTCGTAAGGAGTAGATGCTTTTAAGAGGAAGAAACTTTTAATTTCCTTTTACTGGAAATTCCGAGGAAGTGGAGGTCATTTCCCCACAATATTCTCTCAACACCCCCATTAAGAACCAGTACTGTAGGTGCTTTTAGTGGTGATTATATTATTTCCAATTAACTAGAGCTAAAGTGGCCACCAGCCCAAAGTCATATAAAGGCTTGTTATACAGTACTCTGTACTTGGATTGGTTTCACCAATGATGTGCCATTTTAGCTCCTGTGATGCATGCAGTGGCAACTTTTCCTTGTTTGAATACAACTTTAGAGCTTAGAGACGCAGACAGATGAATAATTCTTCCTCCTGTTACACAGAGACCAGCATGTTGACACAGAAATGTTTCTTAATGAGTGCATAGATTGGGCTAATTAATGGGCCCATCATCCTAACTTGCAGGGCTTAATTCATCAATGTGATCATTGTGAGACATTAGGAAGCTCAAGTGGCTCGTTTTCCATCAGGTCATGACAGCGCTAGTTTATCTGCTTTGTTCAACACCAAGATGCAAATCACGAGTACTTACTCATTGCACACAAAGTGGAAGCTGGTTTATTCCTGTGACAAGTTCAATGAGCAAACAATTACTGGATAAATACGTACAATACAACACCATCTGCCCCCTGTGTTGTAATATTTGTATTTACTGTATTGTGAGCTTCAATGAGAACAGTTTTTTTTCTTTCTCTATCTATGAACGACAGAAAGAAAGACTTTAAAAGGTTTAGAGCCAAGGACACATGAGTGATGTCTGCCATTGTGTGCCTGCAGTACACCTGCCTTATACAGCCTTGGTTGTCTCATATGTGTTGTTCGGTGTAATGGAAATATTTACTTAAGTGTTCTCTGAGTTCATGTCCTTCTTAACATCATCAACCTCTCTGTAATGTTTCCTAGCTAATGGATGCCTTTCTAAATCACAGTCAGTTGAAGTAAAAGGTGTCTGCGTAACACCCTTATCTTTGTTTCTGTTTTGTAGCCTTCCTGTGTGAGACTCCCGGGACCAGAAGTCTATTCCACTAAGGGCGAAATAACACTAGGCAAAGTTGTCCCTTACCGTGCTTAAGCACGACTTTAGGGGTGAAGCGTGATTAGGTACGGTACAGATTGCCTAGTGTGTGTGCGCCCTAAGTTTCTAATTTACGTCTGTCCTTGATGCTCCCTCCCTTTTACTTAAGGGGGGCTACCATCTGAATCTAGCAGAGGGATATACAGTAGGTGCTCGGAAACAGTCCACCACATTGGTTTGTTATTGTTTGTAATGTGCACTATTTTCTTTAAGCACCTGGTTGTGAGAAACAATACTTCAGCTGTGAACCTTGTATGTTAATATATTAGAATAAAGTTGACTTGAAATGGTTTTTGTGACACATGTCAAAAGTCGTTGCTTTACTTGATTAGATGAGGTACTTGAGTCTCACTGGAGGACACACAGCTGTTGTGTTATAGTCGTGTGTGGTCACTTTAAACTGGACAATTGTGAACAACAATGACCTGCAGTTCTCAGTAGGAGGCCTGTTTTCATATTATTAAAGCCGCAAGAATTCAGGGCCCCTTGTATATCCAAAGTACCTACAAAAAATAGAATAAAACATGGGCTTATACAAAAGAAATGCCACACAATTATCACTTATGGGCCTACATACATGTGTGGCAGTGTCCGCAGAGATTCTGTTCTCTGCCCGTATTTTCATGTTTTGTGTTGTTTTGGTTGACACCAAAAAAAAACAAGCTGGTTCCAAAACGAGGGTGAACCTTGGGTTGTCTTTCACTCTCGGACGCAGAGTTGGTCTGCTCTCTGTTGGACAGGCAGGTGCCAAACAATGAGAGCCCAGGAATCAAATGAAGGGAACACAGATGGTGTATTATACTGTAAGGGAAGTGGGGACCTTGAACAGGAGGAGTGAAAGGTAGAAAGCTTTCTTTGTTGTTAAAAAAAGGGAATTTCAATTTCTTTTTTATCTTATCGGTTTAAATTGTTCCTTTTGTGTATCAATTTTCAACTTTCTCGATGAATCAAGACAAAAGGAACAGTAGATCAAGGCTATATCCCAATACATTCTCTTAAAAATCAGTACACAATTATTGTTTTTTGGGGATTTCTGTATTAGGCATATATGCACATTAATTTATGCGAGTACGGTATATATTAGGGCCCGAATGATTTGTGATTTTTGGGGCCGATACCGATACTGATATTGGTGAGACAAAAAAATCAGATATGATATATCGGCCGATATGTCTCTTAGATATATCTTCTATCTGTAGAGGTAGATGTAGATAAACACATTTATTGTGTTGTTAAGACAAGATGGTTGCTCAACTGGAAAATAACTATGCATGTACATGCATCACCACCTGACACTCTTGGGAGTGATAATGCTTGTTGTAATCCATAGCACCCTCGGCTCTATGCGACCAGAAAGAGAACTGCTAGTGTAATACAATGTTACTCAAATGAAATGCTTTTTGACTGGTGAATAAGTCATATTCAAAGTAATATCGGCACAAATCTGTGATAAAATTAGCCAATACCAGAAGTCACTGGATATGCTAATATCGGCTGATATTATCGGTTGGCCGATTTATCGGTCGGGCTCCAGTATGTATTATTCCATTTTAATTGTTTAAATACAGTCTGATCACAAGTATGCATTGTAACGTTGTTAAAAATGTCGAATACTTTCTGTTACCACTTCATGTTCAAAAAACGATACGATCTCTGATATTCTGACGAGTGATAGTTTTGAAAAACACAGTAGCTTCAGCTCTTAAGTCATATTTTAAACGAAAAAGCTGTAACAAGAAAAACAGAGAGCACTGTCTTAGTCACACAGATATGTTATCAAAGTGTTTGTAAGCTTTAAAAGCATGGGTTGATGAAATGAAAAGCATGTGAGTCATAAAGGTAATATTAATATCTTCTGGTAATTTGAATCTCTTCTGGGAGAGGCTGTGTTGAAAGAGATGAGGGTTGTATTCCAGGAAGCAAAGGTAATGATGACACAGCATTAAACATTAAACCAATTGATCCACAGTGTAAACAGAGCCTAGTGGTGACACTTAATTGAGGAGCAACAAGTGTCATGTATTTTTAATGATCCACACAGAGAGAGCACACGGGGAGGAGAGAGCAAACCATGTTTGCCTACGGTTACAGTTTCACTTTCCAATCTCACATCATCTCCCCTCCTTTCACGCTCTTCACAGGATTGAACATTTTTTAGGATGATTTTTTTCCCCATCTGTGCAGAAGTGATAAGGGGGGAGAACATGGGGTATGTAAAATATTTATCCTTTCGGTTTTCTTCTTATTGCTCTCTTGGGGAATTGAGCTGTTGAGGCATATAGTTTTATAACAACATAAGTCAAACCAGATTTTCTTTTCAGTGTGGTTATATAAATATTTAAAAGATAACTCCAATTAGCTGGTTAACATTTTGACTTCTATTTAAAAAAAAAAGATTTGACGTTTATGCACATGTACACTAAGAAATCAATTCAGTATATTTCTCAAACCTTAGCCGAAGAGGCACTCAAGCTGCTTTACTCTTTCCTCCACATTTAATGACTATAAGAAGACCGACCGTCTTTTACCTTTTTTTTTTTTTTTTTTTACTCTTTCATGCACTCAAAGAGGCAGCACTCCCACTCACACAACATGACTGTGCAGAGTTTCTCATGAATTGGAAATGGGAAGGCAGAGTAAACAAGCTGCCAGGATACCTTCAACTGTGTCACTGACCCTCTAGAATTAAAGCGAAAGCACTGAAGGCTGTGTTTCTGTAGGAGGCACTGACCATATCCTCGACCTTGAAGACTGATAAATAAACAGGAGGAGTATTGAACTCTCTAAAATCAGGATTTTTCTTGTAGGTTTGCTTATTATTGTACATCTGTTGTTCTAGTTTCTGTTGCACCTGACTCAGCGGTTCACAATAGGGCATACTATCTCGAGGAGGTACTTTTCATCGCATATTCTCATCTGTTAAATTGCCTTAGGAAATCTTTGTAAAAAAAACAAAAAACTTTTCTTTGATCAATTGACTGTATGAAACATGAATATAGTCTCAATGATGTCACCCATTGGTTTCTGAAGTTTTGAAGCCTAACGACGGTGGTTGCCGTTTTGAACAAGCTGACTCAAAGTAACTTCCGGTCAACCTAGCAACAGGTAAAGAGGTTCTGATGAGGCAGACCTTTTGCCTCCTAGCTAACAGCTAGCTAAGCCTTAATATAATCAAAACAGATGACTTGTAAAAATAAATACCCGCTGTACAGTGTGTACCAATAAAGACATCAGCTAATGATGCTTAATTTGTATTTTTGTACCATGCTGTAAACATGTTTATTTCTGCTGTCCAAGTGGGCCTGGGGTTTTGGAGCCAGCTTCAAAGAACTGCAGTTTGTTTTGCACTTCAGCATTGGCTTCATTTTTCAACAACAGAGGATATACACATTAGAATAAAATAGATATAAGGGCTGAACCATGCGAATCATCAAACGTTGGATAACAGGACGAGTAAATGTTGGCCAAGTTTGAAATGGTCAGTTTAGAAACATAAAAAAAATACTTCAAACATGTGTTAAACCTCTATTATAACTGGCCAAGCCTTTACACTAGAGAGGAAAGTGGCCTCAAAGGTAAAACATGCATGTGACAAATCATGGCTGGTTTGTTATTGGAAAAAAAGGCTCTACTGCGTGTGATTACATAGAATTCCGAGGATGTAACTCAGACACAGGAAGGGTGCTTTTCATTGGTTAAGTTACAGTAGTTAGCACAAAGTATCCAAACAAGCTCAGGTTCAAGTGTAGCAGTTGTGAAAAGGGCTGTTCACTGCAGTGAGTGAATAAAGATAATAAACAGTTTCATGCAACGTTGCCTTGACGACTCTTGACCAGTATTTACTTGTTAGTTTGCTAGTTAGCCGCTACTAGCAAGGCTAATGCTAACTTTATTAATAATAATAATAATAATACATTTTATTTAAAGGCTTTTCAAAACCTTTCAAAACACTCAAGGTCACCTAAACAAAGCAGATATAAAAACAACAAAGTAACAATACATCGATAAAATTAACATTAAAAATACAAATTTACAGGATGTAGAGGATTAAGAGACCGGATGGAGAATGATCAGACTTAATAACCCAGTTTAAAAAGCTGTGTTTTGAGATGAGATTTAAAAATGGAGAGAGACTCAATATTACGGATATTTGGTGGGAGGGAGTTCCAGAGGTGCAGGGCAGATCGACTGAAAGCTCTGGACCCCATAGTGGACAGGCGTGAGGGTGGTGCAGTGAGTTGAATGGAAGAATGCGGGTGGGAGTGTTGATGTGCAGGAGTTCAGAGAGGTACAGAGGAGCGAGGTTATGGATGGCCTTAAAGGTGAGGAGCAGAATTTTATAGTTGATGGGATATTTGACCAGGAGCCAATGAAGCTGCTGAAGGACAGGAGTGATGTGATTAACAGAGGGGGTTCTGGAGATGATGCGACCTGCAGAGTTCTGGAACAGTTGAAGTTTATGGATGGACTTGAGAGGGAGACCAAAGAGAAGGGAGTTGCAGTAGTCAATGCGGGATGGGATGTAACCAGGGTGTTGACAAGGATAGCGGTACTGTTGGGAGTGAGGGACGGGCGGAGGCGATTAATGTTCCGTAGATGGAAATATGCAGACCGGGTGACATTATTGATGTGAGCTTGGAATGATAGTGTGCTGTCAAGGATGATGCCTGGACTCTTAACCTGAGGGGAGGGAGAAACTGAGGAGTGATCGATGGTAAGAGAAAGGCTGTCCAGTTTTGAAATTGTGGATTTGGTGCCGATTAGGAGAAGCTCAGTTTTGTCACTGTTTAGTTTGAGGAAGTTGCAGGAGAACCAGGATTTTATTTCTTGTAGGAAATCAGTCAGGGAAGTAGGCAGGAGGGAGGAGGTGGGTTTGGTGGACAGGTAGAGCTGGGTGTCATCTGCATAGCAATGGAACTGGATGTTATATTTACGGAAGATATGGCCAAGAGGAAGGAGATAGATGATGAACAGAAGGGGGCCCAGGACAGAACCCTGAGGGGGGCTTTCTACTTCACTGCAGAAGGGATTATGGATGGAACTTTCAAAGATATAGCAGAAAATATATATCTATGCCATTGGCTATCAAAAGTGGCTAACCACCAACTGCGGTTGTTTTGAAAAGAATAAATCTTAAATTTCACAAACACTGTTTTTTTAAATCAATTGTACAACTAAAATGATGATGGACTGTTATAAGTTACAACAGTTATCTGCCTACTGTATTTTCGAAAGATCCAGTTAATTGGGGTTAAATAAGGTCATATCCCATTTACTTTAATAAACCTCAGAGCTTTTCCGTGTCGTTAGCAACGGAGCTAGTAAGTAGTTAAATATGTTAGTGTATAAGATCTGAGGCAAATTCTCCGTATCGCCCTCCCACCCAACCCACCCAAGAAAGTCAGAGGGATGCTCAAATTATCCAGTATGAGAAGTAACAGGTGAGGATTGCAGCCTCCGTATATTGGGCACGACCTAACTGTTAGGGCCATCGGCGCCCCAGAAATACATTTTGGGGGTTAAAAACACACTTGTAGCACAGAGAAATACATTTTACTGTAGCCATAACAAAATCTGCTTTTAATCCACTTTGTCATAATAAATTGATCTCACCATCAAACTGAAACTATGATCCATTACTTTTAAAAGTCATTGCTTTATTTTATTGATTGTACACACACACACACACACACACACACACGCACACACACGCACACACACACACACACACACACACACACACACACACACACACATACCAGTTTTTGGTCATACTTTCCATCCATAGCACCATATGCCCCAAGGATGCCATTGACCCTTATGCCACTGAAGTGGAAGTGACTGATGTTGTAACAAAAGCTGACGGTGTAAATGGAGCTGAAAGTCTTTCAGCTGCAAAGTTTTGAGCTCCTGATGCATAACCACCACTGTTAATGTTTAAATGCCCTGCTTCTCTGTGCATCAGGCTACTGAAAATTAAATAAACCCGGATGATAAAAAGGTTTTCGGCAGCCATATGAGCAGTTTGTACTAGTTTGAATCTCTTCCATTTTCTTAGCCGGCTCACTCTCTTGTAATTGAGCCTTTTTTTCCCCCTCCACAGCTCTCTTAATCTTTCTCAGTGTGATCCAAAGATTTGTCATGAAATTACAGCAGATGTGTTGCTCTGCGGAAACAAAGATCATTGACCCCGCTCGTGTATCAAAGCAGCATTCTGTGACTGGTGAAAGCAATCTGTTGTGATTGCAGCAGTGCTGTTCTCGGCTCATTGTCTCAGTCACTTTTCAATGTGACAAGCCAGGTGTGTGGGCAGATTAACAAAAAAGAAACCTGATGAGGTTTTGAAAGCTGCATTTGCACATTCCACCTTACTGACAGCCTGACAATATTGTGAGCAAGTTGTTAACATGGCTGCTAATAGCTCAAATGCTTGGTAACGTTGAAGATGAGAATACAACATGTTAACTTTTGATTGCATGGTTACTTCAAAGACTCTTAAAATTATACCCACTTCCCTTTGACACAATCCAGATTTTCAGTACTGTGTTTTGTTTATGTCTCCACAGGTGTGCACAGGGAGATGTGGTCACACACACAGCATGGCTGAACCGGTCCAGTATTTTGTATGCTGGAGAGGACAAATGGTCTGTGGATCAGAGAGTGAGTCTGGTGACTCTCAATCATGAGGAGTTTACCATCAAAATTGAAAATGTGGACATGACAGATGAGGGACAGTACGTGTGTGCAGTCCAGACGAGCAGTCGACCGAGAACCACCTCAGTGCACGTCCTCGTCCAAGGTAACAACTATATTACTGCTACTGTTGCAAAAACATACCGTACTACTTACTGATGGGATCACTAGGGATTTTGACAATCTGCAACAAGCAATGAATCTCTATCATGTAGTTTATTAGACTATGAATAACAATAAATGGATATTAAATACACTTATTGACATTCCAGCACACCTAAACCCTTGCATGTAATATATGCTGCTTTTTTGTGCAGGGGTCTACACTGTACAGTTGTGTTGTTGCTCAGCACCAGCACATGAGGGCATAAGTGAACAAACCAGAGAGTAAAAGCTGACATGTGCTCTCTTTCTTGAATCTCATTTCCTCATTCATTGCTCCACTGGAGCAATTAGAGGCTAAATGTCTCGCTCAGGGAGGGGGGAGGGTAGTGTAGTGTAGATCACTCACTACGTTAGGTGCGGTTAATGGGGAAGACCAGATGTTAAGATGCTTTGGCTAAAATGAAGTGTAGAGTTGTTATAGTGTCTCCATAAAGATGCAGGCCACAGTTATGTGCACTGTGTAATATCAACACAGCATAATGGGAGGATTTAATGCTTTCAGTTTAATATGCAGGTGATCTGTGCAGCATAAAGAACAACTTAATATTGGTGGAGTTTAATATTCTTTCGTTTGCTCTGAAACAGGATGCTAAACTGCCATGATGTGTTCTCAGTGTTCAACCAACACCTCATGCATTTAAAAACAACATTCACAAACCATATCATTTTATCTTCTGGACTGATCAAATGTTAACCCAGTATGATTTTATAAAAGATGGGACCGATCCGATCTAATATTGGTATCGGGTACGATATTGAAGTAATTTACGTATTGGATATCGGACTGACGGGGCCGATCCACGTCACTGATCAAGAAACATGGCTGGGCATCCTTAACATTCTCAGCTCGTACAGTCTCACATTGAAGAGGTTCAAACTGTACTGTAAGAAGTGCCCACAAATTGTCTCCATGACAACATTCAGACGTGATGGAACAGCTCCTTCCATATGTTAAAAAGTACAATTCTTACACTTTGGTTTAAAAGATTTAATTGGAAAAACCTGACAGCTGTTGCTGCTTCCTGTTTGTATGTGAAGCCAGCATAATGATATGCAAAGTTGGGTTTACTACAGTTTTGTGTAGCCTCACACTTAATACCAACAATAACATTATTAATGATGATATTAAAAATATCGGAATCAGTATCGGTACATACTGTATCAGAATCGGATTGGAACTGAAAAAAAGTGGATCGTGCAACTCTAGATTTTAATGTGTACATGTTACTCGGCTTAGCTTTTAAGAAAGAAAACAAAAGGTTTTGGTAGTAAGGTGTATCTATTCATTTTTTAGAAAATGTACGTCAGAGTCAAACACATTGTCATTTCAGCTCCCTGACAAATCATACAATGATTGTTTGTATTCCTGTGAATACAACCTCAGACATCATCTCTGATGACATGTGCTGCACATTACTCTATTCAATCACAGTGATGATGATGCAAAGAGAATCTAATATCACCCTTCCATAAATACTGCTGCTGACGGTAACGCTTTGTATTTCACTGTGTGTGAAAAAGCTATTAAGTGCAACAGCATGAGGGAAGTTTAAGAATACAAAAAGAACTGGGGAATGAGCTGTGACTTGGAAAAACTAATTATTTCCAAGGTTAAAATCAGATATGTTTTTGTGGTTGTAGTTGCCACTGAGGAACTTATTCAATGTAATCTGAGTAATTATTCAATATAATTATCATCACCATCATTACCATAGTTAGTTATAGTATCCAGTCAGAGGACCAGAAGTTTTATTTTCTTTATTGATCATTTGATAACATTAAATGAACTAACATGGGTCAAATATATTTTTCATCTTCTGCCAAGGAACAATCTGGAAGATATCTACTGAATTAAATCATAAAATGACCTTACTATATCATCAGACATGTAGGAAACATGCTATGTTGAATTGCTGGAACAATGCAGCGGCCATTATATCCTCCAAAGTTTTGATTCCGGTTCGAAATGGTCTGTATTTGTACACTGAAGCTTCAGTGTCCGAGACATGGCAGCGTCGGCTCTAGGAATGATGGGGCAGGGGGAGACAGCTCCCTTCAATGTTTTGAATTTGGACCGCAGTACCCATTTGAAACACTAGGTGTAAGAGTTACATATTTCTCCTTTAAAATGTGTTTTAGGACTCTTAAACTAGAAAATAAGCAACCCATGTTTTCATCACGTCTGCTTCACCACAACTAAAAAAAAAAAAGAAAATAGTCTGCAGATTATGAATGGAAGCGTATCTCTCTGGATGGTGACATTTAAAGATTAACTTTACAAATTCATTGTGATAATGTGTCCATAAATTGCAGACACTTTCATTGATTTGTGTCAGGTTAGCTTTAATCATTCTATCCAGGATAACATCACTGTTAGAATATTCTTTTAAGCTACTGTATGTTAAACTGAAAGGTTTTGAAATAACTTTGGAAATGTGAGGTGTCACTACAACAATATTACTACAAATGATGATTATTTTCACATGGAATAACCATTTGGACTCTCGTGATGGGCAGCGTGCCTAGATGGTCCTGAAGCTCAGACACCTAAAACTATATATTTGTATGCACATAGCTTTAAAGTAATAAACACACTGTGTGTTATGCTGAAGGTGATTTGGGCAGCCTTGGCCCAGAGGTAAAGAAGAAGGAGAAGATATACTTTATCAATCCTGCAAGGGGAAATTGATTGTTTGCACTCTGTTGTTGAGACATGTTACACACACATAGGCTGAAATACACACACATGCACAAACAGGATCCATATGAACATGCACTAGAGAGATGTCAGATTGAGGGGGCTGCCCACAGGGAGCACTCCTGAGCTGGTTTCTCAGTTCGGTTTCGCCCGTTCGTATTGATTCGTTATTTTACCCATAATACACCGCAAGCCTCGACGTCATCTTTTGTTATTGTTTTGATTGAGAGCCCCCTAGCGGCGGATTTTACATACTGTATGTTTAAACCGGTGACCCTCTGGTTCCCAACCCAAGTTACTGCAGGATGAGCTACTTCTTCCCCAAAGTAGTGAATCAAAGTGGGTTAAGATGGCGTTATGGTTCCTTGTACCTGCAGCCCATAGCTTCAAGTGCCCTTGGGCAAGACACCGAACCTCAAACTGCTCACAAAGTAATAGCCATATGTGAGTAAATGTGCTTCGCTCAGGACTAATGGGCAGATTGGCACTATGTTTCTGTGAAAGTGTGAATGCTCACATGTAGTGTACAGCGCCTGGATAGACAGGAAGACAAGAAAAGCTTTGTACAAATGCAGCCTATTTACTATCCCATTTATCATTTTGCTGTTACAGCCTTCTAAATTAACCAGCAGCTCTAATGACATGATCAGAGAAACTGGCTCCATAAGCACGGTGACGTAAAGACGTGAGACGGAGATAAGCACTTCTTTGTGGTCTTAAAAGGAGCTCATTATATAGGTCTGGCTCTCCTCCCTCTCTTTGAGAATATTTGATCAGAGGGTCTTGGTGGCTCTCCAGCAGTACCAGTTAGTCCCTGGAACAATGCCTGAAAACACAAACTCCTCTGATGTAAATTGTGATTATTTACTGTTCAAGACATCAGATCTCAGGAGAGAGTTTTCCAAGAGCCCTAGACTTCACTTCCTAATGCATTCTTACTCATTTAAACTTTTATGCTAATTATTACACATTTCAAACAAATAGTAAAAACTGATTCAAAAGGATAAACAAGTATTTTTTTAACTTGTGACATCATCGTATCCAGAGTTTTCTGGCCCTTTATCCCCTCTCACTCTTCTGTAACATTAGAGGAATCTGAGTGAAAAGCATCTAATATAAAACAATTTTTTCAGCGCAGCGGCGGACTAGTGGTTAGTGTGCACACCCCATGCAAAGAGGATTAAGTCCTAGCTAGTGGGAGTCCCAGGTTCGAATCTGACCTGTGGGCCCTTTCCCGCATCTCTCCCGTTTCTGACTCGATCCACTGTCCTATCTCTCAAATAAAGGCATAAAGAGCCCCCCAAAAATCTTACAAAATAATGTATATCTCTTTTTTATATAATAGTCATCATTCCAAGCGAACGATTGGTTGGTTGACATGCCCCCCCCCCACCCCCCCGTATACCCCTAAGGTATCTACTTCCCTGTGCCTCTCTGCAAGGGCCTGTACTACCCAGCAGGATTTTCAGGACAACAGAGTTGTTTCAAATCTGACTGGGGTATATCGCCATGGTAACTTATGCTAAACCTGCTCCACAGCTGGTTATGTTCTGGATGAGAGATCAACCTCTGTCTACTGACCAATCAGATCTCTTGATAATGGGGCCACTGACAAAGGAGAAGGAAACTCTTGCGCTTCAGCCGCTCCACAAATGGAGGCCAGTGCTCTCAGGGAAGGACTTAAGATGTGCAAAAAATACAATTCAATGGATACCTTCTTTCAGACAGGATCCAAAGAACATACAGGAGCACACGAATCACTTAAGGCAAATTTAATAAAGGTGCAAAGATGGGGCCAGTGACTTCTGTTCTGCAGGGGTGGCTGAAAGTGTTAGGAGTGCACACATTCACACAAATAAAAAGCATTTCTTTAGCCTTTCTATCTCCACAATAAAGTGGAAACATTTAGATCAGAGATTCTCAACTGGTCGAGGCTCAGCAGCCACCACCAACTCCTCATGAACAATTGTGACCCAAATTTATCACATTTTTCAACCAATCAGATAAAAAGTTTGGACCGCAGACAGAACAAAGAAATGTAGCAAAACCAATATTTACAAGATGTGTCAAAGACTTTTTGACAAAATTTCAGGTCCACAGAAAACGGCGCCCTTTGTCTGTCAATAGAGTTTGGTGTATCAAGATTTCATTTGTAGGCCCTAGCTGCAGCTGAAAGGGAAAATATGCTAGGTTTGGTAAATGTATGGCCCTAATAACTTTAGGTTTCAATGCCAGATCCTGAATATCACTCTCATCTGTGAATACTCAAAGTAGAACACTGTAATGTGTAGTGTTAACATATTTTCACTTAATACAATAACAACACTTGTAAGTTTGGAAAAGTTAAAACCAAACTTGAGTAAAATCTTCCCTCCTTGTTTCCTTGGTGACTGTAAAAGCAGGAGAAAAGTAGGTTGATTTAAGCAGCAGATAAATACTTCAACAGCTGAGGCCACACTAGAATATGTGGCTTTACTGTATGTTCTGCTGCTGCTGCTGCTGCTGCTGCTGCCACTCTGCCAAACAACACAGAGAATTAAAAATTGTACCACCTGACTGAAGCCCATCTTTCAGTCCTCCAGTCTTGTAGCAGGTGCTGCAGAAAAAGAAGCCTTAAGGATACTCTGTAAAAAAAAAAACGTTTCCTATTTTTTTATAGACCACACAGAAAGCTTGTTTATCAAAACAGTTGTTTACTGTATTATAAAGAGGGATTCTGTAAAAAGTAGGGGTCTTTGGCAGTGAAGACTGAGGATGACTGCGTCAATGTGTTGGTTCATCCAACATGCTGGGTCAGAACAACAAGAATAAACAAACTACTGAAGGGATAGCCATGAAATTTTCCAAACAAATCACGACCCCCAGAGGATAATTATGTTTTTAGACCCAGTGATGTTTTTTATTAGTGCCACCTTCATTCTATAAAATACAAAAAAAACTGCAAGAACTATGATGGCATGTTTCCATAGACTCATGCTTCAATGCACACCTTCAATTTAGAATCCTTGTGAATTTCTCTGCACCGCTGCAAACCTTATATTGTTATGTTAATAGATATCTTATAAACTAATAGGCTGGTTGCCATGAAATTCACTGAGCTCATTTACTGGTATGTTGCCACATGAGCCATTTCAATTTTAATGACCTGCTTTCCTGTTGGGATAAACACTTTTAAACATAATCATTTTTTGACAACCTGGCAGTGCAGCCAGTTTCCCATCCATCATGAGGTTCACTGTTTTGGTGTTGGTAAAAAAATAAAAATCCTTAAAATTGGTGGATTCATTAGCATGAAATGTGTCTCCCCTCATGGGGAATTCTAATAAATTAAATTCATTGTACAACAACTTCTTTCTAAGGATCCATTATGCAAATTGTACAACAAGGAAACTTACAGCAGTTGTCCAGTTAATACTGATTAGAATAGCCACATGTTTGTGTGTATTTAACTCCACAATAATTACTTAATAAGATATTCCCCTGCAGGCCCTGGTAAGAAAGAGGAATAAGTATAAAACAATTTAATTTATTTATTTATTAAATAGGGACAATACAATTTAACATAGCTTCAGTACATACATGAAACTGATGTGCTGCATAAAGAGAATATAGCTATTTTTAATGTCCAACTCGTGTCCCTAGTTGGGACTTTGGTGCAAAAAATAATCAAGGTTCTTTGCATCCAAAATGTGCATGGGCACAGTTGCATCACCAGGTACCAAATTATCAAATGCTGCAGCTAGCATATTTACCAATCACATAATTAAACACAATTTATATGGTTATACAATTGTTTTGTACATTTTAGATATTTGGCTGCATATATGATTTTCTTCCTAACTAAATGTGTCAGGGAAGAAGCTGCAAAAGCAGACACACGAGAATCATTTTGCAGAGTTAGGGCATTACTTAGCCAAGTCCAACATTTATTCAGCCAAGAAAACCAAGTTGAGAATGATTTCAAGCACAGTAGCAAAGCAAAAAAAGAAACACAAATGACCATAACAATTCAGGCCTGTAAACTTAACAGAAATTAACCAAAAATGAACTGTACAGAAGTCAGTTGTGAGAACAATCCTGACCACACAAATGACACTGATGAGGTCACTATCCTTAACCTAAGGTAGGCTCAATTAGTAGACTAAAGCCGCCACCAGAATTTCTAACCAGTTAAACTTATTAATATTTTTATTAGTTCAGGCCTGGTTAAACATTGTGTGCAAGCTGTAACTCTGCCTGCCGCTAGTGGTGAATGCTCCAGATATTAGCGACTGAAAAACTGTCATCATGCTCTACTACCCAGATGTAAACCATCGCACCAGTTTAACTGGCATAGAGGCACTCAGAGCTATGCATAACCAGCACAGGCATGTGGACGCCTGCAAGGAGAACTGTAGGCTGGCTGTGCTAGAACTGCTAACATTAGCAACACTCCGCAAACCAATTTGCCGACTTATTGCATTTTACACTGGCGAGGAAGTGATGGAAAGTCAACGTAAAAAGGGCTTACCATTACAATTGGCATTGTTTGGCTGTTGTATACTTTCTGTATGTGATTGATTGATTGATTGATTAACTCTGTGTTGTGACAGAACGTGTGCCTGTATTTGATATTTAGTGACGTGTATTTAAGTTCTTAAAATTACTGAATTGTCAATTTCAGTGGTAAAAAAAAACTAATAATAAATAACACACCTCCATAGTTTCCCCAATCACAGCTCCTGGTGACCGGATACAATTAGCAAGGTTTTCTCCTCAGTTTGCACTGCTGAATTCAATGTACAGGTTTACCATCTTTAAAAACTAGTACAGTATGTTGTGGACTTTTCCACACTCGTCTTGTGTAATCCTGTGTTAGTATTTGCTCTTCTTCACATCAAGTGCCTATCAAATAAATGAAATATCAAAAATATCAAATACGATATCAAGAGTTGACTGGAGATGGGGCGATTAAAAGGTCTGCCAGCCTCATTATATCTACTGATTTCTTCACATGTAAGGAAAACTCCACATCTGTAACACGCTAACAAGCCTGGCTCTAATTCCAAGTTCATCAGAAGCCGTAGTAATATTTTCTTTTACTGAAAATTCCAACATTATTTCAGATTTAATGTCAATCCTCTGGACAGCTTCATTAAAATAAATGAAGCTGTCAATCACTGTGTGATTTTGCAGGCCTGAGAGGAAGACCCATTTTTGGGCTATTTCTCTGAGTTGATTAAAAATTCTGCCTTGTGTGCACAGTGAAATAATGAGAGAGATGTTTGTCCAGTGCATTGATGGATCTTTTCATCTCAGCTGCAGTACACTCATTAATCCTGCAGGCAAAGATTCCACACTGCTCCATTTGTCTTGACTCTGATATTAATGATATAGTTCAATGTGGTATTAGTCCTATGTGATCATCATCCCCTGCAGGGAAAGTCTCTTAGCTGGCCCACCCTTTATGAGCTCAGTGGTCAGAGTCCTCTGAAGCAGCAGCTGATAGAGATTTATTCTTTGCATGAGTGCACCTAAGCCAGGTGGTTGTCTGTTACTCAGGGATTTAGCTCTTATTTGAACTGGACGTTCTGCTGTAAGATGATTGGACACCAGAAGAGAGGTGAACCTGATATCTCTGTTCACCAGCAAACTCCTAACAAAGATGTGTGTGGGTTGCTGTCAGCTTAAATTCAGTAGCTTGTTGATCGGGCTCTTACAAAGTAACAGAACATGTTAGCTTTTGTTTTATGAATTTATGAGAAGAATTGAGAGAAACTTTGTACCGCTTGTACTGTCTCATGCGTAACAGTAAATTTAATGTCTGAGACATTGGAAAGTGTTTACAGTGGGTGAGTGAAGCACGTTCTTAAGGAGAGCTTTGTGTTCCTGTTTGCTTTTTCTGTCCCTTTCTCGGCATGCTTACAAGACTCTGAAGGGCTTTATTATGTGAAAACTGAATAGTCTGCAATGAGCTGACCTCATCTTAGATCTTCAGCGATGAGTTTGAAGCGTACACTTATTGTTTGTATATAAACATATTGCTGAAAGTGGAAAAATACAAGGGCCAGGGGTCTCATTTATAACCGTTGCGTACGCACAAAACGGGCCCTGAAACTGGCGTACGCCTTTAATCACGCAAAGTTGGTGATCTATAAAAACAAACCTGACGGTAACATGTGCGCACCGGTAGGTAAACTCTGACCCATGCGTACGAACATTTTAGAGGCATGGGAAATTGGCGACACAGACGGCGAAGTGGTGAATTGAAGCCTGCAGAATGTGTATTGATGTTTCTTTCACATTTTATTTCACTAATCAAACTTACTGACAGATCCACGTCATCATAATCATTAAAACCGGCCGTTGTTTTACTTAGGCTATACGAGCGCATGTAGTGAGCCATTATCAATTGTTACTTTCAATATGACAAGATGTAAACGTAAACAAATTCATTCATAAAAGTCCGCCACATATTTCATCAGCGCTGTCTCACCTTCATTATCCCGGACGGACCTCAGAGGACCGGACTGTACACTAATGTAATCACTGATGTAGAAATCAGATTTAAACTAACACAAAAACCGTAGAGCCACCAGTTTTCATTAATATCTTTAAATATCATCAAGTGTGATTTTTAGTTTGAATAAAGGTGACTGAGCTGCAAGACGCACAGAGCGCACAGAGACACAGCGGTGGCTTCACACATTTTGCTTTCTCCTTACTCAGCACATCTTCATCACCTGCACCTATTTATTGTGTAAATTATTCAAGTGTGGACATTAAATCGGGGCATCTCTGACACGATCATGTGGCCTTTATATCCTCATAATTAGTCACAGAGCAGACGGAGTTTCCCTCGAAAAAATGTGGCCAACAATTAAAAGTTGTTGTTCATTGATCAAACTTTTGAGTAATAATATCCTACAGTGAGGGAGACTGCTGACTGACGTGAGCACTCTGATAATATATGAATCAGAGTGGGTCCTGTAAACATGTAAACATTGCAGACCCGTGCGTAATGATGAAAAGTTGTTTTGGCGCTGTAGGAGGACAGCGTGAATGCGGCAGCAATGTGGTGTCATTCTCTGTTTTTTTCTTAAGATTGTGACCCTCCTGCTGCAGCAAACTACTGCTATGTGCTTTCTAACCTTTACTTCATTCACAAGCTCCTGCATTTCTGGGTCAGAAAGTTTATTTTCTTCCTCTAAACTTCCGGTTTTCGCCGCGATCCAGCGCTGGAAACCTTTGGTCTGCCCCCTCGTTTGTATGCATTTTCATTCACGAGCTGCTTTGCATTGACCGTTTATGGTTGAATGTGGGCGTGTAAAGGGCGGAACATGGGTCTAATCTACGTGCGCACATTTCCAGTTGGATCGTGATTTATAAAGGGAACATTGCGTGCAAGTGTGCGTACGAACGGTTTTATATATCTGAATTTTTTTGTGCGCACGCCATTTCCGGGTTTTTGGCTCACGTACATTTTTAGTATGGATTCTACACACTCTTTTATAAATGAGACCCCAGGACTTTGCGCATTGTCCAATAACAGCAGATCCTTCAGCTTACTTTGAAATGTTTGTATGTTTGGCTTCTCGCTGCTTGTTAGAAACTTTAACTGTGCTGCTGGCTATGTAGGACACTCTTGGGAAATATATCTTTAATCTCAATGAGTTTCTCCTGGTTAAATGAAAAAAAAAAACATGAATAAAAAATGTATTTGGTCCAAAATGACCAAAAAGCAGAGGCTTGTCCAGACTTGGGTGGCTTGAAGTGTGATGTGCGCACAAACTTACAAAATGAATTATCAATATTTACCCTTTCTAACTACACCAATCAGAATTAACGTAACTTTTGACCCGTGAAGGAGATTCATGTTTGAAGTCACAATTTAAAGTAGGCCCACTTAAAAATCACATTCAAACTCCAGCAAACAATCTTACTTGCATTGATTCTGGTCCCCACACATTGCCAGTTAGTTCATTGCAAGTAAGACAGAGTGCATTACTTTCCTATTAACAGGTTTTATGAAACAAACATGCAAAGTTTTAATTTACAATCTCAAGTACAAACAAAATAAAACATGTTACATTGAAATGTAATGAAAACTTCTTGCAGCCTTTTGCAAAAAAAAAAACACAGAAGTCCCGCCTCTGACGGGGCAAATAGCAAATTACAGTTTAGGATTTTTTTGTTTGGCACCTGGGGTGGCCAATCAAATTTCTATGGTGGGACATGCCACCCCCCACCACCCTTTTGGACACGCCCCTCCCTTAATAAAAGTACTGTACACCAGTGCAGTATATTCACAAGCAGTTATTAGGATGAAAGGTGTTTAGCTTCAGCGTGACTTCAATTTATTTGTCTTTATTCATTGGGGCCCAATATGATATCTGTTCTTCTGGCCACTGGAGCCTGGCGACGCCCCTGGATGCTCACATGGTTTCACTTTTTGTTTGCCTTCTGTGCAATTAATTTGTTCTCAGCTCTCACTATACTAAAGACACCTCCCCCTCACATCCCAACAAGACTCCACATGTGAAGGACATGAAACATTGTCTATTCAATGTACTGTTGTATTACCATTTCACCATGTTAATGACCACTCTTCAAATCCAAACCAAACAGTATTCATGATAAAGAAAATTAAACACCAACCTAAAGTCTCAATAAACACATAAACACACATGCAAACACACACATGCAAACACAGAGCCCAAAACATCTGTGATGTGATGCAATTTAACTTGCAGATTTTCATTGGAATGCACAGGGAAAGTGTTCAGTATAGGCCATGTTTCCACCATAAGCAATAAGCAATACATATTTTGTGTAAGTCTTATTCTACAACAAAATTATAACGTGCAAAATCATCAGCAGGATTTAATTCACAATGTTTCATTTTGATTTAAAATTCAGCTGATTTGAATACAAAGAAAACAGTCCAACTGTAGATAACGTGCCAAATATAGAAAACAGAGCTGCATCTTTCTGAGACTCCAGCCAGCTTTAAGAAGTGTTCCATTTTCTTTCTCTCCCTGACACATTTGTCTTTGTTTTTTTTTTGGTAGATACAATTGACTGGCCATCACTGTCTGAGTGAACAAGGGTCTTAGCAGGATTTCACTTCTTCACATGCTTTTATAATAAGCAATTTCACCAGAATGTGCTGAAGATTTTTACAGCCGTACAGCTTGTACTGAATTCATCTGAAGCTTAACCTTTAGTTTTTTTTTTAAACTCCACAAACAGAGTTTCAGCCGTGGCCTCTTGCACCGCAGCTAAACGAAACAACACCGGCACAATCGCATTATGCTTTTGTCATTCATGAAGGGTAAACGACGGATTAAGCTGAAATAAATTATTCATAGATTTTTGTCTTACAAAAAAGTCTGATGTGACTAAAACAAGTTGAAGCACCAGTGACACTATTCAAACGCTCTAACTTGATTATCCCGAGATGTCAAAATAGAGATGCGTCCTTGTTTCTTTGAAATGGAAATGACAGAAAGAAAGCTCGGAGAGATCAGTCGTCGATAACATATAAAGAAAAAGGGAACAAAAAACAGTTTTTTATTCAGGAAAAACAGAATAAGTGTGAGGCATCAGGAATAAATCACGGCAGCTTTAGAAGTCATCAGCTTTGTTCACTGATAAACTGAGACATCCAGAGACATTTTTAGATGTGTTTTTGTTATACAAGTAAAACGTTTGTATTAAAGTCACAAAAACAGAAATGTAAGTGTGCTTATGAAGTCAACCACATCTTAATGGTAAATGTTAAATGGACATGAGCTTATCACTGCAGGTCACACCTACAGTACCCATTCACACACTGATGACAGAGGTTTCTATGTAAAGAGCCCATCAGAAGTAACTGATTACCATTCATACACACTCATATACCGCTGACAAAGCAGGGGGAGCAATTTGGGGTTAAGTGTCTTGCCCAAGGACACATCAGACATGTTGCTAAAGGAGCTGGGGATCGAACCCCCGACATTCCAGTTGAGAAACGATCGACTCTACGACTCTAATTCAGCAATTAACAAAGAACTAAAATATGTTAGTTAAGGTCTAAAAAGTTTATAAAATACCAGATACAAATGTTTTACCTTCCATAAATATCAAATCAGAATCTTTCCTGAAAGATATGGTTCTGATACCTTAATCTGATACCTTACTGTTGTTATTCAGTTCATCTTGTCCACACTAGCCATGACGCAGCCTCTTTCCTCTGCAGCTTTGTGTCTTAGCTGTCTAGAAGAGAGAAGATAAGGTGACATTTTATTGTCCGTTTGCACAGAAATGTGTCTTGCATTACAAGCTCAGAAATCATTGCATCCCAATCAATTCACATCACACTCAAAAGACAGAACAGCTGAAGTTACATAAAAAAAGTCTCAGTGTGGAATCACAGTTCAGGAGTGACATAAATATATAAATAAATAGATAACCCAAAGCAAAAAGGTGGCAACATATTTATTAATTTATTTTAATGGGCAAACAAACAATGAAACACAACCATTAAATCTCAAAAGTTGAATGAAAAGGTGCAAAGAGAAGAAGACGTTTAATGTGCCCCTCTTTTACCATCTACTCATTAACATAGCACATAAGTCAAACTACATATTTCATATTTTTTAACCTGGATTCTAATGTAACATGTTATTGTTGTAGGCGGAAACAGTTTAGAACAAGTTAAGTAGATTGCGTTGTATGGCTGCAATATAACGATGATCTCTGCACCCAATCAAATTATGTCCACAAAAGGAGCTTTTTTTTCTTCCATAAAGAAAGACATTGTAAAGAATCCATACAGAGATAAATCATACGGAGAATATTGCTTTTTTAAATTACAATAGCAGTAACATTGCTGTTTTAAAAGCTCTGGAAAGTGAGGGGGGTGACATGACTCTAGCCGAATCGTTTGCGGAATAGTGTCTTGGAGGCAGGGCGCCACTCCAAGAGCAAGAGGAAGCCGGCTGAACTTTGTGGGCTAAAATTGGTGAACCGGTCTTTGGGGGTAGTTAAGTGTCGCGTATACTGGAATGCTTTTGCACACTCAGCGGCCGCTCACCAGAAAAGGCGTCCCACAGTTTCTCCAAATCAGTTTGAAAAAATAGAAGAGTGACAAGCTGTCATCTTCACCAGTGGATGTGCAGCAATGAACAGCACACAGAAAGATGATGGAACAAAGAGTGGACGGAGATAAAGAAAGAGAGAGACAGATGGATGGGTGGATGGATAGACAGACAGACAGAGATGATCTTAGAGGAGCTGGACATTTTTATACTTTTAAACATAAATTAAAGACATACCTATTCAGTCACATGCATCCCAACCTAGGAGGCTGTCAATGCCATCAGAGAGTGGCTCCTGCAGGACACCACCCTATCACACAGGACAACTTTCTCATCAGACCACATTTGCGCCATGTTGGACTTCTGATTGAACACCACTTATTTCCAGTACAACGGAGGTTTCTACAGACACAAACATGGCTGTGCCATGGGCTCACCGGTATCCCCAATAGTGGCCAATCTCTACATGGAAGAGGTAAAGAATAGCGCTCTACCTACACAGAGGCTACCCCCAGCCACTGGTTTAGATATGTGGATGACACCTGGGTCAAAATTTGTCTGGATGAAGTTGAAGCCTTCACAGTACAGCTCAACAGAGTATACAACAACATCAGGTTTACCAGTGAAGATGTAAGAGGAAAAAGCTTGGCCCTTTTGGACTGTGAGGTGTGCATTGAAGAAGACAGAAGCCTCAACATTGGAGTCTACAGAAAACCTACCCACACAGACCGGTATTTACTTTTTGAGTCCCACCATCCACTACAACAGAAGTTAGGTGTCATCAGAACCCTACATCATAGGGCTATGAGTGTACCTTCAAGGGCAGAAGGAAGACAGAAGGAACAGAAACATCGGAAGGAAGCACTTAAGACATGTGGTTACCAGAACTGGGCCTTCGTCAAGACGTCAACAAATCGCAGCACTAACATGAAGACGTCTTCAATATCTTCAACCAGTCCAGTTGCCTTTGGATCAAGCTTCGAATTAGTCTCTTGTTCGAAATCCATGCTGTGTTGCACTTGACCTGCCGGGACTTGAGTATACTTTTCATTATTGGTTTGTGGATTTTAAAGTGTTATAAATATTTGACCATGTTGAATGTTTCCAAAAACTTAATCGACAACTATACAAAAATGGATGTAAGCTTATTTCTAATACATTAAGCTGGTTGATATTATGTACATAAGATCATAAATAACACAGTCAGAAAGTTATTGTAGAGTTGGGTTTCCAGAAGCTTCAAAGCTGTCAGACTCCATCGTCCAAAACATGTAATTTACCCATCAAAAAATCGGAATGACTGGTGTGTGACTCTGGCACAAACAAACTAACCAACCAATGGCAGCTCTGTTATCCTGACAGGTAAATTACTGGATTCTGTCAGTGACGAGAGTGAGAAATGGTTATATCTGGGAAAACAACAAAAAACAAAAACACTTGCCCTAACAAAAAAGTTCTATAGTTCCGTTTGAATGACAATCTGAGCAGGTCGCTGGCAAAAAAATTTTTTTAATTGTGAGATACTTTCGCAGTTCATGTTGTAGCTAATATAATTTTCTCTTAGGTGTTGCTTAAGACAATTCACTGGATCAGTTTCAAAATGGTTAGAGCCTATGGGTCACTTTCAAACAAAACTTCTACAATAGGGCTAACACAAGTCCCTTTTATAACTGTGACTAGTATTGGGGGCAGGCCCGGTCATTGGGCCCGGTCATTGGCCCTCTCAGGGTATGATTTAGATCAAGGTATGCACCTTTGATCAGTAGTGTTAGCGCTAGCTTTCTGGCTAACATAAGCTCCCTCTGTGCCGCTTTCACCGGTTACATTTTTAGAAGAGGTGGGGCTTAAATTATGAAACAGGTTACATTTTAATGGAGCAACAGTAAAGCAAATGTGTGTTTTTGTTGCTTTAGAAGGTCATGGTGAGAGTTTAGGTGTAAAATAGAATGTGGTCATTGTTGCTGTAGGGAAATTAATGTATTAGATATGAATTTATCTAATATACCTCGAGAAGGGCACCACTTCCGGTTTAACGGAAGAAAATAAACTTAAATGATATTAGTTTATTAATAATCAATCAATCTCATATCAGAATTTGTGAACTCTGGAGCAGCTTAAATCAAGAAAAGACACGGACAATAATTCTGAATTTTATGTTTAAGTTTAATAAAGAAAATAATAAACAATAATGTATATATATGAAACAGATATATGTAAAGAAATATTGTTATGACAGTGATGATGCAATTATGATGTATATGACCATGACATGTTATATCCCGAACTCTATAATTCAACTCGTATGGTGAAATTATATGTTTAGTAACGAGATAAAACGCGGTATTGTTTGAAGGATTTAACTAGCAAACGAACAAAGAATAAAATAATAATAATAATAATAAATTGTTTAAGGGGACATGACCAATCTTAATCTCAACACCAGCTCATAGCAGACATCCTTACTGTTGAGGTCTTGTCTCGAACATTTTCCCAAGTGGTCTAGCGTCGGTACTTTCGTCCACAGCACCCCTCTTTACTAGCCAGTTAGCTGTCCTCAGGCAGCCGGGTGAAAGTCGGAATGAGCCCTAAGGTGTTGATTTTCGATGATGAATGCAGAAGTTGGTTCGCATCGTCTCCCAGAGGCTCCGAGTGGATCAAAACAGGAAAATATTTAAAAAGAAAGTCTTTTGACAGTTCAATTTCCTCTTTAGAATAACCTGATGGACATCTCGATTTATCCATATCAGGAAACTGGTGTCCAAGTTGTGATGAGCCCAAAAGAGTTGAAAAGGCCTTTGCTTTGAGCAAGAAAGGATGAAAGTTCTCAAAATGTGCGTAAAGTTCAATTCAGTAGGATTCGTTCCTACGGTTCGAAATCTTGAAAGTTTAAGAAAAAGAAAAGACTGCCGTGAAAAAAAACGAAATGAAAAGTGAAGAAACTAAGAGTGAGTCTGAGATGAAAAAAAAAGACTTGACTCAACTTGAAGCCGGAACTTTCTTTGACTTGAGTGAGTGCCGTTCTGCACTGAGAGAGAACTCTTATCAGTGGAGCAGGAGAGGGGGGCAAATGGTCACTCCCCCTGTTAAAGGGCATCGTTTTAATTACCGAGTTTACTCAATAATATTACAAATCAGAACTAAAACATATATACGTCACCATACATTTATCTCTATGTAAATTGTAGATTCATGTTAATGTAAGTTACGTCATATATTTAGATATATGTTTCTATATGTCACATCATGAGGGGATCATTAAATGTTAGCCTGTAGTCAATCAAAAAGTGTTATACATTTGACATACTTAATATGGCAGATTAATAAACATATGAAAAGCAATAGGTATCTTTAAATAACACCTTCTACAGCTAATAACACATCATACGATTATAATACATATTGAACATGTGATTATAAAGCTTACGTAGCCTCGATGTCCGGGCCACAAGGGGGCAATGGTGGTCCACGTCAAATTCCTATTAAAATTGACTTACTTCTAATTTCTTAAATATACATAATTTCAACACATTCAAGGTGACATTTACAAGTAGGTGGACTCAGAGAGGTCTAAGTGTTCATGTGATGAAGAATTAAACATTGTGGTCTCAGAGAATCTTAGGGCAGTGGTCTACATGATTGCTTTCCTGAGAAATTCCAGAGCTACAAATGGTTTTACCCTCTGGGGGTTTTTATTGCTCTGCAGTTCAAAATGTCAGTCTATTCATGGATAACCGCGTCTCTTGTTTCCTGTTAGTTGTTTATCCAAGGTTTTACAAGTTTAATGATATACTGTATCCAAGCTTGTCTGAGAGAGAAAAGCTTTCAAATCGTCAATCAGTTCCTTTGGTCTTGATTGGAAGTAAAACAAGAAGTTAATCAACAGTCTGTGGTTCCTGCATGTGGATTAGGAGTGTCTTTGAAGGTTTCTGACATCTGTCTTTCGACTTACAAATGTTTTCAAAACATTAACTGGAAGATCCGGTCCTAGGTGTGGGGACAGGAACTTTTGTTAATATGATGAGGCTGCAGAATATCGCTACATTGCTTAAAATTAAGATGGAGCAAGTTTTTGCTAACCTCCATGGGCCATTCCCATGCGACTGGGCGCCAGAAAGCTTCCCCCTTTTTCCCCCCTGATGGACGGCCTTGATTGGGTACAAAGTAAGCAGTATGTACTTTAAGATTAAAAGTATTACTAGTTGCTTTGACAGCTAAGATTGAATCGTATCAACTGCTGTAGCATAGGAATCCTGATGCAGCGTTGAATGGATGTTGTTTGTCCTTGCAAAAAGGTGTGGTTAGTACCTCTCTGTGTATTATTTCAACCCTTTAATCCTATTATTAGAGCATTTCTGTTATTCCTTTGAGTGATATTTTAAAAATGAAAGCTGTGATCCAAACTGAAAGTTGTTCATGTCTGACTGTAAACCTCCTCTGTTAACCTTGGAGCCTCAATGGAGTGTATTGCTTTTTTCTGAACAAAGTGCTTTTTATAAGAGATCTGTTGTTTGCTTGTTGGAGACATTGCTCTCTGCGCTCCTTTCAAACTGCTCTATAAAGTTTAGCACCGAAAGAGAGTTTATTTTTTTCTTTCAATGCTTTTAAAAATGCTTCTCTTTTTGGCTAAGGTGCATGCAAACTTAGTGAACCTGGATATTTTTTTTAATTTTTTAATTTTATATACTTTATTAATCCCCAACGGGGAAATTCTGGTTCGCACTCTGTTATTTAGAGACATGCTTCTCACACACACAGGCCTGAATCACACACATGCACAACGATGCATGCATTATTGGAGAGATGTCAGAGTGCGGTGGCAGCCCCCTTGGGAGGCGCCCCCTGAGCAGGTGGGGGTTCGGTGCCTTGCTCAAGGGCACCTCGGCAGTGCTCGAGAAGTGGTCTGGCACCTCTCCACCAGACCAACTTCCATATTTTGGTCCGCATCGGGACTTGAACCGGCGACCCTCCGGTTCCCAACCCAAGTCCCTACGGACTGAGCTACTGCCGCCCCAATATGACGCTGGTTGTTGTTGTTGTTTTTTTCGAAGCTTGATCCAAAGGCGACTGGACTGGTCAGAGATCTTGAAGACGTTTCACCTCTCCTCCGAAAGGCTTCTTCAGTTCTCCTTTCTTCAACCAGTCCAGTTGCCTCTGGATGACTGAGAACCTACACAGACATTTTTTTTAGTTTTTGCTCTTGTGTTCGCCCTGCTCATCATGACATTAACCTTCAAACAGAGGGGCTAATTCACAAAAAGTGATGAGGAAAACAGTTCTACCTTTATATGACTTTAAAATACATTTTCTGTCAATAATGTCTGTGAGTATTACTATGAAAGTACTATTATTATTATAACCAGAGGTAAATCAGTCTAGCTGTCAGCGGCTCAACACTTAATCCACATCTGTGGAGATGAACTGGAGCCATTAAGCACGAGGATGTACGTTTATTTTTGTTTTCTCTGCGCAGCTCAAGACAGAGTTTAGATGCAGAAAGCTCTTAATCTTAAAGGCAGGGTTGGTAATTTTCGAAAACTAGCATGATTTTGAAAGTAGCATTCTCTCCGTGCTCCATCTGCAACCACCCCCTCCCCTCTGTGCTCCCTCAAAAGCCGCGCCTCACTTACATGCACTAGCGCCATTGGTCCAGAAGCAGATTTCAGCTCATGCTTTGAGTGTGGGCTCGTGCATGCATGAAGTAGAGAACGAGCATGGAGACAGGGAGACATGATTGGTTCATAAAACTCGAACCAAGTGCAGACATTGGTCAAAGTTTTTACGTGTTTTCAACTGCTACAGATGACAGATTTTCTGTTTCTTTTTCAGAGCACATGAATTATTAATTTCTGTCAGGACTAAAGACAATTTCAACCAAGATCTTAAAAAGTGTATCAGGAGGAAATTACCTACCGTACCTTTAACGGAGCAGGACAACTTTTTCTGCGTGTGCTTCTATCAAAACTCTTTGCAAAGCCCCTTTGTTGTTGTTATTTATTTTTTTTATATTTGTAAAAAAGCTAGACCTTGACACCAACTGCTCACATTTAGAAGTGAATCATTGGATGCTTAAAAGTCTACCAGCTAGTTTGAATTATCACGCAATGACCTCATATTTGTTGGACAACAAAGAATGCATCGGATGGATCCTCCATGGCACGGGAAAAGTAGGACACATTCAATTTAGACACATTTGACAGAGCCTTCGAAATGGCATCACAGCCTCTAATGTAGGTGTACTCAAATACAAATCTTAAAGGGCCACAAAGAGTTTTTTCAATGACTCAAAGGTCAATTTATTGAGGTCGGTCAGGCCACATGCAATAATACTGTAATATTAAAAACAAAATGTCCTTTTCATTCAAAACAACAACAAAAATACAAACTAAAATAAAATGTAATTTCCATTTTGACATAAATTAAAATAAATAGTTGAATAAAACAAAACATGACCCCTGTCATGAATCCAAAACAAATATATCAGGAGGGGGTTAAGAACACTTTTCTTTTAAATATAAACACAAAGAACCAGATCCTGCTTGCAGCTTGATATGACGATTTCAGTGCATTTATTTTTGTTGTTCTTACCTCTGAATTTTGAGGAAATGTCTCTTCAAAATTCCTATGCCTCGTCTCATAATGCCGTTTTAAATTGGAAATCTTCATCACAGCTATAGTCTCCTGGCATATTAAGCACATGGGTCTTGTGCTGGTTGGAAGGAGAATTAATGCAAATGTTTCAGTCCATTCTTCTTTGAATTGCCGATTTTCACTGTCCACTTTTCTTTTAGCAGTGAACTTGGAACACGCCATTTTCGTGCAATCTAGGCTCCTACAGCTGGCAAAATGTCAATATGCGAACTGCTCCAAAAACGAAAGTGAAAGTTAAAAATTGCGCTCGCAGCAGAGAGTGACCCAGTAACAGGCTGTCTGTGTGTATCGTTGGCATGGAGACAAGTCCCGGTATACACTTGCTGACCCAACCAAAACACATAGTGAAGGAATAACAGTTCGGGGGCTACAAATAGGCTATATTACCAGGCTATTGAGGACCATTGCTCTAATGCAACAATGTGTTGCAATCTGTCTTCAAATGTGCCCTTCAAAGGATTCAACCCCTAAATTGGGACACAGCAAATGCAAAACAGGGAATGATAACTTAACAACCTTCAAATAAAAGTCAAGTACAATACTGAACAAGGATACTAAATGATAGAGAACTTGGGCTTTTCCCACAGTTAACCCTCTTTACATTCGATTTAATCCCACAAATTTATACATTTTAATGCCAACTGACATTATTGTCATTATCCTGCAAAGATTAGAATTGTGCATACTGGGTTCCTCTTCTAAATGGGACCTCAGTGTTATAGCAAACTAACCTATGTTAGTGTGGTAGAATAACGTTTGTCGCAGAGTCTCTGCTAGTCACTCAGCGTTAACATAGCAGTCTTAAATGAAAACTTGTTATTAAGCTGTCACTTAGGAGAACATAGCAGTTTATGACTCTCTCTGTGGGATGCAAAGCCTTATAATAAAAATCTTCATTTTCCACGGGGAAGTACAGAGCAGACTGAATTAAACATGACAGTGACTCCATTCTCATATAAACATAATTTCCCTTTATTGATTTGTTTGCTGCAGGAGATAATGTTGAGTTTACACGGTTTGCAAGAAATCTGTTTTGTTCATATCTTTAAGGTGCTCGAGTGAAGTGACGGCATTATTCATTAGAATTTGTCACAGAGGAAAGGCGCAAGGCTTGTCTTATAAATGAACGTGTTTGTGTGGCACTTTCTTTGTTATTGTTAAATTTTCACCGCACCTGTAAACTGTGAATAATTGCCCTTCTACACATCACAGACACTGATAACACATTCTTCACATTTAAAAAGGCATGCAACTTTTAGAGTGTGCAGCAGAATGCCAAAATCGAGCTCTCTTGTTGCAAACCTTTTTCCCAGTGGAGCGCGCTCCTGGAAGCCTTTAGCTCCCTCTCCATCACCTCCTCTCTACACGTGAGCAGCAACCTGAAGGTGGTGTCTGAGTTTACCACTGAAAAGTTCCCTGAGGGCATTCGATGTAGACACGGATATTGACAAAGCATCTTCTACAAATCAAATCAAAAGTACAGCTTCTTTTTTTTTTACCCAGTAAAAAAGTTAAAAAGCAGGTATATCATGCGATTGCATCATAAAATCTCCCATTTTTAAAGACAGTATTTGAGGTTTTGGTTATTTGTTTTTTTCTTCGGAGGACTGAAACATGATCTTAACTTATTGTTTGTGCATGATTAAAATTAGATTTTCAACAAATTGAAGAAAGTAACATAACTTTAAAAGTGCTGTTGACCAGTCAGCATGCACTACAAGAGATAGTGATTCTTTGTTTGGATGTCTGAAATCTGAAACTGTACTAATTAAAACCTATTTTCTACCCACGTCAATACAAATTTGGAATAATGTTCCATAAGGCAGTGTGGGTTGTGCAATAGCGTCATGGTGTTCCTATATATTTTATATTCTCTTACCTTTGTTAGCTTAAACTTTTTAAGGTTAAAGGCAAATAACCCTTTGTAAAAAAGAATGTGGAGTAATGACTTCCTAAAAAGAGAGTGAATTAAATCTCCCTCTGGATTTGTTGGTCTTAGCGCTGTGTTCACATGGACAGAGCAACGCTTTCTTTAGCTTGTTTATGTTTTACTCAGAGGCGCAAACATGTTTCATACATCCTTTTTTTTTTCGAGTGAACCCCTCCCTAACAAATCGTTAGCCCTGCCACCACGTAGGCAGAGAGAGACAGACCTGGACCCATCCTGTCAGGCAACTTGTTTCTAGAGCAGGGGTGCCCAACCTTTTTTGAACCAAGAGATACTTTTAAAGTTGCCAGTCTGCCGAGATCTACCAGTCCACATAGGGAGCCGTAGCCATTACCGACAGCCTACAAACACATTTAATATGCACACGACAAACAGAAAATACAACAATAAATAGAATACATTTACTGACACACTTTTTCTTTTCTTGATCTAATCCTAGGGTTTATTTTAATATTACGTTTGTATTTATATCAAATGTGTTTTTCCCTCTAAATTAATTTAGTTTCTGCAACAAACCTCTTTAATCTGCTCAATTTATCCACGCATACGCACAGACACATACACGACTATGCCTCTCCTTTGAAAAGTTCTACTCGATATTCCGTTATTTAAAGGAGTTCAGAACCGCAGCAAGCAGCTGTACATTAACATTATTAAAACGAAGCATGAGAAGCTTCAGTTTTGATTGGAGCAAGGTGCATTTACAAGAGAGGTGTACGGACAGTGGACCTTATCTCTCTCTATTTTGCTGAAGCTGATGTGATTCTGCACTCTTGGTTTAGTCTTGTTTCTCCGCAGGAGTCGAGAGGGAATTTGTTTTTTAACAGGAGTTTTGCTCCTCACGACTCTGTTCCCCGCGCGCCTGCACTCTCTCACGCGCTCTCTCTCTCCCCTGCTCTCTCTCTCTGTCACTCGCACTCTCTTTCTCTCTCGTTCTCTCGCGCACGCAGCAATTTTATGAATGAATTGTATTTTATAGTGACTAAACATCTCGGGATCGACTGAGAATCAGTGATCGATTGGTTGGGCACCCCTGGTCTAGAGGCATTAAAACAGTGTTGTCACAAGAGTACAACAGAGAGAACTAACACATTTTCCAAACCAAAGAGAAGACTCTCTACATCCTAAAAAGACAAACATAGCAACCAAATCAACTTTGAGATGCATATCAAACCTTGACATTGATTGCAGAATCTTGTTTTCACTAGTCTGCTGCTGTCTCAGTCCCTGCAAGTGAAACAAGAAGGGAGGGCTGGGAGAAAGTGTGGAAACAGGACTGGAGGGGTGGGAGAAAGTGTGGATACAGAAGGGGAGGGGACGTTTGGAAGATAGCTTTTGTTTTGATCTGAAAATCTGCTCTGAAAGACTCATAGTAAGCCGTTAAATACACTTCATACTGTAACAATAGTGTCTCTTCATTAAGCTAATTTTGGCTTTGAATTACTCAGGAGATTGCCCACAGTTTCATAAATCTTAACCAGCACTGATTAAACGCATTCAGCAAAAATGCACCCTTCCAGTTACGTTTGAAAACCGTCATGTCTGGTTTCATAAGGTCACCTTGAGGACCACACAGCTCTGTGCATCTATGCCTTCTCTGTGTCTGCTTTACTATACTGCAACTTCCAGCTACAAGAGACTGACCAGTGTCCAAGCTGATGACCTTAAGCTCACTAAGCCAAAATGATCAGATTTTGTTGTCCGTAAGATGGAATAAAAAGGTCAAATTGCTACCTAAATATCTGTATAATAAAGCACAATTTAAACAAAGGGACTGGCTTCATGTTTCTATGATCTGTGGGGCAAGAAAAGCAACCACTTCTGAAATGATTGAAGTCTTGTTTATTGGTTGGACTTTGAATATATCATCTATGTTGTAAACTTCAGTACGCTGGGAATATCGGGGAATATCAACACTGCTATGTTTGTTTTAATATATTTTACAGACATCACATGCATTTCCCATCAGACACATCACCCACTGAAAATTCCTGTCTACTTAAATCTTTGTTTTAGACTTAGACTTATAGAAAACTTTTCTCCCAGAGGGCAATCCAGTTTGGCTTTCTTCTACAATAAAATATCTATGCTTTTGGTCTGAACTAATCTCAATTTACAGATTCTACTTAAAAATGAGGACACATGGGTCTGGATGTTCTGCATGTAAAGTGTTCTGTCTAAATTTGTATGAAGTGACAAATCTGCTGACGCTGTATCGTGAGAGCCAATCAAATTTCAGATTGTCTGAGGACATTAAATGCATCAGAAATGCAACCTCCGTTTAACAAACCAGCATTTTTAAGTTGTTCACGTCTTGACTGAGACTCATAAGAAACAGATGAAAGGGCTCAACTCTGAGGGGTATCATGGGCCAAGAAATGATGATGTTTATGTTGCAGACAAAAACGCTGCTCAGAAAAATAAGTCTTGGCTGGAAGTCGTTAAACCGGAATTACAGACAAATTGGCATTCGTTGCAGGCGCATATCGTCTATCAGACAGTGATCATTGCTGATGTGTTCCAAGGTTGTGTCTGAACAAATCTTTTGACTTTCCTGGTGATTTGCATGGCGACTGCCAATTTCCTCATAGTCTGTGCGCTCTGAGATCCGTCAGCGCCACAGTTTTGCTCACTCTGACGGCGTGCGCCCTGCCCTGCCCTGCCCCACTGGGTCCCTTTCTGGAGCATGAGCACAGCCATGAGCAGCTGTAAACACATCACAGGAGAAATACAAGATCACATGGAAATAAAGGGAAAAAAAACAAATTAAAGAACGGGTTGTTTTGTCTTTCTGAGGTTCCTCGTTTGGTGCCTGTTTCGTTGATAGAGTGAGCATTGACTGGAATGGCGCCGTAGTGTGTGCCACTGACTGACCACAGCGTGCACTGAGTATGAGGAAATTGGCAATAATTCCATCTCACAAAACCAGTTGGAACACAGGCTTTCTGTCATGAATTTGAAGTATGAAGAGACAATCTATTTAATTGTTCGCACATGAGGATTATTTCTTCCCACAGCAAGTACACTGAGTTTGATTTGTCGGGATCACTCTGTATTACACCATTTATTAATTGACATGTTTCATTTGCTTTCACAGTACCACCAAAAATCATCAACCTGTCGAGGGATATTATTGTAAATGAAGGCGCCAACGTCACCCTGATGTGCCAGGCCAGCGGTAAACCGGAGCCCTCCATCAGCTGGAAACTCATCTCCTCCTCAGGTAACTGACTGCTTTGTTTTTTTAATAAGCACATCCGCTGCTGCTACTTCCTCCTCCTCAGCTTCCTCCTCTCTGCCTCTCTCTCTCTTTCCCTCACCCCTCTGTGTTTATCACCTCATCTCTGACTTTGTGTGACCCCGGTGGATTTCTCGCTTCACTTATTACCCATCATTACGTGTTCCCACAATATCATTACAACATAATTGTTCGCAGGAAAATAAACTGACCCTGTTGTTATTGGACTAATTAATTAGGATAATAGGATGGATGTAAATGTTGTGGAGGCCATTTGAATGACAGGATTAATGCAGAGATCATTAGCACAGTGTGGAGCTGTGGATCGGTTTGTACAAACAGGCCACTGCAAGCATTTCAGGCATTATCAGGTTAAGTGCATTATATATTCTCAATTGCATTGTTTTCATTATTCTTCACTGAAGACTCAAAGTAATTGTTGGCTGCTATTTCTGCATGTCAAGGGGGTCCTTGCCTCACATCAACATGCAGAACTCATGAAAAAAAACAGATATTTTGTGCTTCATCTGTTTTGCTCTTTGTGTTGAAGGGTGGATTGTGGAACTGAATTGTTAATAGCTAGGGTTGTCGGGGCTCCGGTAGCGTTGTAGTGGTTAGAGTGTATGCCCCATGTACGGAGGCTGTGGCTCTCCAAGCGGGTGGCCTGGGTTCGAATATGACCTGTAGGTCCTTTCCTGCATGTCATTCATAACTCTCTCTCCCTGGTTTCTGACTCTATCCACTGTCTTATCTCTACTAAATGCATAAAAAAGGCCAAAAAGAAACACTGAAAAAGGGTTGTCAGCGTTTACGTGTTAACCGCGAACCGATTAAGGTCAGAAATGTATGCAATCATTTTTTTAACACAATAATCACATTATTTTGACCCTTTAGACACACCGTTTGCAAGCCTCCTCATCATTTCCCTGTAGTCACAGTGATAAAAAATATAGACCCTGTTGCGCCTTCGATTGGCTAATTTCACTTCACTAAAAAATCTCCCGGACAGCTCAGTTGACAAGTCACAAGTAATATCCACCAATGTGACATCAAACATTTTTTTCTGTTCTCTGTCGTAAATCCGGACAACCAGAAGTTCCTTATTTGATTCAGAAATAAAAGCAGAATTGTATCCAACAGGAAGTAAAGTACCCTTAGCTTAAGACAGTACACAAATCATCGTAAAAGCAAAAAAATCTGTTTTGAAATGCAAAATAATAGAATTTCAAACATGTGAATAAAATGCGATTAATGACGATTAACTATTGAAATTTTACAAAATGTTACGATAACGAGGGCATTCCTAGCTCCCTTTTTATAACCATATTGACTGTTTTAAACCTGGACGCAGTCTCAGTGAAGTTACCCATTGTGTTCTGAAGAGGACTTTTGAAGCCCATCAGTGTTGGCCGCCATATTGGAGAATCATATCTCAAACTAACTTATGGCCAATCTGGAGACAGACAAAGAGTTTGAGCTGGAGTGGGTTTTAAGGCACCTGACAAACAACAACAATAAGCACCGCCATCAGTCAAATCAGTTCTTATGATTATGATTAACTCTTATTCTTTATAAAGACCAAAACGGATGAGTCATAAAAAAGATTCCACCTCCACATACACATGTGCTGATGAAGACATTAGCCATTCAGACGAGCATTGTTTTTCACAGCCTGCTTTTGCAGTTTTTTGCTTCTGCACTTCCACATTGGCTTCATTCAAGTGTGGAGGTACCGTCTTGGTTTTAACATGCTTGGTAGCAAACATTGGTCAGGGTGTGCAAAAGAGAAAGTAATCTTTCACTAGCATTGTTGGACTGCTTTACTCTTTTTTTTTTTTTTTTACCCCAAACCACAATCCATAATAGCCCACATCTTTGTGTAATATATGCTGGCATCTGAAAACTAATTTGAAATTGGGATCCCTTCAAATCCAAAATTATTGTCATCAAGTTTCATTATTGTTCCTGATGATGGGCTTTAATTGAGTGTGATTATGCTTGAATGATTTATTATGTACATTATAAAATTAATATGGTGAATCAGTCATAGGACTAGGAACACCGCAGCTATTCTACTCTTCACACACTGTAGTCTGAGAGTGATTCCTGATGGCTGTAGATGAGAATTGATGGCAGCATTTCTTGCGTTTTCCCTGCTGTTCTCATTTTTCGGCTGCAGGAGTTTAATGTGATCCGTTTGATGATCTAATTTTGGTGACTGGTGTTTATTTTTTGGTTGAGGGAGTTTTGTAGTGTAATAAAGCAGAGCTTCTATTCAGCACTGCAGATTTGAGAACGAATCAGGGACATCTTTTTTCTCATTCTAGGGGCGCCTGTGGCTCAGTTGGTAGAGTCGGTCGTCTCTCAACTGGAAGGTTGGGGGTTTGATCCCCAGCTCCTGCAGCAACATGTCCAAAGTGTCCTTAGGCAAGACACTTATCCCCAAATTGCACCTGCTGCTTTGGTGGGTATGCATGTGTATGAATGGGATTAGTTACTTCTGATGGACACTTTACATAGCAGCCTCTGCCATCAGTGTGTGAATGGGTGTGTATGGGTAGGTGACGTAAAAGCGCTTTGAGTAGTCAGAAGACTAGAAAAGCACTATACAAGCTCAAGTCCATTTACCATTTTAGTCCATTTTAAAGTTATGATTGGCTTTTTTTTAACCTACATTCAAACATTTCAGTGGCTCTGATAACAGTCTAACTCTCTGAAGTGAGGAAAGTCTCAGGACTGTGATCTCAACAACCTCTGTGACACTGTTTAGTCGAGCGTTGTTGAGATAGGATCATTTTGCTGTTGACTTGTGTTGTCAATCTGTGTTCAGGGTCCCATGAGCTAGGCGTTTTGAGGGATGAGAGGGGATGCTACCCCCTTGTTAGCTAACAACCATGTGCACCCTCTGTTTTAACCTCAACAGCCCCCCTTTGCAACGAGACAGTGCAGGGGGCAGAAGGGTTATTTACTTTCATATTTTAGTCTTGTCTGCCTGATTCATCGATCCCTTTTCTGACTGAGGTTTATGCCTCAAAGAATCTATGGCCAGACTACAGCTCTGAAATATCAGAGGCTTTACTGTTCTGTCTATTTATACAGTAAATCCATGGTGCTGTCCATGGTGCCGAAGTAGCAGACAGATTTGTAATTGTGCCTTTTTCGTTCAGTCTTCGCCTGTTGTCAGTTTACATTTGGATCTGTTGTATTTGTTTTGTTTGTCTATCTAGTGTTGTTGTCAAGACCACAATGATCGACACAAGTCATGACTGAAACTAGAATGTACCAGAACCAAGACAAGACCAAAACATTATGGGATTAAGAAAGAAGGCCAGGATCTTATACATGACAAACCATCACGGGTGTGAACAGAATACAAGTTCTTTTTTAAGTTTAGGTTTGTAGTAATGTGTCCGCAACATTAAAGTCTGACCATTTACACTACTATGTTTTCAAAGCACCATAAGACAAATTCATAGAAACCATTCAGAGGCATTCAGGTGTTTCCTTCATAAATTACAATTTTTTTACAATGGATTTCTGAAAACGATGACATCATATGCCAAACCTGAACAAATTGTAGTGGCAAAGGACTCTTCATAAGACCAAGGTCACCACCAAGAATTAACACATGAAGAGATTGGTGGCTAAACCCCTCAAAAAAACATGTCCCCAAAAGGTTTGTCTTTTTCATGGGAATGAATAAGAGCTTGGTTGGAATTAAGTAACATAAGAGATGAAAACATTATGTGACTTAAACATGCACTTGTATGAAGGGGGCTGGAGAAGGTTGTGGGCTTTTAACAAAGCAAAAATGTTAAACTTCAAATTAGTTTTTGGTTGCATTCAGGGAGGGGTGTTATCCTTCTAACCAGAGTAATGATGTGGAGGAATAAATCAGCGGTGGTATTGACCGGACTTGATTAAAAATCCAGAGTCCTCTTTATCCAAGACTGAGACAAACCAAGGACATATTTGGTTGATTCCGAGACTAGACTAAGACCTCCCATGATCCAGTTCTGTCTTCACACCAGACCGAACTCGAATACTACTACATTACAACTACCTATACACTATAAATAAGGGCTGTGCAACATTGAGAATGCAGTGTTATTTTTGAGAAGAAACCATGCAAAACTCATTTCCCAGACGACCAAGGAGCCTTTTCTGTTAGAACTTCTGTCTTGTATTTGCTGTAGCTCATACAGCCATGTCTGAAGTAAACCTTTGGATTGAAGTGAACCATGGGCGTTCTGAAACCTAATAACTGTTAGTGAAAATAGGCTTACTAAAGCACTTTGAGCTATATAAATAAACGTACTTCTTTTACATTTTCAAAATTTGAGAGAGCAGAAGAATGATGGCCGAGCTTGTGAAAATCAAAGTTTAATACTCACAAATGTCAGCAAGAAAAGACCATGAGTCTGAGGAAATCCAAAAGGTTGTAGTAAAAAAATATATATATATCAAAAACACAAGATCCAAGAGAACACTAATTAGTTGACACTAAGTGAACACTAGTTGGAAGCACTGGGGAGGTGAGGCTGATTATCCAAAGGTGAAAAAACAAATAAGCACAGAGGACACAATTAAAACAGGACCAGCAGTCCCAGGTCGGATGACACAGAAAACAATGTAAAAGTAAAATGTTACATGAGAGGGAAGATTTTAGGACAGAGTACAAGAGGAAAGGATAAATAAATGTACAAATGAATGACACCTACAGTACCCTAAGTGAGGACATATGAAACCCCTTTTCCACCTTTTCAAACAGTCCCCTGTGGTCTAAATGAAACATCTGCACTGTGCTTTGGTCAAAATATAACATGAATCAAGCACCAGCGGAGGTTTGTGACCCTGTATAAACCAGCTCTCTTGGTGTGTGTGTCTCTTTAAATGCAATGAGCCCCCCTGAGTTTTCCCAGTAGACATCACTCCTCTGTAAAGAGAATAAAAATGGTACTGTAGACCTGCGCTAAAGTTTTGCTCTAGGCTGGGGGTGGAGTCAATGGGTGGAGAAACCAGGGGAGAGGAGGGTATTTTTTTTTTACCAGAATCCAAGTTGTGATGTCACAAACTGAGAAAAACTGAAACTGAGCATTTTTCTCTGTGTGGTAAGACTTGTGCAGACCACAAACAAAGGACTGGATGGATTTATTTCAAATGTTGTGGGTCGATAGGCACTCTGGTTACCGAAATATATGTTCAAAAACACTGTAAAAGTGGATTTTCATAATATGTCCCTTTTAAAACTCTGATGATGAATTGATGAATCCCATTTATTAACTTGCTCTACCATTATCCCTTTTCCAATAACTTATATACCATGACAGATGTGATAAGAGCGAGATATCTTCAGAGAATAGCAGCTGCCTTTACAATTTAGATGAGATTTTTTAATGTTCATTCAATAGCCTGTGTGGCTGGAAATACACCTCCACACCAGGCTGTAGTTGAAGGTAAATATTTTAGAGGGAACATGAGGAAAAGTAAATAGTATGTTTACTTTGGATGGAGAAGGCTTAAGGTTAGGTGTAACTGTTGCTTAATGCATGAGCTTCCTTGTTGATGATGAGCACCATTCCAGTCACGTTGCTGAACTTCGTAAATCTTGGTGTTAAACAAGTCAATAATTTTGTCCCCTTTAGTTTGAGTTGCATGCAGTTTCTAGAAACCTATAAATGTTAATGTTTAATAAGTGTTGGAGCTCAACATTTCTAGTCTGCTACCCTGGGCCCGGCATACTAAACCAAGAATACTGTACATGTCTCTTGGTGTTTTATCTTCAGACAGGGGTAAACTGCAGAGTTTGATGGGAATCTAACAGAGAGAGCTCTAGTAAGACATATGAAGTAGCAACATATTGACTCCATGTACAGGCCAGAGGCTTAACCACTGTTTAAAAAAAGAAAGACAAAAAAAAAACGAATCCAAAATTGCCCCTTTCATTTTGTCCCAAAATAACAAGGTAGGCGAGCCCAATAATATCAAACTGCTGATGACAGCAGTTTAATATTTGCAGACTCATCTTTTGGATGTCTGTTCACAATGCCTTTTTAAATGCATTGCATTGAATGTGTGACAAAGCCTGCTGAGGTACTTTAGAATAAAGATGCAAAATGTTATCGATTGAAAGAGCGTCTACCAGCAGGGTGTCAGAGGAAGGTAGACTGCTGAGTCGATGAAAGATTGCGATGCATCTGTCTCCCCAGACTTTCGTCTTTCTGCTTTGTGAATATAAAACGAATATTAGTGTATGCGTTATAAACCCTCAGTTCCTATTGGATTCATTATAGACCCTTTCACACATGCGCTGCACTCTTGAACATTTACCAAAATTGTCGTGGTGAGCTGCATATTTGCACTTAACCGGCCACATTTTTTCACCTCAGTTTTATCTGGACTTTTCAGCCTACTATTAAAGTCTGCATTAAGTTGGGGCGAGACAGTCTGTGAACGCTGCAGGTTATTCACATTCAATTACATTTTCACTGATTGCAAGTGGGAAGGGGGATGATGATGATATCTATTTTTAAATATGACCGGTGCGAAAAGCCGAGCAAGCTTTGTACACACAACAAGACTGCTTTACACACTTTTCTTCTTGCAAGTTCTTTTCCACTCTGTCTTGTATACTTACATACATACTTGTATATACTGTATGTCCGATAATGTAAACATTACTTCATGAATTCAGCAGCGTCCTTTCCCACAATGGTCTGCCTCCTAAATATCTTGCTGTGAGGGACATGTGGGAAATGATTGGCCTGAACTGTTACAGAAACTGTCAGGAGTGCGTGTGTAAAAGAGACTTTTGTTTTCCTTCAGAACCTCCACACTGGGGGTGAGGTAATATAGGCAAAGGTAGACAAATAACTAAGGCAATCACTAAACCAGAGAACACAGAGAGAGGGTCTATATGTCTAGCAAAATACACTGAGACATGAAAACCTGTAGTATAAATAATAACTCTCAACTAGGGTTGCAAATTGTAAGCATTTGACTTACTCGTCGATTGGTAAAATTAACGATCAATTACTCGATTAATCGTTGTTTAAAAACATGAAAGTTTTGCTTAAACAAACAATACCAAATGCGTTTTTTTCTTCCTCAATCAAAGCTTTATTTGCTCAGCAACATCATTTATTCATAAAATTGCTGCATGCTCAAGAGAGCGGGGGAGAGATTGCAGACGCACGCGAGGACCTCACGGCTCCGCAGGACCACTGAGTTTCGTTCTTCGGGCCGCTCTGACCGCAATCAGTATGAAACGACTTGAGGGTCGCAGGGACCATGCGCGCCGTCCGCACCGTGCCCACCGCAAATGAATCAGGTTTTAAAAAGAATTCCCTCTCGCCTCCTGCGGAGAGATAAGACACATGGAAATATATGAGCAAACCAAGAGTGCAGATTCACATCAGCAGAGAGAGAGGGAGTGATAAGGTCCACTGACCGCACATCCCTCTTGTAACCGCTGTTGCTCTGTGTGTTTAGAGTTTTTCTAAACTTCTCTAGCGTTTAAATGTTATCCACCTCCGTATCTATGCGTACTGCTCCCCCAAAAGAAAAGCCATTGCCGAGAGCTGATGCACGGCTGCAGCTCTCGGCGCGAGTAACGGTGTGTCTCTGTCGTGCCCAGCACCGTTAGCCTGTGGGTTCGGGATGGCCACCTGCACCGCTTCTCCCAACTTAACCAGCTTTGATTGTGCGTTTGTTAAAAAACTCAGATGTTTGTTTAGAGGGTCCAGCATCGTTGCAACACTTTGTAAATGCACCATTGCACTGATAAAAGGAGGTTGAAATAAGACACGTTCTTGATGTTTCAAATCAGTAAATCGAGTAAATTTTTCTAGGTCGAGCAAATTCTTAACCACCAATTAATCGATAATCGATTAATTGTTATCATCCTTACTCTCAACTGACATTGAGATCACATGGAGGGGGAGAAGGGTGACGAGGACAGGTTAAACTGATAAGACAGGTGAAGTTGATCAGGCTCGGATCAGATGATTACAAAGGAGGTAAACACACAAGGACCGAAAGTGAGAGTGTAAGCATAGACTGTAAATGATAATGGACGAGGACTTAGTGACTTCACTCATTGGTTTCTGCAGGGCTGTATTGGACGCCTATCTATGGTGGTTGCCAGATTTTGGAAATGCTGCCTCATCAAACTTTCAGTCAACTTTACATAAGGCAATGAGCTGGAGCTGATGTTGCAAGAATATCACATGGTTGGTTTCTGCCATTTCAAACATATTTTTTCCTCAAATCCTCCAAGGTCCACTTCTTAGCTTGCAATAATCCATTCATGGGCTCTTTTAGTACTCTTGAAAACATCTTAGTCTCCGGTGTGGCATAAAAATTGAGCAGACGTGGTAGTTTTTGAGCGACTTCATCAATAATCTGAGCAGTGGATCGATACTCCTTCCTTTATGTTTCCCTGCTCTCAGTTGAATTGTGTCTAATTAATGTTGCATTAATTAGAAATCTTAATGACTGTGCCAAATGAACAACAGGAGCTGAGCGGGATATTTTATTCTGGTACCCAGAAAGAGAAAAAAAAAGATAATTACAAATAATGGTTAAACTAATGACTGAAAAGAAAATCTATTTGATGGCTACATGCTGACAAAAACTGACACATGCGAGTGACAGTTGAATGGCTAAATGAATTTAATATCTTAATTTTTTTCTCCATTTCATTGTTCAGAATTAGAAGTGAGTAAATCTCTAATTAGGTAAAGCTGCTCCTTTATTTTTTGCTAACCAAATGACAGCCTGTAACAGAAGCAATACGATCACGAGCTGAAGGTGGAATACTGCACCTACAAAAGTTCCCACAGTAGTGTGTGATTTTTGCCTGTAATTAGGCACACAGTGATTTTGAGGAGAGGGAGGTCTGACAGAATTGACTGCAGGGTCAGAGGAGGGGGGGTGGGCGTGGGACATACCAAACTCAGCTATCACCTGAGCTCTCTCTCATTAACTGGATCCAACAGCTGCTTTCACTCCTGCTTACACTCCCTGTCTCTACTATGAACAGAGCTGTTTTCCTGTCGCACCTCAGAAAGTTAAAGTCAGTGATATAAATACGTTTTGATGGAGGAGGAGGGAGGGACGGTGAGTCACCCAAGAGCAGAACTCTTAAGCTTGACTGAATTGCTTGACTCCTGGTATATGTTTATTGTGTTAAATATATGTGACAGACACACACCTCCGCTTTGCATTAAATAACAATTAGAATTCTAGATGTGAGTGTGCAGCCTGGTGTAAAAAAAATGTTGATTGTGTTGTGTTTCCTCTTATTTCCAATTTCTCTACACTCGTCTACTTGACTGATTACATGACTATAAGACAAGATAATGCATAGAGATGATGACCAATCACCATAGCAAAAAAAGAGCTAAAATAGACAGTTTCTACAGCTGAAGTGAAAAGAGATGAGTGATTCAATATCTGTGTAGGTTGTGTAGGTAGTATCAGCCTTGTCACTATCTGGAGCTTGAATGTACAGAGCCTGGGTCAGTGATGTTTGTGCTGTGATGGCAATGTGATAAAGCAGGTAAGGTAAAGACGTTCTGCATGATGGGTGGTGAGAGATGGCATTGAGGGGAGTGGAGTAAAATGTCCAGCCTTGTGTACATTAGTAACACAAACATCTCTCACAAACAGTTACAGAAACATTTCTCTGAAGAGAACTCTCTCTGATCTAACAGATGACATCATAGGCAAAGTCACAGGACTCTTTAAGGTTTCAAAAGATGTTGAACAATTTAATTTACATTGTTTTAAATCTATAGCATAGCAATACAAATAAATAACAAATTCAAGCTTAAAAAGACCAGACAGAATACATTGGAAAACACCCACTCAAAAGTTTAAAATATTCTGGCATGGTCAAAGTGCATCATCTTGTGCTAGCTTTGTGGTGACTTATGATGAACAATGTACTTCTATCCTCTAACTTCTCCTAAACAAAACATCTGCAGAGTGTATGGATAGCACAAACCAAAATAGATCTCAGTTTTAAAGAGGGATCTCAAGAGTATGTGTGAAGAAGTCAAAGACAATCTCACTGTGAGACTTAACAACTAATGAGAGACGGTGGACAGTGAATCAGCACCTGCGGAGCGGGGACATCGCTGCGTGCCAGTGCGACACATTATGTATTTGAGGTGAAATCTTTGCCAAAACGAATCATTTGGAATATGGACTCTCTCTCATCATCAATGCTGCCATTATGATGTTCTTTTGAGTTCTGTAAACGTTACATTTTCCGTTTCTATTACCTTGGATTCTAGCCTAGCCATCAAAATTTACACCCAGAGGTAACACAAACAGGGCTAAAGTCTAAATGATGCACAGGTTTAAACTTCAAGTTGTTTATATCTTTCAGCTCTAGGTCTGATAGAACGTCACACCTAGGTGTTTCTCCCTCTGGTGCACTTGGCTCATGACACTTCAACTTAGTTCTGTTGCCTGGTTTCATGCCATTAAGTGAACATTGATCAGCTGGAAACTTAAGGCTCGACCATATAAATGTTTTGAACATGAAAGAATTGAGCACTGGCTGCAAGTTTAGTCACTTGAATGAGCCTCCAACAAGTTGTGCAAATCCATCTGAATGTCATCTGCATGCATGCTTTAATGGAAAGGTACGGAGCAGTTGAGTTGGTCAATAAAACCAATTTGTTAGAAACACTGCAGAATCTTTATAATTTCTTTTTCACTTACATGTCATAACTTGCATGTGGTTTTCTGAGTGTGTCAGAATCATCAAAATATCTCATATTTTCAATATATTCTCCTGATTTGTGAGTGTGTGTGTCATCTCTCTGAAGAATGAGTGTGTTTGGCTAGTGCAGGATATTCACATATCTAAAGCGGGGTACACAAGATAAGCGTGCCAATCTTCTGACCAAAGTCAGCAAAGTTCCGACTATCTGATGGTTGCAAAGATTACCTTGCCAGATTCTCTTGTAGTGTGAGGTGTGTTAAGAGTGATTTTAACCTCCCCCATCTGCTCGGAAGAGGATTGGTATTTGCGATCAGAAATCCTGTTGCGTGGGGAGAACACCGAGGACGGCTGAGTAGACTCTGTGGATTGTCACGTGGAACAGAACAATAGCCAATAGGGAAGCAAGCTGACTGACGCAGGCAGCACAACAAACATATCCATGGCGACGACAGCAAACGCGAAGCATAAAGTTAGATGGACAACACAAATTCAGGACCAACTTGTTGATTTGTGGTAACAACAACAACCTGTCCTGTAAAACAAACCACAATCAAACTGACAAGGACAGGAGTTGGACCAAAATGTTTTGGAAGTACCAGCTAACAGCTAGCCACATTTAGCTTGACCATCATGTTTGTTTACTCTTAAGTCGGGTTTGACTGTGCGAGATGACACGTTTTATAGTTGAGACTGGTTGTTGGTGAATGAATTGGTTGGTGTGCTGAGTTGGTCGTCTCGTTGCACACCACACACTATAAGAACTGAACTGTTAGTCTGTCATGATTTGTCGTCATGTGTGGGGTCTCTCAAATTTACAAAATCGTTTAAGTTTTTTCAAATAATTTAGTGTGCCAGGCCTTACAGTGATCTTGCTTAAGTTTTCACTCTTGAAATGTCCATGTGTTTACATGTTACTGCAAATAAATAAAGATTAAGTTGGGGTTTAACAAAATAAACCAACACAAAATAGGCCATAAATGTGTGGTCGGAGGGGAGGAATAGTTTGTGGTTTTCAAAATTATTTTCAATTAACTACAGTATATGACAAACTTTGATGTATTTGATAAAAACCCATTAACTAATTAACTTAGTAGTTCTGATATGCCTCCAGTTTAACTTGTGAATTGAACGTATACACACTGTTTGATCTGCCTTCTTTTTGGCATCCAAACATTGAAGAGACCCAGCAAGTCTGTTTGAATTAAAGGTTGTGCAGCCCTTTCATATTATAAACATGATAACAGTAGCTCTTTTCCCACACACCTGTGCACGTCCTTGGCACACCTTCATCTCTTATCGCGACTTCGTTCATACAAGGGTCCTGAAGTGGGAGATGCTGTGGGCCAAGATGATGTTTTTACTACAGCTGAGATGTACGTTCTTCTCGCTGGAGCTGTTTTGCATGCTCTTATCTTTGTCATTTTTTAGTCCACATTTGGTACAACTACTCCTTGTTGTCCTCTGGAACCTCTAGTTGATAAATTCTGTGAACATAGTCCTGCATTAGCTGCTAAAAAATGATAAAAAGTGACTTAAGGGACTCTTAACTGCATAAGCATGAACAGTTTTGTGACCTTTTTTTCTTTCTTGATCCTCTTTTCAATTGAACAGCAATGTTGTTTTACATTTAAACATTGGGTGTCTATGTTGTTGTGTGGTTATATCAACTTTGAGTGCTAGATAAACCATATTTCTGATTTCTTAGGACAGTTGTATTGTTGGATTTGAAAAAATAAAAGATACTGGCTCACATCCAGAACCTTCAGTATTGTTCAGTGTTGAATTTACGTTGCACCCCAGCACCTGGTCTTACTGTAAAGGTTATTTTATAATTGTGTAAGAATCCCAATTGCTGTGATTCTTACACAAGGCAATGTGTATTTTCTTTTTTACTGTTATCCTATTTCCAAGTGTTGCTAAGTTACGTCATGGTGAACAAACATTATCTCTGTGAGATACAGCAGCAGTGGCAGCAAATAAATATCTGTGTGAGTAAAGGCTTCATGTTGTTGCACATCCTCTGAGTCTGAGCTTTTGTACAACACCAAACTGATTGAGAATCTTTATGTAAAATAAGCTGTTTTTTCAGAGCAGCAGCTCCATTCATGGGCTCTCTTTATTCTGTGCTCATGTCAGCCCTCTGCATGATCAGACCGTGTGCAGCCACTGGTGGCGTGTGTTTATTTTATCTCTTTAAAAATCAATATCTGAGATACAGAACATTGTTGCATTGCATTCTTTGCAGACAACAAGAGAACTACCATTCAGCGACGTCTATTGGCTTTACTAGAGAGGCAGGATGAAAATGTAAATATACGAGTGTCAGTTTGAGAAACTGTCGGTTAGATTCTTCTCGTGCAGGATTAAAGGCAACAGTGAGTCAGGGTCTTTTTTGTGATTTTTTTTATCTCTCAGATTGTTCGCTTTTGTTACGCACCCGTCTAGGGGGGTAGGTTTGTAACATAAAATACACAAAATAAGTTTCTTCAAACCTAAACCTCTAAACCTTCCTAACAAAACCAAAAAAACAGGAGAAAAAAGTGAGCAAAAAAGAAAATGGCAGTAAACTTCTTCTTAAACAAATGAATTACTCAGGACTAACTACAAATTTCAGAACTAACTAAATGAAGAACGAGGTTCTACAACAATGTAAATATAAACAAGTTTTGGAGGCCGAGGGACAAACAAACAAACTGCTGCTGTCAGTAACACACGCCGCTCCTGATGGGGATCCCAGCTAACTTTAAAGGTTTGAAACCAGACTCCAGAACAATCACCAAGCTCCACATGCAGCAGCATCAAAGATCTTCACACACACACACACACACACACACACACACACACACCCCCACACACACACACACACACACACACACACACACACACACACACACACACACACACACACACACACACACACACACACACACACACACACAGAGGTCTCACTCTCACACACAAACACCCCACAGAAAACAACACAATACGGCCAGGGCCGTAACAGCTTTCAATGTGCTGAATTCTTACTGCATCTTTTTTTCTTAACAGTTTCATCCCCAGTGTTTAGCTTTAGGCCTGTTGAGAAAAAAGAAAAAATTCAGAGTGACAATGTACAGTTGTCGCTCTGAATCAGACAGAGAGCAGCAGAGCAGAGCAGCAAATGTCCAGGGAAACACACTGTAGTCCAAACTTGTCTTGTGTCCCAGTATCTCCCAGCTGCAGAGGTACTGTCCTGCAGCCGAGGGCCATTCACCATAAGCGCTACCACGGCACACACTCAGGGGTGGTAAAAACAGTAAATTAAATAAACAAATACACTTTGTGTGTGTCTATGTGTGTGAGAGTAAAGATTGATGGTTTCTGGCTGAGGCTTGGGCCTTCACACAGCTGCGACAGCCCCCGACCCCTGTACCTTTGATAGATAGATGGCTTCAGGGGCTTCTGGCGGATCAAAAGAGATCCTAGGTATCTCCTACAGACTGCACAACCAGACTGCAAAGTTTGTCAGCCCAGGAAACCAGCCGATACCCCGGTGCATTAAGGCAGCAGGAAATGAACATGTACATGATTGAATTTGACCCCGGAGCTATAAAAAGGTTTTCCAGATTTCCACAGGACCGGCTTGGCCGGTGAGATTCATTTGAAGTTGGAGATGATGGAGTTTGCATGGAGAGTCGATAGGTGCCTTTTTGACCCCTTTAAAGGCGAAAGAGAAACTTAAATTCTGCAATGCCGTGTCAAGAAACTGTTTTTTTTTTTCATCAGTCCCATTGATTTTCAATTTCAGGACTTTTTAGGCGTTCTGAGTCTGAATCTGTCAACATCTCTGACACGTACAATGGTTACCCGTGCTGTTTTTGTCTGTTGCAACATTGGCATAAAAAGAGAAAGTGAGGTCCTCTGTATTGCAGAACACAATTGAATTATTTAGTATTTAGTTTTGAATTATTGGACAGACTGTCCCAATTGAGATACGATATCTTGACAAACAAATCCATGTGCAGTATTCACACATTCTCATTTATCCTCCACATCTACAATACCCCCTCAGGAGGGATTGAGTGAGATATCAGTTTTTTACCATTTATAATAGGAAACCTAGGTGATTATCATTTGAATAACTATGCGTTGTTATTATTGTGTTGTTTGAATTGTGCAGAAATTAAAACCATAGTAGCTAACTCACAAGACCTGAGTAACCTTTAGGTCGTAATGATTTAAGTGATATGACATGTAAATGATGCGGCATTTATGAACAAAAATAGGATGTATGCACAGTTTTTCTATTGCAGATGAAATGACAAAAACACTTTTTCACTCTGATCATAAAATGAGCATATCTTAAAATCTCAGAAATGCAAATATCTCAAATACAATCGAGGGATTTAAGATCTGATAATTTCTTTTTACTCAATTGCTTTGAATCAATGAAAGATTTGTGTTTATTGAGCACCTTGGGGTGTCGGTAGCCTAGTGGTTAGTGGGTGCGCCACATGTACAGCGACCCTAGTCCTCTACAAGTAGGTAGCCCGGGTTCGAATCGGACCTGTGGCTCCTTTCCTGCACGCCTTTCCCAAGCGAACAGATGGAAACAAGTGCAGGTTTCGAGCGTGAGTGTAGATGCGAGGTGAGCACAAAATAGACAAAAAAAAAAACAGGGTGCAAGTATTGCAAGAGACCGATGAGCAGACAGAAATAGCACAACCAACACAAAGCAGCACTTGAAACGAAGCCATGCTCAAACCTTATATGCCTAAAAGAGTGAGCGAGCCAGAGATTACTAGGTGCATTGGTGTTTTTAGGATCTTGGTGAATGATTGAAATGTAAGAGCAAGTTATTATGACCCAACTTTTAAAGATAGAATTTTAATAAGGTGACACTTTTATTCAATGTTTTTTTAAAAGTCTTTCTGAGCTTGGGGTGCTGGTGTCAGAGTGGTTTGTTGGCGTGTTCCATGCGCTGAGGCTGTTGTCCTTGAGGCGGGCTACTCGGGTTGAAATCCAGCTTGTGACTACATTACTGCATGTCATTCCCCACTCTCTCTCTCTCTGTGTTCTGACCTGTACACTGTCCCATTGCTCAAATAAAGACATACAAGGTGAAAATCCAAAATGAAATCTTTAAAAAAAAGGCTTTCTGGCTTTTCTCTTTTGGTCAATAATATACGTTTGACTTTTATATAGAAAAAATGATGCATTGATTTGTTAATAACTATTCAACCTTAAAATTCAAAACTTATATTTTTAAAGAAAGATAAAAAAGGATAATGACCATTTATATTTTCAAATAATTGAAATAAAATACATTATTTATACACTTCTTTAACGCAGGAAAATAAAAATGTTTCACTGTTATTGTGAGACATGTTCCACACACAAACAGGACCTACATACATTTATATCTGAGTGAGGGGGGCTACACACAGTGGCGATTCTAGAGTCTGTTGGGGCCCTAGGCAAAAATCTATTTGATGTCCCTCAAACCGGCGTTGCCCACCATTATGTCTGCCAGTGTCCCGACATTTACTCTTTTTTTGCATGTTTCTTTTTTCCTCTTCATTTTTCTTTGTTGACTTTCATTAATAAACTTTGGTTTTCACAGCAATAATGCATGTGACGCTTAGCAGGGCAGCAAGAGTGAGTTCTGTCAGATGGGGGCCCCTAAGGGAGGTTCCCTATCAGTGCAAAATTTACACATTTATGAGCCACTGCTGTGGATTAAAGTCTGTCAGCCCTCACGGGCCCCGTACTGGTCTGGGGCCCCAAGCAGTTGCCTGCCTTGCCTGTTGACAAGCAGTGCCTCTGGATACACAAGGACTGGCGCCAAGAGCAGTTGGGGATTTGGTGCTTTGCTCAAGGGCACCTCTGTAGCATGCAGGAAGTGAATTGGCACCCCTCATGCTATAAGACCCAATCAACATATCTGGTCCGTACAAGGACTAGAATTGGTGACTCTCTGGTTCCCAACCAAAGTCCTGACTGACTGAGCCCCGCCATCCACCCAGCCCAACCCCAGCCTGCCCGATTCATTCATTGACTTGATAAAATTGTCATGTAAACCTAGTTTCATGATACATTTACATTACAGTTCTTGAATTTCCCTCGGGATCAATAAAGTATCTATCTATCTATCTATCTATCTATCTATCTATCTATCTATCTATCTATCTATCTATCTATCTATCTATCTATCTATCTATCTATCTATCTATCTATCTATCTATCTATTTTGTATCATGAGTTGTTTTTTTTGTATGCATTTTGTAATAAGTTAACTGTTGAACACTGAAATTTAAGTTTGAGAGATTCGGGTTTTTTTAAATGTTGTTCTTAGTGGAAATCCTTTGATGCTCTCTCACAGATGGCCGCTCCTCTCCATCTGCTGTCTTCCCTGGGCAGACACACAGTACCACTTAAACACACAATAATAACAAATACAATAGTAAGTGTTTGACAGAAAGACTCAGCAGTGATTTAAAGAACTCCCCTGCTCTATTTTAATGAATCCTCCTTTTGGGTTTGGCCGTCCAAAAAATCAAGAGGACTTTTATTTTATTAAGAATGCTGCAGAAGCAGAAACAGAATTGGGATTCATTCTTACATACAATCCATTCATCATAGTTTTATCTCACACACTGTGTCCTTCACTCACACAGCTGCCGCTCCTTCTCTATAGCGGAGTTACAGGAGCGGTTGTGGCCTGAGAGATTAGCAGCAGGCATGCTTTTCATTTTTCCTTTGTATGCTCAGAATTATTCATGCTATTGACGGGTCAAATCTTACCCGTGCTGTCACAACAGATTCCCTTCCCTGGCAAACCTCTTCAATAAAAGCAAAACTGCATTACTGCACACTGCTCATACATGGAAACTCTGTGCTACTGTATTTCTATTATTATTTTTCTCTGCTCTCCTCTTCCATGTTTGTTGCCTTCAAAGAAGATGATGCATCAAAGGAGGCCTGGCACATTATGACATTTCATATGCCAAAGGCTGATAATCAGAGGGAAAAAAAACTATATTTACCTTGAATTCCTGCAGCGACAGAGACAGTTTTGATACTCATGCTGCGGTTCAGCAGCAACAGTCGCTTCCCGTCCTTCATTGTCTTCTCAGACATCTTTTAAATCAGCTTTCTTTCTCGTTGTTTGCCTGCGTAACAAAAGCTTTGTCGACCCTTCAAACACACTTCACTTTGACTACCTTTCCCTCAGGACAACGCTGACAACGGTGCTTCCACTCCCACTCTCTCTTTAGATATGCATGCTTTTCTGCCTGTTAACAACTCCTATCTGCCTTTCTGATTCCATTTCCTCCTCTGCTGCTGCTCGGATTCATCAGTTTAAATCCTCAGCCTCACCCTATCCCCTTGCACCCTGTCCTTAAATGCTTATATTCCTCAAGCATCTGCTCTCCCTTTCCAAAGTTTTTTTTTTTTTCTTGTCCCCTTGCCCTGCACACACATATCTTTTCCTTTATTTTTTTTCTTCTGGTTTCACCCCCATTTCCTTCTCTGCCCTTGAGTTTGACGATGGCATTTCGGGAACACAGAAAGGGTACATCATCTCCTGCTGGCCTCTCCCGAGACCTCCTCGTTGTTGTTTTTTTTTGCTTTGTCTTCCCGGGCACCTTCTCCTGTCTGCTCTCTGCGATGTCTCGCCATGTCACTGTGATGGCACTGCAGGAAACAGAACTGTCCGCTAATGTCTCGGCTATTAACCCAGTAGCATCACCTTTTTAGCTAACACACACACATGAGTAACCTTTGAAGTAACAAACAAACATGCTTTGCCTGAGGTTAAAATGTACAGAAAATGTAGAATATCAGTAGTCATGTTGTTGAAACTACTCAGCCTGGGCTGTCCACAAGCACAAACATGGACAATTGTTATAATAAGGGCTCCTTTGTGCCATCTTTTTAGAGTTTTGATTTTGTGTGTGTTTGCGTCCTGAATATTTTTCCTAGAACTCTTTGTTTCTGCTGAGACAACATTTGTTCTCTCTCTAGTCCACATAAAGAGAAACATCAATCTCTGGCACACGCTGGGAGTTCTTCACAATGGCTCCACTCGCACAGTCGGGTGAGTGGCTGTCAGACAGTCCGACAGCAGCAGCACATGAACAGGCTCGGTCTTGCAACCATAAGCGGACAAGCCCACAACATAAGCATGATTCATTATTTTTAACCATACTGCTGGGAAATTTGGTAAGACAACTATTGTCTTTTCCTCTCTTTTAAATGAGTGCTGGTGTGGGTGACGTCTTGTAAAGGAGCTGAACGATTTGACAGGTTTTTACAGTTGAAGCCCTGAAAGCTTGTGGAGATGTAAGGAGTAAAGATGATGCGTTGTAATTTAGAAAAGAAGGTCATGTTATATTTAGCCTCTTTCACACATAAACTCCTAAAATTGTCATGGCATTTAGGCCCTTGCTCTTTCAGGAACTGCAATTCACATACCCTGCACAGCAGTAGATTTCTGGTACAGCCGAATGATATATCATGATGTAGAGAACTCTTAAATGTATGACAGTAAAAAAATATATAGTTATAGTGCAGAGCAACACTATAGATCCTCTAAAAGGTGTGTTTGGTCTCGTTTGAAACACTTCAGCATATCAAAGAAAATAAATGCCGGAAAATGTGATGGTGTCCCCTGCATGTGTTGACGTGTCGAGCGAGCTTCAGCGACAACCCCAGCTGGATTCCATCATTTCATTTTTGAGTGTCCTAACAGCCTGCAAGCAGCGCAGCGCGACATGACGTGCCGTTTCAACTCCTAACTCCTGTCGCTTGCGTAGATATGATTGAGGAACGAGAGAGATCATTGTACTGGAAAACTTTTCCTGATTTTTGAACCAATTTTGTTCAAATTGCAGAAAATTGCCTTTTTCCTTAACTATTTAAAACTGCGTACATGTTCTCCTTTGTTGAGCACAAGTGAAAACTAAATGTTTTGAATATTATGTTATGAACTTCCCAAACTCAATTGACATACAAGATTGAGCCAAAGTAAGTTAGAGAAGCTGTAAATAACCCCCTCAGTCATTAAACACATGGTCTACACTGTCTAATGTAGTTCTCGTGCCAGTTTTCCTCCAGGGTTTACATAAAAGTGATAAAAGTGCAGTAAAATCTAATTAGCTGGGGAACTTTGTATTCGTGCTAGGCACTGTGCCTCCATTATAATAAACCGCAGGAAACCCTGCTATGGTGCAACACAAAGTTCTGAACATCGTCAATGACTGCAGTATTTTATAGGAATATACACACATAACACAACATGACTATTACATGTAGACATCTGTGGGGAATTTAAAGCTTCTTAAGAGTGAAAAGAACAAAGACATTTCATGAATATGATTGATTCAAAGGTACAATATGTAGAATTATATTACCTCAAATATTTCCAACAGTTATCAAAGCCAGAGGAATTCTTAATTGTATAGTTGTAACAGGACGTGTCTTGTCGTGGTGGCCGCCATGACAGACACAACATGTTTATCGTTGCCGCGGAAATACCGGATGTTAAGTCAAAGACCGATGCATAAAGAAGCAAGAACTGCTACTGAAAGCTGCTGTACTGTTGCTGTATGTGCTGCTGTGATAACAACGTCATGTAAATTAAACTTGGATACATCGTCGGTAAACATATTCTCTTCCTCAGGTCTGTTTCGCCCGTTTGTCTTGACTACAGTCAACTCAGAGTTTGTTTTCATCGAGGAGGTGGGGGGGTGGAGTAGCAGAGAGAATCACTCCTATGATTCCTCAACAGCCATCTTTTGTTATTGTTTTGATTGAGAGCCCCCTGGCGGCTGAATTTACATGAAGTTTCATGAATGTAAAAAGAAAAGAAAGAAAATATGAATTCTTTCATCAGATTTATTAAATACACAAAACAACTCTAAGTACTTATCTGTTTTTTGAGATGTGGGTATTTTAATGAACTGAGTGCAAACCCTAAATGTAAATATTGATGGACGAAGCCTCACTTATCTGTTACTGCAGGGGGCTTTGGAGTCAAATCGACAGCCGTAGCCATGCTTGAAATGCTGTCTCGCCCTAACATTTAGTTGACCAAACAACAGGCTGGAGCTGAGGCGGGTTTTAAGCCTCTTGACAAACCGTTATATACATTGCGTCTGTCTGTCAATCAGGACACGTGCCTTCTTGTGAAGCATGCTTAGCCTTCATAAAATCAAAATGGACGAGTTATCAAAAAATTCACCCCCATACAGTGTGTGCTGGTGGAGACATAAGCCAATTTTGTTTATGTACCAGGCTGTAAATATGTTAATTTCTGCTGGAAAAAAACATGCTGTTTTGAATGGGTGTGTATGTGACTTCCTGTGCTTCTGCAGCCAGTCTCAATCAAAGGATTTTGGACTTCCGCATCGGCTTAATTTTTAAACACCTGAGGTTGCGGCTTGGTGCAAACAATATGATGATGATACATTCATCTGCAATTTCACAGTTACTACATTTGAATTTTACCTTCTTGTGACGTCATTAACTGGTATATCTTCAAATGCTTCATATGAATGTAAACGGATAATACACATATGCATGTAAGTAATGTATGTGCCCAGGCAAAACGGCGCTCAGGTTTTTCCACCAGATGAAGATTTAAAGTCTGCTTTCCAACACTACTGGAGCAACTTAACTGGAGTCAGGAAAAAACATTTAAAAGCCACAGGAGATGATCAGGGTCTGATACAAAAAGGTTAATTAAACATACAGATGCAAACAACTAACAAGCCTTTGCTGAATCCGGACCTTCTCTCACAAACTCTCTGAGCAAACGCTTCCACATACACATCAATATACCTTTCATGTTACGTTTACTGCACAGCTTTCATGTTGGTGTGCTTCTTTTGGGATGTTGGCCTCCAGAATAGGGCAGTCGTGTGCAGATTTACACGCTTCAGGGAATACAATGGTCCTGTTTCTCTGCTCCGGTTGTCCTGACTCATGCACAGACTCTCTTCCCCTCGTGGTCGGTGCCGCTCTCACATGTCACAGCCGCTCTTCCACTTCTCTGCACTGTCCTGAGATTTGTTATGCTATTTGACCTTGGGTCTCTCCTCAACCTAGAAAGCTCAAAAGGTATTTCACACTTGTTCATGAACACTTCCTGACCTCATAACATAACCTGGATCCCAGCTTGTATGAAATATCTACTTTTAACACGCGCAGGTGTAGGATTATTACAGTAAATGTAAGATCATATTGGTGAATATATGTTTAACATACATTGTATAAGCTTAGTGCAGAGTATGTCAATTTTTGTGAGGTATTTTTTTTGGCCATTTTTGCTTTTATTGTATAAGACAGCTGAAGAGAGAACGGAATCATTGCAAGAGAAGGTGGGGGATGACAGGCAGCATAGGTCAAATTCAAACCCACGACCACTGCCCCCAACCACATGTAATTTTTGATCAGAGACGGCTGGCATAAAAGGGTTAGCATGACTGTGAGCCCTCCCTTTCTTATACAGTAAAGATGTGTGTAAGGTGTCATGGCACGTCCCTTTTGATCAGCTGATCATTTTTTGGCTAAATTAATTCAGCGCACAGGCCACCAACCTTTGACGTAGATCAGAAGAATGTTTCATTTCCTAAAGATAGAGTCAGTAGCTTTTTCCAAACAAAATGAAATATAGAAAAGTATTGCCACTCAATCATCACTTATTGGCCTCCATACATTTCTAGGCGGGGAGCTGGTTTGTTTCCCCCAGCCAATGACAGCGCACAGGTGGGTTTAGGAGTGGATACAATCCACCAATTGGACGCGGTTCAAACCAGCAAATGTGACTGATGTGGAGGTAGCTGCAAAGAAGTGAAAATATAATCATAGTGAAGCAAAAGCCAAGCGGATAAAGCTCATTACAAAGCGATGGTGCAACTTGAGTAAGCTTTTGTCCTCGGACGCAGAGTTGGTCGGCTTTATGATGGAACAACAGGTGCCAAACACTGGTTTTTAGCTTGTGCTAGCATGCGGTAGCTTGAAGTAGGTACAAGCAGTAAACGTGCACACTACGTCCTACAATGAGTGTGTGCTTCCGGGAGGCAATTTGCCCAAGAGGAGGGCCCAGTTTGAATGTTGTGTTTACAAGCTGTAACGAACAATGCTACTGACTCCACTGTTACATCAGCCTCGTTTTTAGAACATTATACATTGCAAAAAAGATCAACAACAACCAAAGTCTTATCCTTTTATTGAAAAAATGGTCATGCCTCTTAGTTTTGCAGTCATTACTTTTAAGTAATTTAAACAGAATATATGCATTATTTTAAACTGATACAAACAGAACTATATTGATGCCCTGCAGACATTTTTCATAGGTTACGGTACTTATACGTATGTATATGAGGTCGTCAACAAAGGATAAACACCATGTTTGTATCCCATTTAATCATCAACTGGTGTCTGCTTTTTGAAGCTACCTGCCATCAAAATTTGACGTGAAGACTTTGAGCATAAGCTGGCAGCCTTGTCTTGATTAACTCTCCTCAGAGGACCAGCTTTAACTGACATTGCGCTCTCTATTGGTAAAAATGTATTTTCCTCTTTTTGAAACAAAAAACAAGCAGACTGGAACCTGCACACCTCCACGAGTCCTCCTGATACTGCTCGTCAGGTGAGCAGCATGTCCGCAGGGACTTCTCTCCATAACAACCTTCCCAGGTGCAATTCAGTAATATGCCTAAACCCAGCAAAGTGAATCCATGTGCACTTTATTCCTGTCACCTACCAACATCCTGGAACGAGGCTTGAAGTCAATTACGTCCTTTGTTCTTTGCGTTGAGTGCTGTATTAAGTGTCTCTGTCAAGCGTGTCAAATTGATACAAGGAAAAGTAGCAGGGCTGGCATTTCCCTGCTCATATTCTGAAACACTGAAAAAAAAGCAAAATATGAAAGTTCTGACAGAGGAGGTGGGGGCTGAACAAAGCACTAATCACACAGCGCTGCGACGTCCTCACAAAAATGTCAGTAAGCTCAAGAAGGGGTCTGTGTAAGTGAGAAGAGAAACAATAGAAAAGCGTCAGAGAGAGAGAGACGGAATCGGGCACATGTCATGATATGTTGTGTAAGATGTGATGCACATGTACCTGAGGGAATTCAGCCCGTCATACCAGATCAGGCTGCTACAAGAATGAACAAAACTTGTCACCTGTACGTGCTGCTGCTTCTTCTAAACTTATAGTTTTACTTGTTTCTTTGATTTGTCAATTCTAAGGCTGTAGAAATGAATCGGTCAAATCAGACTTGGTTGTTCGATCCAAAGCTCTGATTGATTGTTCCTTTTTAGCTTTTAGTCTACAAGAGTCTCATGTTTTACCTGTCAGATGTTGTCAGTTTTAATAATCTACAGCTGACAGACAGACATTTCCTGAGTACAGCTTTCCTATGGCAGAGATATATCATCTTACATCCGTGTACACCACCGGCTGTGTCATGAACGTAATTGTTCACATACTTGGCTATGCACTCCAAGTTTTACTGCAGGAGACCTCTAGAGGGCAGTATGGAACTACCTGATGTACAGACATGGCTACACTTTAAGAGGTTACTGTTATCTTAATTCTGAGATCAGAACTTACTTAATGGTGTCATGTCAATAATCAGTTGTAACATCAGATCAGCTCAGGTGACTGATGACTGGTGGACACATCATAGGCACAGTCTTCACTCCGTTTCTCCAACATTTCCTTCTGGCAGCTATGTAATAGTGTGACAACATAGCAGCCCAACACAGTGTAGCCCGCTATTAATTAAGTTAAACGTTCAAGAACAACAGGGACACAGTAAACAAGGGACCCTTTAGGGTTGGATCGGTACCCTTGGCACCCCAACAGAAGGGTGCCAAAAAAGTAGGACGGTACGGGTCCCTTATTTTGGTACCATTCTCAACTTTTGACGGTGGAAACGCCAATAAATGGGTAACGTACCGAACTGAACTGAACCGGACCACTTGGTGGAATTTGAGCTTTAGAAGGTTTCCACGTCAATTTCACTTAGTTGGGACTAAGGGAAGGGTGTGCAGAACAGTTTTGTTTTGGTCTAAGAGACAGAGAAATGTCACATCAAAGGTATCAAAGGTCATACTTTATATTATCCCTTTAAATGACTTTGTCCCCATCAAATAATTATCCAAAAAGGTTTTTCTCACTCAGACTCCCGTCTGTACTCCCTTTGAGTTCTTTCTTATTTGCTTGTGTTTATTTACAATAATAATAATAAGTTGGGCACGGTGATGCAGTTGATAAAGCTGTTGCCTCACAGTGAGAAGGTTCCTGGTTTGAATCCCTGTTGGACACCTTTCTGTGTGGAGTTTGCATGTTCACCTTGTGCATGCGTGGGATGCCTCTGGGTACTCCAGCTTCCTCCCACAGTCCAAAGACATGCTCGTTAGGTTAACTGGTTATTCTAAATGTGCCCACAGGTGTGACTATGAGTGTGGCTGGTTGTCTGTCTATATATCAGTCCTGTGATTGACTAGCGACCAGTCTAGGCTGAACCCTGCCTCTTGCCCAAAAACAGCTGGGATCGGCTCTAGCTCCCTGAAACCCAAATGGGAAATGCAGCATAGATGTTGGATGAATATGTTATTTTAGTACTTTGTGTAATTGATATTAACATGAGACTGTGACAGAGCTGTAATGTTTGCGTGATCACCTCTTGTCTTCCTGCCGTTTTCTCCTCTGCTTAAGAAACTCTTCAGCCTCTTAAAAGTCCTCCTCACTACTCCTCTCTTAAGGGCTAAGATGCTTTGTGCATAACTTGTATACTTCTTTACCAGGATCTAGTATTACCTTTGAGGGGGAAAATCTTAGAAACCATCACAATCCTAAGGATCTTCTTAATTACAAATATTAGAATAATTGATCAACTGCACTCTGGATGAAAAATTAAAACAGACTGAAACTAGTAGAGTGAATATTGTAACAATTATCCATAGTAACACCTTCCCCCCATATTCCTCTCTGTGACTACTTCCCCAGAGGCCACGCAGGGACACTGTGTAATCGTGTCAATCGGGGCCACAGCCGCAGACTTGTCAAATTAACTCCGAATGACCGTCTCCACTTACTCCCTCTTTGTGTGTGTGTGTGTGTGTGTGTGTGTGTGTGTGTGTGTGTGTGTGTGTGTGTGTGTGTGTGTGTGTGTGTGTGTGTGTGTGTGTGTGTGTGTGACCTTACACAGGGAACCTGGCCTCAGACGATGAGTACCTGGAAATCCCGTCTATCTCCAGACACAGAGCAGGGACGTACGAGTGCACAGCTGTCAACGATATCGACACAGACATCCAGACCGTCGACATCACCGTCAACTGTGAGTCCACTGTTTGAGCTGGAGACTTAAAACATGTTGTATTTGAATTACCATTTCTAAATGTATCAATTAGTTTGTTTATATAAGCTATTAGCTATATTAGTGAAATCATTAAAAAAGTGAGGAAAATATTCTATTGTATTCTGGTTCCACCTTCTCAACTATGAGCCTGTTCTGCTTTCTGAGTCTTATATGATAGTACAAAGATTGGAGTTGGAAGATGTTTCTCAGGCATTGGTGATGATTATAGTATACTTTCACTTCTGTCGTCCTTTCTAAAGTGATTACACAGTTTAGGGCCTGTGTCCACATACGGTGTTTTTTTGCGCCGCCAGCGACCACAACCTCCTTTTCAGAGCGCTTCTCACCAGCGCCCATTGTTGCTAGGTTACGAAAATTAACATCTGCTCCCCTCTGTAATGGCCGTTAGGGGTGTTTTATATACGTAGTGTGCTTAATATTTGCTTTAATTCAAGGAAATATCAACAAGAAATAATGAAAACGATGTAAAGGAGTCATGTCCTGGCATCAGCAACACCTCTAGACATCTCTGAAACGTCTCTGTTCCCTCGAAAAGACAAGTTACAAAAGCTTCTTCTCCGCCATTGTTGTTGATAACGCTGATATCAGAAGTTCTTCATTTTGATCAAGACGTAGAGGAGGAAGTGACAATGAAGAGTGTGGCGCTCTTCTAAAGGGTTAACGTCTTTCAACTGAGAGCGCTATAAGCACAGCGACAAATAACAGCTGAAACAGAGGGAGTTTTAGCGCTCAGGATGATGAGCGTTGAAAACGCTGAACTACATTGGTTTTACTGTAAAACACTGTCTGTGGACCAAGCGGCAACCTCCGGTATTGAAAAATGAAGCCAATGCGGAAGTACAAAATCCTGCAGTTCGTCAAGTGTCCGCTTGAGGCTGGCTCCAAGAACCCTGGAAGTCACATACACAGCATAAATTAACATGTTTACAGTCTGGTACAAAAGACGAAATAGGTCTGATTAGTTATTATCATCATGGTCACACACTGTACGAGGGGTGAATTATTTTTTAAACGGCTTTGTTTTCATTTTGAAAAAGATACGTGTTATCCATAGTTAGGCGCGTAGCTGACATGATTAACAGGTGGGCGCAATGTAACGGTTTGTCACAAGGCTTAAATCCCACCCCAGCTCTAGCTCTCAGCCTGTCGTTAGGTTGACTGAAAGTTAGGTTGAGACAGGATTTCCAGCATGGTGGCTGCCACTGATGAGCCTCCGGAGCCCCCAGCAGTAACGCATGTCTGAAGTCACTTAGGCTTCGTCCATTAATATTTACAGTCTGTGCTGTGGACACGGGCCCTTATCTGGAAAAATAACCAAGATAAATATTGAAGAATCTCTAGTAGTAGTCCTACTGGGTTAGTATCCAATTGTCTAATCTGCAGATTTCAGTTTTTTAATGGAGATTTTAAAAATGTTTTTCATTGGCTCCATTAGTTCAATTACCATGGATTGAAAGGTTTTTTTAGACTACTGTGAAATAAAATGTTTTTGAATTTGAATAGGAGAGGAAGAGGGTTCAACATTTTTTATTGAGTTTCTTTATTCTAATTCAACCTGCAAGAACAACCAAGTCAAGTATTTTGTACCATTAGTTTTGTTTGAATGAAATTAAATGTGGTACTTGATAAAAAACTGAACAATCTTACTTTCTAACAAAATCATGATCAGTTATCTCTCTCTCTCTTCATATGCTGAACCATGCAGTTCCACTAGGATAATAAATTCTGCACATCTTGTAAATTCCTGGTTCTTTGAGCAGATCAGAGCTAAGAATCAAAATCTTCAAACAGAGGAGCAGGAGCCGTGACCCCTACTCGTGATCTCCTTGACTTGCCTTGGAGTGCTCTCATGTGTTTCTGCCTGCTTGTAGATGCTCCAACTGTGTCAGAGGGCAGAGACGTCGGAGTGACTCTGGGCCATAGAGGAGTGTTGGAGTGTGAGGTTGATGCAGTGCCTGAGGCAGACTTTGAGTGGTATAAAGATGACAGAAGGTAAATCGCTTTACATTTGCATTTAATGTTGGCAAATGTAAAATGTGTTTGTGCTAAACTCCATTTGCACACTTTATGATGTTGATAAACTGCCAGACAAACAAGCATTAGGAATACTACAATTTGTTCCAATTTATTCACAAAAAATCTTTTTTGTAATGCTCTGGCCAATGGGTTATTTGGTTAATGACATAAAAAAAAGAACAAATCATAAAAATAATCAACATGTTGGTTGAGATCACTTTCTTTCAACAACTTTGTATCCCTTCCAGAATCTTCAGTGGTTTCGAAGGCGTGGAAATCCTGAACACTGGATCGTTGTCCAAGCTGATGTTTCACAATGTGTCCGATGGAGATTACGGCAACTACACTTGTATTGCAATTAACAGCATCGGGAGCTCCAACACAAGCTTTCTTCTGTTTGGTGAGTACAGGAGTGGGTTACAATGTTACAGATATAGAGGGTTAGAAAAAGCCACCTTGTGAAAGTGATAATTCCTAACTTTTTGTTGATGTACATTCTGCCTCTCTCAACCTGTGACTCTAAGTTTACCTATGTCTCGAAAGCTTTTACATTTACCATTTTTGCATTTTTTCAAACTCAAAGTCCTGCATAGCATATAGAATGATGTATTCATGTCTGACTGACAAGGTTCTCCAATTCACCAGTGTGTAGCACTTTGACTAAAGGCTACTCAATGAATGAGTCATGATATTGGTTACATGCAGTATCAGCCTCGAGATCCAATGCAAAAGACATAGTCTGTATTTACTATGGTAATGTATAGATGCCTATCTCTCAAGGTTAAACATATAACACTGTACCTTCAGAAAGAATTGCAATGCTGCAAATCTGTAATGAATCCTGTCAGATTGTTTATGAAGACCACTGCAGTATACAAAAGTAGCAAATTCACCATGCTCTCTTTTACTTTGGTTACATTCTGTAATAAATCACTTTTAATCTCTGATAGACACTGGGGTGAACCAGAAACAATATCTGACTAAGGTACAATTAAAGTCCAAACTTTTTGTCACCTTGTGGATGGACACTAAAAATCCCCTCAATGGCAGCATATGACTTTAATACAGTGGTTCCCAAAGTGAGGGTCGGGACCCCCTGGTGGGTCAGGATACACTGAGGGAGTGGGTGGGGGTGTTTCAAGATGATTTCTAAAAGTAGAAAAAAATAAAAATGAAATCAATATGCATATACACATGATTGTGAAAATAAATACATGAAATGTGTTCAATTTAAAATAAAACCATAGTCATTAGCTGAGATTAATGTTCTAATGAAAGTGGTTTGTAAACATCTGTGGGGGTCTGCTGCTCTTTACACATAAAGACGCACTCAGACTCAGACATCACCTCTGTATGTTCACTCAGTGCTACAGTACATGGAGAGGACTTCTAGTCTCAGAAACAGTAGGTTCTCTGTGTGAGCCCTCTGCATCTTGAGGGTGGAAAGACAAATTATTATGATACTTTCCTTGGATGATGAATCTGTAAACAGCCCAGAGTGCAGAATGAGTTTTGACATTTTATTATTTTCTACAAAATTGAAAAACTCCCAAATCTTCACTCAAAAGTCTAAAATGAATTTTGTCAATAATGAGCCACATACTTCAACTTCAACTTTATTAATATCCCGAAGGAGATTAGATCTGCAGCAGCATCGAGACACAACAGACAGGTGTTGCAGCGATGGAAGAGGGCAAGTGAATTGGTTCAGATCTAACTGATTCTACCCAACCTAAAAAGCCTTGTCATTTTTCGAATAAACTTCACGGACAGAAATGTGGTAAAATTACTTTAAATATTGGAGAAAGGTTTTAAGACCAATGCAGAGCTGGTTAAACAGGAAAGTGGCTGTGACAAGGCAACTCGCGTGAGCATCGGCTCTAGGGAGGAGGGGGTGACAGCTCTCCAATGTTTTGAATTTCGACTGCAGTACCCATTTTAAACACCAGGTGTCTGAGTTACATATTGGTCCTTTAATTCAAATAGAGTGCAATGCACTAGGTAACATAAATAGTAATGAATATGGTAAGATATGAGAAGAATAAATAATCAAGGTATACTATTTAAAAACTCTAATCTCAAAAACTATTTTACCTATACACTAAATAAACATGTGCAGTCGTGTTCTGGTTCATAGGGGGCAATCTTTGCAGGGCATACAGTATGTGATAGAAAAAAAATAAAACACCCGCTTTGATTGTATGTTAAACTTCATGTACAGAATGATATGGACTATCACGTTTCTCAACACTGAGTTACTGTTTGTTTAACAGTTTTTTTGTTTTTGTTTAAATGGACTTTGTTAGCAGCTCTAATTTGATAAATGGCTGCTGACATTATCAGGTTGAACTGTGCAGCCGAGGAGTAAAGGACAATTCAGCTGCCTACTTTTCATGCTTTTCACAAGCGTTCTCAATGATGTGTTGCTGTTCTGTTTCCGTTTGTTCCCCTGGTTTAGTGGTAATTGAACCCACTAGCTCAACACTATTGCAAGGTCAGTAATCTGTACCAGCATGCCGTTTAACTGTCTTGGATGATTGGCGTTAACTGCATGCTGACATTTTTTAACAAACTGAAAGTGAGGCTGCAGTGACACTGGAGTTATACAAAGTGTTTCACATGATGAGACAGGTATTTTCTGAACCTGTCAAGATTGCCCTGTGTTCGTTAAATAACTGTATGTTCTCTCCGTGCATGATTTGTTAAAGCTATTTTGTGACAAACATTTTTGAAGAAGATGAAAATATCATGTGGATCTTTGTGAAATGGTCATTGCAGCCTGTTTTTGCTAACCACAATTCATTTTTCTCCTTTGTAAACCTAACCGCCTCTCTGTGTGACGTGGCTTCGTTTTGATTTTTGCATGCTTCTTCTTTTTCCACTGTAAGTATTCATCAACTTTAATTTTCACTATTTGTGGCGTTGTTTTTACCTTCATATATGTTCCAACTGTACATCCTTCAAAGAACAACAGTTCAGAGAAGTGTAGAACCTGTCTGTAGACTGTTTTTTTTTTTTTTACATCTACCAATTAAAAAACTAACACAGGAATTATTATTAAAGCGTGGTTAGAAACACCTTGCTCATCTTGCCACTTAATGTGTCCTTGTGACTGCTGGTTGCAACATCTTGTAAGCAAGCCTACTCCAGTCATATAATTGTGTTAATGGCTTTCCTTTGACTGAAAGTGAATGTCATTATTCTAATTAACCATATGCAGGATTAGGGATAATCCACTGTGGCAGAGTAATTGGATAGATGCCCCAAAGGAAACAGTGGTGAACTGATGGAAATCCTGGGGAAATGAGTAGTCATTGTGTAACGAGCTTCAAAGTAAAAAGTTAAATAGTGTCCTCAATCCTCATACAATACATTCATTTAGTTAGAACTTGACTCATCCGTGAAAAGAGCATGATGGAAACACTAAGTGTCTTTGAATTTGGGTTTTAATATTCCATTTTAGCTTTACATTTCTAAGAATTCAAAACATGGCTGTACCTATTATCATAACAGTTTATGAGACTAGAATAGTTCAGGAGCATTAACCAACCTAATTGGATAAGGTAAAACAGAACATTGATATCGTCAACATTTCAAGCACCTTATTTAAAAACTTTATCAACCAAATATTTTGTTGTCAGCAATGGGAAGTATTGACTAAAACAGAAAGCATAATACGAACATAATCATGTTGTTTTTAGAGCCTCTCTGAGTAGTAACGTTACAAAGACTAAAAAATCAAATTTGGCTGCATATATGCTACAGTATGTGTTGCAAGCTAATAAATAAGTTAACTTACAGGAAATTATCTCACAGTTACACAGCTTGTCTTCCATTAAAGTTAGAGACTGTGAAGTTTGATGAATTTTTTTTTAGATGGATTGTAATTTCTGGCTGTTTCTGTCGAAAGACAGAACTGAGTACTGCACAAATATAACCACCCACTTGCTATGGCCTTACATTTCTGAAAATGGGAAAAAAGGTTTAAATAAAATTCAAGTTGTTCAATAGAGTTATCCGGAGAAGTTTATTTAGGGGACACTATGTTTGAAATTAAAAAAGGGCCAAGGTTAGAGCCTTGAGGTACTCCACTCATGTTGTCTCTGTTTGGCCTTGTTAGTTTAAACAACCAAACTAAAAATCCTTTAATTTTTGTAACTGCGAATGTGAAAAGGATTTTCTCCTCAGCTTTTCACCGAGCCCCACTCATGCAGCCAGCAGAGTAATTAGGCTGAGTGAGGCCACCTGTGCCTAGTCAGACAAAGTGTGGGCCATTTCAGGTTTCATCAATATAGGTTTAATTAACAGGTTTTCATGATCATGTTTAATACTGACAATCTGTGTTGATCTGTTTTAACTTCCACACAAACATTCACCTTGAAATATTACCATGCCATGTTTCTGTTCAGTGTTTTACAATTGATCAGTTGGAATTAAACGTTTTGGTTTCCCTTACCCCCCTGCAATGGTTTGTTCCATTTAGGGTGGGGCCAAGAGAGGTTTAAAAGGAGACTCAGCCAGAGACTAGGGGGAAATTGTAGCCGCAGCTTGCTGAGAGGCTGTTTTTCTTTCAATTGATTTAGTTTATATGCTTTTCATGAATCACTTGTTTTTATGCAATGTTTCATTAACAAATTCAGCTCTTTATTTTTGCAAAGAAAAACTCCTCCCAAGCAATTCTTCAAGCATATTTTTACTCATAACCAGTGCCGACTAGACCCACTTAAATTAAAAACTTTTGATTGTGAAATTACAACCTGTAATGCTGGATTGTTGTTGTGCTAGATATCCTCCTGTCAACATTGTCTCCTAGAAATGACATCTTACTCAATTTCATTGACCTACTTTTGGATGGACACATAAACTACCCCCTTGATTATTTTCATTCGCACTGATTTTTCATTTATGAAGCAGCCTTAAAATATCTCAATTCAAAACCAATGTACTCAATTAATAAACAGTTTCTTGACCTGTGAGTTGCTTGTCTGACTAAATTTGTTAGATTTTTTATGTGATTGTGTAAAACTATTTTTTTTCCAATCCAAACAAACCATTTTGTAAAAACCCAGCTAACAATGTAGAATACTGAAGTCACAAAATAACACTGACTGATGGAAGAAGTGTTAAGACCATCCAGTGGAATAAATGCAGTCTGTTGGCATTGAAGATGATGATGTTACAGCTCCCTCTCTGTACGAACCTTTCTGTACTGTCAGACACTTTGATAACACTACCGCCTGTTTGGCAGCTGCTGGCTGAAACTATAGTACACTTTTTTTTTTACTTTTAGTGATACAGACCTAAAATGTCTGAAAAAAGGGGGGTATTTAAAAATAGTGGCTGTCTCCTTTAAGCTACTGAAGTGAAACAGGCAGAGAAAAAAAACAATTGTATGTGGTGTCTAGAATTAAAGCTGATCGAGGTGTTTTTAAATGTATTTTCTTCTTCCTCTCCTTCCTGTGTCAGGACCGAGAGCAGTTCAGGACGGCAGTGGCGGAGCATCGGGAATCCACTCACACAGCTGGCTCCTCTTCCTAGCTCTTCTGCCGTTCCTGCTTCGATTTTGAAGAGGAATGGAATTGATCACAAGAAGTTTGTGTGTCTGTGTGTGTATGTGTGTGCGTGCGAGTGAGTGTTTTTTCTTTTCTTCTTTTTTTTTCAACCAGAACCATAAACTGATGCACTATGAGTGTGCATTGAGTACCCTGCTTACATAATTATGTTGACCCACTAAATAAGTAAATAACAAAACATTTTGATTTTGCTTTTTTTTTAAGATCTTAAAGGTGTAACACATTTTTTCGCATTATTACTGACATGTGTTTCAATATTTTCCCCTCTAAATGACGTTATTCTGAATTGTCTCTTTCATTTAAAACTCTTGTAACAAAAAAAATGTTTTAAATGTGGTACAGTACCTCCTTTTTCCAATCGATTTGTCTTTAAGTTTGGACCACATTGCATATTCATCTCCAGTAAAAGGCAAATTACAGCAAGTATGCGAGGTGAATGTTAAATACCTCAAAGTCAAACCGAGACAGTTTGGCAGAAGAATATAGGATACCCAGAGGCTCCAAGATTGATATTATCATATTTTAATGTAAAATTATTATCATTCAATCTGGTTGTTTGAAGCAGAATTGTTTTTGACCTTTGAGTATTTTGGTTCTCAGCATTAGAGTGATCTACTTACAGTTGTGTTATGCTAATTTCTTTTTTTATTATGTTTAGTTTTGAATATTTTGAGAAGGCAAAAAATGAAGTTGTAATTATTTAGGACGATATCCTAGTTTATATGTCTCTGTTGTTTATTTTTCTTTACCAGGACGGTTGTACACTAATGGTGTCATAAATAATTGTTATGATTAAACAGTTAAACATGCAGACGGATTTTACTCCACTTTTGTGGAGCTGACATCTGATTTAAGTTACGCAGATTTATTACTGCTGTTGCTACACGTGTTTCAACACCATCCCTACAGGGCACAATTGTTTTGTTTTTCGGAGAAAATGTTGCTGTTAACGTTCCGAACCAGCAACAGAGAGGTTTAGAAATCACTCATTAACATCAGGTTAATAGAAAATAAAACATTTTTTGCATGTATTTAGATGCCAATAACCCAAAGACTTAGCAGTTTTTACAACATCTCACTTCGCAGGATTTCTGTTACCTAGTCTCAACACCAAACAAAACATGTGGACGCTTTTAAAAATAGTGTATTCTTTTCACAAACGTAAGGGGGAGAAGTGTTAATATGAACATGAGAGTGATTCTGGAAAACATATAAAATCATAGATACCTTTAAACCAAAATGTATAGTTTGTGGTTTATGACTGGAAATATGCTCGTCTGAACACATTTCCAGATCTTTTAGAAAATGAAAGCAAATGCAGGCGCACTGTACAGTATGCAAGCCAACTGCAATAAACAAAGGTCGATCACAGGCGCGAGCAAATGGGCTACAACTGCTCTCATCGCTTTTTTAATATTTCTGCATTTTCAGAAAAGACGAGTTACAGGAAGAGGATAAAGATCAGCCGCTGGCTCTTTAGAGGCAGAAACTGACAATGCTCGTTTTGTTGTAAGCGTGAGAACTTTATGCAACAATCAAAACCTCTCACAACACTGTACCAACACTGACAGCCATTTTTTTTCACATCCCCTGCTTTGAAAAAAACACTTACACCAAGCTGACCACACACTCAGGTCCACCCCCTCCCCCCAAACAGCTAAAAGAGCTGAGTGGACATGATAAAAAAGCAAGCGCCAGGCCACTTGTTTTGTAATATAGGAGAGAAGATCATGCCTCTCATCCAAAATGCATCGTTGTATGTGTTTGTGGATGCATAAACGGCAATTTGTTGACTGTTGGTTTCTATGAGAGCTGCACTTTGCCGTGTTGGATTGTGTGCAGCTCTAAAGGATTTGGAGAATTCCATTAACACAACATCAAACAGGAGCAGTCTATTAAAACAAATTAGAGTGTGTGTGTGTGTTTCGTGGAGGGGCACTGATGCGCTCCTTTTAAACCCACAGCTCTGATTGTGTTTTCACATACGGTTATTTTGTTAAATGAATGCAAGCTTACTCAACAAGGAGAGGAGCTAGAGAACCAATAATCTCTGCACTGTTCCTTTTTATATTTTCCTCTCTCAAGCCAGGCTCAGACTTCAGGAGTTTAAGGCCGATTTATGACGTAACCCTCATGTCAACAGGAAGCTCAGTACTGATGTCATACCCCAATTACCTTGCAATATGAGTAGTTTACAGATTGTAGCTGTGTCTCATATTTGGAGTAGCATCCTTCAAAGGGTCTAACAATAGTAGCCTGCGTAGACTGCTTAGGCCAAACTGAAAAAAGACAGTATTGTATTTATTTAACATAAGTATTGGTACCTTTTCAACAGTTGAAACCAATTATTTACATTTGAAAGTATATTATTCTGCGGCTTGAAAGTCCGTCAGCTCATTTAAATTGGCGGTCAATGACTCTCAGGATATGTTGGTCCACATAGGATGAAGTGGTTGCATTGTTTTTGGCTTGGGAAAAGTAGGGCACATTCTTAGGCTGCATTTGAAGGAGCCTTAGAAAATGAAACAGCCTTCCACACGCCGCTGTGACATGAACAGTTTTGAAACTGACAGGGCTTCCCCCATACTTTAAAGCAAGCTTGACATATCACATTTGTTTGCTTCTAAGGACTTTATCTTTGGATGATTGAATCAGCACTCTCTGAACTAGACGACAAATCAAAGAGTTCTCATGACCAACCTTTTCCCCTGACTTTGCATTCATGGAAGGAAGCTTCAAAGCTTTTATAATGTCCAATGGTTGTGGCCAGGGATCCATTACCTTTAAATGGAAGGAATCTGATATGCTTCATATTTCAAAGCTTGCAAATCATTCATCCATAGAAAAGAAAAAGGAGAATAAAAATACACAGAAACCTCAAGCTTTTTTAAAGTAAAACAAAATGTTTGATTAACAGTTAACTGCCATTGGACAGCAGCTAACATAAGGCTTTTTCATGTTGCCCTTCAAAAATCTTCCTAATGGTGCGTAAACAAGTAAAACAAAAAACTCAAATCTTTCACCGACTTTACCCGACATTTTTCCTGACAGCCCATGAGAAAAATGTCATATAAAGTCACAGCAAGCAGGCAAGCAAGGATGATGACGTTTATATCATGCGACCAGTGCGTGACCTGATTGAAGTTACTCCTGTAGTCTGAGCCAGGCCTTAAAGTCCCCATGAAACGAAATCTCGAGAGTATCTAACTTCCGTGTTGTGGCGTATTTCCGACTGAAACGGGATAGAACCAATCACAAGATAGAAGGCGGGACATAATGTAAGGATGAACTTGATTGGATTGTTAGCTTCGACGATGGTCGAAAAATGAATAAACCAACGTCTTACAGTAATAGAAAATATGGATATTTTGATGGAAAAATACTCTGATGATGCTTTATTGAAACATATTTGACAGATAAATGAACATTTAAAACAGGAACTCTGAAATTAAAACTGGGAAAATGTGTTTTTCATTTCATGGGGACTTTAAAACAATATTATTTTTTCCTGAGGTCTTCCCTCAGCTCATGTGAGGTCCGTCGCCCACCCTAATTTTGCTTTTGAACTCAGCCTCTTTGTCGCTGTTTTGAACATCAAGGCTTTTTGCTCCCTGATGTGACAAAAGAGCCAATATCCAAATCAAAACAGCGTGAAACAGATATGGCCATTATTGAAATTGATCGGGGTAATCATCTGCTGAATCTGACAGTCTAATCACGGTTTGTTTTCGCACACAAGACAAAGAGAGAGACAGACACTGCAGACGATTATTCATCTGCAGCACAGTGATGTCTGGAAATGACACAATAATTATTCCATCCTGTCTAGAAGGATGGCAGCCCTGATCTGATGTTGTCTTTTTTTTTTTTTTAGCTGCACAGTCATTCTGCCACCAGATTAACCACATTTAAGATGAACTGAAATCCCATCACCTCCCGCAGAGGCTCTGTGCTCAGATCCTTTCAGAAGGGTTTGTGTTTTGCGGCTGCTGTGGATGTTCGCAAACATCACAGCCTCTTTTGCTTTTGAGTTCACTTACGAGGTTAATAAGAAACTGCATGTGGGAGAATAGTTTCCTTGAAAATATCAATTAGCTAAAACACACACCTCACTTTCTCTCCTCCTCTCACACACTTCAGACTTCACTGGCAGTTCATTTTAAAATGCTGCACTTAGTTTTTCAATTTAGAACAGCAAGCACATGTTTTTAAAATGTCCTTTTATTCAATATAATTTCTAAAGTCAAGCACACAAAGAATGAGGATGGAGCCATGTTAGCACTTAGCTTTACAATTCTCAACATGTTGTTATACAGACAGACTTTTTTTATACATAACGAGAAATTTCAAGATGGTTGTAAAGTTGACCCTGGCTAATCTTCCACCTGATAATAGCAATGCAATACAGTCAATACAGCCCATCTGCACAGGATTAGTACTACCTGGAGACCTCTAATAATTTGGTAATTTGCGGAAAACGTCTGTTTTTTTTTATCCTGTGCAAATCGATCATGTCTGTAATTTGTAAATATAAAATCCCAGAGCAAACTACACCACCATATCTCAGCAAACACAGATGTCCTCTGATAAATAAAGTAACCCAGACCGAAGCAGCAGTTATTTTGGATGGAATTCTTTTTTTAGGAAGGTCTTATTCTATTTTTCCTGGTGGAAATAATAGAAGCTGTGTTGGATATCGCAAATAAAGGTTTTGACATCATTTTGGGTTCAAATTCAGCTGGCTCATTTTCCTACACAACATGGAGACCGATTCTCAGAAAGGTCAAACTAAAATCCATCAGAAGAATCAGATGTTGAGGAGTGATCAGAGGGATGACTGGCTCAATCAAATGCCTTCATAGAGCTAACACAGTGCTTCCCACTGAGTGATGCTTCCTTTGTTGTAGAAGTGGCAATGGGGGTTGGGGGGGGGGGGGGGTCGTAATTTGAAAATAAAGAGTAAAATGCATTAAATTACCCTTTATTTTATATATTATATGGCATTAGTATATATCATCATTGAGCTTTTTCTGACTCATTTCAGTGTTTCTTAACAAGCAACTCTAATTTGCTTAATTCACACACACACACCAACAACTCTTCTCTCTTAATACACACAGCGCTTCTCTGTCCCGCCTCCTACCAATTATCTTTACAGTACCTCAATGTGTCTGATCTCTTGTCAATATTCTTTAGCTGTATATTTAATAAAGTCGCTCAATAACACAACTCTCATTTTCATGTGTCACTCAATATTACGTTATCACAACAGCTGATTTACGTGTAGATGAGACGCTCTCTGATCATCTGCAGAGCAGGTGTCAGACGCTAATTCAATGTGTACACTCAAAGGAGCGTCAGGGAGATCGTTCACTCCTTTATCGATAGTTGATGGCGACTTAAATGAGTTAAAAAAGAAATGATGGTCCTGCCTGGATATTGTCTGTGGGAAACACTAGCTAACAGTATGTGTACATAAAGGCGTTGTCAGCTGAAAACGCAAAGTGCTCGTCGTTGCCTTTTTGTATAGAGTTTAAAAAGAAGAGCACAGCTCTTTTTTGTTGTCACTTTCATGAAACAATTCCACATTTTCAATCAGACATGTCAGTAAGTCTGAGTTAATTACAGACTCTGCTTATCCAGTGTGAATGTGCAGCACCAAACACTGATGTAGGGAGGTAATTCCCAAATTACAAGAGGTCTCGAGGTTATACTAATCCCTTGCGAATAGGGCTTACAAGCATTTCAAAGTTGAGTCACAGCATTGCGGAGCTCAATCCAAAACTGTGCACACTTGCCCTCTGACTAGATGCATCACTAAGAGGAAGCCTGCTGATTGCCAATATCAAATAAGCATATAGGTTACTACTCTACAGGGATCTGTGGTTAAAGAAAGAGAAAATAAAAACTTGTAAACTGTGAAAGCTAAGCCGAAGACAAAAAAGAATAAAAGAGAAGTGAGTCTGAGATCTTGAGGGTATAGATAGTCTGGAAAAAAAGCAGGCCGCACCTGTCTGACTGTAACTGCAAATCCCCATAGATTATGGCCAAAAGTTTCGGCCTTGGTCTGAGTAATGTGCAGCAAACAGAAGAGTATCATCTTCCTTGTTCTCCGCTCCCTGCTGCTCAGAACGTGCTATAGAAGGTATGTGGAGAAAAAAAACTAGGCTGCCGCATTAAAAGCTTAATTTGTTGTGTTTTCTGGCCTGAGGCCTTTTGTATTACATAGCACCAGTGTTCTTGTTGCATTATGGGCCTCAGTAGCCTCAAGGTAGACAAGCTAGCCTGCATCAGAAATACATAAACACAAAAACATTTCATCTAGAAGGACAGTGTGGTATTGAATGTTGCACTACTCAGCTATTTGCGACGATGGGGGATCAATTAGTTGTGAAAACTCTGATAAGCTCTCAGCTGGCCCTCATGTTGTCCTGTTGTTAACTGGGCTCTTCCCTTCAGCGCAAAACTGTGGGGGGATGCCTTTTTATCAGTGTGATGATTGCAACTTTAAATACAGCAACATCCTGTTTATGCACAAAAATCCCATCAAAAACTGTACATTGATTGTTTCTCCCCATGCAGTACGCCTCCAACAGCTGCTTATAGCATGCATGATGGTCAGGCAAACTGTACACAGCAGGAGTCCCCATACATTTCATCATTGAGAATAATTCGCTCTCTCTCAAACTGACAAACTTAGAAAGTGAGCTGATGTAGTGCAGTTACAAAAGCCAGCCTCCACGCTGTCTTAAAAAGAGCAAATCCAGATGATCCAAACTCCCACTGAGTGTGAGTTTTAAAAGGGATATGCAAGACGCACTGATAGTCCCATTCAAGTCAAACTTCTAATGATAGCAACCCAAGGAGAGGATCTTGGACTAACACGACTACATTTTTCCTGATCCTTTCCCAAAAGTCTAGCTAAAATAACTCCAATGAGGAAGCCTGACTGCAGCCAACTACTTCTCCTGTTTCTGTCTGACTCCGCTCTCTACACGAGGGCTTATATTTTGGCAGTGGTGCTGCATATTTATGTTGCTATGACCAGCACCATTGTCTGTTTGAAGAGTGCACAAGGATTGCAGGACTTATTCTATCGCTCAGCCCTGGCAAACATGAGTCCAGATGGAAGAAAGGCTGAGTTGGGAAGGTTTCTGTGGGTACATTTCTTGTCTTTTTTATCCATTTGTGCAAGGCAAGAGAGCAGTCTTTGGAGAAGGTTTGATCCCCATTTAAGAAAAAAAAAGAAAAAAAAACAACTGAGGTTGTTTAACACCAACCCTTTAGCATCATTAATTTTAGGTGTTTTTGTGAAATTTGTGTGGTTTGCATTGGAGTCTGGAAGAGATCATTTTTTGCATATGAACTTTGGTTGGACATACATACTCAAACCATTGTCTCATAGCAGAGGCATGAAGTAGTCTCATGATCTGTTGGGAAATTGTTTTGGATGATTTACATGAATAAGATTCTGCCCTTTGCCTGACTACACGTTTCACAGGGCTCCCTTCAGATTGGATTGTTCCCAAGTGGAGCAGGACTTCATGCTATTGAACTCCCTGCATTGTAAAGGATTGTTGGTTCATATGTATTTTCTTGATGGAAAGTGTGTGCTCATATTTAAGACTGACAATAATAAAAATGTTGTATCTTAACATTCTGTGGTGTTGTGTTTTTTAAATTAAGCCTTGCCTGCCAACGGCGTTTCCCAAGAGGCACTAACAGCAGAGTTGCTTTCTGTGGCATTTATCCAGGAACAAGACAAACCTATTGATTTTTGGATCCCTCAGAAGTCCCGACCTTGGACTGAGCTCATTGTGGTTTGTCCGCTACATTACCAACAACCGCTAACTGCAGTGCAGTAATGACACCAATGTGTCTTTGTGCCTGATCACAGTGCATTTCAAGGGTTCTGGTTCATCTGTTATGTACAGCCACAGCAGGAGGTCTGCCATAACGCTCTGAGTCTGTTTCTCTTCTTCCTCCATGAATGTTAATTGCAGTCTGTAGCTGCATCCGACAGCTATTTCCTATTCCCATTCATCCGCTGTATAAAGATGATATATGTATCAAGACTCTGGAGTTGTCACTGGCAATAGTGTGTGTGAAGTAGCAATGATTTACTGTGTGATAGTGATGTCATGTTAATCCATACTTGTACAGCACATACAGTACAGTCTCTCATGTTTTGTGCTTTTATTGCTTATACTTTTACGGTGACATGCTGTAAAATAATGACTTTCCAGTTGGTACCTCCCCGCTGTACTTCAGCCTCAACAAATATTTAATTCATGCAAACATCTGCTCCCTGCAGCTGAGAACTGCTCCATACACAAAAGACTGAATGGAGTTACACTGCTGGAAAGAAATAAGTGGCCCTAAAATGAAAGGTAACAGAAAAAACGCACAATTTCCAACCATTACAGGCTATTGTGACTGTATTAATCTATCATGCTGATTGAAGTGTAGTATCAATGAAACTGATGAAGCATTGAAGTTGAGCACAGAAACTAAACAATTGAAACAATCTACTTAGAATATGCAACAATGAAGAGAAGGTCTTCACAAAAAGCACAAGTAGATTGGCAGAGTATTTGGGTAATGCAATTGAAGTCCAGCTTGATCAAACCAGAAAGTGGTGAATTGGTCAGCAGCTCAAAATGTGGCGGTCAGAGTTCATCAAATCTGAACCATACATTAAGAACTTAAAAAAAATGTTCCCAGTGTCCCTTCACAGATCTGCTGATTTAAGTCAATGGAGGTCTTATTCGGCCTCTTATTTGTGCTTACATCATTTAGGGCCTGTGTCCACAGACAGTGCTATTTGCACTGGAAGCGCTCGCGACCTCCTTTTCAGAGCCTTTCTCACCAGTGCTCATTAACGCTAGGTTACAAAAGTTAACTTCTGCTTCCTTCGGTAATGTCCGTTAGGTGTGTTTTAGATAGCTCCGTGTGCTGGAAATATCACCAAGAAAACATGAATACAATGTTAAGGAGTCATTTCCTGGCATCAGCAGCTCTACACCTTGAAATTGTTCCCTCGAAAAGACAAGTCAGCCTTGCGTCTCCTTTGCCATCGTTGTTGACTGCACTGTTCTAAAAGTTGAACTGTTTGCAACTGAAAGTGAGTGTAGCGACAAAAAACATATTGCACTGATGGCGTTTGTGCTGAAATGCTGAACAACATTGTTTTTTATTGAGCTGTCTGCTCATGTTCAGCAATTATAATATCTGCTATTTATTACACAGCTGTGCTAAATACCTGATTCTGATTGGCCAATAACACATTGCAATGGTATGCTATCCCATGATAGCACACCGTTGTTAAAAAGAATAAGCCATTATTGGCAAATGGTTGCCAGGGACACGCCTCTAACCACAGACTCTGGATGACTTTTTATGTTTGATATTTCCTTCGTGAAATTCCTTAAATACTATAATAAGCATACAGAGCAATTTACGACAGACTTTACGGTCACTACTGAGAGAAGCTGAAATGCCTTGAGTGAACTTTTGTAACCTTCCTCCGGTAAGAGCTGGTAAGAAAGGCACTGAAAGAGTAAATGTGCACAGGCCCTTATCCTTATTACATATTGTATTTGAGAATATATTTCTTAAACCCCAGTCATGACAACCAGGAGGTGGGTGAATACATACTGTTACATTCAATACACTTGACAATGGCCACTAACCACTCAGCTTTGTACAATGGTTCGAGGGAATTTTAAGGCCACTGGGGGGGTGAACTGATGGTTATGTTCGACTGAATGTGAGTGGGTTTTTTAAGCTGTTCTGCCCTGGATACAGGGAATCAGGCCCTGGGTAAGGTTGAACCCTGGAATATTTATGTCATTCAGAATCTTTGCAGAGTCCTGGAAACAAATGTAACATGTTGCTAAATGAGCATCAGGGTTTTAAGCAGGGATAAATCATTTAGAAACAATTATGTGCTCAACTGTGATTCATACTGTACAAGTGATAATGGATAGAAGACCAACAGAGGCTATAATTAAAAATGCATGTTCTGGACTCTTGAAGCCATTGAGATCTAACAGGGGATCATGACGCTGATGTCCTTCAGTAAACAACCAAGAGGTCCAGGACAGTCTGTTTTCATACAGTGAGATGCTTCTTCAAATGTTGCTATGTTCTGCTTCCTGCTGGCCCCCAAGTCATCAATTTGGATGTTAACAGTGCCCTCTCTGAGTGCCAAGTGTGAGCTCCAGTAAAAGGATAAACACACCACCTTGAATGATTCCCAGTGAAGTGTGTTAAGCCCAAATTGGTGGGAGCATCTCCATGTGCCCTCCACTCCACACTGCTGATGATCAGATGCCATGGGTGCACATGCTTCACCGAGGATGGAGTCAGATGTTTGCTCAACCTCCTCTTCCACCAGCAGCAGTCAAGGTATTTTCCTTCCACGTAGGATGTTGGACATCCCTCTGTAAATACTGCAGTAAGTCTCATTAACTCTTCACCATAAGTATCATAATGACTTGTAAAGCAGCATCAATACAAGCATAATCCCTGTATCACTTTATTTTACATGTAGATTAACAGTTGAATTAACAGGTGCAACAGGTGTACTTTTCATTTCAACCTTTAAATAATTATGGGTTAATATCTTAAAAGTAATGAGACCAATCAGGCCTGTTTCTGGAATGGTTAGGGTAAGGCTTACAGTTTAAAGGGGCTATATGTAACTTTCTCACATAATTAAATTGTGTTTTATCGCCCATTAGTAAGAGAACGGTTAACTGATGTTAAAAATGAGACATTTACTGTCTGTACTGTGTTGCCTGTATAACTTTTTATTTTTTAAAGAACCCGGGTTCGATTTTCCGCGAAGGCTGCAGGAAGTGACGTTCTATGCGCGTTCTCGACGTCCTCCTCACACAGCTCTTCTTACAGAGAGCAACAGTTGTGCCTGACTGGATGGAGAATGAAACTAAGATGGAATCTGCTATTACAAATAAACAACTGGCCTCTAGCACAACACAGACTCCTTCGCATGTAAGCACAAGAAAAAGGTTTTATCTGTAGAAGCCCGTCGAGCCAAACTAGAATCTGACCGGCGTCAGGCGAAAACTAGAGTGAACATCGGGAGAGCTTTTCATTCATGGAGGGAGCTTCGATCGGTGTTAGGGATAAAAACCGACCCAGAGATGGCTTCACCTTTATTGAAAAGGTAAGATAATTTCCTCTAGACCATGTGAATTTCGCTGCTGATGAAGATGCTCGTGTACGTACAATCACGCCAGTGAGAGCGAGCAACAGGTTGCTGGTGCAGTTAGCCATAGTGGCCTGCGGTGTCACTAGAAACGCGGTATTTTTGAAAGTTACATATAGCCCCTTTAACATATCTCTAAGATACTTTAAAATCATTTTATTTTTAAAGCAATTGTTTTTTTCTGCCAAATTTTCCGTGTTATCTTTTAAAGGCAGGGTTGGTAATTTTCGAAAAACTAGCATGATTTTGAAAGTAGCATTCCCTCAGTGCTCCATCTACACCCAGCCCCTCCCCTCTGTGCTCCCTCAAAAGCCACGCCCCTCACTTACAAGTGCGGGGCATGCCGTCGCTTCAGAAGCGGACCTTAGCTCATCATTTAAACTACGTCGTCTCATGTCTTATTCGGCGGTAAGTAAACACTAAACTTTATCATAACACATAAAATCGTGACTATTTTAATACTCATAACTGCCAACGACAAACTCACAGTATAAACTCTGTCATCTGTGACGCGCTTTGAGTGTGGGCTCATGCACGCAAGGGGTAGAGAACGAGCAGGTAGACAGGGAGGCATGATTGGTTCATCACATTGGTACCTCGTGGCAAACATTGGTTGAAGTTTTTACAGGCTTACTGTACAACTGCTACAGAGGACGGATTTTCTTTGCTCCTTATTCGGAGCACCTGAATTATTAATTTCTGTCAGGACCTAAAGACGATTTCAATCAAAATCTTTAAAAGTGTATCTAGAGAAAATTACCAACTGTGCCTTTAACATGACCAAAAATATGTCTAAATTCTGTCTTTTCTTACGGACTAAAGCACAATTTTGGGGATGAAACTTTGGAGTAACCACACCTTTCAAATGCAAATTGTAATATTTGAGATTGTCACCGTTGCTGTTATCAGTCTGCGGATGAGGAAAAATCCCAGACAATTCAGACTCAATCCCTTTCCTTAATTGCAAGGTTGCATCACAATGGCAACAAACTCCCTTTCTTCTCCTCTGTGTTGTTGAATTTATTTGTTGTGTTGTTTCTTTGCAGAGTTGTCCTGCACAGGATGTAATTTTGAGAGTGTTTTTCTCTGTGCCGTCTCTCTTTATATCAAGCTTTCTCATTCTCAAGCTTTGTTAAAAAAAAAAAAAAAACGACAAGGAGAAAAAGATACCTTTTTATTCAATGTTTCCGAAATCACAACACCACCATTTATGTACAAAAAAAGCAGTTTGCTTTACCTTTCAAGTATTGAATGATTTAAATGAAAAATGCAGTTGCCAATTCAAGCTCAGAATCGCAGTTAAAAGTAAATAAACAAATGATTTAAAAGATGGTAAAAATGATTGAACTGAATTATTATTAATGAAGTATCTGCAAAAATAAGTTTGTGCAACAACAAATAAAACTGTCTTGAGTTCATCAAAGATGGACACAGCTATCTTAACTATCATTTCACAAATGCATGATCCTTACAAGTTATACCTCGTTGTAAAGGTGACCAATCAGGGTTTACAACGATATATAATACAACACCAATAAGTATTATTAAAGGGTGGAAATAATTGACCGAAATAACTTTTCCAAACTTTTTTTGAGGAGTTTATTTTGAGTATGTCCAGCAATTAAAAATGTCTGGTCTTAAATACACCAAATATGAAGATGGTAGAATAAGAAGACAAATCTGAAGAAAAGTTAAAATTATAGATTTTAAAAATTAGTACGTTCAATTTTATAGGAAGAATGTGCAAAAGTTTACACATAAATATAGCATAAATCAAGTATATGATCTGTAAATGTTTCTCCAATTCATGACTTTCTACAATGAGTGAGAAGCGTGAGTCTTGCCAGCTGGTACTGTTGTAGGAGCTGTGTTATCATCATGTTTACATGGACGATCGGCCTTGTGTATAAAGTGGTTTTAGTCAAGGACTAGAGAAAAGAAGAACAATACTCACTGCTTATTTGGATGTCAAGTTAGTGTGTTTAGATCATGGTCATTCTGTGTCAATTGATGTGCAATGTGAAGCTATGAGTTAACCAAAGTGTGCTAACATTAGCCTGCTAACACAACAATACAGGCCACGGGCAATCGCAGCTCGATCAAAAGACAATTCTGTCCGCCGCTTCTGCTTAAGTGCTTGATTATATTCCGTTGTAAGTCATAACTTCTTTGTGCAAACGCGAGTGGAAAGGGGTTGGAGGTGTGTCGCTGGAGTAGAGCGAAGGATTCAGAATAGCGGAGGTGTCGCCAAACAGCAGTTTGTTGTTTGTTATGGTTTCATGCTGGTGCTCAAGGGCCACATCTACTGGATATCTCTCATGTCCCGCACGGTCGCCTGCTATTAGCAGTATGTAACTTTGGCAGCCTGTCCTCTCGTGAGAAGTGGTTAAAGCTTTACAGCTTTAGAGCACTAGTTCACACAGCAGCCTTCAGCCATCCTGTTTGATTCAATGATGGAGGCTTTGAGAAATGAGAGGAAGGTGACAGTTGAAGCTAAGAAGAGAGCTCAACAAATGCACATTTTCTAGAAATGGGAGCCAACAGCACTATGTGACTTACTGCTGTGCAGTTGCATTCAGAGACCATTGGTCCGCGCAAGAGCGCACCAAGGCAAAATCCTACATATTGTTGCTTTCACTCAGCATCCCTCTCCTGTGTGTAGCTTTACTTTGTCGCTGTGCTTCTGCGTGCCCCGCACTCATTGTTCTCACCTGTTCCTAATTAGTCTCAACTTCCCAATGTATTTAGTCTTTTCTTCCCCCTGTTCAAATTTGAACCTCCTGCATCTCAAGTCTCTTCTTTGTTATATATTTTCTCACTCCTCAATGTCTGGTGCTTGAACCAGAAGCAGTTTTAGACCCGACATCTTACGGATCGTTCTAAATCTCTAACTGCTGCGCGAGCGAGGAGAGAGAAGGGGGAATCTGAGGAATGATAAACAAGGATACACAAGAGCAGCCTTTACAGGACTCTTTTACTGACCCCCTTTCTGTACATGAATCATCGATTGGATGCTGCAGTGGATCTGACTTCCCTGACACTTCACTATATCAACAGAGTTTCATAACAGAGAAAAGACAGACTTTTAAACGAACAACAAACAGAATCACCTTGAAACTGATTTTCATCAAACGTTAGTGTCTGGAGAGTCTGTATTTGATGAGCTGGGGAAAAAGTGTTTACAACAAAATATAGAGCGTTACTTTCATGAAAGCAATATAAATTCAAAAGAACTTTTTTATCTTCAAGTCAGTAAAGCCGATCTTCAATGAGCGTCATGTTTTTTCATGTAAGTTTTCTGCGTTTTCTATTTTCCCTATACATTTAAATCAATAAATAATTTCCAGAGTTCTAAATGAAATTATCACTTGCAGTAAAATAAATGTAGATAATAGATAAATACTTTTGATAATAAAGCAATGTGCTGGTAGAAATGGTTCCTTGTGTAGTTTTGGATTTTGCATTTATGTCCACACCCTCAGGGCATTACACCCACTTACTGTAGGATACAGTGAGTTTTCACCATTTGATTTGATTGGCCTGGGTTTTAATGCAACTTTTTTTTTGTTGGAGAATCTTTTGGGTGACCTTTGAGTCAGCACAAGGAAAAACTTTACTACCACAGTTCATCCAAATTCAATAGACACTGTTCTTGTTTTCTAACAGTGCATAGGCACCTTTCTTAGTTTGACACAAGAAGACTTTTTTTAATTTGAAGACTTTCTGTGCTCTTTGCCTTCTGATTCCTAACTTCTGAACCCTGAATACTTCTGTGCATGCAGTTAAAAAACATGCAAGGGAAAATATGTGTGAAAGGTCTCGGCTTGCAGGTCTTGATTAGCTATCCTGTTGTGTGTTTTTCTCAACTTTTCTGCCAATGTTTTCTATTGACTTGTTTGTATCTGCACTCTTAAAGTTAGACTTATAAATGTTCTACAAATCCATAGGACTTTCGATTATATCCACACTGCTTTGGCCCTTTGAGAACACACATTGTACATATCTTTTTGAAATAATGAAAAATAATCTTAGAAAACAAAAATCATAAGGCCCCGTGTCCACCTAACGTTTTTTCTGGGCAGAAAAGCGCTGGCTGTGCGCTCGGGAGTGTGTGCATGAAGCGTTTGTTCGCTGAGAAGAAAAGCGCTGCAAATCCGTCCTGTCTCTACGACAACAGTTTGTTGACAACGGCCGCTGTATGACCGACACGGCTCCATTACTTTTTATTGCATGTTTTATATTTGAGATTGTTTTTTGCCCCAGCAGACACAGAGCAAAGAGGATGCGGGTACAAGATACGATCCGTAGGAGGCTAAAATACATTTTCAAAAGAGCGCCAGTGACGTCAACAGCGCCTTTCTGAAAAGTTGAAAGACTTTCAACTTGAGCGCTCGGAGCAGCCGCACAAAAACGGCAGAGCTCTTGTTCAAAAGACGCTGGACGCTGCGCTTTTTATCCAGGCGGCCGCTTTCTGCTGAAAACACTCTCTTCCCATTGAAAACAACTGAAAAAAAGACGTTTTCTTGTGTATTTGTTTAGTCTTGTTTTGTGTTTTATCCTGTTTTATTTTCATCTCTTTCTTCCTTTATGTTGCGAGTTTCCCTTGTGTTTATTTTTTATTTCTTTATTTCCAAGTTTAGTCTTTAGTGTTTCCTGTTGTAGTTTGTAATTTTCTATCCTCACACTTCTCTATTCCCTGTTCATGTTCCTGAGTTATGTCTTTAGTGTTTAGCTGTATAATTTTGTAGTTTTTGCCCCGTTTCTTGTCTAGTGTTAGTTTCTTAAGGCGCATTCACACATACTCCGTGCGTGCCGCGGTCAGTCAGCGCCGCACACTACGCCGTAGTTAGACGCCACTCTAGTCAATCATTGTGTTCACACAGCCGGCGCTGCGGTCCGTCTCCGGAGCGTGCCACCAGCACCACGTCGCTCTGCTCCGTTTCAAATATGCTACAGGTCTATTTTCGACGGAGTACGCTGCAGACACGCGTCAAGCTATCACAACCCGGACAGGAAGTGAGACAAGGAAACGCACGGAGTATCCGGTCAATTTCAAAATAAAACACAATATACGGACTCGCAATCGTATTTTTCATCACTTTATCAACGTAACGTCAAAACAGGCACCAAACGAACAACAAATCATCCTCAGAAAGACAAAGAGACATGTTGTCTGCACGTTTTTCTCTTTATTCCTGCGTGATCTTGTAGTTCTCCCATGATGTGTGTACAGCTGATCATGAGTGCGCTTCGCTGCGCTGATGTTCCAGAAATGGATCCAGTGTGAATGGGCGCGCGCCGTCCGACGGAACAAAACCGTGGCGCAGACGGACCGCGGCGTGCACGGAGTATGTGTGATGTCATAACCTGGCTCAAGGGCCATGACAAATATGACCAATGACACTAGATTATATGCAAGTAACAAAGATTTAATAGTACAATACAACCACAGACCACAGCACAACCAAACATGTAGTGAATGACCATGCGTGTCAAGAGTGAGAGAGCCAGCCAGAGTGCCAGACGTTGGACTTTTATGCCCTGAGAGCAACAGGGCCAGGTGCTCCAGATTGGCCCAGTCGACTCCTCTAATAATGGGGAGACAGAAGCAATTAATAGTTTGTACACTACAGCAGTGACCGTCACACCCCCCCCCTTAAAGTCGGTGTCCCAAGGGGACCACCGGCACAATATCACCCTACCAACCACCGTGCAAATCCTCTCCATAATCACTCAAACAGCTCTACTCAATACTCCCAATACTTTCAAACAAACAAAAAAAAAGTAACGATTAGATTAATACATGACCTTGTCCTGGTTTTCCTGCCCTCCACCCCCACCCATACTCAGTAACCCCCGGTACCTGAGGAGCAAATTAAGAGGACAGGCAAGGACAGAACAGATCATCAGAAAACACAAGGACAATATATTAACCATACGGGTCACAGCAACTTAAAGGACAGGAGCGCGTGATAACGCGTCAGCCATTACATTGTCCCGTCCTTTGATATGGCTAATGTCTAGGTCGTATGCCTGTAGAAACAACGACCATCTCATCAGCCTCTGGTTCGGACATCTAAGAGAATGTAAAAATGTCAATGGGTTATGGTCTGTAAAAACCAACGTGGTTCCCCCACCCCCAACATAAACATTGAAGTGTTGCAAGGCCAAAATAAGTGACAGTGTCTCTTTCTCAATAACTGAATAATTACTCTGGTAACTATTGAATTTTTTAGAGAAGAAGCTAACAGGCCTCACCACCCCTTGGTCATCTGTCTGGAGCAGCACAGCACCTGCCCCCACCTGACTAGCATCCACATGTAGCACAAAGGGTCTGTCAAAACAAGGGGCAGCAAGAACAGGAGAGCAACATAACAACGATTTCACAGCCTCAAATGCTTCCTGACATTCTGAGGTCCAATCAAATTTAGCTTTGGCCTTAAGGAGTTCAGTAAGTGGAAACACAACAGTTGAAAAGTTTTTACAGAAACTTCTGTAGTAACCCACTAACCCCAAGAACCTCTGAAGCTCCTTCTTGGTAGCAGGTGGCGGATATTTAGCCACAGCCATGACCTTGGCCTGGACTGGAGCCACATGACCCTGTCCCACCACACGGCCAAGATACGTCACGGTGGCTCTGGCAAAGTCACATTTTGCCAAATTAACAGTGAGACATGCTTCAGCCAAACGATCAAATAACGCACGGATACGTTCCAAATGGGAGTGCCAAGTATCACTGAAGATAACCAAATCATCAAGATAAACAGCACAACCTTTCAAACCCGAAACTACCCGATTCATCAGACGTTGAAACGTCGCAGGGGCATTCTTTAACCCAAAAGGCATCACCTTATAGGAGTAGAGACCAGCTGGTGTGACAAAAGCCGAAATTTCTTGTGCGCGTTTTGACAAAGGGACTTGCCAATACCCCTTTAACAAATCAAACTTGCTAACAAATTTGGCCGAACCCACCTGATCGATGCAATCATCCATGCGTGGCAACGGAAATGAATCTGATTTTGTGACTGTATTCACTTTCCTCAAATCAGTACAAAATCTGGGAGTTCCATCCTGCTTGGGTACCAAAATACATGGAGAAGCCCAACTAGATGACGAGGGTTCGGCAATGTCATTTTGAAGCATGTAAGTAACTTCAGCATCCAAATACTCACGTTTACTTGGCGACATACGGTAAAAGTGCTGTTTAATTGGCTTTGAGTCTCCCACATCAATATCGTGCTCAATCCAATCTGTTCTAGAAGGAATGTCACCAAACAAACAAGGATACTTGCCTACCAACTCCACTAACTCCCTCCGCTTTGAATCAGGCAGATGAGCAAACAACAAATCCAAATTTTCCAACGATTCTGAATTTTTCAAACGGCCATACAGCAGACTCTCATCAGGCTCTGGAACTCCATCCCGCTGCTGAACCACAGTCCCAGAAGACACAGCCAGAACTGGATGCACACTACTCTCTCCAACCTCTCCTGGATCTGCCACAGCGACACGCTTGTAGTATGGCTTCAGGAGGTTAACGTGGCAGACACGTTGGGTCTTCTTCCGACCGGGCGTCGCCACAACATAATTCAAATCAGAACCTTTCTTAACAACAGTGTAAGGACCTGAAAACTTTGCCTCAAATGGAGAACCAACAATGGGCATAAGCATAAGAACCTGGTCCCCTGGACTAAATTCATGTCTCTCCGCACGACGATCATACCACTTTTTCATTTTATTTTGAGACAAACCCAGTTTCTCATGTGCCATACAACCAGCAACAAACAATCGATGACGGAACCCATTTACAAAATCAATGAGGTTCTTCGGTGGCTCAGTATCAACACAGTCACCCTTCAGCACTGACAGAGGACCCCGAACAGTATGCCCGAAGACCAACTCATTTGGGCTAAAGCCAGTACTTTCTTGTACAGCTTCCCTAGCAGCTAACATGAGCCATGGAAGTCCCTCCTCCCAGTCTCTATCCAGCTCTGTACAATAAGCACGAAGAAGAGACTTGAGAGTCTGATGGAACCTTTCAAGGGCACCTTGACTTTGAGCATGGTAAGCTGATGACTGGTTCTGTTTGACACGCAACAAATTCAACACTTGAGCAAACATGTGAGATGTAAAATTCGTCCCCTGGTCACTCTGAATCACTCTGGGAATGCCAAATATCGAAACGAACTGTGACAATGCTTTAACCACAGCCCGCGTTGTAATGGATCTCAAAGGATATGCAGCAGGATACCTGGTACTCTGACACATAACTGTTAACAAATATTTACATCCAGATTTAGCACAAGGCAAAGGTCCAACACAATCTATGATGAGATGTGAAAATGGCTCACTTACAACCGGAATGGGCTGCAGTGGTGCTGGTTTGATGTTCTGATTGGGTTTCCCAGTTAACTGGCACACATGACAAGTCTTAATGTAAGCTGAAACATCCTTCTTGAGCCGTGGCCAAAAGAAATGTTTCAGGATGTTCAGATATGTTTTCCGCACACCAAAATGTCCACTCTCATCATGTGCCACTTTCATAACCAGTGGACGAAGTTTCACTGGCATCACCAACTGGACAACATCATTTTTCACACAATCCTCTCCAACTGATACCCATTTTCTGAACAGCAACTCGTTTTGCAAGAAGTAGCCTTTCACAGCACTACTTATCTCAGACAAAGGTAAAACACAATCCAATATTTCCTTCAGAGAAGGATCACTTCTTTGTTCCTCCACCACGTCCTGGTGTGACAGCGACAATGGAAGCTCAGATAGAGCCGGGGTCTCCAAAACAACATCCTCAACCCCATCAGGGGGCATGTTTTCCTCAGTTTTGGACATCGAACGTGTAATGGCGCAGGATGAAAGAACATCTCGCAGACCTTTAGGTCTGTCATCTGACAAAGGTTCCACTGGACCAGAAGTGACTACCGGTAATGGTGGAGTGTCACTCCAGACTCTGCCCCCAGCAAGGCCATTCCCCAAAATAAAGTGGACACCTTCAATGGGCAATGCCGGACGCACACCAACGTCTACTTCACCCTTAACTAGCTCACAGTCTAGAAGCACTTTGTGCAAAGGCACAGGAAGGATATTCAACCCCATCCCACGACTAAGAACACAGTTTCCAGTGTCTGTCTCTTCAGAAAGAGGCAAAACAGACTCAACAATAAAGGAATCATAAGCCCCAGTGTCCCGCAGTATTTTTATGGGGACTTTTTCACTGGTTCCCATAACTGATACCAACCCATCTCTAATGAAAGGTGCATACGCTTCCAAAACATCCGTTTCACAAGAATGAGAGGTAACCAGCTCCGACACACAACAATCTAGAACCGGGGCAGCAAACGCAACTGGTTTAACATTCATATTTCCTCCCTTTGTTTTAGCCTTCAAAACAGGGCACTCTGACTTCCAATGTCCTTTTTCATGACAATAGTTACAGACGTTACTATAATCAACATTAACACCTGCTTTGGAGTCAAATCCAAAAAATCCAAGTTGCTTTGAACGCATCTCAGACGGCAACACAGAAACGTTACCTCGGTAACCAGAAGCCTCACGCACAACAGGACGCTCTCGAAAACTGCTCTTATGAAGCAACACATATTCATCCGAACAAACAGCGGCCTCAGCAGCAGTTGTCACTTTTTGCTCGTTTATGTAAGTCGCAATGCGATCCGGCAGACAATTTTTAAACTGCTCCAAAATCATCAGTTCACACAAACCATTAAACGACGTGACGTCAAGCGCAGTTAACCACCGCTTAAAGTGGGTGGACAGATCCCTGCCAAACTCTACATATGTCTGACTGTTCGTCTTCTCCCAGCCTCTAAAACGCTGTCGATATGCCTCAGGCACAAGTTCATATGCTTTAAGCACAGCCGATTTTATTTTAGCGTAACTTGAGCTGTCCTCAAAACTCAAAGAAGAATATGCTTCTTGCGCCTTCCCTGTGAGAACAGACTGAAGCATCAGTGCGCAGTCAGCATCGGGCCAACATCTCGCTCAAACAACAAGAAAAAAGTATCTGGGTCCTTTTCATTAAAGCGTGGTAAGAGACGCAAGTTATTAACATCAAAGCGATGCACGGAAGAGCCACGGGCCTGTGCGCCCTGCTCCTCACCAGACAACACGCCATCCCTCACCAAAGACAAACGAAATTCCTCCAAATCCAGTTTACCTTTCTCGGACTGCTGGCGGATTCGTTCAAGCTCAAGCTGTTTTTTAATTTCCAATTCATGTTTATTTCTGTCATGTTCCATCTGCATCAATAAAATTTCCTTTTGCTGTTCAAATGTGAGACCATGCGTCGGAAAAGATAAAGCAGTGGGATTAGGTGGCGTTTCTTTATCTTCTTTCATTATTCGTTCTTCGGTTAATTTAGATTTTATCGCTGATTTAATGTTTTCTTTTATACGTTTGTCTCCGACAACCGTTACAGAAAAATGCTCCGCAATCATGAGCAACTGCTCTTTGGAACATTTATCCAGGTATTCCTGAGATGGATCAGCAATAAATAATTCAATTTCAGACATTTTAATTACAATTAACTGTGACAACGAACCCGAAAAAAGAAAAACGGATTGTCAGCTTTACCACACACGGAAACCAGCAGACACAGAGACACTAACCCGTGCGCACCAAGAGGAACACTCCTCAAACCAATGTGGATTTTCCCCACTATCTAAACATAAACCCAGCTACCTAAACTCGACCCTATTGCAGCTTCAGTGGTGGGTATTTACGCACTAGTGACCGCTGGCTCAGTTGGGCGACTAGCAGGCTAGCAACCTTCCCGAAACCACGGACATGCTCCCAAGCAAAAGCTTCACCCACGTTCACCACATTCCTAATTTATCCCCGCACAACGAACCCATATGAGGAACGTCGCTTCAGCCTAACAGGGGAAAACACCACACTATATTACCGATTACGCACAGGAAACTGTCAAGTGCCAGCCGGCAGCCGAAACAATAAGCAGCTGACAACCAAACTCTCTCTCTCTCTACACGTCAAAGTAAGAGCAAACAATCCACAACTCACTTACTTACCCTGCAATGTTATCCCGACTTCGCAGTCCTTCCCAACAAACAAACTCTTGGTCATAACAGAGCAAAAAACAAAACAAAAGTTTTACCGCGAACCGGCAAACCACCGAACAATAGACTCCTGCGCGCGCAGCCAGCGCTCCAACTTTACGCACACAGAGTCAACAATGTTTGAAGCACAAAACTTATCAAAGTCAAGCAAAAACTTGCGTAAAGGTAAACTATAGTCAATTTCAACGAATTAACATTAAACTGAGCAAAAAAAAATCTTCCAAACGAACCACCAAATGAACCGCTCAACAAAGTACCAAACAATTTCAAATTTTCTTACCCCAATCACGGCACAAAAGAGAAAAAGGCGGACGAGCCCCCAATTTGTCATAACCTGGCTCAAGGGCCATGACAAATATGACCAATGACACTAGATTATATGCAAGTAACAAAGATTTAATAGTACAATACAACCACAGACCACAGCACAACCAAACATGTAGTGAATGACCATGCGTGTCAAGAGTGAGAGAGCCAGCCAGAGTGCCAGACGTTGGACTTTTATGCCCTGAGAGCAACAGGGCCAGGTGCTCCAGATTGGCCCAGTCGACTCCTCTAATAATGGGGAGACAGAAGCAATTAATAGTTTGTACACTACAGCAGTGACCGTCACAGTGAATGCGCCTTTACTTTGTGTGTTTCCCTCCCTTTTTGATTGCCCTCATTGTCCTCACCTGGGTCTTGTTAGCCTCACCTGTGTTTGATTGCCCCCTGTATTTATAGTCTCTGTGTTTCTTCCCTTCTGTGTCAGTTCATTGTCAGACTTTCCCCGTATTCTTTTGTTGATTTTCCTCACGGCTCCTTCTTGTTTTTTAGTTATTTGGATATTGGCCTTTGGTGAATTTAAGTTCGTTTTGAGCTTTTGCCTTTTGCTGTTTTTTTGTTTGTTTAAATACACATTTTTGTTTAGATTCTGTATTTGGGTCCAGTTACTCCTTTTCCACTTCATGACAAAAAAAATCATTTTTTTAGACACTCAAGAAAGTATACGATCAATAGGTAAAAAGTTACACCACTGATACATTATTTTCTAACTTGAACTGAACTCTATAATCCCCATTTGAATGAGGGTTAACCTCAGTGATTGTTCTCTGCACTTTGAGCTGTGGTTTGGACCAGAGCTTGAGGTTAGGGTTCTGAAGTTGAGTCATTCTTTTGATAAATAGAGAAATATCAGTATTTGCCTCGTGTGATAAAAATTTATTTTAGTTTGCTTGACTTTTTTCTGCTGACATAAACATCATGCCTCCAACAAGGGTGTGAATATTAGAACCTAAACCTTCCCTGCTTCTAAAATCAAATTGAGTATGAAATCTGACAACATATCATCAGAATACAACCATTCTAACTTCCAGTGTGAGTACATTTGCAAAAATCCAAGAAGGCAAAGTACAATATGCATCGACAAAGACTTTTAATTTGTAGTAGTTTTATTATGTCAGCCCAGTGATTGACTGCGATGACCATCCAGGGTGTACACCGCCTTTCGCCAAGTGGCAGCTGGGATCAGCTCCAGCCACCTGCGACCCCGGGATAAGCGGTATAGATAATGAATAATAATGGATAGTTTTATTATGTATCATAATAGGGTCTTATTTAAACTTTTCCAAGACTTGGCTTATAGCTTAATACAAGCAGAACTAATGTCATTCAAATCAGGCTAAGCTGCTCTTGATTTTTACTGCTGATTAGCAAACGATAACATGGTGACAACCTAAACAAACACATTGCCCTCTTAACAATGTCTGAAGAAACTGTATGACTGATTCGAAAAAAGGATTTTGCAGCTTAGGCGCCTGTGCTGATGAGTCAAAAAGACACCATCTAATTCACCAACACCATGCAAAGGGTTAAGTGCACCGCTAAACAAATGCAGAGCATCTCTGCGCCAGTGCTGTTTGCACATATTTAAATGAGCCATTGTGCATTCATTTGGGTCAAAATTGGCTGCATTCTATGCAAATGAGCCTCATTGCTAAAAAAAATCAAAAAAGTTTAATTGCCATGTGCAGCTGGAGTGAAAATGTTGTCTCCTGAGAACTGGTGGTTACTGCTTATGTAATGGATGTCAAGCTCAAACTTTCAAAGGAAGACAATTCCACTTTTCAATTACCTAAAAATATATCTGTGAATAAAATCTGAAAATATTACAATGAAATTACTATCATTACTATAATCAAGGGTGAAATCCTTCCAGGGCTGGCTGCGGTACAACCAACAGTTCAGCCTAGAAAATAAGTGCTGTAATGCACACTTTAACACTTATGTAGCACCTTGGCCGTAATGCAGGGTAAGTTGTCTGTGCTGGTAGATGATGGTCACAAATTGTGCAAAATACACTTCACCATATTTTTCAAACACTAATACTGTATGTGTTCCTAGCATGTATACAAAACCTCCAATTATGAGAAAAGTCCATCCTCTCCGTCTTTTGCCTGCTCAAACAGGCTGTTGGGAGATTTTCCCTTCATGACATCACAAAGGGCAGTAACCCCTCCCCCAGGTGGGTGACACTCCCACAGCTAGGTGTTTGCTCTGCCCTCTGAGTCTACCTTCTCACCGTAAACAATTGGGCATGATGCAAGAAAGCCCAAGCCGTCCAAGCCTTTCCAGAGAGGGGCGTGGTCTGAGCCAACTATTTTGCATTTAAAGCTACAGACACAGAAACAGCCTGTTCTGAGCAGGGCTGTAATAGAGAGGTTCATAGGCATGATCAAATACAGGAATGGAGTGGATTTTTAGCGAGAAACTTCACAGACATGTTTTGAGGAGCTCTGAGACTTTTTTAAACTTGTTGACAAAGTAGTATAAAATGTGACCTTTAAAACATTAGCACACATTGTTGTTTTCGTTCAAGAGTTTTACCAAAAGCACCATTTCTATTTTCAAAGTGTTCTAAAGCTAAAACTAACCTTGAGCAAGATGAAGCTGTACAAAAGTCGTGGAATATTCTCCTGGAATCCTCTTGTTGGAAATGGACATGTACTGTATCACTGTGCTGGGTGCAGTAATTAAACAACCAGACTCCTCCTTTCAGCAGAAACGGTTCATGCTAATTGTCAGACAGTATTTACAGTATTTGTGTTGCAAATCGCCCACTTAGAAGCCCATGACAGACGTTTAAACACAGGAGAAAAGCCTTGCAGTCTACCGTCTAACTCCCTGTCGTAGCTGTCTCTTCTCTCACGCCCGCCTCACTATATTTCAACTTAATTAATGTCAAAATTGAGTAAAAACAATTAAGGATCTGTATGCAAAAGTTTTTCCGTTCTTTTCCTTTCCCCTTCATTCCGTCTCGCATCAAGGCGAACAAAAAACTCTTAATGGCTGGTAAACATCTTTTGATTGTCTGATTGTCTCTCAGGACTGTGAGCCTACTGCTGCTGAGGCGAGAGGAGGGAAAAAAGGCAGAAGAAAGAGCGGTGTTTAGCAAAACCAGAGAGAATAACATCTGTGCTGAAAGGAACCAGACAGTCGCTTTCTCCCTGCAAATTTAGATGAAACACTGTTTTCAGAATTTCCCAATTAGATGTTGTTACATTTCTACTTTTCACTTACCGAGAATTGAGGCTGCAATCCTCATGATTCTGAAACAAACACATGAAGTAAAAGAGTGTGAGAACCAAGCAGACTTCAAAAATAAGATCTTGATGTATAACTATTTTACCAAGCTAATTAGCCATTTTTACTGTACAGCTCATTACAGTCGCTTTGATATCTATTATTAAAAAAACACGATTTCACACATTCCTCGTTTTAATTAAAGGGGCATTTAGCCTTTGAAAATCTTCTGCTGTCTTAAGGAATATTAACGCCTTGTGTCCTTTGGTCTCTCTAAAGCACAAGTTATTTTTGTAAAATTATCTGCATCTTCACATCTACGGTATGGAAGTCTGATATTTTTAAACGCTAACAGAAACTGTAAGTGGCTGATTTAAAAAAAGGCGCTATTAATGTCACTCTGTCGGGGTTAAAAGATACCTTCGACAAATATTGAAACTATAAGTAAGTGAGAGTGATGTCAGTGTTAACACGTTTTTAAGTGGGAATAAGAACTCATTATGAGCTTACATGATTGCTAAAGAGGAACTGCAGCCTGGGAACTTTCAAGCATTGGTAAGATTTGTTGAGATATCATGTCGCAGCTGCAGGCTGTTACATAACTCTGCAGAAAACCTGTAGTCGAACAAGGCTGGAGCATTCAAGTTGCATGGGATAGAACTAATATTTATTTGTGGACAGACATTTTATTTTCATAGTTGTTATTGCTTTTTGTTATGCTTTTTAGTAGCTTGATATGCTTGAAAACTCAGAACATTTGGTACACTCAACATAACAGGTGAAAAACACCAAGTTCCTCAGTGATACGGCTCAGACTGGGCAGCCATGATTAATGGAGGCAAGAGGTTGATTCAAGACATGTTCACTTTGTGGGGTCAATGGTCACCTCTTTGAGAACTTATCAGTTATTTTAGATGTCTCTTCCACAGAATGTATACACCATAGTAGTAGTCTCGCAAGTTCATAACCTTTGTTATGAATTTGCGATATACAAGTAATGATTGATTGATTGATTGATGTATAACATGTGCATTTTAATATGGACGTATTGCCTCGGTTTCTACCCAATAGGAATTCGGCAAAAATGTTTTTTTTTTCCTGGAGTTCATTTAGTTTTGTTGGACACTTTTTTTTTTCTTGACACATTTTTCCCAATACATGTTTGAAGACAAAACAATGTTAAACAAAATACACTTATACAAAGAATACAAATATTACCTTCATCCTTTAAGCATTAGATTCACAAAGTGTTACATATATGAGGAGTCAGTTTCTGACATGGGTAATACCATAATGGGCTTGGGTCTGCTGGGATAACTTCAGGATGATCCAAGAACATTTCAGTCAAAGGGATCAGCCTTGAATGTGACTTGATTGAATGGAATTTAGTTGGCAGATGTAACATATCAAGACATTTAAATAGATGATTGGTGCCATTCCCTAAGTTCAGTGGGAAGTAAGTCATTTTAAATTGTATGTGCAATTGTTTTTGCAAGTTGAATACATTAACAGGCATTCAACTTTAATAAACTCTTCCTACCGAACAGAGAAAGTGACCCTGTATTAGGTCTGTACTATATATATATCAGTTGTGAAGCTTTACATATGTAGCTTTTTCAGTAGGTGATGGTAACTTTGGCTGAGAATTTCAAATAAAACAACATCTATAGTTCAGCTTTATACAGTCTAATAAGCCTGATTTCACATTCTGGGTCCAGGCCTGAAGAGATCAATATGCCTATGCTGAATCATAATCTCATATGTTTCCTCAACAAGGTTGACAATCTTCTTGTTTTGCTACAAAATAAGTTCTAAAAACTGCAGTTAGGGAGACAAATCAGAGGATCTGAATGTATTTTCCTCGAGTTGGTCTTGGGCTTAGGTATGCACGAGCTTCATTTATAATTACTGCTCCACAAAAAGATGAACACGTAGTCAATTGTCACAGCATCACTGTTTCTAGTTGTCAGGGAAGAGAAAAAGCTGCAGCCTAAAACATAAACCTACACTGAAACTAAACCACAAACCTGTGGTTGTCAAATAAAACTGTATTCAAGGACATGTTTGTCCTTGAATAGAACCTTGAATAGATTGATTCTTCTTTTTATTTATGGCTACCATACCTACAGTATCTCTTAATCTTTTATCATTGTCCTCCTTGAAAATAGTACATCCACAGAGCTGCTGTGACACTGAAATATTGATCACTGACTCAGGTGTCACTTCCAACTTTCAAAATACAAAATTTCATGGAAAGAAGCTCACATGCTTTTTACAAACTTTGTGCAAAATCTGATTAAAACCAACATATCCAAGACAAGAAATTTTCCATAATTACGTTTTAAAACATACTTTTTCTTGAGCAAGTCCAAAGACTGTAAATAATAGTGGACAAAGCCTGAGTGACTCACCCATTGGTTACCTAAAGGGGCTTTGGAATCCGGCTGATAGCGGTCGCCATGCTGGAAATGCTGTCACAACCTAACTTTCAGTCAACCTAACGACAGATAAAGAGCTGGAGTTGTGGCGGGTCCTTAGCCTCCTGACAGATAGCGCCCTGCCGTCAGTTAGGTCAGCCACAATCCTTATTATGAATAACTCTTATCCTCCATAAAATCAAAACGGATGAGTTAACAATTATTTAGTAACAGTTTAGGAAAAGATAAATATGCATTGTCCGATTAGACTCTGCCAGGATGACTTCATGTTCGGGGAAGGGTAGTGAGGGAGACAGCACAATTACAGAGAAGTTCCCTTTGTCCACTGTTCAGTGTCCATTCACACTGGGACTTCAGTCTTTTTCAGCAAGTGTCAAGACTCCTGATGGAGTCTATACACTTGTGGTGATGGATGTATGCAGGATATCATGAGGAGTGGGTTTCTGAGACTGTATCTGAACTCTGCTGAGCTAGAATGGAGGTGACCGGGGCGGAGGAGGGTCAAAGCGATCACAATGAAATGATAGACTGACTGCAGAAGAGAGAGAACAGATTTTAAAAAAAATTGACAGCATCAGGATGATTGGTTGAGAGAGGTTGAGGTAGAATCTGGTTGGTTTGTTGCTCAATGAGAAATGTCTATAAATCAGCTGATCACCAATGCAGGGAGACGGAGGAAGGGGTAGCGAGGGAGTGGCTAAGTTGAATGAAGAAACATGACTGAATGTGTGAGAGAATATAAACAAAAGTCAACTAAAGTCAAACGTTCGAGCAGGAATACTGTTAATTTTCTCTCACACATTGTTTTTGTAGCAGGCTGTCGACGTGTTAATTTCTGCTGTAAAATGAACATTTTCCTTTGGGGTCTGTGTGTGACTTCTGGGTTTTTTGGAACCAGCCTCAAGCGGACACTCGACAAACTGCGTTTTTTTTGCATCTCTGCATTGGCTTCATTTTTCAACAGGAAGTTGCCGCTTGAGCAACCTGGACCGTACTTATTGTAAATGTACTTGAGCTTGTGAAGCGCTTTTCTTGTCTTCTGACTACTCAAAGCGCTTTTACACAGCAGGTCACACCTTCCCATTCACACATTGATGGCAGATGTTTCTATGTAAAGTGAACATCAAAAGTAACTATATACGCGGAAGACTGAGCAGTGGGAGCAACCTGGGGTTAAGTGTCTTGCCCAAGGACTCATCGACATGTGGCTGCAGGAGCTGGGGATCAAACCCAGGTGGCACTCAAGCCGGTCTCTCCTCAAAGAAGCCACACTGGATGTCTTCTCCTGTGGCTCAAATACTTACTATTGACGAAGACGCCTCAAACAAACCAACTAAAAAATACAGAACTATCCTTTAAACAGGGAACTTCAAATTAGTTTTGTCAGTCCACATTTGCAGCAAAGATTTATTCAAAGTCGGTGACCATAAAATATACATAATTCAGGAAAGATGTCATCACGTTGCGCGAGTCTACTTTGAATGCAGAGCAAGAGAGGAAGAATATGCATGGGCAGATGGATGAAAACATTTAGCCATAACATGTAAAAAACTGCTCCAATAATATTAAAACAAGCTCACTGCAGTTTGAGACAGATCCCCTGACAGCAGCCATGCGGAAAATCATATTTCTGAGCTGCTCAAATATCCAGACAGGCGTCTTGACAACTGAAATAAGTCTCTGTCTAGGATCAGTGAGAAAGAATATCCAAATACCAGTCAGTGCAATATTTCAGTTGCTAAGTCGACCTTTAATTCTTAGAAGCAGAAACATTCATATCATGGCCGAGGAGGAAATTATTTCTCTTCCTCCTTAACGCCGTTTGAGTTTTGCAAAACAACAGGATGCATGCGATTTCACTCAGGATGATGTTCTGCCTCCTTTAATTGGGTGTGCTTTTTTTTTCTTTCTTAAGACACATTGTTCCTCTCCCATCCTTCTTATGCCGTATCCTATATAAATCCATTTCATGATGCTACCCTGCAAACTCCTCAAAACATATCTCTTTATTGCAAAGATATATCTTAGCACACAAACAAAGGGAGAGGTTTGCAATCCACATCCAGGCTTAAAAAAATGAGCTCCCTTCTAAATTAGACAGCCTAATGAGAGCTCCTGTCCTGCGGAGAACCATTATTTTCATTTGCTGAATTCATATCCCTCCCAATGGATAACACGGCTTGTGACCTGCCAGAAATTGTAATATTTAATCAAATCTTCTAACATTAAGATTGGTCATCTGCTGGCATTTAAAAAATTACTTAGCCCTCAACCTGAACATTAAATGACAACCAATCTTGCAGAACGTCTCGATGCCAAAATTATTCGTGGGCTACAAAAACACACAGTATGTAAATTCCGCCGCCAGGGGGCTCTCAATCAAAACAATAACAAAAGATGACGTCAAGGCTGGCGGGGAATTAGGGATGTAAAGATAAATCGTAAAATTGTAAAAAATCGATTCAAAGGTGTCAAGATTCACATGGGTACTCTGAAAAATGAATCGCAATAATATCGTGAGCGTCAGCAGCTGTAGAGCAAGATTGAGGATGAAATTGAGGACGCACCACCGTCTTTTAAATCGGAGGTGTGGATGCATTTTGGCTTCCCCAAGACAGAAAAAGAATCACCTCCCCTTGTTGAGAGAAAAAATACATTAAAAGGCCAAACCACAATGACAAGTGGGTTTGCAGCCCCTGAGGGGATTTTTTTCAGTCATCATTTGTCTTCAGTCTCATTTTGTAAAATAAATCGTGAGAGAATCGTATCGTGAACTCAATATTGTGAATCGTACATCCCTAATGGGAATGATTCTCTCTGCTACTCCCCCCACCACCCCCGATGAAAACGAACTCTGAGTTGACCGTAGTCAAGACGAATGGGCGAATCAGACCTGAGGAAGAGAATATGTTTACCGACGATGTATCCAAGTATAATTTACAGGACGTTTTTTTTTTTCACAGCAGCACATACAGCAACAGTACGGCAGCTCTCAGTAGCAGTCACCGCTTTCTTATGCAGCGGTCTTTGAGGTAACACCCTGTGTTTCCATCCATCGTGTCTGTCATGGCGGCCGCCACGAAAGACAAGGGGCATTACAACTAAAAAATTATGGATTTCTCTGGCTTTGAGAACTGTCGGAAAAATTTGAGGTCATGTTAGTACTCGACAAAAAATGTTAATATCATTTAGATATTTTAGTGTAAAAATTCTACATATTACACCTTTAAAACCTTTGAACAAAACCTGTTGGTCTCTCAATGAAGACCGGAAGAATACAGCACACATGAACACGCAACATATTATTTTAACAAGGTTTAAACACACTGGATTCAAAAGACCAAAATTATGGCAGCAAAATGGATAAAAATCAATGAAAATTACTCCCTAAAAACTGAGGTCAGACTATGTGATATACTTTTTTATACTGTTTCAAATTGTAATCATTTTTTTAAATAATGGATTTTTATTTATATAGAACTCTATATAGTCTATAGTCTCTTTTTGACTATGATTAGTCAAAAGAAATAAGCATACTGTTGGATGTTGTTCCTTTAGTTTTACTCTCACACAATATAGACAGTTCAACATGCAAGGGTAGAAATCAATTTTAAACTCGTCAAGCTTCAGTTTTTTAGCCAAATCATTCCCCCCCCCCCAGAGACAGAGACAAGCAAGGAGGCACTTTTATGGTCTGCAGGAAGAAAAAAATAATCATTTTCTTTTACCTTGTTGCCAGAACGGTGAAGCATCCTCCAAAGAGGACTCCCCTCCCTGAAAATATGATTAATGAGCTGACAGCCATCAACCTTCACAGTCCTCACTGCTTTCATCCAAGGCCAATAAATGAGCAACGGAGTACAAAGTCTTCGAAGCAGTGACACACGTCCAAATAGAAATGTAGCTATCTTGCCAGTGTGTGTGTATAATATGAAAGGAAAAATACCCTCCGGGCTGAATGCTGCACGAACAAATATAACAAAGCAAAGCACATGTACGCAGGAATGCACAGATGCATTTAAAGCTTGTTGTACTTGCATAGGGATTCAATTTGTTTTGATTAAGTAAGAAATACCTATGGCATCAAGTATAATTATGTAAACACGAGCTGTTTTAAAGCGTCTGATTGCAAGGGGCTGCAGATCTAAGGCTTCTCCAAAGGTGATTCAGTATTCACAGAGCTTTTAAAGACTTTTTGGATTTTATTTAATCCACTGGAGTTTTGCTTTTTAACTATTTCTCTTGGAGCGTAGCTGAATTCTGTCCAGCTTTTTAAATTGTAAATGAGGCGTTAAATGCTTTAAATGAAGATCTTAAAATGAGGTTGACCCTTAAAAAATCCATCCAGAAGAAAATATTTTTTCTAAATTAAGGTAAAACGAATAACTCCTTACATGGACTGGCAAGGAGCCTTTAGTTTATACATATGCAGATTAAGTTCACAAATGCAGACGCTGTCTTTATCTGTCCATAATTTATCACATATTCAGAGCGAGGCGTATAAGCTCACTCGTGTTTCATGGCTGACATGTGAAGAAACACTGGGCTGCAGAGACAGGGAGCACAGAGATCTCACTGGGACCCAATGTATGCTTCAGTTACACATCATTAGACTCCTCATCTGTCTCATTAAACAAATGCACACAGCCTGCAGTGTATGTTTAACACATGAATACATAGGTGTATGACTCCGTGCTTATATTACACATTATGACATCTAATCAATGTTGAGTGGGAGTAGACACCTCCTGTCTAGTCCAAGGGTGTCATCAACACAGTAAGTGCACACAGGGAACACAACACCTCTGCACAGGGAGGGTGTTAGCTTCGGCAAACAACATAGCAGATCTGTGAAAAATCGCAGCATGAGTGTATCAAACCCCCGATATGCCTCACCACAACCTCCTGCTCAAAAGTCAAACAAATACAGGTTGTGATACTGAAAGAAGAAGGACTGCTCCAGTGTACAGATTTTTGATTTAAAGTTACGTTAAAAAAATGGTATATAGTAGAATATACAAACTTGATTTGACAAGGTTAGTATATTTAATATACTTTTGTAAGGGATCATGTATAATAGAATGGTGGCTTGGTCAGGTCTGCCAAATTGGTCATGTTTTTTTATTTTAATTAGTTCCTGTTTTGTTTTGTAGTTTTTTACTCACCCTTGTCTCTGTAAATTTAGATCCTGCACTGCACGTTTTCCGCCTGTGTCTCGTTACCCCCTGATTGTCTGTGTATTTATGCTGCATTCATGTGCTCCCTGGATGGTCCCAGTTTCCCAGTTGGGAAGTCATTATTCTTCCGACTTCAGTGTGTTCACATGCTTTCAGTTTAGAAAGTCGGTATGTTGTATGAATAACAAAAAAAACAGTGTGGATGCTACAAAGAAGATGTGTGGAAAGTCACTGTTACAAGTTATCTTTGAGCAAAATGTTAATGTGCAATCATTATCTTAACATTAACAAAACTTATTTTGCCCCCCATGTGATGACGAATATGACGTCAAGTCAGGCACCTTATTCTTTTCCGAGTTTCCAAGTCGTTGTTCAGAGTTGAGCAGGTGATAACTGTGCATTTTCCAACTCGATGTGTCCGACACCACATGAATGCAGGGTTAAGTGTACTCCCTCATGTTGCCAATTTGCAGTGTTCCTCGCATTTTCCTTGAAAGACATTGTTTTATATCTACCTGTTTTTTGGAGCCTGCCTTTTTGCCTTCTCCTCCGGACTTGTTTGCATATTGTCATCTTGCCTTTCTGTGAATCTTGGACTGCATTACAGGATTTGAACACTCCCTCTGAGCCTGCATGTGAATCCATAGTGTGCTTATCTTTGTGTCAAACTGAACTTTGAAAGCGTGAAGAGGACCTCCACACAAAAAGGAGGAGTCTCCTCTCACCCTGATGGGGTTCCTTTAATATAACTCGCTCACTATAGACTATATTATCCCGGTAATTACACAGCTCTCCCACTATGTTGACGAGCACAGATGCCTGAATGGACAACTTTGAAAATGAAATGGTCATTGCAAAGAAATGGCGAGAACATTTTAAGGACATTTCAATGACGTCGTTTTTGACTTGGCATGCTCATGACAGCCGTAACTGCGTTTTGCGTTTTCATGTGGACGAAGATGTTTTTGAGAACTTAGAGTGTGTGGACAAGATTCATTTTTTGAAACTGAGGAGGAAAACCTCTGTTTTAAAAAACACCCGCCTATGTGTGGACTAGGCCTAAAGGCGCATTCACACATACTCCGTGCGCGCCGCGGTCCGTCTGCGCCACGGTTTTGTTCCGTCGGACGGCGCGCGCCCATTCACACTGGATCCGTTTCTGGAACATCAGCGCAGCGAAGCGCACTCATGATCAGCTGTACACACATCACGGGAGAACTACAAGATCACGCGGGAATAAAGAGAAAAACGTGCAGACATGTCTCTTTGTCTTTCTGAGGATGATTTGTTGTTCGTTTGGTACCTGTTTTGACGTTACGTTGATAAAGTGATAAAAACTACGATCGCGAGTCCGTATATTGTGTTTTATTTTGAAATTGACCGGATGCTCTGTGCGTTTCCTTGTCTGACTTCCTGTCCGGGTTGTGATATTCTGTCTAGCTTGACACGTGTCTGCAGCGTACTACGTCGAAAATAGACCTGCAGCGTATTTGAAACGGAGCAGAGCGACGTGGCGCTGGTGGCACGCTCCGGAGACGGACCGCAGCGCCGGCTGTGTGAACACAATGATTGACTAGAGTGGCGGCTAAATACGGCGTAGTGCGCGGCGCTGACGGACTGCGGCGCGCACGGAGTATGTGTGAATGCACCTTTAGGGTCTAAGGCTCTTTTCTATAGCTTTCATAGCTTAGTGTAAGCATGCCATTGCAGATCCTTGGAAAGATTGAATGTGAAGTTCACATCAGTGGAGAGTTGTTTCTTACCTGGGCACATCTACTCTTTACATTCTTATCCTTTGGCGCAACAAATTTGAAGTGGTGTGCATATCTGCAAGTCTCAAACGATGTAATGATTAGAACCACTCTGCCAATTTTGTTTTCCTCCTCCATGGACTCGAGCCGGTCAGTAAGCTCAGGTAAGCGAGCATGAAAAGAAGTCTGTCCTTCTGATATGCAGAAATCTGAAGAACTTAAAGTAACACAAGCAACAATATAATTGTTTAATGTACATGGTACATGACTCCCAATTTTCTCTCCACTGTTGTGTATGCATGGATGGTAAGTTTTAGTTATTGACCTTCACTGAACATATGCGAGCATGAACTCCATACTATTTAGAAACCTTGTATCCAATCACTGTCCCCTGTCTCCAATATCAAATCACATTCTCCTCCTGCAGTTTGTAATCTGCATCTCCTGCCCTCTGAATGTGGATTAATCCTCTGAAATATGTCTCCTGCGTCCTCTTTTCTCTATCTGACTGCTGTAAAGCCTCGGAGAGCACCCTGCCATCAGAGCCCGCTGCCAGGACGACTCCGTCTCCTCAGCAGATATCTGCTCCAGAAGAGTCTACTTGCCATAATCTCTCACAACGAGCCTGCATGTCAGCTACCAGCTTGGCGCTCTCACCCGTCCCCCCACCTCCCGCCACACACACACACACACACACACATATAGCCCTCATCCCCTTCCTCCTCCTGCCATCCCCTCCCCTCATCCCCTCCCCTGTCTGTTCTTCACAGCCTGTTTACTCAAGCAGCTCCTTGGCCACACTTCTACATCTTCACAGAGCTATATCTTTCCAGCCTTCTCCCTTGGACGAGCAGCCCGTCCCTGCTGCCCACCTCTGCATGAGACAAGTTTCTGATGCACACGGACCAACAACCCTAACATCCCATCACTTCCTTTTGCACTCTTCCTTGCACTTGTCTCTCTGTTTACTGCTCTTTCTAAGTTTTATTTACTAGCAAACAGTGTCAGTGCTGAATTAAAAAAGCTTTATATAAAGGTTTGCTTCTTGATCAATGCAGGCCATGCCAGCTGATTCCTCGCTTTCATCTTGAAACGAGAGAAGAGCGGCACAATGAGTGATTCATACCATCCACAGAAAATGCTCTGAAGGCAAGTTAACTCTAAAAGTATAACTTTCAATTATGTGTGTTTCACATTTGGTCTGACAATTTGTGCTGGAATCCAGTTTGTATAACTGGTCTTCTTACCTCCCGCTGTCTTCAAAGAGTGCAGGTTACACAAAGCGAGTTATTCTATTGTACTTCTGCTTGAAAGTAGAGTTAAAAAAATAAAGAAAACACTGTGTTGTTGCAGACGGCAGCCTGCTGTGGACCTGCTTGACTTTTAATGCTTGACTTTTAGTGCTTCTTAATACACATATGTGATCATTATTTTATTTTGTAAGACTACTTTGGGGCTTTTTTGGCATTTATTAAAGACAGCACAGTGGATAGAGTCATGAATTGGGGAGAGAGAGAGAGAGAGTGGGGAATGACATGCGTGAAAGGAAACCATGTTGGATTCGAACCCATGCCGTCTGCTTGTGAGGACTTCAGCCTCTGTACATGGGGCCCCATGTGTTATCATTATTAAAGTTATAAACTCAAACTCAACTCAAAATGTATTTATATAGCACATTTAAAAAACAACCTTAGTTGCCCAAAGTGCTGCACAACATACATAGAGTCAAGTGCTAGCAATATAGATAAAAAACAGCATAAATCATCAACATTAACAATAAGAAAGGGCAATAAGAACAATTACTAAGATAAGGTAAAACAAATTAAAGCTATACTAAAAGATGAAAATATTATGTCAGGGTGTCAGGATGAGTCGAAGGCCAGTGAGAAGAGGTGGGTCTTTAAAAGTTATTTAAAATGCTCCAGAGTTTCAGCTGCTCTGATGTGGAGGGGTAAAGCATTCCATAAGTTAGGAGCCACGACTGAAAATGCTCTGTCGCCCTTGCTCTTTAGTTTGGACCTGGGGCAAAACAGCAGGAACTGGTTGCTTGACCTCAAAGCTCTAGCTGGAGTGTGATGCTGAATGAGGTCAGATAGATAAGAAGGGGCTAGACCATTTAGGCTTTTAAAAACAAAGAATACAATTTTGAATTTAACCCTAAACTGGACAGGGAGCCAGTGAAGAGAGGCAAGAACAGGGGATATGTGGTCACGCCATTTTTTCCCTGTCAACAAACGAGCTGCTGCATTTTGGACAGCCTGTAGGCGGTTCAAAGACTGCTGGTCTAGTCCAACATAAAGGGAATTGCAGTAATCCAGACGGCAGGTGATAAATACATGGATCGCCCTCTCAAATTCCGCTCGGGGGAGGTAGGGCTTCACCTTACTTAGTAGCCGTAACTGGAAAAAGCTAGATTTGACGACCGAACTTATCTGTCTGTCAAATTTAAAAGCAGAATCAAAAATAACTCCTAGGTTCCTAGCAGTAGGGCGACAGTAGGAGGCTAGTGGACCAATAGCACCAATAGCAATAGCATAAATGCTAATATTAGACCTGTTCCCCTCTTTTTTTTTTTTAATGATTCCTATTCTCTTATTCTATCTCATATTATCATAAATGTCATGATTTAGTCTTGTTGAGTTTTTCAGAGTTTAGATTTCCTTTCATTTCTCAGTCTTCCGTGGTGTGCTTAGTAGTTTTTTGGTATTGTCTATCTCCGATTCTTGAAACTTTGGCAAAAACATGTCCCACTAAGAAAAGTGCCAATTCTGTTGGAAATTAATAACATTTTCATGAATTAAAAGAATCAAGGTTATACTCAGGGGGTCCTTTGCACATATGTAAGGTTCTTTTATAGGTTTATTTTTAATTTTTATTCATTTTATGATTATATGCTGGCCCATTGCCTAAAAAATCAGTTGTCCACGGATAGAAGATAATCATTTAAACTTGATTAAAAAACATAAAGTAATAATTGAATTGAATAATATCTTTACCACATGAAAGAGTACATTGTAATATCTATTAAAAACTACAAACAGTGAGTTTTGAACAATATTTCATATTATTTTGTGGTTGCTCAAAATGTGTCCCACATATTCGTCACCACAGTCAGATTTTTATAAAAAGCAATAAAATCAGGCAACTACAAGGTCAACTACATTCCTCAGGACCCCATTTTCAAACCTTCAGCTCTACAATCAACACTAGGGGTACTTCTCAGTTCTCTTATTTGCTATCTCCTCGGTCCTCGCTCCTCGGCCGAACCGGAAGTAGTTTTAGACCCGCCATGTTAAGGTTCGTCCCAAAGCTCTTACACTGAAAGGAGGAGAGAGGATCGAGGAGAGAGGAGGGAGATCTGAGGAGCGATGACCGAGGAGACACGAGAGCTGGCTTTACGGTAGTGTTTTTACTGACAGACACGCCCCCTTATCGAATATCATTCATTGATTGGACGCTGCAGCGGATCAGACTTCAGTGAAACTTATCAACATGAGCGGAGTTTAATACCGGAGAAAAGACGGACATTAAAAAGACGCTAAACGGAGCGACAGACATTTAAACAGATCATCTGTCAGTTTGTAAAGAGTCTGTGATGAGCTGGGATTAAAAAGTGTCTGACATGAAGATTAACAACCAAATATGAAGCATCAGTTCTATAAATCAATCAGAGTGTAGGCCCATCACTCCCCACACTCAAACAAACAGTGTGTTAATATGAAGTGTTCAGAAATGATTCCTTCATGTTCATGATCTTTCAGACTGTTTGAATGTGTGATGATGATGAGAGTCTGATGCAGAGGGAGTCTGTCACTCACAAACACCTTTTACATTCACACTTATTTACCTTCACAAAGTTTCTATCATTTACAACCTCATCAATCAATATCACATCAATATCTGTGTTTATAAAATACAGACTTCATTGTCCAATTATAAGTCCAAACTAATACAAAGAATAAATTCAACAATTCAGTATGAAATCTTTTAGTCAGTAGAAATTGTCCTTTTGGTTATGAGCAGACTGCAGGTTGTTCTTCATGTGGTAAAGTACACAGACTGAACACTGTTACTGTGTGTATTTCATTAGAAATAATACAGTGTGTGTTTGTGTGGACATAAACAGCTGTTAAAGCCGACTGACAGCTGAACGTGATCAGCTGATGACATCATCACAAACAGACGTCGCTTCACGTGACGCTGTAGAGGAAAAAACAGATCTCCTCGTTCCTCTCTCCTCTGCTTCGTTTCCTCCATGCATCTCTGGTGGGAGGGACTAAGACGCAAGTGGAGGAGGCAACTTGGAGGACACTCGATGCAATTAAGGGAAGTGAGAAGTACCCTAGGATCTATCCTAGTGTTGATTGTTTCCCTTGTGTGTTAATGTGTCCTAGTGTTGATTGTTATGTCTTTAGTGTTTCCTGTTTTTTGTAATTTCTTCTCCTTGTCTCTCTGTGTTTTGTTACATTCTTCAGTTCTCTGTGTTTCGGGATTTATTCAGTGTTGTCTGGATTCCTGCCTCTCTGTGTTTCCCTCAGTCCTGATTGCCCCGATTGTCCTCACCTGTGTCTTGTTGGTCTCACCTGTGTTTGATTACCCTGTGTATTTAGTCTCTGTGTGTCTTCCCTTCTGTGTCGGATCATTGTTTGGCTTTGTTCAGACTGCCGCCCAAATCTGATTTTTCCCCAAATCTGATCAGAATCCGATCTAACTGACTGACTGTCCGCATTACAAACTGCAAGTGACCAGATCCGATCTGCCTGTCCGTATTGACATGGTCTGATCCACATTGATTTCTATGGTAACAGGTTACGCCCAGGAAATACAACT